>CM029015.1:47033858-47701358 GCA_016801055.1 Panax notoginseng
TTTACGTGCATTACAGGCACACATTCTACGATGATCTATTAAGATACTCTTTAGCCCTATCATGTTCTTCCTCCATGACTCGAAACATCGTTCTTCGATCTAACACAAATGATGGCAGTGTCTCGAACTGAATCGGATATCCCATAACTCGATCTTGAGCTCGATTAATTGCGGTGTCGAATACTTTGTCCATTTCTTCCATCTTCATCCTTTTTGCCTGTGAACTCCTTACTGCTCTTCCCAGTTCGTTGATAAGCTTCTTCGTATGCATCTTCAGCTCTTGCCCTCTTAGTCGCTTCTTCTCTCAGCCTGCTCTTCAGTTCAGCAACCATCTCGATCAATTGTTCCTTCTCTCCTTCAGTCTGTGTTAGTTTCTCCTCGGCGTTTGTCAGTCGTTCATCACGATCCTGGATCTCGCCATCTTTTTGTGTAATTGTAGTCTGTTGTTCAGCTACTATCTCCTGCAACTCCTCCACTGTATCTTGTAGTTCCACGTTAAGGTCGTGCACTTCATCATATACACGGCCAGCTATCGAGTTAAGCGAATCCTTTCCTCCTCATCCTCGTCATCCTCATCCTCCTGGGGTAACTCAATGGGATCCTCCTCGTCTGTCTCCACATCATCATCCTCATCCTCAACTACTGTGACCAACGGGGTTGACTCCCGTGGCAATAGTTGTTCCCAAACTACCTGAACATCGCGAGATTCCTCCTCTATAGGCATTTGAGGTCCCTCATCCCTAGCCTGACTGGATTCTCCGACATTAGTCATCCTGACAATAAAATTTTAAAGTTTTAGTTATTAATCATTCTACTTGACACTCGCGAGCACATAAGTTATAATCACATAAGCACATAAGTGTTTTATTACTTCTTTCTTAAAACTCGATAAGAGTTAACTCCAATATCTTTTCAAAAGGTTACTTCCTAAGGCTTTTTCCCCCACCTAAGGTTCATAACCTAAGGCTTTGATACCAACCTGTGACACCCCCCAAATCCCGGAACTTCATTACCTCAAGATTTGGTGTTCACATAATCAAAACATTCATTTCTAACTACCCAATCATAATAGAATGGAATAATAAAAGAAAACCTGCCCATACAGGATTAAACTTAAATAAAAGAAATCTCCCAGGTTATCTAACCTTTACAAACATTCATTCATTCATGCGGAATAATTAAAATAACATTCATTACAATCTTTAAACAAGTCTGAAAATAAACTATTCAATCTATTACAGGTCTTCAGCATCGTTTCATCTTTCCTTTCCCTTTACTGGTGCTAGGTACATCACCAGTTTCAACCTTAGCTGTAAGAAATTTTACAGGCAAGAGTGAGCAAATAAAGCCCACTTGAAATAACAATAAGTAAATCTTTAAACTTTACATCATTTGCCAATATTAGGCTCAATAGAACTGAACAATATATTCTATTAACTTTCTGAAAATTATAACATTCACTGAGGGTCTAATGACCACGAATCATGTCCACAGTTATAAGTAATCTTTCAACTTTAACTTTAACAGTCATAAGACTATAAGGACTCCACGTACTTAGGGGATCAACCCTTCGTACAATGTATTGTGCACAATCATTTCAACGCTAAGCATAAACCTCTATTAAAAGAGTTGTTCATCTCAGTATTTAGAATACAAGTCCGCACCAAAGTAAGTTTGGTTTGGATAAGCTTTCAAGGTAATTTGGAGTTCAACGGACATCAACTAAGGATTAGTTGAATACAAGATAATAACACTATGTTATTGAACGATCATACTAAATAAACATTTCGTTCTAAGTTCATGCTTTAGGACTAATCTAATAGCATAACAATTGAATAATTTATCATACCTTTCTTTGAACAACATTAAGCTAAGGTTACATTTTAGAATTTAATATCAAGCATGCACAACAAATAATAACTTGAATGATAACTAAAGGTACTTGCATGCTAATATAACTAATTTAGAGTTAAGAAAACTTGTACAATTATAAAAGTAGAGTTAGAGAACTTGCATAAGTATAACATAACAGTGAAAAGTAACCTTGCTGAATAATAAAGTAGCAAAGGTTAGGGAACTTGCCTCGCGTGTAGGTTAAACAATTACTATTCACGTTCACCCCAAGTCCTACACATACCATATGCATTGACAATACACATTAGTTACACTAACATTACCTTTATGAGTTCCTTTATTACTCTTAGTATAGTACTAACTAAGTTTAAGTTTAAACAACAACACATCTTTCATGAACATTACTTTTTAGCTTTATTACAACTACTTAAATGATCATGCCAAACCATATACATAACAACAATTTATCTTTTATAAAATTTTCACAGAGACTTTTTGGGAAGAAGAAAACTAAATTTTTAAAGAAAGAACTAGAGCTCCTATCTTGGATTATGAAAGATGATGACACTATCCCTTTTTCTCCAAATCTTTTCTCCAAAACCTGTAAAATTCTCTTAATTCTCTCAATTTTTCTCTTAGTTTTCTTCTTTTCTTCTTCTTCTTCCTCTGAGTTTTTCTCTTTTTCTCTCCTTTCTCTCTCCTCTAATCTTACGTAAAATATTATAACGCATATAAGATATAATTATAATAATTATATAATATAAGTAATGACATAAGTTATGTCAGTTACATAAGTTTTAAAAATCAAAAGCCTTAAGGCTTGTTTGGCTAGCATAATAAAAATAACTCATTAATCCTTACACCTTGTTTGGTAAACTGAATTAAAACAAATTGATTAATCCTTATACCTTGTTTGACAAAACTAAATTAAACCATTTTTTTATTTATTTTAATAACTCCTTTATAGCAAGGTTATTAGTCACACCTTTATTAAATTAATAAATCAATTAAACATTAATCTATTAAATTACTTTAACACATAAACAATTATAATTCTTTTTTTACAATTATAATTTCATTTAATCAACTAATATTTCAAACTACAATTTCTCATTTAAATATTATTATTTATTTAAAATCATTATAAGCTCTCTAGCTTATTAAATTAAACTTCATTATTATAAAATCTCATAATAATTAATTTATTTAGCTCCTTAATTATTTACTCAACAAATAATTAATTAAATCACATCAACTCAAATTGCCATATAATTCAATAAATATTTAATATTGCCAATAAATATTTAATATTTAATATTTAATTATTTATTCAACAAATAATTAAATAAACCACATCACTCAAATTGAACAATTATTTATTCAACAATAACATATCCAATAAATATTTATATAAACCAATAAATATTTATAACTTACATTTAAAAAAATATGGAATGTTACAGTTTTTGAACTCATAATGTGTGGTAAGTTGATGGGCTGTACTAAGGTATAGGAATGTTTAGGCTGAAAGTAAGTATTTTCAGTAGGCTTAGCATTGAAGGTGATAGAGAATATTAAGTATTGTCACAGTAAGACAATGAAGGAAGATGGAGAATAGGATATTCCAAGTCATCTAGCTATGTTAGATTTCGAAGTATATTGAACTCGTGTTGATATGTACATTTTGAAAAGGAAAGGATTGGTTCAACTTTTGGAACCAACAGATTTTTAAAAGAGCTATTCTTGGTATGTCTATGCTAATTGCATCGGCTAGACAGAAATTTATTTAAAATATCAAAATGAATTTTATATCATCAGTGCATTTGATGCAAGGATGGTAAAAGGATGGAGTTATTAATGCAATTGAACCTGGTATTGGATGTGATCTTAGGATCAACAACCCGCCATGGTATGATGTATAATGACGAAGTCACAAACTGACGAAGTCCTCAATGTACTATAAAAAGTACGGTATCATGACGTCATAAAACGTTTTGATGTATTGCGAAAAGAATTTAAAGAAGTAGTCGATGTCAAGTGAGTTGACTAGACGAATGTGTTAAGTGATGTCCAATTTATTGGGATGGTCTAAGCTAATTGTTTTGGCAAAGAAAAATGGTATGTCATGTTATAAGAAAATCGAGCTTTCTTTGAGAACTTGTGCCAAACTAAATTGTTTTGGTGTAGAATCTAATGATCAAGTCTGAGGAGAACATGGAAGAAGTAGTTTACTTTCTTTGTGATTGTAAACTGACCATGGAAGAAAGGTTACGGCGAAATGATGTTTAACTTAGTAAGAGTTCATGGTCGATTTAACCCCTCAGCAAAAGTATGAAACGTTTTAAAGGAATTTTTTTATTCCTCGTTATTCCTTCTACTTCATGATTCTTGATAGGTTATGGAGGTTAGGAATGTGGGAAAGATAAGAACTCCATTGAAGGGAAGTTGAGGAGAAGGGTAGGCTAAAATTTTGAGGACGAAATTCTGTGAAGAAGGGGTGAATGTGATGACCCGGGTAAGGGTGTGGTTTTAAGAAATTCCGATGACGAAATTTTTATAAGGGAGAAGAGTGTGACGACCCGAAAATTCGGGTTGTTCAAAATTTAAGTTTAAAGAATTAGTTATTAATAAAATGAATTTTTATTAATACTATTATGTGATATGTATTTATTAATCGTTCCATAACCTATGATGATTATAAGTCGGGAGGATTCTGGCTACGAGCTAGATTGAACGAATAGGAATTTTCAAGACGAAAATGAAATTTTTCCGGGAACAAAATATTTTTCGGGAAAAAAGACGAAATAGGCACTATTCATCCATTTCTGCTCGGAGATTAATTTTGAAATTCTGAGAAGTTAATGATTACGTATAATTCTGAGACGAGATGAAATATTCAATAATATTTCAGTTATGGCAAAAACGAAGTTTTCGCCTGCGGACGTAAAACCTAAGGGTTAGGAAAAGTGAGTTCCGAGAAATGATTTCGTATAATAATTAGGGTTATTATGCGTGAGAAATACGAGTATAATACTAGTTATTATACGAGTATAGTACGAAGATTAGTACGACGTATAATATGAATATCGTACGAACGATATACGAAGAGAATACGAGAATGGAATGCATAGAATACGATGAGTCTTAATGGACTTTGAGTTCATGGACTTTGTAGAATCCAATCGACTTGGATTATGTTAAGCCCAATGTTTTGTGAAATTAAGCCCAAGCTAGGCCCAAGAATAATTAGGGTTAAGGCCCAAACCAAGAAAAGAAACCGCGGATCGAAACAATGGGTAAACGGATGGGTAATAACCAATGGGGCAACCCATGGGATGACCTATGGGCATGTGGGCCGGCTACTTGGCCACCAAGTAAGGGTGGTGGCCAAGTAAACTTGGTGGCTAAGTTGTTGGAGGAGGTGGGAATAGTAAGGAGGTGGGGGGCGAAATGACTAAAATGCCCTTAGCCTTGAAAATCTATAAATAGGAAGCTTGAGCTCATTGTTTTGGATTTTGAAAATCCTACATTTTACAGAGAGAGAGAGAGAGAGAGAGCTCGGAGGGTGAGGGAGAAGGAAGAGCATGAGCATGAATGATTGGATCGAAAGTGATCGTGAAATAGAAAAGCTTGCAAATCGCCGTCTTTGTATAGAGCAAGAGAAATAAAGAGAAAGATATTAAAACCTAATTCCTAGGTTAGTTTTCTTTAAGTTTCTATGTTCAAAAATATAACTTAATGAGAATAATAAGTAATCGATGATAAAAATGATTTCATATGGTTGAAATCATGAGAAATAAAGAAATGAGAATTAGAAGTTTAGTTTGTAAATTTCTTAAGAAAGTATAAGATTCGTGAGGATTTTGAGCGATCCGAATGAATATTATGAATGAGTAGGTGAAATAAATAAGGAATGGTGTTCTATAACATCAAATTCCAATAAAAAGTGAAATCGTAATCCAAAATATCGATTAAACTGAAGAACGAACGAAGAACACGAAGAACACGCGAAGAACACGAAGAACGTTGTTGATGGACAAATTTAAAAACATCGTAGTATAATTGTTGTTGATGGACAAGTTTAAAGCCATCGCGTATAAGTTAGATGCTTATTGCTTGGTTAGGAACTGTAAGACCCCAGCTTATTAATGAATAAAATCAAATTTTCTCTAAATATTATTGTGAATAATAAGGGGTTAATTTGATATAATACTTTGGTTATGGGTGAAATATATATATATATATATATATATATATATATATATATATATATATATATATATATAATGATGTGTAAACATATTAAATATATATATATATATATATATATATATATATATATATATATATATATATATATATATGTTTGTATGAATCTTTATTTTCTATATGAACATAAGTTTAAGATTAATTCGTGTGTTCTTAAAACTTATACTTATGGTAAGTTAATGACTCATAATTATATGAAATGTTTTGAACCCCTTAGCGAATGGACGCCAAAGGTCTGACTAGGATAAGTTCATACACTCATATAATTGTGGCAAGTTCCTGAACTCATAAGTGTGGTAAGTTTGACAAACTGGTAATAGCTATGGAAAAAAAATGTGTGTCAACTTTTTGTGTAAAGTTGGAGAATTACAACTTTTTGTGTAAAGTTGTGTTGTTAATCCTAACATTTGATTAAAAATGGGATAGTAATGTATGTTAAGTACTAAATGGGCTATGAACTATTTGAATAAATATTCGTTTATATATGAGAATTATGTGTTGAATTCTTTATGTGTTAAGAATTTGTGTAGAAAAAGAGAATTAATATAAGATTTTTATTTAAATCAGATCATGCCGCCTAGACGACAGAATCGAAACCAACGAGAAGAACATTCAGTGAATAACGAAGGAGGTCAAGCTGACCCAATGCAAAACTTTACGGATATGTTAGCCCAAGCTATGGAGAATAGAGCTCCAGCTGCAAGAGGAAGAGCGAGGAATCAGCCAGCCGACAGATTGGCTAATTTTAAAGACTTTAAAGAGGTAGGACCGCCTGAATTCAAAGGGACCACGGATTCGATTGAAGCCAGACTTGGGTGAAAGAAATGGAGAAAACATTCATTATTGCCAGGGTAGCGGAACAGCAAAAGACAGCTTTTGCTACATATTTGATGAAGGGAGAAGCTAATTACTGGCGGGAGACTAATCAGGCCAGAGCTGGTACAGCGGTGGTGTAGTGGACAAGATTCAAGGAGTTGTTCTTTGAAAATTACTTCTCTCTGAGTATGCAATCCAGGATGGAAGTTAAATTTCTAGAATTGAAGCAGGAGAACATGTCGGTAACAGAATACGCTGCCAAATTCAACGAGTTAGCGAGATTTTCACCTCATCAGGTGGACACAGAAGCAAGAAAAGCAAAAAGATTTGAGAATGGGCTGAAACCGGGGATATTCAACAAGGTAGCGGTATTGCAGATCAATACGTTCGCTGCGTTAATGGAGAAAGAATTAATTGTGGAAGGAGGGACCGAGGCTGCGTCTCGATTCCATCAGGATAAGAAGAAGAAGACAAATGACGGTGGAAGCAGTGGTGGTAGTAATCCGAATAAGAGGAAATGGAGTGAGAATACCCAGTCGGGTAATAAAACAGAAGGTAATAGGAAAAGAAGGGAGCCATGTGCGACTTGTGGGAAGAACCATGCTGGAGTTTGCCTAAAGAAGAAGGGAGTTTGTTACAACTGCGGACAAGAGGGGCACATGTCGCCCAATTGCCCCAATCCGAAGAAGATACAAGGTTGCTTTGCCTGTGGATCAACTAATCATATGGTTCGAAACTGTCCAAAGAGAAATTCGAGGACCTGCACAGTCAGGAAGACCAACGGCACGTACATTCAACATGACGGTGCAAGATGCAATGGCTGCCCAGGAGGTGGCGACAGGTAACGATTTCGTTGAGAAATTAAATTACGCAAGTAATATTGGATAGATAATGTTGTGAATAGTTTCTTTTATAGATCCAAGTCACAGGTTAGAATATGATACAAAAAATAATATTGTGTTGATATAAGTGAATTGATAATACAACTTTAAAAGATTGTAGATAATAAGAAAGCGGTGATTCCGAGGACGGAATCCTTATAAGGGGGAGAATGTGATAACCCGAGAATTTATACGATTCTTAAAATCTAAATTGATTAATTAAAGGTTGAATAATAAGACCTAGACTGGAAATAAGGTATGGATTTAAAAATTTTTGTGTGAAAGACTTATATAGCTTTGTGTATTGTTATATGTGAGTAATTGCATATGAATAACATGTGTTTGTTTTTATTTATTTATTATAAAACAAATAAGAGAAGCTAAGGTAACCTAATTATAAATTAGGAATGAAAAGTTGAATAACCTAAGGGTTATGATACGGGAGAATATTAGTATATAAAATATATACTAATTCTAAGTGATTTATTTTATACATCTCGGTTAATTAATTTTATAACCTAATTATAACAAGTCTAATTCGGTTAAGAAATTAAGGGCATGTAAGTAAGGAATTAAGTTATAATTAAGGAAATAAAAACCCTAATTAGAAAAATTAGGGAATGAGAATATTAAAAATATTGGACCTAATCTATTTTCATGGCCCAAGAAATTAATTTAGAAGCCCAAAAGAATTAAAAGTATAGGAGCCCAAACTTGGAGCCCAATTGAAGAAAGGGCACTTTGTATATTATGTACATTAGATATTACATTAAAAAGGAAGCAAGACTTGGTGAATTAAGGGCCACTTGGCCGGATTTGATGAGGAAGAAAAGGAGAGGAGATGGTGGTTACACATCATCAATTTTAAGCACCACAAATTTGCAAAAGATTTTCCACCAACATAGCCATGTGTCACTTTGTTTATGAAGCCACATTACTTAATAATCTCCCATACATCTAAATGATGATTATAGAGAGAAAGGATAAGAAGATGTTGGAGAAATATAATTACATATACATATTATATATATCCATATATTCTTTTTACTAAAACAAAAATCTAGTTTTTATCTCTTTTATTTCTTTCATCTAACCAAGCAAAGCTAAGAGAGAGAAATAGAGAGAAGCAAGAGAGAGATAGAATTCGGTGGGAAGAGAAAGAAGAAGGAGAGGAGCTCTACCATTTATCTCCATAAGTTCATCTCCTACTTTGGAAAAGAAAGAAAGTGTGCCCAAAAATTAAGGTGAAAACTCAAAGTAGTTATTCCTTCTAGTTAATTTGTTTTGATGAATTAAGAAACTATGTTTCTAAACTCAAAAAACTATGAATATACATGTTTATGAGTGTTTCATGTTTAGATATACCCATATTGGGTGTTAATTTGTTTGGAAATCAAAAGTAAAGAAAAGTGATTTTCTAGTTTATAAACCATAAAATTTCTATGTACTTTAGATTTTCATCGTTTTTGATATACACCTTCTTTTTACGATCTGTCAAAGAGAGGTTCTAGATATATAAGTTAACTACTAAACTCAAGTGGTAGCACTCAAAAATATTGATTACGCAAGTCGTAGTGACTGTTTTAGTAAAAAATAGTTTTGTGTTTTATAAGGAAAAGAAGACTGTTTTTGGACATTCAAGGGTAGGGGCAATTTTATCATTTTTGGGACATTCAAAAATTCTAAAAAATTTTGGGAGGATACTATGATAAGTTTTCTAACATCTCCAAGTGGAATCACTGAAAAAGGAGTTGTAGATTTCCGTATGGAATATTTTTAACAAAGCACAAAAACTGCAAAATGGTCATTTAGCTACTGTCCAAAATTTTAAAAGGGCATTTTCGGCCACTTAATTTATGAGAAAAATTCCAGCCTTTTGGGACATGAAAATATATGGTATTAAGTACTTCCTGTCCAAAAATGAGTCCATTTCGACTTAAAATGACCAAGTTATGACCATTTCAATTTTTATAATTTTTCGACAAAAATGGCTATAACCGGAGTTCTATAACTCCGATGGCCACAAAATTTAAACTGGAGTGTCACGTTAACAGTATAAGATGGTGTCAAAAGATGGGAATTTTTGTAATTAAACACGAGGTAGCTAATTTCTTAAGGAATTAACTAAAAATGATTTTTGAAAAATACCAAAGGAAGTTGGAAAATTATAAAAAAAAATACTTTTTATGTATGAAATATATGTATATATGTTTGAACAAATGATAGAAAAATAATAAGTTGATTTGATATTTTCGTGAAAAGGATATTGAATCCAGCTTGCTGGATTGAAAAATCTGATGAATCCAGCTTGCTGGATTGAAAAAAAGCTTACTGAATTGAAGGATTTAGAATCCAGCTTGCTAGATTGATGGAGTGGTGAATCCAGGCTTGCTGGATTGCAATCTATTTGCTATATTTGGAATTCAGTTAGCTAGATTGCGGTTTAGGTTGTTGGATTGGAATCCAGGTTGCTGGATTAGCGATTTGATTGCTGGATTTAGAATCCAGGTTACTGGATTAGTTTTTGACTTATTAGAGTCTAAAGAAGAACTTATAATATATAAGATTAGAGTGTTAAATCATAATGTATATGATATCGTGATTAAAGAATTATCAAAAGATGATAATAATGTTAATGTTGTAAGGTGTTATCTAATATTTAATTATGTGATTAAATGTTAAATAATTGATTGATAAAGTAGTTGTATTATGATACAAAGTATGATATGCTGATTGAAAGACCAATCTTATTAATGATAGGTATTACAAAAGAAGTTAACTTAAATTACGTAGCAGTAGTCAACGAATCAGGCAAGTTTCTTTAACTCAACCTTGAGTTATATGTAAGACCCCAACTTATTAATGAATAAAATCAAATTTTCTCTAATTATTATTTTGAATAATAAGGTGTTAACTTGATATAATATTTTGGTTATGGGTAAAATATGCAAATTTTATAAAATAAACAAGTGGTTATAAAATACTCATTGTTGTCGGAGAATATTCGTTTGGTCGTGGAATATTCTTTCTGTCGGGGAATATTAGTACGACGGCGCAGCTATTTGTGGGTCCCATAACAGAAAATGGTCGGATGAAGATAACGACAAAATTGAGTTTTTATAAATAACGGCGTAGTTGTTACCGTTAACACTGTTAGAGTACCCGGTGGTTAAAATACAGTAATACGCGTGGTTGCACAGTAGCACACGATTTTGCACAGTATTTTTGAATTATTGATCCTTACGTAAGAAGGCACTACTCAATAATTGTTATAGTAGTTACTGTTCAATATTTTATTTTATTGATTCAATAATTGCTGCGTTGATATTTTATATTATTATTGTTTCAATAATTGTTACTGCACAGTATTTCTCATTATCAGATCAATAATTCATATTATTTGAGTAATATTATTAGATAGTATTATTGGCAATGTCTAGAAAATTCTGTCTAATGAGAGGTTTGGTCACCTAATTGCACGCCAGTAAGGAGAAATCCTTATTGGAAAGCTCCCTCTTTCTTGGAAACGGCCTGGTTGTCATAATTGTGATTCTGTAATATTATTTGTGAATAATTAATTATTGATTTATATGATAAGGAAATATTTATTTGATGTGGATATAAATGATAGATTTATTTATGTGGTTATTATTGAAGAAATTAATGTTGAGGTGTTTTATCAGTATTTCTGTCGGAATGGAGGTATTAAAAATCAAATCAGTATTTTTCAGATATATTGCGTGAGTTATAATTTTTAATCCGACCGTTGGATCGTTGTGATTTTTGGATATGTTATACATATATAAGTTGAGTATATGTCCACAAATTTTGAACCGTTAAAAATGAACGTATGATTTGTTATGAATTTTAAGAGGTGACTGATTCGGAAATTAGGTTTATAAATAATTTTGGTGGAAAATTCTAGAATTGAGTGGGCTCCACTTGTGGTTGGTGAAGAAATGTGCTGAATTTTATTTCAAATGTGGTAGGTGGCAATAGTAGCAGGTAAAACCATCAGGTTGCAGGTTAAGTCTGCTTCGGCGTGCTAACATTTTTCTATAAATAGAGGGCTAAGTTAGAATTGAAAATCACACCAGAATTCATAAGTTTTCTCTCTTTCTCTCTCTATATTCTCGAGCGTATTTTGTGAGTATTTTGATACTTTGAGAGTTGCTATTCAGTGCAAGTTTCTGTCAGTACTATATCCGAAATTCAGTCAGAAGTACGGTTATTCTGAGGTAAGGGATGTTATTTTTTTTCGTAAATGATATTATTTCTTTCAATATCATTATGCCGAAATATTGGTTTAAACTTTTTATCAAATTTAGAACTTTTTGTGTCGGGGTTACTATTCACGTATACGGCACTATTCACGTTTACGACACTATTCATGAATACGGCACTATTCACCAAAAAATAAAATTTTTTCTTTTTATCCAAGATGGCTATTATGGTTACTATCTTTGATTGTATCCATGTTTTGATTATTATTTTTGAATTCTGCTTCAAAATTGGTTATTTCGGAGTATTATTGAACTTGGATAAACTGTAATACGAATTCCTAATATTTGTTCTTTTATCTCACTGGATTCGTTTTCTTTAAGATATTTTTCATCATCCTCAGTCCTAAATGATGATATTACTGAATATCTTTGGCTTGTAGTGCAAAGATGAATGATTACCTGATGAATATCTTTGGCCCGTAGTGCAAAGATGAACAGGTGTTGAGATGAACATGACCAACTGAGTATTATTCTTGAATTTTACTCCACAAAGTAGTATCATGTTGACAATTTGGACGTTATTGATTTCTGAATAAATTAAATTATAAATCTTTAAAAGTTATCCTTGAACTTGTTTAATTGAATTATTATATCATTGTCATCATCCTCATGTTTATATTCTGTTGAAGTCATCTGTGGCCTGTAGTGCATAGATGGACTTGGTATGATTATGACCAGAGATTATTCGGTATAATCATAACCGTAATGTTACAAATGATGTGGTAAAAGTCCTCATTGGCCCATAGTGCATTGATGGACAATTTTTGGTATGATTATGGCCATGGATTCTCTTCGGCCAAGGGTGTAAAGATGAATTATTTTATGGCATGATCATGACCGTTGATGAAAACACGATTATCTTTGGCCCGTAGTGCAGGGATGATTCGATGATGTGGATTATTTATTAAGCTGAATCTCAGTAATAAAATTGATGATAAATCTTTTAAATCATAGAAGATAGTAGGTTTTATGCTCTACTTGACTCTTCTAATGGATTGCTTTTTTCACTACAGTTGTCGATCTAATACTTGTTGTCTATTATATTTTATCATATTTTTTTCTGTTGAAGACTAATGATAATTTGTTGTACATTATCTTAGTCATAATATTTCTTACTGGGCTAGTTGAGCTCACCCTTTCTTTCACTATTCTCTTCAAGAAATGAGAATATAGCTGGGACTAGTCAGGGAATGGATTGACGGTCCAGATGGTTGCATTAGTAGTCCTCACTATTCTGTGAAATAGTGTGATAATTGTAATGAGGACTCCTTTTGAGTTTGTATACTCTCTAGTAGACAATATTTGTATTCAAACTCACAGTATATGTGTTATCGTATTCTGTACGACAATTGTATTACTGAAGTTGTATTTGTTTCTGTACCATGTATTTGGCGACTCAGAATGGGTAATGTATACCTATTTTGGGGGCGTCACATTATATACTTTCAATTATTATGGTGGTTAATTATTGTTGATTAGACCACGTCTGAGAATTTATTGTTGATTATTCGCAGTTAGTGCATGTGTATTAATTCAAATTGAATTACTGATTCTGAGAATGTATTTAGAGAATAAATGATATTGGATATTCACATCCGTAGAAGTTATTAGTGATTGCAAATAGTACAGATAATCCCTGTCTATTGTTGAATTGTGTTGAGAAATGTCTTAGCTAATTGTTCTGGCTAGACGAACATTTAAGAAAACTTGATAGGTTCGAGAAGAGAAGAGAAGAGAATTCAATTATTATTGATAGATCGATGCCAATTGTTTCGGCTAGATCAAAAAAGAAAACTTGATAGGTTAGAGAAGAGAAGTTCTAGATCCTTTGTGATCACTCAGCATAAACTCTGGAAAATATTTCCAACTTGTTATTTGGGTATATCAGAGTAAATCTTTGATAGTTACTCGAGAAGAGAATTTCAAGATCTTGTAAGATCATTCATCATAAACTTTGGAGAGTATTTCTAAATTGTTATTCAATAGAATATCGTAGAAACTTTGAAAGTATTGTATTCTTTCATTATTGTGTTGCATAGGATGCAAGAAGATAGGTTAGAGAGAATAAATTGTTCATCTATTTCAAAGTTCCCCGAACTTTGGTGTCATTCTATCAAAATAGATAGTTTGTTGTTCTGATTCTTATACATTCATTGTATATCTTAACTTGTGGGGCAAATTTGTTGCTCACCCTTGCTAAATAAAATATTTCAGCTAGGAACGAAGTTGCTGGAGGTGCTGAGAAGAACAAAGGCAAAGGTGCTTTGCTGGAATAGTATAATAAACATTATTATTATGTTCTATTTGTAAACCCTTTTGTATATCTAAGGGGTATGTTTGTAAAGTCATGGTTAGATAACCTGGGACAATGTATTAACTATATATGTTAATGAGATGTGTATTGCTATTCATCAATGAATGGGTAGTTAGATGTTATTAATATGTTGGATCGTGAGCACCAAACTCGGGGGTCAGGTAACCCGGATTTGGGGGCGTCACAGAAATACGACAAAACATAAGCTGTGAGTTTTAATACAAATATTATCTTGTAGACAATATCTAAATTCAAATAAAGTTCTCATTACAGTTATTGTTACACTATTTTACAAAATAGTGAGGACTGCTATAAAAAACCATCTTGAACCATTACTCCATTCCCTGACTAGTCCCAGCTATATTCTCGCCTCCTAAGAAGAACAATGGAACCAAAAGGAAAAGGGTGAGCTCAACTAGCCCAATAAAGAATATTATGACTAAGATAATGTAAAATAAATTATCATTAGTCCTCAACAGGGAAAAATTTGATAGAATATAATAGACAACAAGTTTTAGATCAACAACTGCAGCGGAAACAACAATCCATTAGAAGAGTCAAGTAGAGAATGATGTCTACTATCTTCTATGATTTAAAAATCCATCATCAATATTTTATCCCTGTAATACCAATCAATAAATATTTCATATCAACGAATTATCCATGTACTACGGGCCAATGATATTCGTATGTATCACCAACAAATTATCCATGCACTACGGGTCAAGGATATTCATTTGTATCACAAGTGGTCATCAATAAACATTTCGCATCATCGAATTATCCATGCACTACGGGCCAAGGATATTCGTTAGTATCATCGGTGGTCATGATCATGCTAAAAAACTGTCCATCTAAGCACTACGGGCCAAAGAGGACTTTCACACATCATTTGTCTGTAATATTACAGGTCATGATTATACCAATACAAAATTTTTGGTCATAATCATACCAATCAACAGTCCATCTATGCACTATGGGCCAAAGATGACTTTTACCACAACATAAACTTAAGGATGATGACAATGATATAAGGAATTAATCAAGTGAGATCAATGATAAATATTAGAGATTTATAATTTAATTTATCCAGAGTTCAAGAATGTCCAAATGGTCAACATGATGATTAAAACGTGGATTCAAATTTAAGAATAAGATTCATATATCAAAGATAATTTGGATAGAAAAGAAATCACTTTTATCGCGAATAGTATCCAAATGAATAGTACTAAATAAATAGTACCCCGAGTGAATAGTACCCCGTGAATAGTACCCCTGAATGAATAATACCCGAGTGAATAGTACCCCGTAAATAGTACCCGAGTGTATATTATCCCGTGAATATACCTCGAGTGAATATATTAAAATTTAATAAGAAAGTTCAGACCAATATTACAACTAAATGATACTAGATGAAGCGCAAAATTCAAGGATATTCTACTAATTTCAGGGATTATAGAAGTAATACTTACCATAATAAGTTTAGATTTAAAAATATGAAAAGAAATAATATACGAAACTGCAAATGAATTTTCACCTGTCATTATAGACAGGTTATTCCCACATATTAAAGAATAAATACGAAAAATAATATTCCTTACGAATACAAAAGAAATAACACCACTTACGAATACGAAAAGTAATTCCCCTTACCATAGTAGGATATTGGATACTACAATAGTGAAATAGCAAAATACTCTTTTTCTTTCTCTCTATAGTTTTTCTCTCTATAGTTTCTCTTGTGAGTCTTAATGAATTGGTGAGAATGAAAGAAGAAATAAGCTTCTATTTATAAGAGAATGGACTAAATAGTAACTGATTCACGGACGGTCTAGATTGATTTACTATTAAAACGGACGGTCCATATTAATTTACTATTAAAACCACCACCTGCGGTCCATAAATTAGTATATCTCTTCATGGAATAATAAGTCAACTTACAACAAACGCCTCATGATAAACCCCTCTATTTATATAAAAATTTGAATAAATATTTACCACAAATCACTTATCTTTAATAAACACATTTTTAATCGTTTAACAATTATTCATCATTAATATTATAACTTATAATATTGACAACCAGATCATTCCCAGAAAAGAGGGGGATTTTCGATAAATATTTCTCCTTATTGGTGCGCAATTAAATGACCTAACCCCTTTCCTCGACAGAACTTTTTAGACATTGTTAATAGGGTTAAGTTCAGATGACCACCTGGGGTTTGGGCGGTTTTCCACTTAACCACCTGTAGTCAATAAAGCTATATTTAGACTCCCGACTTTTTGAGTTAAAGTGAAAACGTTACATTTTCCATCCAACTTAACAGTGCGTGTATATCAGACGCCAAAAGCGTGTGAAAAGGGACTATAACAATGAAAAAAGACTAGTAAATGTCCGAATTACCCCCTTCTCTTATTTCTCACTCCTCAAACCATGCTTCCTCTCTCTCTCTCTCATTTCTCACCCAAAAATGTCTGAACCAGACTCTTCCAGACTCCACCCTCTTCATCACAGCCTCTTCCTCACATGACTGATCACCATCTTACCCACTTCCTCTTCTCCTTCAAATTTCAAAATCTTCACTTTTCTAACAGCAAAATTAGTTCACTGCTGCTTCTTGTTGGAACCTTCCCGAAATTTTGTGGCGATGATAGGTTTTGGGTTTTGGTTTTGGGGTTCGGATCTTAGAGGTTTTCTGGGTTTGAGATGTTAGGAGTGAGGGATTCGTTTCGGATCTGATTTATTCTTAATGTTCAGATGATGAATGCCGGCTCCGGCTCCGGCGATTGGCAACTTTTATTTGGCAACTTCTGAATCGACGACTCAAACTCGGTTATCTCTGTTCTGATCGAGTCGGCGATTTTGATCAGCGTATTGAGGGCTTGAGATCGGACAGCAGAGATTGATTCGAACGAGAAGATCGACTCAATCCCCGGCCAGTTACTGGCGATGGAAGTGTACATGTCGAGTAGACGGAATACCTTTTTCGGCGATCTCCGTTGAACAACATATCCATGGCGACTGGACAAAACCCAAGGTCATTTTCTCTTTCTTATTCTGGACGAAACTCAAATTCCCCAGTAAATGAAACTTAAACTCCCCTTTGTAAGTAAATTACTGTGGACTGGTCTGTTTGTACAATTATATGAATTTTTAATCAATACGCAGGTGTTAATGTTACAAAAATAGTTTACTAAATGCTGCTGAAAGTTGCTTGTGCTTCTTCAAGGAACTTCTATATTACTAAAAGCTGCTGAAAGACTGGTCTGCTTGTGCTTGTGTTCCTGAAGATTTCCTCTTCTTTTTTTCCTTCTAATTTTGAACACCTATTTAGACCCATTTGGGAGAATGTTGATGAAATTGTGACATTGTTGAAACCCAGAATTTCGTTGTTCAAATTCAGTTGTTATTTTCGTTTTTTGATTGGTAATTTGGTATACACATGTTCTTTTTTATTTTGTTTTAGTTTGAAGAGTTCTTGAATTGCTCGATTTGATGTAAATGTATGCATTTTGTTCTTCTAAATTTTTTTATTTTGATGTGAATTCGAGGGTAATTAATGATTACCCTCAGTTGTTAAATGTATGCATTTCGTCATTTGTTGTTTAGATTAGCTGGGATTGAATTTGCTTTTCTTAGTTCTTTCTTGATTTATGTCAAATTTGGTTGCATTTTCTTTACTGAATTTGGAATTATAATCACCGAAGATCGGTGGAGATTGTTGAAGTTTTCTTTACTGAACTTGGAATTATAATCACTGAAGATCAGTGGATATTATTGAAGTTTTTTGTTTGTTAGAAAAATAGAGAGAGAGAGAGAGAGAGAGATGAACAGCTGGGTGTTTTTATAAATGATTTTACAGCTGGGTGTTTTAAAGTGAGGGTAATTAAGTCTTTAGCCAAATAAAGTAACGGAGTTAAAACGAAAAACACTTTTTTACTTCAACTCAAAAAGTCAGGAGTCTAAATGTAGCTTTACTGACTACAGGTGGTTAAGTGGAAAATCGCCCAAACCTCAGGTGGTCATCTGAACTTAACCCATGTTAATAATACAAATAATAATATGAATAAATGTGTTGTCTCAATTATTGATTTAATAATATAAAATATTGTGCAGATGATACTGTGATAATAATTGAATCAATAATATGAGATACTATGCAGCAATTACTATTGTAATAATTGAATAAAACTGAGTGACTTCTTACGTAAACATCAATAATTAAAGATACTGTGCAATAATGTGTGCTACTGTGCAACCACGCGTATTATTGTACTTTATCACATGATATTTCAACAGTTTAACGGTAAAAATTTTATCGTTATTTTTATAAAAATGTTATTTCTGTCGCTTTCTATATCCGACAGTTATTCCGTTGTGGGGTCCACCAATGATTGTGTCGTTGTACGGATATTTTCCGACAAAGAAAATATTCCCCGACCAAACGAATATTACCCGACACAACGAATATTTTATGACAATTTGCTTACTTTGTGAAATTTTCGCATATCACCCTTAACTTTAACCTTTTATCAATTTAACCATTTACTAAATAGAATAATAATTATAAGAAAATTGAATACATTCATTTCATAAAATTCGGGGTCTTACACATACGCCTTGCCCCACAACTGACTGTCAAGACTTGGCTTGACATGCTATAGGGGCGTCCCGCATGCCAAGCCCGTGTCAACACATTAAAGGGCTAACACTAAGTCATGTAAATAATACTTCATTCGTTTCAAATTATACGATTATTATTGACTTTTAAAAATTAACTTAATATAATTTTAAATTTAAAATTAAGATGACATTAAAAATTATGGAATAATAAAACTTACAACGAGTAATAATTTTTAGATAGTTTATAATATTCATTAAAATTAAAAGAATATATGTCAGTTTTGAGTTTAAAATTCTTTTAAGTTGATTTTAAAAAGTTAACAATGATAAAATAATATGAAACAAAAGTAGCATGATTTATCTAAGGTCATTCAAATATGAAGTGATTTTGATCTTCACTTAATAATATAATCATACGGATGGAAAGATCATGTAAAAATATGAAAATATATAAAATTTCACGCAATAAAAAAAAACGAAAAACATATAATGCTTAAGACCTTGATTAACTTTAAACATATACAGAGTACAAAGGCCAAATAACGAGTTTTGCCTAATGTTCCCTGCTTTCTTATATCGGGAATTGTTAAATCTATAAATTTTTTTGTTATTTTTATAATAAAAGTGTCGCTGTAGATGTATAGCGACGGTAAAAATTGTCGCTATAATATCTATAATGACACTTTTATTATAAAAATAATATTTTATGTTGTGGATTTAATAATTTTCGTATATTCTCCCTCCAAGGCGCTCCTACAAAATAAGATTTGGGTTGGGGGGTTTCTAGGGTTTTTGCTTCTCGTAATTTCTCTCCCTTTTTCTCGGGTTTTCTCTAATAAATTGGCGTAAAGAGGATAGAACACGAGTCAGTTCAGGATCAATCGGCGTCTACATTTTCTTTGACGGATGAAGATCATACACTCGCTAATTCTCTCCGATTTACTCTCAATCAAGAGTCAGTACTTATAAATTATTCCATTTTAAAATTATTTATTACTTGTTTATTTTATTACTCATTATTTTGATTTTAATTTTGTTGATTTTTATTTATGTGTGAACCTAGCTAAATTGCCATTATATTTGTTCTTCTTTTGTTGACTTAATTATATTTGTATAATTTTATTGATTTTCTGCTACCTATATTTGATGAAACATAATTTAGTTTTACGGGGAAAAAATCTGATTGCCATACTTCAATGGAAAATAAAGAATTCTATTCATAATCTTTTTGGTGCATTTGTTTTTCCTATGAGATCCATTTTGTTTAAATGGTATTTCTTCTGATTTTTTCCTGTATAATGTGTATGTTACAGCTCATAATTTCATCTCATACTGAAAGAACAGATATGATATATCCATCAAATCATTTTTGTATATTTAAAATCTGAAATGATTATTTCTACATTGTTCTGGAATAGCACGAGTAGTTCAGAACTGAACTTCATGGTGAATGAAGTTGAAGTTTCTTCAAGTAATCATACTTCCTGTTTCTCTTCCAGTTTTATTCTTAGCGGTATTGCTTGTCTTGCTATGAAATGGAATGTTTAGTTTCTAAATTTTTTTCGATTGCTAGTGTTTTAAGGAAGTGTATTTTTCCTATATCTCGCAGGCCTAGAGTGACATTCTGCGGGTACAGTATTCCTCATCCTTCAGATGCTCGTGTAAATATAAGAGTCCAGATCACTGGTAAAGCTTACGTCCTCTATCTTTAGCTGCATTTCTAGATTCTATTGCAGTTGCAATGATATTTTCCTTGATGATTCTGTTTAGTTTCTATGTCCACGGATTTCGTTTATGCTATGTTTGGATTGCAAGAATCAAGGTGGGAATGGAATGCCTCATTCCTATAATCCTACGGAATGAAAAAAGTGTTTTTGGTTGTTCATTGGAATTGAATGAACCATTCCCATTTTTGCGAAATTTGTGAATTTTATTTCTTAGGTCAAGGTATGGAATGATTTATTCTAGTTAAGAATGGAATGAATCATTCTTCAGTAATTCCATTCCTCCAATCTAAACGTAGCAGTAGTGTCTACATTGTAGACATGATAGATGAACGCATCCTGGGCCTGATTTATCTAAGAAGGCCATTAGTCTTCACTTGCTGTTGTAACAATTTATCTGAACTGATATTGAGATTTGAGGGGTATTCACTCTGTCCATGGATAACTATCATGCAAATGTTGTGTGTGGACTTTCATGCTTGTCAGTTGTACGCAGTATGTCATTACATTAATTGAGGAATGCGACAGTAGGTTGTGCCGTGGTGGGCAAGAGAATTTTCTGTGTTATTAACAATCTTTGCCTCCAATCTAATTAAACTTGATTCTGACCTTATGTACTTATAATTTGTTGCTCCCTCTGTTCCTAAAAGATTGTCGTTTAAGGTTAATACACACAGATTAAGGAATATAATTAATACCTAGCGAAAATATTATACTACCCTTATTAATTGTTTCAACCAATTATTCCCTTCCTAATGTTTCTTATTCAATTCAACCAATTACTACTTGGATTATTGTATTGAATTGAATAAGAATCATTGAGAAGGGAAGAAAGCTTTAAATAGGAGAAAGCTTTAAATAAGGGTAAAGTAGGGAAAAAATAGCTAATGTGTATTGATAAACTCAAAACGACAATCTTTTTGAAACAAAAATTACTTCCTAACACGACAATCTTTTAGGAACGGAGGAAGTAAATCTTACATAGCCCGTGTAATACTCATTCTGTTTTCCTTATCCTGCCACATAGTGGAGGAAATGTTATCAAGTTTAGCACTTGGGCTGATATTTGGCTAAGTTTTTGTGCTCTAGTGTTACACGGCGTTTTAAGATTCACATTATTTTAAAATATTTACTTAAATTCGTCACTCTCCAATATTTAATTTTCTCCTAGGAACTTCGAAAGGAAAGTAGAATGTTCCCAAAGTGCACTCGTTATAATTCTCCACTCAATTTCTATATTCGTGTCTTGCTTTGAAATTTTGTAGGAGACCAAGCAAGTGAAGTGTTGAAGGATTCATGTCAGGTTCTAATGCTGATGTGCTAGCATGTTAGGAACACCTTTGACCAAGCTGTTCTTGATTTCAGAAATGATCAAGCTCTCAAAACCATGAATATCAAACAATGAAGAATTTTATTTTCAATCCCCTGCTATTTTAAGCGATTTTGTTAACCTTAATGTAGCTGATGGCGACGGAATCTTATATATTATTATGTTGACAAAGTGACTCGGAACTTGTGAAGTTTATGCTATCAAGTCATCACCATTTTTATTTTTGTCTACAGTCAGTTAATTTTTTAAGCAAGTAAATCTGTATCTTACTATACTATATGTACTATTGATGTAAAAATGTAAATTTTGTTCTTCCTTATTTTGGGGACCATGTATCACTGGATGGAGAGAGCCTACCATTTACAATAATCTTGGCCTTGGGTATGAGTTTTTAAGTAAACCTCATATATTAACATTGCACAAGTATTCATGCATGTTTTGGTCATTTTGTAACATTTTACCCTTGCCGGTTTTGTTGGGGAAATATCATTTTCTGTTGGATTTATCAATTTCTTAAATACAACACACTTCGACTTAATTTTTTGAAATTTGAAATGAACTGAGATAGAATTCACAAGAAATGATAGGTTTTTCATTTTTTTGTTAATAGAAAAGAAGATTTTAAGTGGACATACAACATATATGTCATTCAATAGCTTTACTAAGATAAAGATTCTTCTAATTAAATTCATTGTGTATAACATGTTTCATCAAACTATTTTACATGACATGTTTCGTATTTATATACAATAATAATAGACAATACTCTGTTACATATTAAATTTCTCTTATAATATAACAGTAGAAACATAACAGAAGGTTTGATTACACGAAAGCTGGAGCACTAGCAAAAGAGCTAGAGCTTGGACCTTCTGATGCGGAGCTTGGACCAGCAGCTGCAACAGAAATTGAACCAGAAGCTGCACCAGAACTTAGAAGCCGACTCATTGCACGTCTGGGCATGGTTTTTTGTACCTTGCACAAATCTGGTAAAAACACTCCTATAGACATGAAAATGTATACTCATTAGAAAAAAGTTGAAATCTTCTAAGAAAATAAAATGTTACTCCTATGTACCACAAAAAAAGTCTCATTTGTAAAATTTACAAATTTTAAAGATATATTTTCGTTTCGTGTTTACCCTGAAATTCCTCCTGTGTTTAGTCAAATAGTGATGAAATGATAATGAACTTTGATGGTGAACTTGAGTGTCATATTATGATTCTTTTACTGGAACAAATTTTTTTTGGGCAAACGAGACTCTTTTTGTAGAAAAGAGGGATTACTAAAAAGGAATTTTAAATAGTAAATAGTTATGTATCAACTTTGGATTCTGATTATAAGCTGTTCAAAATGGACAGTCTATAAAAACAAGTTGCATATATAGACTGCCCAAATAGATTACCAATTTTGAACTGTCTGGAATCAGAATCCATCAACTTTGTATGATTACCTTCTCCTAAAGCTAATTGGTAGTAGAGGTCTACAATATTGGGACAGTTTTGGTAGCAGACTGATGAGCAAAGCTTGGCAGTGAAATGAGGCTCCATTAGGAAATCAGATGAAATCCCAACAGACTTCCTGTCAACCCCACATGAACTCACACTTATCACTCTCAATCCATTCAGCCATATTTTTCACAACCACCTCTGAGGTTTTGCACTGGAATTTCATGTTTCCATCATTCATTGTGTATGTCTCTAGCAAGCATCGCTTCCCAGAAGACGCGATAGAAAAAGAGCACATCTCTGTAGGCAATTCGTCGCATACAATCTCACCTACAAAGTTAAAAAGAACTTGGTGATGATCACGTCAAATTTGAATTTGAAAATATCTTAAATTGACTTTGAAAAGTAAACTTAATCATATATTTTGGGACGGAGGGAGTATAAAAGTAGTGGAAAAAAGTATAGTGGGGTTACCCAGAGCTCCATGGAGAAAGAGAGAAAAAACAAGGAAAATGATCAATGCCATTTTAAAGAGGAGAAGAAAAAACTTTGTGATTTTTGGAAGTTGATGAATGAATTAGTGTTTGATATGAAATAATGATTAGAGAAGAAAGATGGTATTTATATAGAGAATAAATTTGTTGAAAATTAGTATAAAATGACAATGGATAGTATAATACTAGTGTTTAAGAGGTTTTGACTTGTAAATTGAATTCTCCTACTTTTGTTTCCTAATTTTAACATTAATTTTGTTTTTAAGATTATGACAGTATTTAGCACTGAGCAGGTTTGAACATAATTTTAATGCTCGAGACCTAAAGGTAAGCTACCTTTTCTTGTTTTTTTTAAGGTTTTCTCCTTGACTGTTGGATTTGTGGCTTGTATTATACTGGATTCGTCCGAATCTTTTGGATTTGCTAATTTTGGTTTTAATAAAAAAAACCCCGGATAAAAAATAAATAAAATAATACGGTTACTAGTTACTACCGTTCTCAACGCTTTCTTGGCTTGGCGTATATTTAAAAAATACTTTTATTAACCCAGCTAACTGCATATTGGTATTTGTGTACTTAAACGTCGTATTCTTACTTACCAATACCCTAATTTTGACATATTATTTTATTGTTGTTTTACGATATTATTTATAGTTACACAAATATTAATATTTTAATTTAGTATTGAATCCTCTACATCACATTTGTACTATATTATTTATAAAACAATCAACTTATTTGATTTAACTAAAATTGTTCATAAAATTTAGATTTATTGAATTTAAATTGTAAGAGAATTTCTAATTATAAACCCTCCTATAAAACTACCCATTGTACCGAGTTTTAACTTATATAACATGTCGTGTACCCATATCAATTTCAAAAATTGAAACGAACCACGTGCTTCCAGATTATGTGAACTAATTCTTTTTATGCTTTTAGTTCACATTTTTATTTTTATTTTGCTAATTTAAATTTTAGCGCACATTTCAATTCACTAATAATTTTAATTCCTGTTCTACATTCTAAACTTTTTACTCTTTCG
Source organism: Panax notoginseng (assembly GCA_016801055.1). Taxonomy (NCBI): domain Eukaryota; kingdom Viridiplantae; phylum Streptophyta; class Magnoliopsida; order Apiales; family Araliaceae; genus Panax; species Panax notoginseng. The sequence goes on from CM029015.1 coordinate 47,058,941, forward strand.
TTTTACAATAGTCCCATTTGCAAAAAAAAATATTGTTCTATCAAAAGAGTACTCTTTTTATTAATAATGATATAAAATGTCATAATATCCTCAATTTACGATATGATTTCACTATCACATCATCACTAAACTAAACCGTCATTATATATAGGGATAAATGTGGAAGAAAAATATATTCTTAACGTTTGCAAATTTTACAAATAAGAGTCATTTAGATGATAAAGAATAATTTATAGAACACTATATGTGAAATATTATCTCATAGTGTGACGCTTGTGACGCTTGGATGCCATTGATTCCATGTTGTTAATGCCAAAATCTGGCCGCCACCAAATCACCAAACAACGAGCTACAAACATGCACAATGAACAAACAGTGAGCACACTAAAAGATTGACGGCTTGGGCCGCTGGGGAATAGTTCTATTGTGAGAATCAATACAAGCCAAAAACATCAACAATGGAGGTGTAAAATTGTTCTAGTGTATGAGCAATAATTGTAACCTGAATGACACTTATGTCTCTCCAAGTTGCCACCCACTTTCAAAATCGTCCATAAAGTTCAATTTTCGTCAATTAGGTCCTTAAAGTGAAATTTTGTAAGTGTTTCCATTCCTTCAGCTCAATTTGACCTCAACCTAACTCATTTTGACCAAATCCGACCCAGTTTGACATAACCCAAAATTTTAATATTTTAAATATAATATTTTTTTTAAAATAAGTTTGAAATAATAATTATATTTAACATTTTAAAAAATTATATTTACTATTTTAAACTAAATTATTATTTTTAAAATAATAATTATTTTAATATTAAAAAAATATTAGTTTTTTTTCAAAAAAATAATAATTATATTTAATATTTAAAAAATTATATTTTGTTAAATAATTTTTAAATAATTATTTTTAATATTTTTATTAAAAAAATTTAAAATAATAATTATATTTAATATTTTAAAATAATATATATTTTTAAATAATTTCAATATAATAATTAAAATTAATATTTTAAAATAATATTTAATTTTTATATTTAAAATAAAATATTATTTTTAAAAAGTTATAAAGATAATTATTATTTTAAGGAAAAATATTAGAAACTTTTATTTTTTTCAAAAATGAGTAAAGTTTCATAAAATATAGATTAAATCTTAATTTTAAGAAACTTTTTTAGAAATAATTAAGATTGAATCCCTAAAGTTCTTAATTATTTCTAACAAAAATTCTAAACTTTTTTTCCTAAAAATAATCATTATTTAAAAAATTATTTATTTATTTATTTAAAAAATATTGAATCAGTTTGTTATTTATCTTTTACTGTTTTTTGTATTTTAATTTCTATTTTTATTTTTTGTTTTTAAAATTCTAATATTAAGAATACATATAATAATGGTAAAGATATTAACTTTTTTTTTTGAAAATAATTTTTACATAAAAAATGAAAAAATTCTACTTTATTTTTTAAAAATAAAGTTTTATTTTCTTATGTAATTTTTTTGAATCTATATTTTATGAAACTTTACTTATTTTGGATAAAATAAAAGTCTCTAATATTTTTTTCTTAAAATAATAACTATCTTTATAACTTTAAAAAATAATATTTTATTTTAACTATAAAAAGTAAATATTATTTTAAAATATTAAATATAATTATTATTTAAAATTATTTTAAAAAAATATTTTATTTTAAAATATTAAATATAATTATTATTTTTTAAAAAAATATTTTCTTTTAAAATATTAACAATAATAATTATTTTAAAAAATATTTTATTTTAAAATATTATATATAATTATTATTTAATTATTTTAAAAAACTAATATTTTATTTTTAAATATTAAAAATAACTATTTTTAAAATATTTATTTTATGTTAATATATTAAAATAATTATTATTTTAAAAATAATAATTTATTTTAAAATATTATATATATATATATATATATATATATTTTAAATGTTAAATATAATTCTTATTTTAAACTTATTTTAAAAACAATTTTATAATTTAAATTATTAAAAATTTGGGTTGGGTCAGGTTGGGTCAAAATTAGTAAAAATGGGTCGAGTTGAGGTCAAATTGGGCTGAAGGAACGAAAATGCCAACAAAATGCCACTTTAAGGACTTAACTGACAAAAATTAAACTTTGGGGACGATTTTGAAAATGGATGACTACTTGGAGGGACATAAGTGTCATTCAACCAATAATTGTGTGTACATTGACCTTGATATACAACGATATTTATAGTTGTCCACTGTAATATGTAAATTTTATGAATGATTTTAATAATTAAAAAAATAAAAGTTTGAATATTTATGCGAATATAAATATATATCCTTGTGGCATGAGATGTGATAATTCAATTAAATTGAATTAAGCATATAATAATTAAGAAATGTGGTGAAAATGATAATAAAGCTTATTTAAGCTTATGAGATATGCCTATTGTGGCAACATGATGAAATAAGTAATTAATTAATTAAAATAATGAAGTGAGTAATTAAATTATGTGATAGATTAATTATTATTATTATTTAATTGTTGTTATGTGCAATTACATATGTTGTGGGAACATATAAATAATTAATTCATAAAGTTGCTTCTTATAATATGAGATATCTAAAATAATAATATAATGTACATGAAAGACTATATGACAAAAGTAAATTGAATTATATAAGTTGTGTAATGGAGCTTATGTAACTTTTTGGTCTATAGCGAATCAATTAAATATGTATTTTAAATATATGGGAGAAAATAAATTTAAGTAAATAAATATTTACTATTAAATATTTATTTCGATATTTGAGTATAATTAAAATAATAAGTCCTATGAAAATAATGGGTTGTTGGTACCCAATTGAATTATATTCTAACCTAAATTAAATATTATTTGGACTAACCCAATGTACAAGGATTATATGATTATGTGTATATATATCCTTAACTTGTCACAATGTAATTCTTGCTTCCAACATTATTCTTTTAATTCTTGAACTATCATTTACCGTTATACCGTTGAGATCATGAACTTTACATAATTGTTCACCCTTATTGTTATATATACTTATTGAGCAAATTTGTTGCTTATTCTTATTTTCTTTAAACCTTTCAGTTAAGGCAGAACGGGGTGAAACATCGGCAAGGATAAAGGCAAGGATGAGGCTATGGAGTAATTTTGTTCCTTTATGTTAGAAGTTAATATTATCATGTTGTGATAAGACTTATTTAATATTATGTATTAAGTTATGTTTGAACTCAAGTTATGTAATATGTTAGTAATTGTTGCGAGACTTTGGGACGAGAATAATTATATTAAATTAATACAAATTATTCTATTATTCTATTGTATGAGTTATTAATGTATTATTAAAATTAGATCGTGAAGCACCAAATTCAAGATATAAGAGTCTGAATTTGGGGCGTCACATCCACACCATCCTGTTAAAACACACCCGAAGCCAATTAAAAATAGGAATAATGATTAGAGTTGCCTTACTACTGCAACTCTCATTAATTGGAAATGTTAAGAAATCACAAGTTAATATGAACTTTGACCTTTCTAGAACTTTAATTACATCAAACCGCTAATCAACGAATGAGCCACGTGGCATGAGTCTCATCATTCCCCATAGACCCAATAAATCACATTCTAACATTGCCCCCACTCTCCCTCTTATAAAGATTTTGTAATCGGGGAGTAGACGGCAAAACTTATCCTTTTAATATTACCTCCAAAAATGTTTAAATGATTGAATTTCAATCCTCTATATAGAAAAAAGCCCACGTGTTAAAATAGGAAGTTAAAAAACCATCACCACACATCAGTAGCTGTGCCGTAAATTGGGAAACATTCACCTCGTAATTAAGGCTGTAAAATGAGCAAATAGTTCGGGCTCGATTCCTACTTGCTCGACTAAAAGTTCGATTCGAGCTCGATTCGAAATATAAATGATTCAAATATGAACAAATTTTAAAGTTCGATAAATTACTCGAACCTCCTCAAATTACAATATTCTATTGATACTCGAATCATATTCGTTCGAAAAGTTCAATTTGCTCGGGCTCGATTTAAGATCTTGCTCGACTCGGTAGCTAAACAAGCCTCAATAAAACCTTATTTTATACTCCATAAATTTTGTGAACCAAATCCAAGAAACTTAATACTTGGTTCATTTACACCCTTACCCATAATAGCACCAGTTCCCAAGTCCTCCTAGACATATTTGTAATTCACTGTTCTTTTCTCAAAAATATCTGTAACGCCCCCAAATTCAGATACATGTACCTTGAATCTGGTGCTTCACGATCCAACTCATACATCATACTATTAACAACTCTTAGTGGAATAATAGAAATATTTACATTAATATAATATAAATATTCACGTTCCAAGTCTCGAAACCGTTACTAATACATAACACAATTTAGTTCATGATATCAATATGTCTTCATACATATAAGGAACATGATCCTAACATAGTAGAACAAAATTATTCTGTAACCTTGTCTTTACCCTTATCTTTTCCTGAGCTGTCGCCTCGTTCTGTTTTAACTGTATTAATGTTTAAGGAAAGTAAGAGTGATCAACATGTTTACTCAACAAGTATAACGATAATAAAAGTGAGTGATCATGTGTAAAGATTCATAATCTCAAAGGTTATAACGATCATTGATAGCTTAGGAATTTATATAAGTAAATTATGAACCAAACAAGTCTCAATAGTTTCGATTATGTTCTTTACTAATACTGATGAGTCACTATGAACCGAAGGATTATTAGAAGAATTCAAGGATTTCAATATTTCCAAGTTGATTAATATTTATCACTGAGTGGTCGCTATAGACCATGAACTCCTGCTGAAATTATCAGTATTTCATTGTTAATCCATAATATAAACAAATACAATATGCAATAAGCCTAAAGTACCCTATGTTATGCATAATACTCAGACATGTTGTTCGCGCTCGTGTCAGTCTCCCGACGTCATATAGTTTCCCCTTCTATGAGGGTTGTTCATCTCAGCAGATTATAAGAGTCCGCACCAAATCAATTGGTTTGGATCGCTTTCTAACTCATAGATGTTGTTCTAGCCAAATCAAATGGCATAGACACTCTTTTCAATGCATTTATGATCAATTAATACGTTCAACGTTTGCAACAGGATTCAAAGAATCATTCAAGAATGTAATTATGATTTCAATCAGATTTCAGAGCATAAATAATCATCTTCATGAAATTAGATAACACAATAATCATTCAATCAATTAGTTTACTCGTATAATCAGTAAAGGTACAAGTTTAGATACTTGCATGTGTAGTCGACTCTATCCGACTTTAACTCCTCATCCTTTGAACAACCCATGTTCATCATAATCATCAAACGATTAATCTCTATTAACATCTAAATATAAATCTAATTGATCAAACTTACTAGTCTCATACAATTAAGACTCACAAATAAATCGACTCTCATTTTATTTGATTAAATATTTCTTTGCTCATCACTCCTTTTATTTTATTCATTAGCCTTCACAATAATACACATGTATTCCATTTACTACAAATAATATAATCTCTTTATACTTGTTTAATTAATTGTTCACACCGTATTTTACTTATCTATGTCTCATTACACAAATAAAGTATTTTTACTCTACTTGCTAATATTTATTAATTCCCAAATAATCTCAACCATTATTTTATTTATTTAATCATTTTCCATTAATCTTTTAAATGATCTTAATGGTCACTTCACAATAATCTTTACAAATAAGTAATTTCAATTATTACTTAATTTGTTTAATCTTTCCACATTTTTACAAATAAAATAATATTTTCCTATTATTCTAATTTTTAATTGTTTCTTATTTTACAATTTATTTTAATTAATTTTCACAAGTAGTTTCACATAACAAAATGTATATTATTTTAATTTTCTCTCTAAATTTCATGTTGTTTTTTGATAATTTAATGGTCTTTTGTTGTAAGACCCTAACTTTTTATGAATAAAAATTTAATTTTCTCTAATTGTTATTTTAAATAATAAGGTGTTGATTTGATATAATGCTATAGTTATGGGTGATATGTGCAAATTTTGCAAGTAAATAAGTTGTCATAAAATATTTGTTTGGTCGGTGAATATTCTTTTTGTCGAGAAATATTCGTACGATGACACAATCATTGGTGGACCCCACAACGGAATGACTGTCGGATATAGAAAGCGATAGAAATAACATTTTTATAAAATAACGACAAGGCTTTTACCGCTAACTATTGAAATATTCGGTGACAAAAATACAGTAATACGCATGGTTGCGCAGTAGCACACAATATTGCACAGTATCTCTAATTATTGATGCTTACGTAAGAAGTCATTCGGTTCATTTTATAATTGTCACAGTAGTTGTTGCATAGTATCTCATATTATTGATTCAATTATTGTCACAATATCATCGGCACAATATTTTATATTATTAAATCAATAATTGAGATGACACCGTTATTCATATTATTATTTGTATTATTGACAATGTCTAGAAAGTTCTGTCGAGGAAAGGGGTTAGGTTATTTAATTGCGCGCCAATAAGGAGAAGTCTTTATCAAAAATCTCCCTCTTTGCTGGGAATGATCTGGTTGTTAATATTGTGAGTTATAATATTAATGATGAATAATTATTGAAAGATTAAAAATGTGTTTATTGAAGATAAGTGATTTGTGATAAATATTTATTCAATTTTTAATATAAATAGAGGGGTTGTCATGAAATATTTGTTATAAGTGTGGCTTATTATATGTACCCTCACTTACTCATTTTTTAAAATCGTCGGTAGAAAGTTATCTCAGTTTTGTTTTATTATTGTTATAATAGTAATAAAACAAAATTTTTTATATATAAAACAGAATACTTTTTATATTATATATAAAGTTATTCGTTTTATTAGATTATAAATAGAATATATTATATTTCATATAAAATTTTTGTTTTATTAGAATATTTTATTGCACAGTAATGAATAGTAAAAATCAAAAAATCAGCCGATTCTGCACCCGTGATTTTCCTTTACTGTGCATCCGTGATTATTCTTAAAAAGTGCCCTGCCATTCTCCTATAAATAGGATGCTCAGTTAATAAATAAAAATCACACCAGAATCAAAAAAAATTTCTTCTATAATATTGTGCGTATTTCTTTCTAGTATAAGGATACTTTGAGTATAGCAAATAGTACAAATTTTCTTTAAGAATATATCCGCTATACCAGTCAGAATTACTCTCCTATTAAGGTAAGGGATATTATTTTTGTTTAATATTCGTAAGAAATATTATTTTCTTCCATACTCTATAGTATGTAAGTAATATTATTTCGTTTTATTTTCCTAAATCTACACTTATTTTGATAAGTATTGCTTCTATACTCCCTGAAATTAGTAGAATATCCTTGAATTTTGCTCTTCATCTAGTATCGTCTCACTGAAATATTTTTCTGAACTTTCTTATTAAATTTTAATCTTTTCATATCGAGGTACTATTCACTCGGGTACTATTCACGGGATACTATTCACTTGAATACTATTCACCCGGAGTACTATTCACGATAAAATTAGTTTCTTTTCTGTCCAAATTATTTTTGATACATGAATATCATTCTTGAATTTTACTCCATAATTAATTACCATGTTGACAATTTGGACATTCTTAAACTCTGGATAAATTGAATTATAAATCTTTAATATTTATCCTTGATCTCACTTGATTGATTTCTTATATCATTGTCATCATCCTTATGCTTATATTGTGATGAAAATTATTTTTGGCCCGTAGTGCATAGATGGACTGTTGATTAATATGATTATGACCATGAATTGTGTATTGGTATAATCATGACCTATAATGTTACAGACAAATGATGTGGTGAAAGTTCTCTTTGGCCCGTAGTGCATAGATGGACAGTTGTTTGGCATGATCATGTCCACTAGTGATACTAACGAATATCCTTGACCCATAGTGCATGGATAATTCGGTGATGTGGATTATTTATTGAGTTATATTACAGAGATAAATTATTGATGATGAACATTTATATCATAGAAGATAGTAGACATCATGTTCTACTTGACTCTTCTAATGGATTGCTTATTTCACTGTAATTGTTGATTTAAACTTGTGGTCTATTGTATTCTATCAGATTTTACACTGTTGAAGACTAAAGATAATTTATTCTACATTATCTTAGTCATAATATTCTTTACTGGGCTAGTTGAGCTCACCCTTTTCTTTCATTGTTCTTTCCAGGAAATGAGAATATAGCTGAGACTAGTCGGAAAATGGAGTGATGGTCCAAGATGGTCGCTATAGTAGTCTTCACTATTCTATAAAATAGTGTGATAATAATTATAATGAGGACTTTATTTGAGTTTGGATATTGCCTACGAGACAATATTTGTATTGAAACTCTCAGTCTATGTTTTGTCGTATTCTGCATGGCAGTTTAATAGTTGTATAAATGAAGTTTGTATTTAAATTTTATATCATGTATTTAGTGACTCAGAATGAGTTGTGTAGACCTATTTTGGGGGCGTCACAATTGTTGTCTATTGAATAAGTAATTTCACTGGGAACTTTGATTTTGATGTACTGTTTGTTGATTGAACTTTCAGTTGTTGCTTAGTTTTGAGGGTGAAGGATGAGTTATTTAGTTTGGAGTTTTGATTTTGATTGTTGAAAATTATTAAATTTGTTAGGTTTAATTTCATAATTGTGATGCTGCAAACCATTTTGTATGAAAAGGTAGAAGATATCCCTAGATGTCTAGTTTGCTCATGTTTATAATTTTAATTGCTTTTTGTCATTAGGATTCCTGGATATTGTTCTTTGAGACTTGGATTATTTCTTCTCTTCAGGTTTTGTTGGATGAATTTCAGAATCTGTGTATTTTTTTGTTTAGGGGTTATACTTTTACTGTGTTATTGGATTCATTTTTGGGAATTTGACTTGATTAATTATCATAGATCTATGGAATATTTGAAAAATGGTTGTGTTCTTTGATATGTTCTTTATTTGGTGGATGATAATAGGTTTTGATATTGAAAAATAATGAAAATCATAGAGGTGTTGATTACTTTGGGGCTCCAGTAGATGCTGAAGTATGTCAAAATTCATTTTTTGTTATTCTTTTTGTTTTTGTGGTAATCAAACAAGTATTATAGGCCAACTTTGTTATCCTCAACCTCTACATAACACACCCAGTAAATGCATGTTGTCTACTTTAGATGTTTGGTAGAAGTTGAGTTAGTGTGTGGGTCTGCCTATGGTCTGGGTCATTGGTAGCGCCGTTAAGTATGATTTTCCTAAGTAATATTTCATTGCTATCTTGCACGTTATTTTAATAAAATTATGTGTTTTTATTTATATGCAGATCTCTAGAAAAAAAAGTGCAGAACAAACGAAAAATTATTGAAATAAGTGATGATAGTAGTACTGACAATGGCCAATTTGAAGGTTATGGAGAAGACTAGATTTCAAGGATTGAAAAATCTATTGCTCAGTTAAAAATAGAGATGGAAGCCATGAAAGAGAAGATTGAAAAAATAGTACAACTAAATGACCTTTAATACAATGTGTATCTCATTACAGGTGGAAACAATATTATAGCAAAATCAATATATTTAAAAATGTAAGTCATATGTCATGCAAAAATATTTTGAAAAGTTTATATGAAAAGAACTTATTATAAAAAAATATCTTTCTTATTGCTCAGTTCAAAATACAATGTGTCGCATTAAAGGTGGAATAAGTGACATGTCATGTAAAAATCTATTCCAAAATTTAAATGAAAATAACTTATTAAAAAATATATTTTCCGTATCATAATTTTAATAAATTATACAATCTGTTATTCTAACTAGTCCGTGCATTGCAGGGTAATACTTCATTTGTTTTAAATTATATGATCATTAATGACTTTTAAAAATCAACTTGAAACAATTTCAAACTCAAAATTAAGATGACTCATTAAAAATTATGAAATAATAAAACTTACAACGAGTAACTTTTTAGATAGTTTATAATATTCATTAAAATTAAAAGAATGTATGTCAATTTTGAGTTTAAAAATCTTTTAAGTTGATTTTAAAAAGTCAACAATGATCAAATAATATGAAACAAAAGTAGTATGATATATCTAAGGTCATTCAAATATAAAGTGATTTTGATCTTCACATAATAATATAATCGCACGGATGCAAATATCATACAAAAATATTAAAATATGTAAAATTTCACACAATAAAGAAAGAATTTTTTTTTTTAAAACATATAATGTTTAAGACCTTGATAATGGCCAAATTAACTTATTTTAATAGAATAGGGATTAAATTTAAACATATACAGAGTACAAAGGCCAAATAATGAGTTTCGCCTAATGTTCCATGCTTTCTTACATTTTCTTGGAGGGTGTTCGACATTTGTCACTGTTGAGGGTTTGAGAGCTACTTATTTTTTAATTTATAAGTTGATTTTTAAGTAAAAATAAAGTAACTATTTATGATTTATTTTAAAATGACTTATAAGTCATTTTAAAATAAGTTAATTTGACCAAATATAATGTCTGTTTTGTACTCTCCTATTAATGTCATTTTTAATAATCTTTATATTTTTTTAACTTATAAATCATTATGAGTCGAAGACTTTCATAACTTGTTTTAACTTAATTTTTAATTTATAAGTCAAATTGATGCCGAACATTTTTAATTATAAGTCACAACTTATAAATCACAACTTAAAATAATTTATAAGTCAATTAATATTTTAACTTATAAATCATTTAAAATAAGTCGTTCTCGAACAATAGGAATTGGGGGTTTTCTAGGGTTTTTGCCTCTCGCAATTTCTCTCCCTTTTTCTTGGCTTTTCTCTAAAAAATTGGCGTAAAGAGGATGGAGCACGCGTCAATTCAGGATCAATCGGCGTCTACATTTTCTTTGACGGATGAAGATCATACACTCACTAATTCTCTCCGATTTACTCTCAATCAAGAGTCAGTACTTATAAATTATTCCATTTTAAAATTATGTATTACTTGTTTATTTTATTACTCATTATTTTGATTTTAATTTTGTTGATTTTTATTAATGTGTGAGCCTAAATCGCCGTTGTATTTGTTCTTCTTTTGTTAACTTAATTATATTTGTATAATTTTATGTAAGGAAGTTAAATCTGTTAGATAAGGGCAATTGAGTACTCAAAAGTATTAAACAAGGATAAAGTAGTCTTTTCATTTTCATTTTCATTTCCTTCAGCATGTTGGTCCAGCTGTAGTCGGTTACATAGTCACATGGTTGGTGCCTTGCTTAATTACCAATCTAGATTCACATGTGTAAGACCCCAACTTATTAATAAATTAAATTAAATTTCCTCTATTTATTATTTTGAAATAGAAAGGGTTGATTTGATTAATGTGGTTAGTTATGAGTAAAATGCGCAAATATTTCAAATAAGCAAGTGGTTATAAAATATTCATTTTTGGTCGGTGAATATTCGTGTGGTCGTGGAATATTCTTTCTGTCGGAGAATATTCGTACGACGGCGCAGCTATTTGTGGGCCCCATAACGGAAAACGATTGGATGAAGATAACGACAAAAATTAAGTTTTTTAACGGCGTAGTTGTTACCGTTAACACTGTTAGAATACCCGGTGGTTAAAATACAGTAATACGCGTGGTTGCACAGTAGCACACGGATTGCACAGTATTTTAGAATTATTGATTCTTACGAAGGAAGGCACTACTCAATAATTGCTATATTAATTACTGTTCAATATTTTATTTTATTGATTCAATAATTGCTGCGTTGATATTTTATATTATTATTGTTTCAATAATTATTGTTGCACAGTATTTTTTTTATCAGATCAATAATTTATATTATTTAAATAATATTATTAGATAGCATTATTGGCAATGTCTAGAAAGTTCTGTATAAGGAGAGGTTTGGTCATCTAATTGCGCTCTAGTAAGGAGAAATCCTTATTGGAAAGCCCCCTCATTCCTGGGAACGGCCTGGTTGTCATAAATGTAATTCTGTAATATTAATTATGAATAATTAATTATTGATTCATATGATAAGGAAATATTTATTCTATGTGGATATAAATGAGGGATATATTTTTGTGGTTAAAAATGAAGGAGTTAATATTGAAGTGTTTTATTTGTATTTTTGTCGGAACGGAGGTGTTGAAAATCAAATTAGGGTTTTTGAGATATTTTGCGAGGGTTATAATTTTTAATCCGACCGTTGGATCGTTATGATTTTTGGATATGTTATACTTATATAAGTTGAGTATATGTCCACAAATTTTGAACCGTTAAAAATGAACGTATAATTTGTTATGAATTTTACGAGATGACTGGTTCAGAAATTGTTGAATTTTCGGAGTTAATCATTTTTGTGAAAAATTCTAGAATTGGTGGGCCCCACTCTTAGTTGGTGAAGAAATGTGCTGAGATTTTTATTCAAATGTGGTGGGTGGGAATAGTAGCAGGTAAAGCCATCAGGTTGCATGTTAAGTCTGCTTCGGCGTGCTAACATTTTCCTATAAATAGAGGGCTAAGTTAGATTTGAAAATCACACCAGAATTCAGAAGTTTTCTCTCTTTCTCTCTCTAGATTATTGAGTGTATTTTGTGAGTATTTAGATACTTTGAAAGTTGCTATTCAGCACAAGTTTCATTCACCCTCATATCCGATATTCAGTCAGAAGTACAGTTATTTTGAGGTAAGGGATATTATTTTCTTCAATATCATTATGCTGAAATATTGATATGAGTTTTTTTTTATTAAATTTGAAACTTTTTGTGTCGGGATTACTATTCTCGTATACAGCACTATTCACGTACACGACACTATTCACGAATACGACACTATTCACCGAAAAATAAAATTTTCCATTTTTGTCCAAGATGTCTATTATGGTTACGATCTTTGATTGTATCCATGTTTTGATCTTTATTTTTAAATTCTGCTTCACAATTAATTATTATGAAGTATTATTGATCTTGGATAAACTGTTATACGAATCCCTACTATTTGTCCTTCTGTCTCACTGGATTCGTTTTCTTCAAGATATTTTTCATCATCCTCAGTCCTAAATGATGATATTACTGAATATCTTTGGCCTGTAGTGCAAAGATGTATGATTACGTGATTAATATCTTTGGCCTGTAGTGCAAAGATGAACAGGTGTTGAGATGAACATGACTGACTGGTGATACAAATGAATATCTTTGGCCTGTAGTGCAAAGATGAATATTTGGTTAAAGATGATTATTAATTGATGTTACAGGGATAAAATATTGATGATGGACTTTTAAATCTTAGAAGATAGTAGAATTCATTCTCTACTTGACTCTTCTAATGGTTTGTTGTTTCCGCTGCAGTTGTTGATCTAAAACTTGTTGTTGATTATATTCTATCAGATTTTTCCCTGTTGAATACTAATGATAACTTGTTGTATATTATCTTAGTCATAATATTCTTTACTGGGCTAGTTGAGGTCACCCTTTTCCCTTTTGTTCCATTTTTCTTCTCAGGAGGTGAGAACATAGCAGGATCTAGTCGGGGTATGGAGTGATGGTTCTAGAAAGATGTTTTAGCAGTCCTCACTATTTTTGTAAAATAGTGTTTGAATAATTGTAATGAGGACTTATTTGAGTGTGGATATTGTCTAGAACACAATATTTGTATTTAAACTCACACTATGTGTTGTCGTATTTTGCACGACAATTGTATTATTGAAGTTATAGTTTGTTTTTGTACCATGTATTTGGCGACTCAGAATGGGTGTTGTATACCTATTTTGGGGGCGTCACAGTTGGTATCAGAGCTTAGGGATATGATCCCTGGCTGAGATGTGAGACAAGAACTAGGAGGGGAGAGATGGGGAATTCCTTCGCTATTAACCCTTATTTTATGGCAGTATTTAAGAATGGCAGCTGAGAACGTTAATAATGGAGTAAATCAGATCGTAGAGACACCTTTGATCACCACCCAGGGGAACGTGCAACATGAAGGCAATATTCCTCTTGTAAACAACGTTACCGAGCAAACGATGAATGATGGAATGTTTAGGAGCTTTTTGCAGTTCATGCAAAATCAGACGAGGGAGACTCATGTGCAGAATACGGGTGAAAATGATAACAACGCGCAGTTTGTCACAGCCAAGCAGTTCAAAGAATTGGGACCACCAGAATTTAAGGGAAAGCCGGATCCGATCATGGCGGAAATGTGGGTCAAGCAAATTACCAAGATATTCGATGTCTTGGGATGCACGGAGGAACAGAAGGTTCCATTCACTACCTTTATGCTCCACGATGAGGCAGACTACTGGTTGGAGTCTGTGAAACGTACCCAGCCTGACGCACTCAACATGTCCTGAGAAACGTTTCAGAAACTGTTTAATGACAAGTACTTTCCTGAAAGTATTCGTCATATGAAGGAGGTAGAGTTTATTAGACTAGAACAAAACAACATGACGGTGTCCCAGTACGAGGCGAAGTTTGCAGAGTTATCCAGGTTTGCACCTCATTTGGTCGAGAATGAGGAACGAATGACAAGGATGTTTCTGAGAGGTTTAAAACCCGAGATTCAGAAATATCTTATCTCTCATAAATTTTCTTTATATTCAGATGTTGTAAATAGGGATCAATTATTAGAGCGAGATAATGAGTATGTTCAACCGAGGGACCTCAACTAGGGTCATACTGGTGACTGCAGTCATCGGAGCGATGAGAACCAGCGAGGAGGGAAAAATACAGATAAAAGTGGTAACCACTCGGGTGGTCATCGTGGCCATGATAATAGGAGAGGTGAGTCAAGTGGAAATTTCAAGAAGAGAAGATTTAACGATTACAGGAAGACGTCGACAGCAGCACCAGCACCAGGAACAAATTCTAGGGGAGGAGAACGACCGCCAGTTAGATGTTACAGATGCGGAGAGGAGGGACATATAAGTCCAAACTGCCCACAACAGTTCAAGGTATGTTATAATTGTGAAAAAGAAGGACATATTGATCGAGATTGTACTATAGCGAAACCAAGTCCAGCTGGGACGGTGACACCAAAGGCGAATACGGACAAAATATAGTCGGCGATTTCTGGAAGAGCGTTTGTCGTGACTGTCCAAAACGAGAGGAACCCGAACGAAGGTATAACGGTTAGTTAATTATAAATTATTGCGAAGTTTATACCTTACTAGATACCGGTTCTACCCATTTTTTTATCTCTCCTGCTTGTGCTCAACGTTTAAACTTGACTCCGGAGAAATTAGACTTTGACCTATCTGTGGAGACTCCGTTAGGAGAAACTTTTATTACATCTACAGTTTATAAATCTTGCTTAATCCAAGTTGGCACAATCACATTACCTGTTGACCTTGTCTCTTTAAAGATACTTGCTTTTGATGTGATTTTAGGAATTGATTGGTTAACTACTCATCATGCCAAAATTGATTATTTTCGTAAGGTTGTTAGTTTTCATATTCCTACCCAACCTGTTATGCGAATTCAAGCAACCAAACCACTAAAATCAATCGCTGTCGTACCAAGCCATAAAGCCATTCGTTTATTAAAAAACGGATGTCATGCTTTCTTAGCCCATGTCATGGACTTGAACAAAAATACGTCAGATTTGAATGATATTTCTGTTGTTAGTGAATTTCCTGACGTATTTCCTGAAGAATTTCCTGGCCTAACCCAGAGCGTGATATTGAATTTTTGTATTGATCTTCAACCCGATACAAAACCCATTTCTAAAATCTCATATTGAATAGCTCCTATTGAACTTCAGGAGTTAAAAATCCAACTATAGAAGTTGGTACCCGAGCCTCTATCTGGTGACTTCCTTTGTGAAATGCACCAAAGCCAGACTCTCCGTAAGGGACTCTATATTTGTGTGGTGGTAAAACAATAGGTGCCATTGTGACGTGCTATCCAAGATTGGGATATGAATCACAATTGAGAGCAACCGAAGTTGGTGACCAAAGTACGTAGCTTTCTGGGCTTAACTGGTTACTATCGGAGATTCGTGGAAGGATTTTCTCGAATCGCTACTCTGTTAACTTAGCTGACTCAGAAAGATACAAAATTCGTATGGAGCGAGGAATGCGAGAAGATTTTCCAATAGCTCAAGAGGCGACTCATTCGGAACCTGTTCTGACCATACCATCCTGAAAAAGCGAACGTGGTAGCTGACACATTGAGTAGAAGATTGTACGCGAGTACGAGTGCGATATTATTGAACACAAAGACCTATTTTGTATAATTTATAAATGATAGAGATAGAGTTAATGACTCTAGGGATCCACATGATGATATACGAGTAAAATCAACTTTAATCGATAACGTTAAAGTCACTCAAGCTACAGACCTGGAGCTGATGAATATAAAGAAGGTGTAAGAATATGTTATTCTAGAAGTAAGAGTCGATGAAGAGAAGAAAGCTCAAGCCTTCGATTTATTTGAAATCCTCGATCGAGTAGGAACTGTGGCCTATAGACTCGCCTTAACGCTAAGTATGTCGCGTGTTCATAACGTTTTTCACGTATCGATGTTACGTAAATATGTGGACGACTCGAATCATATTATTGCGTTAGAACCAGACGAGATAGCCGAAGATTTAACGTACGAGGAGGTACCTGTTAAGATATTGGATATGAAAGAACATGTCCTATGCACGAAGGTTATACCACAAGTTAAGGTTTTGTGGAGAAACCATGCTATTGAAGAAATGACTTGGGAGTTGGAATCAGAAATGAAAGCGAGGTATCCTCACCTTTTCGAAATACCAGGTACGTACGTCAATTTCAAGTACGAAATTTCATAAGGAGGGGAGGTTGTAAGACCCCAACTTATTAATAAATGAAATTAAATTTTCTCTATTTATTATTTTGAAATAGAAAGGGTTGATTTGATTAATGTGGTTAGTTATGGGTAAAATGTGCAAATATTTCAAATAAGCAAGTGGTTATAAAATATTCATTTTTGGTCGGTGAATATTCGTGTGGTCGTGGAATATTCTTTCTGTCGGAGAATATTCGTACGACGGCGCAGCTATTTGTGGGCCCCATAACGGAAAACGATTGGATGAAGATAACGACAAAAATTAAGTTTTTTAACGGCGTAGTTGTTACCGTTAACACTGTTAGAATACCCGGTGGTTAAAATACAGTAATACGCGTGGTTGCACAGTAGCACACGGATTGCACAGTATTTTAGAATTATTGATTCTTACGAAGGAAGGCACTACTCAATAATTGCTATATTAATTACTGTTCAATATTTTATTTTATTGATTCAATAATTGCTACGTTGATATTTTATATTATTGTTGTTTCAATAATTGTTGTTGCACAGTATTTTTTTTATCAGATCAATAATTCATATTATTTAAATAATATTATTAGATAGCATTATTGGCAATGTCTAGAAAGTTCTGTATAAGGAGAGGTTTGGTCATCTAATTGCGCTCTAGTAAGGAGAAATCCTTATTGGAAAGCCCCCTCATTCCTGGGAACGGCCTGGTTGTCATAAATGTGATTCTGTAATATTAATTATGAATAATTAATTATTGATTCATATGATAAGAAAATATTTATTCTATGTGGATATAAATGAGGGATATATTTTTGTGGTTAAAAATGAAGGAGTTAATGTTGAGGTGTTTTATCTGTATTTTTGTCGGAACGGAGGTATTGAAAATCAAATTAGGGTTTTTGAGATATTTTGTGAGGGTTATAATTTTTAATCCGACCGTTGGATCATTATGATTTTTGGATATGTTATACATATATAAGTTGAGTATATGTCCACAAATTTTGAACCGTTAAAAATGAACGTATGATTTGTTATGAATTTTACGAGATAACTGGTTCAGAAATCGTTGAATTTTCGGAGTTAATCATTTTTGTGAAAAATTCTAGAATTGGTGGGCCCCACTCTTGGTTGGTGAAAAAATATGCTGAGATTTTTATTCAAATGTGGTGGGTGGGAATAGTAGTAGGTAAAGCCATCAGGTTGCAGGTTAAGTCTGCTTCGGCGTGCTAACATTTTCCTATAAATAGAGGGCTAAGTTAGAATTGAAAATCACACCAGAATTCATAAGTTTTCTCTCTTTCTCTCTCTAGAGTATTGAGTGTATTTTGTGAGTATTTAGATACTTTGAAAGTTGCTATTCAGCACAAGTTTCATTCAGCCTCATATCCGATATTCAGTCAGAAGTACGGTTATTTTGAGGTAAGGGATATTATTTTCTTCAATATCATTATGCTGAAATATTGATATGAGTTTTTTTTATCAAATTTAGAACTTTTTGTGTCGGGGTTACTATTCACGTATACGACACTATTCACGTATACGACACTATTCACGAATACGGTACTATTCACCAAAAAATAAAATTTTTCTTTTTTGTCCAATATGTCTATTATGGTTACTATCTTTGATTGTATCCATGTTTTGATCTTTATTTTTAAATTCTGCTTCACAATTGATTATTATGAAGTATTATTGATCTTGGATAAACTGTTATACGAATCCCTACTATTTGTCCTTCTATCTCACTGGATTCGTTTTCTTTAAGATATTTTTCATCATCCTCAGTCCTAAATGATGATATTACTGAATATCTTTGGCCTGTAGTGCAAAGATGTATGATTACCTGATGAATATCTTTGGCCTATAGTGCAAAGATGAACATGTGTTGAGATGAACATGACTAACTGGTGATACAAATGAATATCTTTGGCCTGTAGTGCAAAGATGAATATTTGGTTAAAGATAATTATTAATTGATGTTACAGGGATAAAATATTGATGATGGACTTTTAAATCTTAGAAGATAGTAGAATTCATTCTCTACTTGACTCTTCTAATGGTTTGCTGTTTCCGCTGCAGTTGTTGATCTAAAACTTGTTGTCGATTATATTCTATCAGATTTTTCCCTGTTGAATACTAATGATAATTTGTTGTATATTATCTTAGTCATAATATTCTTTACTGGGTTAGTTGAGCTCACTCTTTTCTTTTTTGTTCTATTTTTCTTCTCAGGAGGTGAGAACATAGCAGGATCTAGTCGGGGTATGGAGTGATGGTTCTAGAAAGATATTTTAGCAGTCCTCACTATTTTTGTAAAATAGTGTTTGAATAATTGTAATGAGGACTTATTTGAGTATGGATATTGTCTAGAAGACAATATTTGTATTTAAACTCGCACTATGTGTTGTCGTATTTTGCACGACAATTGTATTATTGAAGTTGTAGCTTGTTTTTGTACCATGTATTTGACGACTCAGAATGGGTGTTGTATACCTATTTTGGAGGCGTCACAACATGAGTCATCATATATGTACTGAATTCAGCTATTGAGAGCTTATGAATAAAATTGTTATTGTTTTCTCTTTTAAGTATCTCTGAATCTGTCTAATCTCTCCCCAAATTCTTTTCTCTTTCTCTGACTCTTCTTTCTATTCTCCCATTTTTTGCACTTTCTTTACTGTTAAGCTGCATTAAAGGGTGCTTGTATCAACTGAATTCATCAGTTCGTTACAAATTGGTATCAAAGCCACTATCGATCCCAACCATGGATAGTAATACCCAAAGAATCACTAATCTGGAAGGCTTCGTCAATGATCAAGCCAACTCCCTTCAGCAGTTGAAAATGGGAGATTGAAAGTAGTATGCACACAAACCAATCATGTTTGATGATAAAGCATATACTTTGTAACAATCTCATTCATTTATTAATAAAAAATATTAATTTATTAAAGGCTTTTAATTATCTACATGATGCTGTTTTATAATATGTGATAAACACATAGTTTTAAGCAATGCTTTTAGAATAATGATGATGATCATTCTAATGAGATGATATATTGCTGATGTGCTATGTTGATGTGTTGACTGGCTGTGAGCAACATCCTTGTGCTATACTAACTTTTAGTGCAATAGGATTGGACTGGTATGTTGTGCTATACCACTTTGGACTGAAATAGTTAGTTTTGACAAAATGTTGTGGAAGCCTATTTTGGAAATAATGATACCTTGTATGCAAGTTTTTAAATTATGAATATATAGCATATATCAAGTACATGATGTTCTAACCCTTGTGATTAAGAGATTGAGGGGCTGTTTTGATTAAAGGGGATGTTTTTGACTTATATGTATGGAACAATTATAGAATTGAATTTCTAATACGATGAAAGTTATAAAAACCCAATGAACATAATTTATATAAAGTTAGTTAGTAGTATGTGGATTCATTAATTGATAGATAGATTATGTATACTTTTATGGTACAAATCAGTTAGCTTTTGACTGAATTAGTGTCATGGAGTATAGTTGTTAGTGTGCGGAGTAATAAGGATGGCGAATTCAGGTTGGAACACAAAGAAATGGCTAAGAAATCTGATTGTTAAAGTGACGCACATAACATGTTCGCTAAAGGTCCTCTTAGGACTGTTTTCGCTAAAAACTAAGAATTAAGCAAAGCCAACGTCCTAAATTCCGCAAGTAGTGGTATTAATAATTTTGGTTCGCTTGGTTTAAAAATTTTGACCCCCCTACAAAATCGTTCTGGTTCCGCCACTGTCTGGAAGGCTCCGTCAGTGATCAAGCCAACTCCCTTCAGTAGTTGCAGACCCAGCTTAATGAATCTGTCAGTAGTCTGAAACTGGATTTCGAGGATATACTCAATAAGAAGATGGAGCAAATGATGAAGGGTTTTGAAGCACTGCTTGCAGCAAGGTTACCAAATCCATCAAATAAAACAGGTAATTTAGAAAATTCAGTGGGTTCAATTTTGGGGAATTTTAAGACTTTTAGTATCGAGGATAAAGGTACTGGAGGAATATTTAAATCCATCAAATTTGAATTTCCCAAATTTAATGGAAGTAATCCTAGAAATTGGATTACAAAATGCAGTAAACTCTTTACTTATCATTCAGTGGCTGATAATCATAAACTTCATTTAGCCACTATTAATTTGGATGGAAAGCCTGAAGAGTGGTATGCAGGTTTTGTTCATGGTGGATCTGAAGTAACTTGGGATGGGTTCATAAAAGAGGTAGTGGCTAGGTTCAGCCCTGAAACTCATATAAACCCCATAGGTGAACTGAAAAATTTACGTCAGTGTGGCTCAGTGGATGACTACAGAAAGAGATTCGAGGAACTAAAGGGTTGGACCTTACTCAGAAATCCTTCTTTGAATGAAGCTTTCTTCATGGATTGTTTTTTGGGGGGATTGAAGGAGAAAATAAGGTTGGGAATTCAGGAGTTAAAAATTTCCACCCTTAAGGAACTTATTAGAATGGCTAGAATGGAGGAGGCCAATTTGGAGGCATGGGTAAATAGAAGCCGAATGGGATTAAGACTTGGAATTCCCAGTCATCAGACAAAGGTTGGACCATCCTTAAATAGTAGAGCTGTAATGACTGGTAATGTTGTGGCTGGCCTCACTGGTGGTTAGGGTATGGAGCGTATGGAATGACGTATTCTAGTCAAGAATGAAATGAATCATTCTTCAGTAATTCCATTCCTCCAATCCAAACATAGCAATAGTGTATACATTTAGAAATGATAGATGGACGTATCCTGGGCCTGATTTATCTAAAAAGGCCATTAGTCTTCACTTACTGTTGTAACAATTTATCTAAACTGATATTGAGATTTGAAGGGTATCACAACTATCATAAGTGTTGTGTTTGTACTTGCATGCTTATCAGTTGTACGCAGTTTGTACATACATTAATTGAGTAATGCGACAGTAAGTTGTGCTGTGTTGGGCAAGAGTATTTTCCATGTTATTTGCAATCTTTGCCTCCAATCTAATTAAACTTGATTCTGACCTTATGTACTTATAATTTGTTAAATCTTACATAGCCCCTGTAACACTCATTCTGCTTTCCTTATCCTTCCAGAGTGGAGGAAATGTTATCAAGTCTAGCACTTGGGCTGATATTTTGCTAAGTTTTGGTGCTCTAGTGTTAGACGCCTTTTTAAGATTCACATTATTTTAAAATATTTACTTAACTTCGTTACTCTCCAATATTTAATTTTCTCCTAGGAACTTCAAAAGGAAAGTAGAATGTTCCCATAGTGCACTCGTTATAATTCATCTGATCATGCTTCCACTCAATTTCTATATTCGTGTCTTGCTTTGAAATTTTGTAGGAGAACAAGCGAGTGAAGTGTTGAAGGATTCATGCCAGGTTCTAATCCTGATGTGCCAGCATGTTAGGAGCACCTTTGACCAAGCTGTTCTTGATTTCAGAAATGATCAAGCTCTCAAAACCATGAATATAAAACAATGAAGAATTTTATTTTCAATCCCCTGCTATTTTAAGCGATTTTGTTAACCTTAATGTAGCTGATGGCGACGGAATCTTATATATTATTATGTTGACAAAGTGACTCGGTACTTGTGAAATTTATGCTATCAAGTCATCACCATTTTTATTTTTGTCTACAGTCAGTTAATTTTTTAAGCAAGTAAAACTGTATCTTATTTTGGGGACCATGTATCACTGGATGGAGAGAGCCTACCATTTACAATAATCTTGGGTATGAGTTTTTAAGTAAACCTCATATATTAACATTGCACAAGTATTCATGCATGTTTTGGTCATTTTGTAACATTTCACCCTTGAAGGTTTTGTTGTGGAAATATCATTTTCTGTTGGATTTATCAGTTTCTTAAATACAACACACTTGGACTTAATTTTTTGAAATTCGAAATGAACTGAGATAGAATTCACATGAAATGATAGGCTTTTCATTTTTTTGTTAATAGAAAAGAAGATTTGAAGTGGACATACAACATATATGTCATTCAATAGCTTTACTAAGATAAAGATTCTTCTTCTAATTAAATTCATTGTGTATAACATGTTTCATCAAACTATTTTACATGACATGTTTCATATTTATATACAAAAATAATAGACAATACTCTGTTACATATTAAATTTCTCTTATAATATAAAAGTAGAAACATAACAGAAGGCTTGATTACATGAAAGCTGGAGCACTAGCAAAAGAGCTAGAGCTTGGACCTTCTGATGCGGAGCTTGGACCAGCAGCTGCAACAGAAATTGAACCAGAAACTGCACCAGAACTTAGAAGCCGACTCATTGCACGTATAGGCATGGTTTTTTGTACCTTGCACAAATCTGGTAAAAACACTCCTATAGACATATGAAAATGTATACTCATTAGAAAAAAGTTGAACACTTCTAAGAAAATAAAATGTTACTCCTATGTACCACAAAAAAAGTCTCATTTGTAAAATTTACAAATTTTAAAGATATATTATCGTTTCGTGTTTACCCTGAAATTCCTCCTGTGTTTAGTCAAATAGTGATGAAATGATAATGAACTTTGATGGTGAACTTGAGTGTCATATTATGATTCTTTTACTGGAACAAATTTTTTTTGGGCAAACGAGACTCTTTTTGTGGAAAAGAGGGATTACTAAAAAGGAATTTTAAATAGTAAATAGTTATGTATCAACTTTGGATTCTGATTATAAGCGGTTCAAAATGGACAGTCTATAAAAACAAGTTGCATATATAGACTGCCCAAATAGATTACCAATTTTGAACTGTCTGGAATCAGAATCCATCAACTTTGTATGATTAAGCTGAAGGCTATTAAAGTACCTTCTCCTAAAGCTAATTGGTAGTAGAGGTCTACAATATTGGGACAGTTTTGGTAGCAGACTGATGAGCAAAGCTTGGCAGTGAAATAAGGCTCCATTAGGAAATCAGATGAAATCCCAACAGACTTCCTGTCAACCCCACATGAACTCACACACTTATCACTCTCAATCCATTCAGCCATATTTTTCACAACCACCTCTGAGGTTTTGCACTGGAATTTCATGTTTCCATCATTCATTGTATATGTCTCTAGCAAGCATCGCTTCCCAGAAGACGCGATAGAAAAAGAGCACATCTCTGTAGGCAATTCGTCGCATACAATCTCACCTACAAAGTTAAAAAGAACTTGGTGATGATCAAAAGTTAAATGAATCACGTCAAATTTGAATTTGAAAATATCTTAAATTGACTTTGAAAAGTAAACTTAATCATATATTTTGGGACGGAGGGAGTATAAAACTAGAGGAAAAAAGTGTAGTGGGGTTACCCAGAGCTCCATGGAGAAAGAGAGAAAAAACAAGGAAAATGATCAATGCCATTTTAAAGAGGAGAAGAAAAAACTTTGTGATTTTTGAAAGTTGATGAATGAATTAGTGTTTGATATGAAATAATGATTAGAGAAGAAAGATGGTATTTATATAGAGAATAAATTTGTTGAAAATTAGTATAAAATGACAATGGATAGTATAATACTAGTGTTTAAGAGGTTTTGACTTGTAAATTGAATTCTCCCACTTTTGTTTCCTAATTTTAACATTAATTTTGTTTTTAAGATTATGACAGTATTTAGCACTGAGCACGTTTGAACATAATTTTAATGCTCGAGACCTAAAGGTAAGCTACCTTTTCTTGTTTTTTTTTAAAGGTTTTCTCCTTGAATGTTGGATTTGTGGCTTGTATTATACTGGATTCGTCCGAATCTTTTGGATTTGCTAATTTTGGTTTTAATAAAAAAAAATCCGGATAAAAAATAAATAAAATAATACGGTTACTAGTTACTACCGTTCTCAACGCTTTCTTGGCTTGGCGTATATTTAAAAAATACTTTTATTAACCTAGCTAACTGCATATTGGTATTTGTGTACTTAAACGTCGTATTCTTACTTACCAATACCCTAATTTTGACATATTATTTTATTGTTGTTTTACGATATTATTTATAGTTACACAAATATTAATATATTAATTTAGTATTGAATCCTCTACATCACATTTGTACTATATTATTTATAAAACAATCAACTTATTTGATTTAACTAAAATTGTTCATAAAATTTAGATTTATTGAATTTAAATTGTAAGAGAATTTCTAACTATAAACCCTCCTATAAAACTACCCATTGTACCGAGTTTTAACTTATTCAACGTGTCGTGTACCCATATCAATTTCAAAAATTGAAACGAACCACGTGCTTCCAGATTATGTGAAACTAACTCTTTTTATGCCGTTAGTTCACATTTTTATTTTTATTTTGCTAATTTAAATTTTAGCGCACATTTCAATTCACTAATAATTTTAATTCCTGTTCCACATTCTAAACATTTTACTCTTTCGTTTTACAATAGTCCCATTTGCAAAAAAAAAAAATTGTTCTATCAAACGAGTACTCTTTTTATTAATATTGATATAAAATGTCATAATATCCTCAATTTACGATATGATTTCACTAACACGTCATCACTAAACTAAACCTTCATTATATATAGGGATAAATGTGGAAGAAAATATATTCTTAAAGTTTGTAAATTTTACAAATAAGAGTCATTTAGATGATAAAGAATAATTTATAGAACACTATATGTGAAATATTATCTCAGTGTGACGCTTGTGACGCTTGGATGCCATCGATTCTATATTGTTAACGCCAAAATCTCGCCGCCCACCAAATCACTAAATAACGAGTTAGAAACATGTACAATGAACAAACAGTGAGCACACCAAAAGATTGACGGCTTGGGCCGCTGGGGAATAGTTCCATTGTAAGAATCAATAGAAGCCAAAAACATCAACAATGGAGGTGTAAAATTGTTCTAGTGTATGAGCAATAATTGTGGGCTAAATGACACTTATGTCCCTCCAAGTTGCCACCCACTTTCAAAATCTTCCATAAAGTTCAATTTTCGTCAGTTAGGTCCTTAAAGTGAAATTTTGTTAGCGTTTTCATTCCTTAAGCCCAATTTGACATCAACACGATCAATTTTGACCAAACCCGACCAATTTGACATAACCCAAAATTTTAATATTTTAAAATATAATATTATTTTTAAAATAAGTTTGAAATAATAATTATATTTCATATTTTAAACTAAATTATTATTTTTAAAATAATAATTATTTTAATATTAAAAAATATATTAGTTTTTTTCAAAAAAATAATAATTATATTTAATATTTAAAAAATTATATTTTTTTAAATAATTTTAAAATAATTATTTTTAATATTTTTTTAAAAAATAATTTTAAAATAATAATTACATTTAATATTTTAAAATAATATATTTTTTAAATAATTTCAAAATAATAATTAAATTTAATATTTTAAAATAATATTTAATTTTTATATAAAATAAAATATTATTTTTAAAAAGTTATAAAGATAATTATTATTCTAAGGAAAAATATTAGAAACTTTTATTTTTTTCAAAAATGAGTAAAGTTTCATAAAATATAGATTAAATCTTAATTTTAAGAAACTTTTTTAGAAATAATTAATATTGAATTCCTAAAGTTCTTAATTATTTCTAAAAATAATTCTAATTTTTTTTCCTAAAAATAATCATTATTTAAAAAAATATTTATTTATTTATTTAAAAAATATTGAATCAATTTGTTATTTATCTTTTACTATTTTTTGTATTTTAATTTCTATTTTTAGTTTTTGTTTTTAAAATTCTAATATTAAGAATACATATAATAATGGTAAAGATATTAACTTTTTTTTGAAAATAATTTTTACATAAAAAATGAAAAAATTCTACTTTATTTTTTAAAAAATAAAGTTTTATTTTCTTATGTAATTTTTTTAAATCTATATTTTATGAAACTTTACTCATTTTGGATAAAATAAAAGTTTCTAATATTTTTTCTTTAAAATAATAACTATCTTTATAACTTTAAAAAAATAATATTTTATTTTAACTATAAAAAGTAAATATTATTTTAAAATATTAAATATAATTATCATTTTCAAATTATTTAAAAAAAATATTTTATTTTAAAATATTAAATATAATTATTATTTAAAAAAAATTTCTTTTAAAATATTAACAATAATAATTATTTTAAAAAATATTTTATTTTAAAATATTATATATAATTATTATTTAATTTTTTAAAAAATCTAATATTTTATTTTTAAATATTAAAAATAACTATTTTTAAAATATTTATTTTATTTTAATATATTAAAATAATTATTATTTTAAAAATAATAATTTATTTTAAAATATTAAATATATATTTTAAATGTTAAATATAATTCTTATTTTAAACTTATTTTAAAAATAATTTTATAATTTAAAATATTAAAAATTTGGGTTGGGTCAAAATTGGTAAAAATGGGTCGAGTTGAGGTCAAATTGGACTGAAGGAACGGAAACGCCAACAAAATATCACTTTAAGGACCTAACTGACAAAAATTAAAATTTAGGGACGACTTTGAAAGTGGGTGACAACTTTGAGGGACATAAGTGTCATTCAGCCAATAATTGTGTGTACATTGACCTTGATATACAACGATATTTATAGTTGTCCACTGTAATATCTGTAAATTTTATGAATGATATTAATAATTAAATAAATAAAAGTTTGAATATTTATGTGAATATAAATATATATATCATTGTGGCATGAGATGTGATAATTCAATTAAATTGAATTAAGCATATAATAATTAAGAAATGTGGTGAAAATGATAATGAAGCTTATTTAAGCTTATGAGATATGCCTAGTGTGGCAACGTGATGAAATAAGTAATTTATTAATTAAAATAATGAAGTGAGTAATTAAATTATGTGATAGATTAATTATTATTGTTATTTAATTGTTGTTATGTGCAATTACATATGTTGTGGGAACATATAAATAATTAATTCATAAAGTTGCTTCTTATAATATGAGATATCTAAAATAATAATGTAATGTATGACAAAAGTAAATTGAATTATATAAGTTGTATAAAGGAGCTTATGTGACTTTTTGGTCTATAGCGAATCAATTAAATATGTATTTTAAATATATGGGAGAAAATAAATTTAAGTAAATAAATATTTACTATTAAATATTTATTTCGATATTTGAGTATAATTAAAATAATAAGTTCTATGAAAATAATGGGTTGTTGGTACCCAATTGAATTATATTCTAATCTAAATTAAATATTATTTGGACTAACCCAATGTACAAGGATTATATGATTATGTGTATATATATTCTTAACTTATCACAATGTAATTCTTGCTTCCAACATTATTCTTTTAATTCTTGGACTATTATTTACCGTTATACCGTTGAGATCATGAACTTTACATAATTGTTTACCCTTATTGTTATATATATTTGTTGAGCAAATTTGTTGTTCATTCTTACTTTCTTTAAACCTTTCAATTAAGGCCGAATGGGGTGAAACATCGGCAAGGATAAATGCAAGGACGAGGCTATGGAGTAGTTTTGTTCCTTTATGTTAGAAGTTAATATTATCATGTTGTAATAAGACCTATTTAATATTATGGATTAAGTGATGTTTGAACTCAAGTTATGTAATATGTTAGTAATAATTGCGAAACCTTAGGGCGAAAATAATTATATTAAATTAATGTAAATTATTCTATTATCCTGTTGTATGAGTTATTAATGTATTATTAAAATTAGATCGTGAAACACCGAATTCAAAATATAAGTGTCTGAATTTTGGGACGTCACATCCACACCATCCTACTAAAACACACCCGAAGCCAATTAAGAAAAGGAATAATGATTAGAGTTGCCTTACTACTGCAACTCTCATTAATTGGATATGTTAAGAAATCACAAGTTAATATGAACTTTGACCTTTCTAGAACTTTAATTACATCAAACCGCTAATCAACCAATGAGCCACGTGGCATGAGTCTCATCATTCCCCCTAGACCCAATAAATCACATTCTAACATTGCCCCCACTCCCACTCTTATAAAGATTTTGTAATCGGGGAGTAGACAACAAAACTTATCCTTTTAATATTACCTCCAAAAATGTTTAAATGATTGAATTTCAATCCTCTATATAGTAAAAAGCCCACGTGTTAAAATAGGAAGTTAAAACACCATCACCACGCATAAGTAGTTGTGCCGTAAATTGGGAAACATGCACGTCGTAATTAAGGCTGTAAAATGAGCAAATAGTTCGGGCTCGATTCTTACTTGCTCGACTAAAAGTTCGATTCGAGCTCGTTTCGAAATATAAATTATTCAAATATGAGCAAATTTTAAAGTTCGATAAATTATTCGAACATTCTCAAATTGCAATTTTCTATTGATACTAGAATCATATTCGTTCGAAAAGTTCAATTTGCTCGGGCTCGATTTAAGATCTTGCTCGACTCGGTAGCTAAACAAGCCTTAATCAAACCTTATTTTATACTCCATAAATTTTGTGAACCAAATCTAAGAAATTTAATACTCGGTTCATTTACACCCTTACCCATAATAACACCAGTTCCCAAGTCCTCCTAGACATATTTGTAATTCACCGTTCTTTTCTCAAAAATATCTGTAATGCCCCCAAATTCAGATACATGTACCTTGAATCTGGTGCTTCACGATCCAACTCATACATCATACTATTAACAACTCTTAGTGGAATAATAGAAATATTTACATTAATATAATATAAATATTCACGTCCCAAGTCTCGAAACCGTTGCTAATACATAACACAATTTAGTTCATGATAATATCATATGTCTTCATACATATAAGGAACATGATCCTAACATAGTAGAACAAAATTATTCTGTAACCTTGTCTTTACCCTTATCTTTTCCTGAGCTGTCGCCTCATTCTGTTTTAACTGTATTAATGTTTAAGGAAAGTAAGAGTGATCAACATGTTTGCTCAACAAGTATAACGGTAATAAAAGTGAGTGATCATGTGTAAAGATTCATAATCTCAAAGGTTATAACGATCATTGATAGCTCAGGAATTTATATAAGTAAATTATGAACCAAACAAGTGTCAATAGTTTCGATTATGTTCTTTACTAATACTGATGAGTCACTATGAACCGAAGGATTATTAGAAGAATTCAAGGATTTCAATATTTCCAAGTTGATGAATATTTATCACTGAGTGGTCACTATAGACCATGAACTCCTGCTGAAATTATCAGTATTTCACTGTTAATCCATAATATAAACAAATACAATATGTGATAAGCCTAAAGTACCCTATGTTATACATAATATTCAGACATGTTGTTCGCGCTCGTGTCGGTCTCCCGATGTTGTATAGTTTCTCCTTCTATGAGGGTTGTTCATCTCAGCAGATTATAAGATTCCGCACCAAATCAATTGGTTTGGATCGCTTTCTAACTCATAGATGTTGTTCTAGCCAAATCAAATGGCATAGACACTTTTTTCAATGCATTTATGATCAATTAATACGTTCAACGTTTGCAACAGGATTCAAAGAATCATTCAAGAATGTAATTATGATTTCAATCAGGTTTCAGAGCATAAATAATCATCTTCATGAAATTAGATAACACAATAATCATTCAATCAATTAGTTTACTCGTATAATCAATAAAAGTACAAGTTTAGGTACTTGCCTGTGTAGTCGACTCTATTCGACTTTAACTTCTCATCATTTGAACAACCTATGTTCATCATAATCATCAAACGATTAATCTCTATTAACCTCTAAATATAAATCTAATTGATCTAACTTACTAGTCTCATACAATTAAGACACACAAATAAATCGACTCTCATTTTATTTGATTAACTATTTCTTTGCTCATCACTCCTTTTATTTTATTCATTAGCCTTCAAAATAATACACATGTATTCCATTTACTACAAATAATATAATCTCTTTATACTTGTTTAATTAATTGTTCACACCGTATTTTACTTATCCATGTCTCATTACACAAATAAAGTATTTTTACTCTACTTGCTAATATTTATTAATTGCCAAATAATCGCAACCATTATTTTATTTATTTAATCATTTTCCATTAATCTTTTAAATGATCTTAATGGTCACTTCTCAATACTCTTTACAAATAAGTAATTTCAATTATTATTTTATTTGTTTAATCTTTCCACATTTTTACAAATAAAATAATCTTTTCCTATTATTCTAATTTTTAATTGTTTCTTATTTTACAAATTATTTTAATTAATTTTCACAAGTAGTTTCACATAACAAAAGGTATATTATTTTAATTTTCTCTCTAAATTTCATGTTGTTTTTTGATAATTTAATGGTCTTTTGTTGTAAGACCCTAACTTTTTATGAATAAAGATTTAATTTTCTCTAATTGTTATTTTAAATAATAAGGTGTTGATTTGATATAATGCTATAATTATGGGTGATATGTGCAAATTTTTCAAGTAAGCAAGTTGTCATAAAATATTCGTTTGGTCGGTTAATATTCTTTTTGTCGGAGAATATTCGTACGACGACACAATCATTGGTGGACCCCACAACGGAATAACTGTCGGATATAGAAAGCGATAGAAATAACATTTTCATAAAATAACGATAAGGTTTTTACCGTTAACTGTTGAAATACTCGGTGATAAAAATACAGTAATACGCATGATTGCACAGTAGCACACGATATTATGTAAGACCCTAACTTATTCATAAATAAAATCGAATTTTCTCTAATTATTATTTTTGAATAATAAGGTATTAATTTGATATAATACTTTGGTTATGGGTAAAATGTGTAAATTTTACAAAATAAGCAAGTGGTTATAAAATATTCATTGTTGTCGGGGAATATTCGTTTGGTCGTAGAATATTCTTGCTGTCGGAGAATATTCATACAATAACGCAGCGATTTGTGGGCCCCATAACGGAAAGCGGTCGGATGAAGAAAACGACAAGTTTGAGTTTTTATAAATAATGACGTAGTTGTTACCATTAACACTGTTGGAATACCCGGTGGTTAAAATACAGTAATACGCGTGGTTGCACAGTAGCACACGGTATTGTACAATATTGATGAATTATTGATCCTTACATAAGAAGGCACTACTAATTGTTACAGTAATTACTGTTCAATATGTTATTTTATTGATTAAATAATTGCTACATTGATATTTTATATTATTGTTGTTTCAATAATTGTCACTGCACAGTATCTCCATTATAAGATCAACAATTCATAATATTTGAATAATATTATTAGATAGTATTATTGGCAATGTCTAAGAAAGTTCTATCTAAGGAGAGGTTTGGCCACCTAATTGCGCGTCAGTAAGGAGAAATTCTTATCGGAAAGCTCACTCTTTCCTAGGAACGACATGGTTGTCATAATTGTGATTCTGTAATATTATTTGTGAATAATTAATTATTGATTTATATAATAAGAAAATATTTATTTTTTATGTGGATATAAATGAAGGATTTAATTTTGAGGTGTTTTATCAGTATTTTGTCGGGATTGATGTATTAAAAAAAATCAAAACAGCGTTCTTAAAGCTCTATTGCGTGAGTTATAATTTTAATCTGACCGTTGGATCGTTGTGATTTTTAGATATGTTATACATATATTAGTTGAGTATATGTCCACAAATTTTGAACCGTTAAAAATTAACGTATGATTTGTTTGAATTTTAAGAGGTGTTAAAAAAAGCCCATATGTGAATTTTGGATATTTTTTGTTTAAAATTTGGAAAAACTTAAAGCTACAAAGTTGTAGAGAATTCGATTTCGTATGGAATGGACATAAAATTCGTATTTTTTTTGATAAAAGGGCTATTTATTATGAATTATTGAAGTTTCGGAGATTAAATATTTTTATTAAAATTATGGGTGGGACCCACTTTTGTTTTTTATGAAAACATGTGCTGGAATTTTTTTCAAAGATGATGGGCTGATGGCTTTCTAAGATGGATGGCGTAGAAGAGGAAAATAAATATTATTATTTTATTATTTAGTCTGTTTTGGCGTTATGGCATTTTCCTATAAATAGGGTGCTTAGTTAGAATTGAAAATCACACCAGAAATAAGTTTTCTCTCTCTATATATTATTGAGCGTATTTTGTGAGTATTTAGATACTTTGAGAGTTGCTATTCAGTGTAAGTTTCTTTCGACTTTACATCCGATATTTCGATCAGAAATATTGTTATTTTGAGGTAAGGGATGCTATTTTCTTCGTAAATGATATTATTTTCTTCAATATCATTATACTAAACTATTGATATGAATTTTATTGTAGAAATTCTACTTTTTTTTGTCGGGGTTACTATTCACGTATATGACACTGTTCACAAATACGATACTATTCACCAAAAAATAAAATTTTCTCTTCTTTATTCCAGATGTCTATTATGGTTACTATCTTTGATTGTATCCATGTTTTGATCTTCATTCTTGAATTTTTTTCTATTATGATTTATTATGGAGTATTTTTAAACTTGAATTATCTAAAGTACGAATATCTAATCTTTGTCTTTTTATCTTACTGGATTCATTTTCTAAAATATTTTTCATCATCCTCAGTCCTTAATGATGATACTTGATGAGTATCTTTGGCATGTAGTGCAAAGATGAATGATTAACTGATAAATATCTTTGGCCCGTAGTGCAAAGATGAACAGGTGTTGAGATGAACATGACCAACTTGTGATACAAATGAATATCTTTGGCCTGTAGTGCAAAGATGAATATTTGAATCAAGATGTATATTGATTGATGTTACATGGATAAAATATTGATGATGGACTTTTAAATCTTAGAAGATAGTAGAATTCATTCTCTACTTGACTCTTCTAATGGATTGCTGTTTTCGCTGCAGTTGTTGATCTAAAACTTGTTGTCTATTATGTTCTATCAGATTTTTCTCTGTTAAAGACTAATGATAATTTATTGTATATTATCTTAGTCATAATATTCTTTACTAGGCTAGTTGAGCTCACCCTTTTTTTTTGTTCCATTTTTCTTCTCAGGAGGTGAGAACATAGCAGGAACTAGTCGGGGTATGTAGTGATGGTTCAGTATAGCTGTTCTCACTATTATGTAAAATAGTGTATCAATAATTGTAATGAGGACTCCTTTTGAGTTTTAATACTGTCTATTAGACAATATTTGTATTTAAACTCACAGTATATGTGTTGTCGTATTTTGCACAATAATTATATTAATGAAGTTGTATTTATTTCTGTACCATGTATTTGACGACTCAGAATGGGTGATGTAAACCTATTTTGGGGGCGTCACATATTGCACAGTATCTATGATTATTGATGCTTACGTAAGAAGTTACTCAGTTTATTTAATAATTGCCACAGTAGTTGCTGCATAGTATCTCATATTATTAATTTAATTATTGTCATAGTATCATCTGCACAATATTTTATATTATTAAATCAATAACTGAGACGACACAGTTATTCATATTATTATTTACATTATTGACAATGTCTAGAAAGTTTTGTCGAGGAAAGGAGTTAGATTATTTAATTGCGCGCCAATAAGGAGAAGTCCTTATCGGAAAGCTCCCTCTTTGCTGGGAATGATCTGGTTGTTAATATTGTAAGTTATAATATTAATGATGAATAATTGTTGAAAGATTAAAAATGTGTTTATTGAAGATAAGTGATTTGTGATAAATATTTATTCAATTTTTGATATAAATAGAGGGGTTGTCATGAAATATTTGTTGTAAATTTGGCTTATTACATGTACCCTCACTTACTCATTTTTTAAAATCGTCGGTAGAAAGTTATCTCAGTTTTATTTTATTATTATTATAATAGTAATAAAATATATTTTTTTTATATAAAACAGATTACTTTTTATATTATATATAAAGTTATTTGTTTTATTAGATTATAAATATAATATATTATATTTTATATAAAGTTTTTATTTTATTAGAATATTTTATTGCACAGTAATGAATAGTAAAAATCAAAAAATCAGCCGATTCTGCGCCTGTGATTTTCCTATACTGTGCATCCGTGATTATTCTTAAATAGTGCCCTGCCATTCTCCTATAAATAGGATGCTCAGTTAAGAAATGAAAATCACACTAGAATCAGATAATTCTTCTTCTATAATATTGTGCGTATTTCTTTCTAGTATAAGGATACTTTGAGTGTAGCAAATAGTACAAGTTTTCTTTAAGAATATCTCCGTTATACCAATCGAAATTACTCTCCTACTAAGGTAAGAGATATTATTTTTGTTCAATGTTCGTAAGAAATATTATTTTCTTCCATACTCTATAGTATGTAAGTAATATTATTTCGTTTCATATTCCTAAATCTACACTTATTTTGATAAGTATTGCTTCTATACTCCATGAAATTAGTAGAATATCCTTGAATTTTGCTCTTCATCTAGTATCGTTTCACTGAAATATTTTTCTGAACTTTCTTATTAAATTTTAATCTTTTCATGTCGGGGTACTATTCACGAGATACTATTCACTCGAATACTCTTCACCCGGAGTACTATTCACGATAAAATTAGTTTCTTTTCTGTCCAAATTATTTTTTATACATGAATATCATTCTTGAATTTTACTCCATAATTAATTATCATGTTGACAATTTGGACATTCTTAAACACTGGATAAATTGAATTATAAATTTTTAATATTTATCCTTGATCTCACTTGATTAATTTCTTATATCATTGTCATCATCCTTATGCTTATATTGTGATGAAAATTATCTTTGGCCCGTAGCGCATAGATGGACTGTTGATTGGTATGATTATGACTAGAAATTGTGTATTGGTATAATCATGACCTGTAATGTTATAGACAAATGATGTGGTGAAAGTCCTCTTTGGCCCGTAGTGCATAGATGAACAGTTGTTTGGCATGATCATGATCGCTGGTGATACTAACGAATATTCTTGGTCCGTAGTGCATGAATAATTCGGTTATGTGGATTATTTATTGAGTTATATTACAGAGATAAAATATTAATGATGAACTTTTAAATCATAGAAGATAGTAGACATCATGTTCTACTTGACTCTTCTAATGGATTGCTTGTTCTGCTGTAATTATTGATTTAAACTTGTTGTCTATTGTATTCTATCAGATTTTACAATGTTGAAGACTAAGAATAATTTATTCTACATTATCTTAGTCATAATATTCATTACTGGGCTAGTTGAGCTCACCCTTTTCTTTTATTGTTCTTTTCAGGAAATGAGAATATAACTGGGACTAATCGGGGAATGGAGTGATGGTCTAAGATGGTCGCTATAGTAGTCCTCACTGTTCTATAAAATAGTGTGATAATAATTGTAATGAGGACTTTATTTGAGTTTGGATATTGCCTACGAGACAATATTTGTATTAAAACTCTCAGTTTATGTTTTGTCGTATTTTGCACGGCAGTTCAATAGTTGTATAAATGAAGTTTGTATTTAAATTTTATATCATGTATTTGGCGACTTAGAATGGGTTGTGCTGACCTATTTTGGGGGCGTCACAATTGTTGTCTGTTGAATAAGTAATTTCGCCGGGAACTTTGATTTTGATGTACTGTTTGTTGATTGAACTTTCAGTCGTTGCTTGGTTTTGAGGGTGAAGGATGAGTTATTTAGTTTGGAGTTTTGATTTTGATTGTTGAAAATTATTAACGTTGTTAGGTTTAATTTCATAATTGTGATGCTGCAAACCATTTTGTACGAAAAGGTAGAAGATATCCCTAGATGTCTAGTTTGCTCATGTTTATAATTTTAATTGCTTTTTGTCATCAGGATTCCTAGACATTGTTTTTTGAGACTTGGATTATTTCTTCTCTTCAAGTTTTGTTGAATGAATTTCAAAATCTGTGTATTTTTTTGTTTAGGGGTTATACTTTTATTGTGTTATTGGACTCATTTTTGGGGATTTGACTTGATTAATTATTATAGATCTATAGAATATTTGAAAAATGGTTGTGTTATTTGATATGTTCTTTATTTGGTGGAGGAATAATAGGTTTTGATATTGAAAAATAAAGAAAATCATAAACGTGTTGATTACTTTGGGGCTCCAGTAGATGCTGAAGTATGTCAAAATTCATTTTTTGTAATTCTTTTTGTTTTTGTGGCAATCAAACAAGTATTATAGGCCAACTTTGTTATCCTCAACCTCTACATAAGACACCCAGTAAGTGAATGGAGTCTACTTTAGATGTTTGGTAGAAGTTGTGTTAGTGTATGGGTCTGCCTATGGTCTCGGTCATTGGTAGCGCCGTTAAGTATGATTTTCCTAAGTAATATTTCATTGCTATCTTGCACGTTATTTTAATAAAATTATGTGTTTTTATTTATATGCAGATCTCTAGAAAAAAGAGTGCAGAACAGACGAAAAATTATTGAAATAAGTGATGATAGTAGTACTGCCAATGGCCAATTTGAAGGTTATGGAGAAGACTATATTTCAAGGATCGAAATATCTATTACTCAGTTAAAAATAGAGATGGAAGCCATGAAAGAGAAGATTGAAAAAATATTGGAACAACTAAATGACCTTTAATACAATGTGTATCTCATTACAGGTGGAAACAATATTATAGCAAAATCAATATATTTAAAAATGTAAGTCATATGTCATGCAAAAATGTATTGAAAATAACTTATTATAAAAAAATATCTTTCTTATTGCTCAGTTCAAAATACAATGTGTGTCACATTAAAGGTTGAATAAGTGACATGTCATGTAAAAATCTATTCAAAAATTTAAATGAAAATAACTTATTAAAAAAATATATCTTCCGTATCATAATTTTAATAAATTATACAATATGTTATTCTAACTAGTCCATGCATTGCAGGGTAATACTTTATTTGTTTTAAATTATATGATCATTAATGACTTTTAAAAATCAACTTGAAACAATTTCAAACTCAAAATTAAGATGATTCATTAAAAATTATGAAATAATAAAACTTACAACGAGTAACTTTTTACATAGTTTATAATATTCATTAAAATTAAAAGAATGTATGTCAATTTTGAGTTTAAAAATCTTTTAAGTTGATTTGAAAAAGTCAACAATGGTCAAATAATATGAAATAAAAGTAGTATGATATATCTAAGGTCATTCAAATATGAAGTGATTTTGATCTTCACATAATAATATAATCGCACGGATGCAAATATCATACAAAAATGTTAAAATATGTAAAATTTCACACAATAAAGAAAGAATTTTTTTTTTTGAAAACATATAATGCTTAAGACCTTGATAATGGTCAAATTAACTTATTTTAATAGAATAGGGATTAAATTTAAACATATACAGAGTACAAAGGCCAAATAATGAGTTTCGCCTAATGTTCCATGCTTTCTTACATTTTCTTGGAGGGTGTTCGACATTTGTCACTGTTGAGGGTTTGAGAGCTACTTATTTTTCAATTTGTAAGTTGAATTTTAAGTAAAAATAAAGTAACTATTTATGATTTATTTTAAAATGACTTATAAGTCATTTTAAAATAAATTAATTTGACTAAATATAATGTCTATTTTGCACTCTCCTATTAATGTCATTTTTAATAATCTTTATATTTTTTAAACTTATAAATCATTATGAGTCGAAAACATTCATAACTTGTTTTAACTTAATTTTTAATTTATAAGTCAAATTGATGCCGAACATTTTTAATTATAAGTCACAACTTATAAATCACAACTGAAAACAATTTATAAGTCAATTAATATTTTAACTTATAAGTCATTTAAAATAAGTCGTTCCCGAACAATAGGAATTGGGGGTTTTCTAGGGTTTTTGCCTCTCGCAATTTCTCTCCCTTTTTCTTGGGTTTTCTCTAAAAAATTGGCGTAAAGAGGATGGAGCACGGGTCAATTCAGGATCAATCGGCGTCTACATTTTCTTTGACGGATGAAGATCATACACTCGCTAATTCTCTCCGATTTACTCTCAATCAAGAGTCAATACTTATAAATTATTCCATTTTAAAATTATGTATTACTACCTCCGTTCCTAAAAAATTATCGTTTAAGGTTTTGACACATGGATTAAGAAAGTATCATTTATCAAGTAAAATTTGTTTGAAATTCCATCACTACCCCTTTATGGGAAGTTAAAAACTATTAATACAAGAGAGAGAATTTCTTGGGACATTGAGAGAAGGTAGGAGTAATATAGGAAAGTAAATAATTTATTCTCCTCGAAAGTTGTAAACGACAAACTTTTTGGAATAAATTTTTTCTTCTAAAACGACAATCTTTTAGGAATGGAGGGAGTACTTGTTTATTTTATTACTCATTATTTTGATTTTATTTTTGTTGATTTTTATTTATGTGTGAACCTAAATTGCCGTTGTATTTGTTCTTCTTTTGTTGACTTAATTATATTTGTATAATTTTATGTAAGGAAGTTAAATCTGTTAGATAAGGGCAATTGAGTACTCAAAAGTATTAAACAAGGATAAAGTAGTCTTTTCATTTTCATTTCCTTCAGCATGTTGGTCCAGCTGGTAGCCAGTTACATAGTCACATGGTTGGTGCGTTGCTTAATTACCAATCTAGATTCACATGAGTCATCATATATATATTGAATTCAGCTATTGAGAGCTTATAAATAAAATTGTTATTGTTTTCTCTTTCAAGTATCTCTGAATCTTTCTAATCTTTCCCCAAATTCTTCTATCTTTCTCTGACTCTTCTTTCTATTCTCCCATTTTCTGCACTTTTTTTACGGGTTAAATGAAAAGTCGATCACTCAACTTTTCTGATATTTGGATATTGAGCCCCTTTCTTCCGGTCAACGTAAAATAAGTCATTTTCTAGTCAAAAATTTAGACTTTGAACCCCGAGGCGCCACTTGTGCGTTGACCCGATGACGTGGCACACGTGGCGCCTACGTGACACACGTCACCAGGTATGACGTGATATTTAATATTAAAATTTGACACTTGTCCGATGACGTGACATGTCTTTTAAATTGTTTCCAAAACTTGCCTCTCCACAGGCTTGAACCTACGACCTAACATTTGGAATTTTGGTCATTTGACCGCTGGAGTAACATGAGTTAATTGTTAATATGTTGCAAAGATTAATATTTATATCAAAACATGAGATTTTTCCCATATATTCCTTTCTTCTCCTTCACTACATATACTACAATAATAATAATAATAATAATAATAATAATAATAATAATAATAATAATAATAATAATAATAGAACAACAACAACAATAATAATAATAATAGTACTAATAACAATAATAATAATAAATAATAATAATAATAATAATAATAATAATAATAATAATAATAACAATAATAATAATAATAATAATAATAACAATAATAATAATAATAATAAAAATAATACTAATAATAATAATACTAATAATAATAATAATATAATAAATACCAGTTTTCTAAATTTTTTTATTATAAATAAATAATTAATAATAATAATAAAATAATGATTATAAATAATAATAATAATAATACTAATAATTATAAAATAATAATAATAATAATCACAATAATAATAATAATAATAATAATAATAATAATAATAATAATAATAATAATAATAATAATAATAATAATAATAATAATAATAATAATAATAATAATAATAATAATCATAATAATAATAATAGTACTAATAACAATAATAATAATAAAAAATAACAATAATAATAATAATAATAATAATAATAATAATAATAATAATAATACTAATAACAATAATAATAATAATAAAAATAATAATAATACTAATAACAATATCTAAGTACTATTATTGTTATTGTAGTATATGTAGTGAAAGAGAAGAAAGGAATATATGGGAAAAATCTCATGTTTTGATATAAATATTAATTCTTGCAACATATTAACAATTGACTCATGTTGTTCTATAGGTCAAATGTCCAAAATTCCAAATTTTAGGTCGCAGGTTCGAGTATGTGGAGAGGCAAGTTTTGGGAAAAATATAAAAGACTTGCCACGTCATCAGACAAGTGTCAAATTTTAATATTAAATACCACGTCATACCTGGTGACGTGTGCCATGTAGGCGTCGCCACGTGTGCCACGTCATCAGGTCAACGCACATGTGGCGCCTCGGGGTTTAAAGTCC
Source organism: Panax notoginseng (assembly GCA_016801055.1). Lineage (NCBI taxonomy): Eukaryota > Viridiplantae > Streptophyta > Magnoliopsida > Apiales > Araliaceae > Panax > Panax notoginseng. The sequence goes on from CM029015.1 coordinate 47,099,937, forward strand.
AGATTTTTGACTAGAAAAGGGCTCATTTTGCGTTGACGAGAAGAAAATGGCTCAATACCCAAATATCAGAAAAGTTCAGTGGTCGACTTTGCATTTAACCCCTTTCTTTACTGTTAAGCTGCATTAAAGGGAGCTTGTATCAACTGAATTCATCAGTTCGTTACAAATTGGTATCAAAGCCACTATCGATCCAAACCATGGATAATAATACCCAAAGAATCACTAATCTGGAAGGCTTCGTCAGTGAGCAAGCCAACTCTCTTTAGCAGTTGCAAACCCAGCTGAATGAATATGTCAGTAGTCTGAAGCTGGATTTCGAGAATAGACTCAATAATAAGATGGAGCAAATGATGAAGGATTTTGAAGCACTGCCTGCAACAAGGTTACCAAATCCATCAAATAAAATAAGTAATTTAGAAAATTCAATGGTCGATTTCAATTTGGGGAATTTTGAGACTTTGAGTTTTGAGGATAAAGGTACTGGAGGAGTATTCAAATCCATCAAATTTGGGTTCAAATTTGATGGAAGTAATCCTAGAAATTGGATTAGAAAATGCAGTAAACTCTTTTCTTATCATTCTGTGGCTGATAATAATAAACTTCATTTAGTCACTATTAATTTGGAAGGAGAGGCTGAAGAGTGGTATGCAGGTTTTGTTCATGGTGGATCTGAAGTAACTTGGGATGGGTTCATAGAAGAGGTAGTGGCTAGGTTCAGCCCTGAAACTCATAAACCCCATAGGTGAACTGAAAAATTTACGTCAGTATGGCTCAGTGGATAACTACAGAAAGAGATTCGAGGAACTAAAGGGTCGGACCTTACTCAGAAATCCTTCTTTGAATGAAGCTTTCTTCATGGATTGTTTTCTGGGGGGATTGAAGGAGGAAATAAGGTTGGGAATTCAGGAGTTAAAAATTTCCACCCTTAAGGAACTTATTAGAATGGCTAAAGTGGAGGAGGCTAATTTGGAGGCATGGGTAAATAGAAGCCGAATGGGATTAAGACTTGGAATCCCCAGTCATCAGACAAAGGTTGGACCATCCTTAAATAGTAGAGCTGTAATGACTGGTAATGCTGTGGCTGGCCTCACTGGTGGTCAGGGTATGGAGTGTATGGAATGACTTATTCTAGTCAAGAATGAAATGAATCATTCTTCAATAATTCCATTCCTCCAATCCAAACATAGCAATAGTGTCTACATTGTAGAAATGATAGATGGACGCATCCTGGGCCTGATTTATCTAAAAAGGCCATTAGTCTTCACTTACTGTTGTAACAATTTATCTAAACTGATATTGAGATTTGAAGGGTATTCACAACTATCATAAGTGTTGTGTGTGTGCTTGCATGCTTATCAGTTGTACGCAGTATGTCCATACATTAATTGAGTAATACGACAGTAAGTTGTGCTGTGTTGGGCAGGAGTATTTTCCATGTTATTCGTAATCTTTGCCTCCAATCTAATTAAACTTGATTCTGACCTTATGTACTTATAATTTGTTAAATCTTACACAGCCCCTGTAACACTCATTCTGCTTTCCTTATCCTTCCAGAGTGGAGGAAATGTTATCAAGTCTACCACTTGGGCTGATATTTGGCTAAGTTTTGGTGCTCTAGTGTTAGACGCCTTTTTAAGATTCACATTATTTTAAAATATTTACTTAAATTCGTTACTCTCCAATATTTAATTTTCTCCTAGGAACTTTAAAAGGAAAGTAGAATGTTCCCAAAGTGCACTCGTTATAATTCATCTGATCATGCTTCCACTCAATTTCTATATTCGTGTCTTGCTTTGAAATTTTATAGGAGAACAAGCGAGTGAAGTGTTGAAGGATTCATGCCAGGTTCTAATGCTGATGTGCCAGCATGTTAGGAGCACCTTTGACCAAGCTGTTCTTGATTTAAGAAATGATCAAGCTCTCAAAACCATGAACATCAAACAATGGGGAATTTTATTTTCAACCCCCAGCTATTTTAAGCGATTTTGTTAACCTTAATGTAGCTGATGGTGACGGAATCTTATATATTATTATGTTGACAAAGTGACTCGGTACTCGTGAAATTTATGCTATCAAGTCATCACCATTTTTATTTTTGTCTACAGTCAGTTAATTTTTTAAGCAAGTAAAACTGTATCTTACTATACTATATGTACTATTGTTGTAAAAATGTAAATTTTGTTGTTCCTTATTTTGGGGACCATGTATCACTGGATGGAGAGCGCCTACCATTTACAATAATCTTTGGTATGAGTTTTTAAGTAAACCTCATATATTAACTGTTGGTTTTTGATTTTATGATGTTTTGAATGATGACTAAATTAAGTATATTAGACATGTGCATGGTTCATGGTTTGTTATAATATTATAATTAATATGCATGGGTTATGGTTATTACATGAACACTTTTAAGGAAGATTTGTTTCGGAGCCTATTAAGGAATATTTGATTTGGAGTCTATTAAAGAAGATTTGATTTGGAGTTTATTAAGGATGATTTGAATTTGTGTTTATTAAGGAATGTTGGTATTTATAATTTTTAATGCTATCAAATATTATTAGATTGGTTTATGTTATTAAATGTTATTCCAGCTAGCCCAAATTGGTACTTCTAATTCATCACAGAGTATTTCGTGGGTGATATTTTATTTAAGGATTTTATCTTGCTTAGTGGAGCCCACATGAGTTAGTAGTCTATTTTGAAAAGGAGTCTTAAAGAAGCTATTGGGTCTTATCCTTAATTATCTCCTTTGTTCCTGTTTAACAAGTTGATTGTGGGTAGAATTTCTCTCATTTATTTCAGCTCGTCAAAATCAAATAGCAGGCGTATAATTGCTTTCTGGTAATACAAAGCTGCTGAAATTATGGATGATTACTAACGGGACTGAGATTTCTTTGCTAATAGATTTTATAGCCGTTGGGTCTCTCTTTATATATAGTCTTATCTCACGGCTAAGAAGGATAGCGATACAAGAAGCTAATTCACGTTGCTATACAGAGAAGAATCCTATTGAGAGCTTTCATTGTTTATTTCCAGCTATTCATTGTACTGCCTATAATTCTTTGTGGCTGGAAAATAAGAAGTCTATTGTAATTTCTTCTATTATATTCAAAGTTCAAAGCTTGTCTGGCTTGATCGATCCAATAGTGGATAGGGTCTGTTCAAAGAGAGTTTTCAAGGTTGCAAAGGTGCAAAGGTGCAAAGGTCTCAGTGGTGAGAAAGGTTGTAGAGGTGCAAAGGGGACAGAGGTGTCCATCAGTAGAAGGCTTCTTTGAAACAGGGAGTTCTTTTTATTGTATTTAATTGAATATTAAGTTTAATAAAAAGAGTCTCCAATCCTAGTTGGAATTGGATGTGGATTAGGCCACTAGATTAGAGGATAGGGGCTGAACCACGTAAAAATCTTGGTGTGATTTTTTACTTCTGTTTATCTCTTTAACTGTCATTCACGCTCTGCACTTTTTTGTTATTCACGCCACTATCCAGACACTAAAGCAGACAGGTCTAGCTGTCTGATAATAAGAAACGAAGAACATAAGCTAAAGCAGACACTAAAGCAGACAGGCGTAGCTGTCTGAATTAAACCTGTTATAGAAAATATAAAAAAGTTTCACCGTTTATCCATTTTAGCTTGATCACCTATTCACCCCCCCTCTAGGTGTGCACATACATAGAATTACATTTGGTATCAAAGCTTGGCTCTATTAATATTGATCGTTGTAGGTCGTAGGGGAAGATCCTATGGCACACCTAAACTTTCAAGAAGGTCAGTCCACAAGTAGGCCACCGCTGTTGTTTGGAAGTGAGAACTTCAACTTTTGGAAGTTCAGAATGAAGATTTTTCTAAACCGTGACCCATGGGAATGGTGGGTGGTCGAAAATGGACTAGTCATTCCGCGACATGATGATGGTAAGCCAAAGAATCTCATGGAAATGGACTCAAATGAATTGTATATGGTATCTTATAATTCCAAGGCCATGAATACACTTTTAAGTGGCATGGTTCAGTCAGAGATAGATAAAGTATCTTCTTGTACTACGGCTAAGGAAATTTGGGACACAATCATCATGAGCCACGAGGGAACTACTAAAGTGAAGGAGGTCAAACTGAGCATGTTAATGCACGAATATGAACTATTCAAATTGGAGAAAAATGAATCAATTAGAGATGCCCAAGCAAGATTCCTTACTCTAATGAATTCTCTAAGCATGCTCGGACGAAAGATTGGTCAAAACGAAATCAACCGAAATTTTCTCAGAGTCATGCCAAAGCGATTCGCTCCAAAGGTTACTACACTTCAAGACTCAGTCACAATCAGCATAATGGAAACTCTTATCTTATTTGGAGAACTTGAAGAGTTTGAAAACCAACTAAAATTGTATGATGAAGAAGATGAGGCACCTAAGAAGAAGACCTTGGCTCTACAAGCTGAAAGCTACATAGAAGGCAATGATGAAGATTTTGATGAAGAAATTGAAATACTCTCAAGAAAACTCGAGAGACTACTTCAAAGAAAGAAACAAAGGAAGAATCAAGAAGGTATCTCAACTCTAATGAGCAAGTCCAAAACAAAACAAGATGAAGAAATTGGCCAATTATGTTTCATGGGACTAGAAGACGATGATCAACTTGAGGTAACGAATTTTCATGAAAATTTTGAAATATCTACATCTGATTATCTTGCTTTACAAAATTTAAATCAAAGGCTTAAAAAGAAAACTGCTTATTTTAAGAACTGCGTAAATGAGCTAATGAATGAAGTTGAGTCACTTATTGAAGAAAGAAAAGAAAATGAATATCTTAAAAATAAAAATCAAAGTTTAAAAGAAAAATTGAAAATGAGAGATGTATGCATAGATGCTTTTAATGATGAAAAAATTATGAATATGCAGCATGATGATAATGTAATAAATGCAGAAATAGCATCTTTAAAAAATGATCTTGCTAAATTTGTGCAAGAAGAAGATAACCTAAATGTTATGTTAGAGGCACAAAGGTCCAGTCTTGATAACCAAGGGATTGGGTATAATCCTATTAAAAATGTAAAAAATAGGACTAATAATAATATTAGAATGATTAATAGTAAATCAAGGCATAAACCACTTTATTGTTCACCATTTGTTACTTGTAAAAAATGTGGTTTTAAAGGTCATTTTGATTCTAATTGTAATAAAATTAGAATAAAACAAATTTGGGTAAAGAAATGTGATTTATATGCTACTAACCCAAATGGACCCAAGAAAATTTGGGTACCAATTAGATAGAGAAGATTTGTCTATTTTGTAGATATCTCAAGGTCAAAATGGAGACGAATGATACTTTACTTTGAGAGACTACATTAAGGAGCACAACTATCAAGCTTTCTACTAGTTACAAAATGTTGTTATATAGGTAACAAATTGCAAAGGTATGATTATATTGTTTACTTGCTAAATGTGATTTTGTTATAACCTTGGTCTATTATCATTCTTTTTGCTTATTTTTTTAATTTGGCAAATGGGGTGAGATAACTATCTTCAACTTAATTGATATGAATTATTTTTTGTTGATGACAAAGGGGGAGAGATATAACTTGATGATTTATTTCTTTTTGATAATGACAAAGGGGGAGAGATATTTGGGTATATTTAAATTGGTTTGAAATGGTATTCATGTTGATATTGAGATACTATATTATGCTGGAATATGCAATGATGGTTATTTGGATAAAATAATTTTCTTTTGTTCCTTAATATGCATAAATGTAGGGGGAGCCATATTCTTAGGGGGAGCATGTTGGTGCATAAATTGTCATCATCAAAAAGGGGGAGAATGCTGATTTTTGATTTTATGATGTTTTGAATGATGACTAATTTAAGTATATTAGACATGTGTATTGTTCATGGTTTGTTATAATATTATAATTAATATGCATGCGTTATGGTTATTACATGAACACTTTTAAGGAAGATTTGTTTTGGAGCCTATTAAGGAAGATTTGATTTGGAGTCTATTAAAGAAGATTTGATTTGGAGTTTATTAAGGATGATTTGAATTTGAGTTTATTAAGGAATGTTGGTATTTATAATTTTTAATGTTATCAAATATTATTAGATGAGTTTATGTTATTAAATGTTATTCCAGCTAGCCCAAATTGGTACTTCTAATTCATCATAGAGTATTCCGTGGGTGATATTTTATTTAAGGATTTTATCTTGCTTAGTGGAGCCCACATGAGTTAGTAGTCTATTTTGAAAAGGAGTCTTAAAGAAGTTATTGGGTCTTATCCTTAATTATCTCCTTTGTTCCTGTTTAACACAGTTGATTGTGGGTAGAATTTCTCTCCTTTATTTCAGCTCGTCAAAATCAAATAGTAGGCGTATAATTGCTTTCTGGTAATACAAAGCTGCTGAAATTATGGATGATTACTAACGAGACTGAGATTTCTTTGCTAACAGATTTTATAGCCGTTGGGTCTCTCTTTATATATAGTCTTATCTCACGGCTAAGAAGGATAGCGATACAAGAAGCTAATTCACGTTGCTATACAGAGAAGAATCCTATTGAGAGCTTTCATTGTTTATTTTCAGCTATTCATTGTACTGCCTACAATTCTTTGTGGTTGGAAAATAAGAAGTCTATTGTAATTTCTTCTATTATATTCAAAGTTCAAAGCTTGTCTGGCTTGATCGATCCAGTAGTGGATAGGGTCTGTTCAAAGAGAGTTTTCAAGGTTGCAAAGGTGCAAAGGTGCAAAGGTCTTAGTGGTGAGAAAGGTTGCAGAGGTGCAAAGGGGACAGAGGTGTCCATCAGTAGAAGGCTTCTTTGAAACAGGGAGTTCTTTTTAATGTATTTAATTGAATATTAAGTTTAATAAAAAGAGCTCCAATCCTAGTTGGGATTGGACGTGGATTAGGCCACTAGATTAGAGGATAGGGGCTGAACCACGTAAAAATCTTGGTGTGATTTTTTACTTCTGTTTATCTCTTTAACTGTCATTCACGTTCTGCACTTTTTTATTATTCACGCCACTATCCAGACACTAAAGCAGACATGCCTAGCTGTCTGATAATAAGAAACGAAGAATATAAGCTAAAGCAGACACTAAAGCAGACAGGTGTAGCTGTCTGAATTAAACCTGTTACAGAAAATATAAAAAAGTTTCACCGTTTATCACTTTTAGCTTGATCACCTATTCACCCCCCTCTAGGTGTGCACATACATAGAATTACATTAACATTGCACAAGTATTCATCCATGTTTTGTTCATTTTGTAACATTTCATCCTTACCGGTTTTGTTGTGGAATTATCATTTTTTGTTGTGGATTTATCAATTTCTTAAATATAACACACTTCGACTTAATTTTTTGAAATTCGAAATGAACTGATATAGAATTCAAATGATAGGTATTTCATTTTTGTTAATAGAAAAGAAGATTTTAAGTGGACATACAACATATATGTCATTCAATAGCTTTACTAAGATAAAGATTCTTCTTCTAATTAAATTCATTGTGTATAACATGTTTCATCAAACTTTTTTACATGACATGTTTCATATTTATATACAATAATAATAGACAATACTCTATTACATATTAAATTTCTCTTATAATATTACAGTAGAAACATAAAAAGAAGGCTTGATTACATGAAAGCTGGAGCACTAGCAAAAGAGCTAGAGCTTGGACCTTCTGCTGCGGAGATTGGACCAGCAGCTGCAACAGAAATTGAACCAGAAGCTGCACCAGAACTAAGAAGCTGACTCATTGCACGTCTGGGCATGGTTCTTTGTACCTTGCACAAATCTGGTAAAAACACTCCTATAGACATATGAAAATGTATACTCGTTAGAAAAAAGTTGAACACTTGTAAGAAAATAAAATGTTACTCCAATGTACTGTTGAAAAGTAATTTGCAATTTTCAATGTCAATATGTCTGTTGAGTTTTTTCAAAGCAGTGTTTAGTTTTTCCCTCAAGTGTTTCATATTCTAAAAAGCCTTATTAAAGCAGATAAGTTCCACAGATTATTCTAGAGCTTGTAGGCAGTTATAAATACATGTTATGTATGTTTTTTTCATGTATGCAATTTCAAGATAAAGTAATAAAAGTGCAGGAGCAGCAGCTTTTCAAATTTGGTAACAGTTTTGTTTCAAGCAGTTTTTCAATACTTTGCCCCAACAAATTTGGTATCAGAGCTTGTTATTTCATACCCACCAGCTTCTTCAATAACAACAATTTCAGCATCAACCATGTTTGCTTATTCTCTTAGTTAAGTCCCTATATTTGACGGAGAACACTATGATTATTGGAGCAGCCAAATGAAAATTATCTTTATTTCTCAAGATCTATGGGAAGTAGTTGAAGACGGATATGCAGAACCCCCCAAAACTGGAAGCTCTGCAGCCTGGACTAATGCACAACAAAAGGAATACAAGGAAAACAAGAAGAAGGACGCAAGTGCTCTCAGATTTATACATCAAGGTGTAAGCAAATCTATCTATCCTAGAATTTTTGGAGTCTCCAAGGCAAAGGATGCATGGGAATTACTGAAAAAGGTGTTTTTGGGATCTGAGAAAGTCATCTCTTTAAAACTTCAATCACTATGGAGAGATTTTGAGAATATTTCAATGAAAGAAAGTGAATTTGTCCAAGCATTCTTTACTAGAGTTGCTGAAATCATAAATCAGATCAGAAGCTATGGAGACACTCTCCATGACAAGAAAATTGTTGAAAAGATTCTTAGAAGCATGCCTACCAAGTTTGATCATGTAGTTGCTGCAATTGAAGAATCAAAAGATCTATCAAAGCTTACCATGTATGAGCTTATGGGATCACTCGAAGCACATGAACAAAGGATGAAGAGATCTATTGAACAACCTATTGAACAAGCCCTCCAAGCCAAACTGAATATCAAAGATCATGGACAAAGAAGAGGTTCCGCTCAAAAATGGAGATCTTATGTCAGAGGACAAGGAGGACATCAAAATCAATACGGAAGAGGGCAACGTAAAAATCTGAGAGAAAGGAACAGACATCAAAATCAGAAATCTAATTGGGGCAGAGGTAATGGAAGAAAAGAAAATTCACATCAAAATCAAGATTACACCGGAAATAATCAGCAATATAATTCCGGTAATTCTGACTTTTATTGCATTATTTGTAAAAAGTCAAACCATGAATCAAGAAATTGTCGATTTAGATGCACCAAATGTAAAGTCCCTAACCATTCTCAGAGAGATTGCTGGTTCCAAGATAAAAAGGGAAAGGACGAGGCAAATTTTATGAAGGAAGACGAAGAAGATCAATTATTTTTGTCATATACAAAAGCTCATAATGATCCAGCAGATTTATGGTATATTGACAGCGGCTGCAGTAACCATATGACAGGAAATCGACATTTATTTGTGAAGTTTGATCATAATTTCTCATCGGACATTAAGCTTGGTGATGGAAAACTACAAAGGGCTGAAGGAAAAGGTGTTATTGCAGTTTATACGAAGGAAGGTAACAAAAAGTTCATTGATGATGTTTATTATGTTCCTAATCTTACCACTAACTTGTTAAGTGTTAGGCAATTGTTGAGGAAAGGTTATTCTGTGCTCTTTGACAATACTTGTTGCAAAATAATTGATAAGAAAACCAATATAATTGTGGCAAAAAATGAAATGGCCTCAAACAAAGTATTTTCATTTAAGATGCATTAAGAACAAAATTTTGCTTTTAAAAGCGAAAGTGTTGATAATTCATATTTATGGCATTTGAGATATGGCCACTTGAATATCAGAGGGCTGAAGTTGTTAAAAGAAAGGCATATGGTTGTTGGACTTCCTCACATTAACTCGCAATCCAAGGTGTGTGAGGGCTGCATCTATGGGAAAATGCATAAGCTTCCATGTTCAAAGTTTTCTTGGCGATCAAAAGGTCCGTTAGAGCTGGTACATGCTGACATTTGGGGACCTTCTCGAACACCTTCTCTCAATAATAAAAGATACTTTATTTTGTTTGTTGATGATTTTACAAGGATGATGTGGATGTATTTTTTGGACCAAAAATCGCAGGCATTCTCAACATTTCTACAGTTCAAAGCACTAGTAGAAAGACAAAGTGGTTGCCAAATAAAGACTCTAAGAACTGAACGAGGTGGATAATTTATCTACACACATTTCATGAATTATTGCAAGGATAATGGCATCCATCGGCAACTTACTGTTCGGCGCACCCCCGAACAAAATGGAGTCGCAGAGAGAAAAAATTAAACTATTGTGGAGATGGCCAGAAGCAAGTTAAAAGGAAAAGGACTACCGAAGAAATTATGGACAGAAGCGGTAAATACTGCTATCTACATTCTAAATAGATCACCTACAAAAGCTGTTCGTAATAAAACTCCATTTGAAGCTTGGAATCATCGGTAGCCACTTGTGGATAATTTTAAAGTATTTGGTTGTGTTTCCTATTCACTAATTCTCTCTCAAAGTAGGGACAAATTTAATGAGAAGGGTGAGAAATTGCTATTTATTGGTTATAGCAGCGAATCTAAAGGATATCGACTTCTAAACCCAGAATCGAACAAGCTAGTAGTTTCTAGAGATGTAATATTTGATGAGATGGATACATGGGATTGGAAAGAGAATTCGACATCAAGTCGCAATGAATTTTTTGAACCATTGGCACTTCAAGAAGATAATTCTCAAGAAAGCTCCTCTCATGGTCCAACAAACTCACCACCACCAACGAATACATTTGATGATGGAGATTATGTTTCAGATTCGTCACCAAAGAAGTTCCGCTCTCTGCAAGAGATTCTTGATTCACGTGATGTTGCACTTTCAGCCTTTGAGCCGCAACATTTTGAAGAGGCAAATAAGCAAGAAATATGGGTGAAAGCAATGCACGAGGAAATTTCAATAATTCAAAAAAACAAGACATGGGAGCTTACTGATTTGCCAAAAGAAAAACAGGTGATCAGACTTAAGTAGATCCTTAAAACCAAGTTTAATAAAGATGGTTCCATTCAAAAACACAAAGCTCGACTCGTAGCAAAAGGATACTCTCAACAGCCTGGAATAGATTTTACAGAAACATTCGCTTCACTTGCTCGTATGGAGACTATACGGATTGTTCTTGCAATTGCAGCCCAATTAGAACTAGATGTGTTTCAACTTGACGTGAAATCTGCATTTTTGAATGGAGAATTAGCTGAGGAAGTTTATGTGGAGTAACCTCAGGGGTTCGTGGTACAAGGAAATGAAGATAAACTATATCGACTTCGAAAAGCATTATATGGGTTAAAGCAAGCTCTTAGAGCGTGGAATAGCAAGATCGATGGCTATTTTTGTCAAAATAGATTCCAAAGAAGTATAAATGAACCGTCGCTTTATGTGAAGAAGGAAGGTGTGAAAGATTTTCTCATTGTTTGTTTATATGTTGATGATTTAATTTATATGGGCACAAAAAGGGAGATGGTTGAGAAATTCAAAGGGAAGATGATGGAGAGCTTTGAAATGACTGACATGGGATTAATGAAATATTTTCTTGGGATCCAAGTGAAGCAGTCGAAAGGTGAAATTTTCATTTCTCAAGAAAAATATCTTGATGATCTGCTCGAAAGATTTCACATGGAAAATTGTAAACCAGTCAATACGCCCATGTTTTTGAATGAAAAATTACAACAAAATGATGGTGGTAAAACTGTGGATGGAAAGATGTATAGGAGCTTGGTTGGCTCCTTGATCTACCTTACTCATATAAGGCCATATATCATGCACGCTACAAGCTATGTGTCCAGATTTATGAATGAACCATGTAATTTGCATTATGCTGCAGCAAAGAGAATTCTTCGGTATCTTCAAGGTACTAAACATCTTGGCATCAAATATGTAAAAGAAGTGGACAACAACTTGGTTGGTTATTCGGACAGTGACTGGGCTGGTTCGCTTGATGATCGAAAGAGCACCTCTGGATACATATTTTTTTTGGGATCAAAGATAATCTCATGGAGTTCAAGAAAGCAAAAAATAGTTGCATTGTCATTTACTGAAGCAGAATATTCAGCAACTACTGAAGTGGGTTGTGAAGCTATTTGGCTAAGAAGAATTCTACTAGATTTACAGCAAAAAGTTCACGAGCCTACAATAATTTACTGTGATAATATGTCAGCCATCACAATGACAAAAAATCCTATTTTTCATGCAAGGTTGAAGCACATTGAGCTGAGGCACCACTTCATTCGAGATTTGGTTAGCAAAGGAGAAGTTTACTTAGAGTTCATCAACACCAATGAACAACATGCAGATATCTTCACAAAGTCTGTTGGTTTTGAAAAACTTATGAAGTTCAAGAAATAGCTGAAAATTACAAATTAAGAGGGGATGTTGAAAAGTAATTTGCAATTTTCAATGTCAATATGTCTGTTGAATTTTTTCAAAGCAGTGTTTAGTTTTTCCCTCAAGTGTTTCATATTCCAAAAAGCCTTATTAAAGCAGATAAGTTCTACAGATTATTCTTGAGCTTGTAGGCAGTTATAAATACATGTTATGTATGTTTTTTTCATGTATGCAATTTCAAGATAAAGTAATAAAAGTGCAGGAGCAATAGCTCTGCAAATTTGGTAAAAGTTTTATTTCAAGCAGTTTTTCATTACTTTGCCCCAACATGTACCACAAAAAAGTGTCTCATTTGTAAAATTTACAAATTTTAAAGATATATTATCATTTCATGTTTACCCTGAAATTCCTCCAGTGTTTAGTCAAATAGTGATGAAATGATAAAATAGTGATGAAATGATAATGAACTTGAGTGTCATATTATGACTCTTTTATTGGAACAATATTTTTTTGGGCAAACGAGACTCTTTTTGTGGAAAAGAGGGATTACAAAAAAGGAATTTTAAATAGTAAATAGTTATGTATCAACTTCGGATTCTGATTATAAGCGGTTCAAAATGGACAGTCTATAAAAACAAGTTGCATATATAGGCTGCCCAAATAGATTACCAATTTTGAACTGTTTGGAATCAGAATCCATCAACTTTGTATGATTACGCTGAAGGCTACTAAAGTACCTTCTCCTGAAGCTAATTGGTAGTAGAGGTCTACAATATTGGGACAGTTTTGGTAGCAGACTGATGAACAAAGCATGGCAGTGAAATGAGGCTCCATTAGGTAATCAGAGGAAATCCCAACAGACTTCCTGTCAACCCCACATGAACTCACACACTTATCACTCTCAATCCATTCAACCATATTTTTCACAACCACCTCTGAGGTTTTGCACTGGAATTTCATGTTTCCATCATTCGTGGTGTATGTCTCTACCAAGCATCGCTTCCTAGAAGATGCTATAGAAAAAGAGCACATCTTTGTAGGCAATTCCCCGCATACAATCTCACCTAAAAAGTAAAAAAGAACTTAGTGATGATCAAAAGTTAAATGAATCAAATTTGAAATTGAAAATATCTTAAATTGACTTTGAAAAGTAAACTTAATCATATACTTTAGGACGGAGGGAGTATAAAACTAGAGGAAAAAAGTGTAGTGGGGTTACCAAGAGCTCCATGGAGAAAGACAGAAAAAACAAGGAAAATGATCAATGCCATTTTAAAGAGGAGAAGAAAAAACTTTGTGATTTTTGAAAGTTGATGAATGAATTAGTGTTTGATATGAAATAGTTATTAGAGAAGATGGTATTTATATAGAGAATAAATGTGAGACCCCAGATTTTATGAATAAATATTTAATTTTCTCGAAATAATTATGGTGTGGATTTGATATAATATTATAGTTGTGGGTATTATTTATAAATTTTGCAAAGTAAGCAAGTTGTTTTAAAATATTCGTTTGGTCGGGAAATATTCTTTTTGTCGGGGAATATTCGTACGACGGCACAATCATTGGTGGACCCCACAACAGAAGTATAGTCGTAGTTAGAAAACGACAAAATTATCTTTCTATAAAAATAACGGCTGAAGTGTTACCGTTAAAACCGTTAAAACTGTTGAACTACCCGGTAGTAAAAGTACAGTAATACGCGTGGTTGCATAGTAGCACACGATATTAATTATTGATGCTTACGTGAGAAGTCACTCAGCTATACTCAATTATTGCTACAGTAATTACTGCATCATATCTCTTAAATTATTGTCATAGTATCATCTGTATAATATGTTATATTATTAAATCAATAATTGAGACGTTGTGATAAGTTTGGTTATTTTTATGGGGGGCCATATATCATCATCTAAGAATCTCTTCGTCAATAGTAATTACCGTCGTCAATAGTAATTACCGTCGTCAATTGTATTTACCTTGGTCAATAGTATTTACCTTGGTCAATAGTAATTACCTTCGTCAATAGTATTTACCTTGGTCAATAGTAATTACCTTGATCAATAGTATTTACCTTGGTCAATAGTAATTACCTTCGTCAATAGTATTTACCTTGGTCAATAGTAATTACCTTCGTCAATAGTATTTACCTTGGTCAATAGTAATTACTTTCGTCAATAGTAGTTGTCCCTTCAATATTACCAAGAGTCATTTGACCCTTCGTTAAGACCAAGAGCCACCCTCAGTTTTTCTATAAATAGAGGCCTTGGGCTTCATTATTTTTTACGAATTCATTCAAGCTATAGAGAGAGAAAGTATAGAGAGAATAAGAGAGAGAGAATAAAAGTATTCTGCTACTTCACTTTTCCAATATCCAGTTCTTTTAAGGTAAGGGATATTATTCTTTTGTATTCAAGAAGAGAACTTCTGTTATTCTATTTCTTTATTATTCTGTTGGAATAACCTGCATATGCGGAATACCCTATACTTGGTGACATTCTTCTATTATTCTGTCTTTGTTATTCCGTTGGAACATCCTGTCTGTGCTTTACGCCGGACCTGGTTCCGTCTTTATTATTATTCTGTCGGAATATCCTGTCTGTGTGTTTTACACCGGACCTGGTTCTATTATTTATTATTCTGTCGGAATATCCTGTCTGTGTGTTTTACACCGGACCTGGTTCTATTATTTATTATTCTGTCAGAATATCCTGTCTGTGCGTTTACGCCGGACCTGGTTCCATTATTATTATTCTGTTAAGAATAACCTGTCTGTGCGGTCTATCGCATGCATGGTGATTTCTTTTGTTATTCCATTCTTTATTATACTTAGTTGATTAAAACTTTGACTTCTATACTCCATGAAATTAGTGGAATATCATTGATATTTGCGCTTCATCTAGTATCTATTCATGAAAATATTCTCCTGATCAGTCTTGAAGTTTACTCCACAAAGCAGTATCATGTTGACAATTTGGACGTTATTAATTCCTGGATAAATAAATTCTTGAACTGGTTTTATTGAATTCTTATATCATTGTCATCATCCTCATGTTTATAAAATGTTGAAAGTCATCTGTGGCCTGTAGTGCATAGATGGACTTGGTATGATTATGACCAGGGATTATTCGGTATAATCATGACCGTAATGTTACAAATGATGTGGTAAAAGTCCTCATTGGCCCGTAGTGCATTGATGGACAGTTGTTGGCATGATCATGACCATTAATGAAGACACAAATATCCTTGGCCGTAGTGCATGGGTGATTCGATGATGTGGATTATTTTATTAAGCTGAGTTCCAGCGATCACGTACAGTGTTGAAAAACCTTTTAAATCATAAAAGATAGTAGAGTTTATTTTCTACTTGACTCTTTTAATGGATTACTTGTTCCGCTACAGTTAAACTTGATGTCTATTATATTTTATCAGTTTAACATTGTTGAAGACTAATGATAATTTATTCTGCATTATCTTATTCATAATATTTCTTACTGGGCTAGTTGAGCTCACCCTTTCTTTCACTGTTCTCTTCAGGAAATGAGAACGTAGCTGGGGCAAGTCGGGGAACGGAGTGATGGTCCTAATGATAGTATTAGTTAGTAGTCCTCACTATTCTATGTAACGGTGTGTTAATAAATGTAATGAGGACTCCTTTTGAGTATGAATACTCTCTAGAAGATAATATTTGTATTCAAACTCACAGTTAATGTTTTGTCGTATTGTACACGAAAGTTGTATTAGTAAGTTGTATTTGTATTTTGTACCATGTATCTGACGACCCAAGATGGGTGATGTATACCTAATTTTGGGGGCATCACAATAAATTTGTTAAAAATTAGTATAAAATGACAATGGATAGTATAATACTCGTGTTTAAGAGGTTTTGACTTGTAAATTGAATTCTCCTACAGTCCTACTTTTGTTTCCTAATTTTAACATTAATTTTGTTTTTAAGATTATGACAGAAATACACTGAGCAGGTTTTGTTGGTTATGCTTAAAAATTATGGTTTTATTAAAGTCCCACATCGGCTATTTATTTATGTAACTCCCAATTTAATTGGTATTTATTTATGTAACTCCCAATTTAATTGGTATTTTTATTTTTGTAACTCCCAAGCGTTCCTTTAAAAAACTCCAACGTTCTTCTTCTCCTTATAATTGCTAATTGTTCTTCAGAGGAAAAAAAGACGCAATAGAATATACAGTTTCTTCTTCTCCTTCTACTCTGCGTTAACTGTTAATTGGAAATCTACATAGACAAGTCCAAAGTCTCCTTCTGTGAGTGCACACGATCGGAGACTTAGCCGTTGAATCCTGGAGAGTGACCACCGGCAGCCCATTTGTACCTGTGATTATTATCAGTGGGGGCGAAATCACTTTTTAGGACAGTAGCTACGCTACGCCTCGATTTTTCAGCTAAGTTGTTCCAATTTACTGTATTATTAATCTTGTTAATTGCTATAATTTCCAACAGGTTTGGACATAATTTTAATGCTCGAGACCTAAAGGTAAGCTACTTTTTTTAAGGTTTTCTCCTTGAATGTTGGATTTGTGGCTTGTATTATACTGGATTCGTCCGAATCTTTTGGATTTGCTAATTTTGGTTTTAATAAAAAAAATTCGGATAAAAAATAAATAAAATAATATGGTTACTAGTTACTACCGTTCTCAACGCTTTCTTGGCTTGGCATATATTTAAAAAATACTTTTATTAACCCAGCTAATTGCATATTGGTATTTGTGTACTTAAACGTCGTATTCTTACTTTCCAATTCCCTAATTTTGACATATTATTTTATTGTTGTTTTACGATATTATTTATAGTTACACAAATATTAATATTTTAATTTAGTATTGAATCCTCTACATCACATTTGTACTATATTATTTATAAAATAATCAACTTGTTTGATTTAACTAAAATTGTTCATAAAATTTAGATTTATTGAATTTAAATTGTAAGAGATTTTCTAACTATAAACCCTCCTATAAAACTACCCATTGTACCGAGTTTTAACTTATATAACGTGTCGTGTACCCATATCAATTTCAAAAATTGAAACGAACCACGTGCTTCCAGATTATGTGAACTAACTCTTTTTATGCTTTTAGTTCACATTTTTATTTTTATTTTGCTAATTTAAATTTTAGCGCACATTTCAATTCACTAATAATTTTAATTCCTGTTCCACATTCTAAACTTTTTACTCTTTCGTTTTACAATAGTCCCATTTGAAAAAAAAAAAAATTGTTCTATCAAAAGAGTATTCTTTTTATTAATAATGATATAAAATGTCATAATATCCTCAATTTACGATATGATTTCACTAACACGTCATCACTAAACTAAACCCTCATTATATATAGGGATAAATGTGGAAGAAAAATATATTCTTAAAGTTTGCAAATTTTACAAATAAGAGTCATTTAGATGATAAAGAATAATTTATAGAACACTATATGTGAAATATTATCTCATAGTGTGACGCTTGGATGCCATCGATTCTATGTTGTTAACGCCAAAATCTGTCCCCCCACCAAATCACCAAACAACGAGCTACAAACATGCACAATGAACAAATAGTGAGCACACCAAAAGATTGACGGCTTGGGCCGTTGGGGAATAGTTCCATTGTGAGAATCAATACAAGCTAAAAACATCAACAATGGAGGTGTAAAATTTTTCTAGTGTATGAGCAATAATTGTGGGCTGAATGACACTTATGTCTCTCCAAGTTGCCACCCACATTTAAAATCGTCCATAAAGTTAAATTTTCGTCAATTAGGTCCTTAAAGTGAAATTTTGTTAGCGTTTCCGTTCCTTCAGCTCAATTTGACCTCAACCCGACCCATTTTGACCAAACCCGACCCAGTTTGACATAACCCAAAATTTTAATATTTTAAAATATAATATTATTTTTAAAATATGTTTGAAATAATAATTATATTTAACATTTTAAAAAATTATATTTACTATTTTAAAATAAATTATTATTTTTAAAATAATAATTATTTTATTATTAAAAAAATATTAGTTTTTACTCTACTTGCTAATATTTATTAATTCCCAAATAATCTAAACCATTATTTTATTTATTTAATCATTTTCCATTAATCTTTTAAATGATCTTAATGGTCACTTCTCAATACTCTTTACAAATAAGTAATTTCAATTAATATTTTATTTGTTTAATCTTTCCACATTTTTACAAATAAAATAATCTTTTCCTATTATTCTAATTTTTAATTGTTTCTTATTTTACAATTTATTTTAATTATTTTTCACAAGTAGTTTCACATAACAAAAGGTATATTATTTTAATTTTCTCTCTAAATTTCATGTTGTTTTTTTGATAATTTAATGGTCTTTTGTTGTAAGACCCTAATTTTTTATGAATAAAGATTTAATTTTCTCTAATTGTTATTTTAAATAATAAGGTGTTGATTTGATATAATGCTATAGTTATGGGTGATATGTGCAAATTTTGTAAGTAAGCAAGTTGTTATAAAATATTTGTTTGGTCGGTGAATATTTTTTTTGTAAGGAAATATTCGTACGACGACACAATCATTAATGGACCCCACAACGAAATGACTGTCAGATATAGAAAGCGATAGAAATAACTTTTTCATAAAATAACGACAAGGCTTTTCCCGTTAACTGTTGAAATACTCGGTGATAAAAATACAGTAATACGCATAGTTGCACAGTAGCACACGATATTGCACAATATCTCTGATTATTGATGCTTACGTAAGAAGTCACTCAGTTCATTTAATAATTGCCACAGTAGTTGCTACATAGTATCTCATATTATTGATTCAATTATTGTCACAGTATCATCTGCAAAATATTTCATATTATTAAATCAACAATTAAGATGACACAATTATTCATATTATTATTTGCATTATTGACAATGTCTAGAAAGTTCTGTCGAAGAAAGAGGTTAGGTTAATTAATTGCGCGCCAATAATGAGAAGTCCTTATCAGAAATCTCCCTCTTTGCTGGGAATGATCTGGTTGTTAATATTGTGAGTTATAATATTAATGATGAATAATTATTGAAAGATTAAAAATGTGTTTATTGAAGATAAGTAATTTGTGATAAATATTTATTTAATTTTTGATATAAATAGAGGGGTTGTCATGAAATATTTATTGTAAGTTTGGCTTATTATATGCACCCTCACTTACTCATTTTTCAAAATCGTCGGTAGAAAGTTATCTCAGTTTTATTTTATTATTATTATAATAGTAATAAAATAAATTTTTTTTTATATAAAACAGAATACTTTTTATATTATAGATAAAGTTATTCGTTTTATTAGATTATAAATAGAATATATTATATTTTATATAAAGTTTTTGTTTTATTAGAATAATTTATTGCATAGTAATGAATAGTAAAAATCAAAAAATCAGCCGATTCTGCACCCGTGATTTTCCTTTACTGTGCATCCGTGATTATTCTTAAATAGTGCCCTGCCATTCTCCTATAAATAGGATGCTCAGTTAAGAAATGAAAATCATACCAGAATCAGAGAAATCTTCTTCTATAATATTGTGCGTATTTCTTTCTAGTATAAGGATACTTTGAGTATAGCGAATAATGCAAGTTTTCTTTAAAAATATCTCCGCTATACCAGTCGGAATTACTCTCCTACTAAGGTAAGGGATATTATTTTTGTTTAATATTCGTAAGAAATATTATTTTCTTCCATACTCTATAGTATGTAAGTAATATTATTTCGTTTCATATTCCTAAATCTACACTTATTTTGATAAGTATTGCTTCTATACTCCCTGAAATTAGTAGAATATCCTTGAATTTTGCTCTTCATCTAGTATCGTTTCACTGAAATATTTTTCTGAACTTTCTTATTAAATTTTAATCTTTTCATGTCGGGGTACTATTCACGAGATACTATTCACTCGAATACTCTTCACCCGGAGTACTATTCACGATAAAAATTAGTTTCTTTTCTGTCCAAATTATTTTTTATACATGAATATCATTCTTGAATTTTACTCCATAATTAATTATCATGTTGACAATTTGGACATTCTTAAACACTGGATAAATTGAATTATAAATTTTTAATATTTATCCTTGATCTCACTTGATTAATTTCTTATATCATTGTCATCATCCTTATGCTTATATTGTGATGAAAATTATCTTTGGCCCGTAGCGCATAGATGGACTGTTGATTGGTATGATTATGACTAGAAATTGTGTATTGATATAATCATGACCTGTAATGTTATAGACAAATGATGTGGTGAAAGTCCTCTTTGGCCCGTAGTGCATAGATGAACAGTTGTTTGGCATGATCATGATCGCTGGTGATACTAACGAATATTCTTGGTCCGTAGTGCATGAATAATTCGGTTATGTGGATTATTTATTGAGTTATATTACAGAGATAAAATATTAATGATGAACTTTTAAATCATAGAAGATAGTAGACATCATGTTCTACTTGACTCTTCTAATGGATTGCTTGTTCTGCTGCAATTATTGATTTAAACTTGTTGTCTATTGTATTCTATCAGATTTTACAATGTTGAAGACTAAGAATAATTTATTCTACATTATCTTAGTCATAATATTCATTACTGGGCTAGTTGAGCTCATCCTTTTCTTTTATTGTTCTTTTCAGGAAATGAGAATATAACTGGGACTAATCGGGGAATGGAGTGATGGTCTAAGATGGTCGCTATAGTAGTCCTCACTGTTCTATGAAATAGTGTGATAATAATTGTAATGAGAACTTTATTTGAGTTTGGATATTGCCTACGAGACAATATTTGTATTAAAACTCTCAGTTTATGTTTTGTCGTATTCTGCACGGCAGTTCAATAGTTGTATAAATGAAGTTTGCATTTAAATTTTATATCATGTATTTGGCGACTTAGAATGGGTTGTGCTGACCTATTTTGGGGGCGTCACAATTGTTGTCTGTTGAATAAGTAATTTCACTGGGAACTTTGATTTTGATGTACTGTTTGTTGATTGAACTTTCAGTCGTTGCTTGGTTTTGAGGGTGAAGGATGAGTTATTTAGTTTGGAGTTTTGATTTTGATTGTTGAAAATTATTAACGTTGTTAGGTTTAATTTCATAATTGTGGCAATCAAACAAGTATTATAGGCCAACTTTGTTATCCTCAACCACTACATAAGACACCCAGTAAGTGAATGGAGTCTACTTTAGATGTTTGGTAGAAGTTGTGTTAGTGTATGGGTCTGCCTATGGTCTCGGTCATTGGTAGCGCCGTTAAGTATGATTTTCCTAAGTAATATTTCATTGCTATCTTGCATGTTATTTTAATAAAATTATGTGTTTTTATTTATATGCAGATCTCTAGAAAAAAGGGTGCAGAACAGACGAAAAATTATTGAAATAAGTGATGATAGTAGTACTGACAATGGCCAATTTGAAGGTTATGGAGAAGACTAGATTTCAAGGATCGAAAAATCTATTACTCAGTTAAAAATAGAGATGGAAGCCATGAAAGAGAAGATTGAAAAAATATTGGAACAACTAAATGACCTTTAATACAATGTGTATCTCATTACAGGTGGAAACAATATTATAGCAAAATCAATATATTTAAAAATGTAAGTCATATGTCATGCAAAAATGTATTGAAAAGAACTTATTATAAAAAAAATATCTTTCTTATTGCTCAGTCCAAAATACAATGTGTGTCGCATTAAAGGTTGAATAAGTGACATGTCATGTAAAAATCTATTCAAAAATTTAAATGAAAATAACTTATTAAAAAAATATATCTTCCGTATCATAATTTTAATAAATTATACAATATGTTATTATAACTAGTCCGTGCATTGCAGGGTAATACTTCATTTGTTTTAAATTATATGATCATTAATGACTTTTAAAAATCAACTTGAAACAATTTCAAACTCAAAATTAAGATGACTCATTAAAAATTATGAAATAATAAAACTTACAACGAGTAACTTTTTAGATAGTTTATAATATTCATTAAAATTAAAAGAATGTATGTCAATTTTGAGTTTAAAAATCTTTTAAGTTGATTTGAAAAAGTCAACAATGGTCAAATAATATGAAATAAAAGTAGTATGATATATCTAAGGTCATTCAAATATGAAGTGATTTTGATCTTCACATAATAATATAATCGCACGGATGCAAATATCATACAAAAATGTTAAAATATGTAAAATTTCACACAATAAAGAAAGAATTTTTTTTTGAAAACATATAATGCTTAAGACCTTGATAATGGTCAAATTAACTTATTTTAATAGAATAGGGATTAAATTTAAACATATACAGAGTACAAAGGCCAAATAATGAGTTTCGCCTAATGTTCCATGCTTTCTTACATTTTCTTGGAGGGTGTTCGACATTTGTCACTGTTGAGGGTTTGAGAGCTACTTATTTTTCAATTTGTAAGTTGAATTTTAAGTAAAAATAAAGTAACTATTTATGATTTATTTTAAAATGACTTATAAGTCATTTTAAAATAAATTAATTTGACTAAATATAATGTCTATTTTGCACTCTCCTATTAATGTCATTTTTAATAATCTTTATATTTTTTAAACTTATAAATCATTATGAGTCGAAAACATTCATAACTTGTTTTCACTTAATTTTTAATTTATAAGTCAAATTGATGCCGGACATTTTTAATTATAAGTCACAACTTATAAATCACAACTGAAAACAATTTATAAGTCAATTAATATTTTAACTTATAAGTCATTTAAAATAAGTCGTTCCCGAACAATAGGAATTGGGGGTTTTCTAGGGTTTTTGCCTCTCGCAATTTCTCTCCCTTTTTCTTGGGTTTTCTCTAAAAAATTGGCGTAAAGAGGATGGAGCACTGGTCAATTCAGGATCAATCGGCGTCTACATTTTCTTTGACGGATGAAGATCATACACTCGCTAATTCTCTCCGATTTACTCTCAATCAAGAGTCAGTACTTATAAATTATTCCATTTTAAAATTATGTATTACTACCTCCGTTCCTAAAAAATTATCGTTTAAGGTTTTGACACATGGATTAAGAAAGTATCATTTATCAAGTAAAATTTGTTTGAAATTTCATCACTACCCCTTTATGGGAAGTTAAAAACTATTAATACAAGAGAGAGAATTTCTTGGGACATTGAGAGAAGGTAGGAGTAATATAGGAAAGTAAATAATTTATTCTCCTCGAAAGTTGTAAACGACAAATTTTTTGGAATAAATTTTTTCTTCTAAAACGACAATCTTTTAGGAATGGAGGGAGTACTTGTTTATTTTATTACTCATTATTTTGATTTTATTTTTGTTGATTTTTATTTATGTGTGAACCTAAATTGCCGTTGTATTTGTTCTTCTTTTGTTGACTTAATTATATTTGTATAATTTTATGTAAGGAAGTTAAATCTGTTAGATAAGGGCAATTGAGTACTCAAAAGTATTAAACAAGGATAAAGTAGTCTTTTCATTTTCATTTTCATTTTCATTTCCTTCAGCATGTTGGTCCAGCTGGTAGTCAGTTACATAGTCACATGGTTGGTGCCTTGCTTAATTACCAATCTAGATTCACATGAGTCATCATATATATATTGAATTCAGCTATTGAGAGCTTATAAATAAAATTGTTATTGTTTTCTCTTTCAAGTATATCTGAATCTTTCTAATCTTTCCCCAAATTCTTCTATCTTTCTCTGACTCTTCTTTCTATTCTCCCATTTTTTGCACTTTTTTTACGGGTTAAATGAAAAGTCGACCACTCAACTTTTCTGATATTTGGATATTGAGTCCCTTTCTTCCGGTCAACGTAAAATAAGTCATTTTCTAGTCAAAAATTTAGACTTTGAACCCCGAGGCGCCACTTGTGCGTTGACCCGATGACGTGGCACACGTGGCGACGCCTACGTGACACACGTCACCAGGTATGACGTGATATTTAATATTAAAATTTGACACTTGTCTGATGACGTGACAGGTCTTTTAAATTGTTTCCAAAACTTGCCTCTCCACAGGCTTGAACCTACGACCTAACATTTGGAATTTTGGTCATTTGACCGCTAGAGTAACATGAGTTAATTGTTAATATGTTGCAAAGATTAATATTTATATCAAAACATGAGATTTTTCCCATATATTCCTTTCTTCTTTTTCACTACATATACTACAATAATAATAATAATAATAATAATAATAATAATAATAATAATAATAATAATAATAGAACAACAACAACAACAACAACAACAACAACAACAACAACAATAATAATAATAGTACTAATAACAATAAAAATAATAAAAAATAACAATAATAATAATAATAATAATAATAACAACAATAATAATAATAATAATAATAATAATAATAAAAATAATAATAATAATAATAATAATAATAATAATAATAATAATAATAAAAATAATAATACTAATAATAATAATAATAATAATAATAATAATAATAATAATAATAATAATATAATAAATACCAATTTTCTAATTTTTTTTATTATAAATAAATAATTAATAATAATAAAATAATGATTATAATAAATAATAATAATAATACTAATAATTATAAAATAATAAAAATAATAATAATCACAATAATAATAATAATAATAATAATAATATTAATAATTATAATAATAATAATAATAATAATAATAATAATAATAATAATAATAATAATCATAATAATAATAATAATAATAATAATAATAATAATAATAATAGTACTAATAACAATAATAATAATAAAAAATAACAATAATAATAATAATAATAATAATACTAATAACAATAATAATAATAATAAAAATAATAATAATACTAATAACAATATCTAAGTACTCTTATTGTTATTGTAGTATATGTAGTGAAGGAGAAGAAAGGAATATATGGGAAAAATCTCATGTTTTGATATAAATATTAATTCTTGCAACATATTAACAATTGACTCATGCTGTTCTATAGGTCAAATGTCCAAAATTCCAAATTTTAGGTCGCAGGTTCGAGTATGTGGAGAGGCAAGTTTTGGAAAAAATATAAAAGACTTGCCACGTCATCAGATAAGTGTCAAATTTTAATATTAAATACCACGTCATACCTGGTGACGTGTGCCACGTAGGCGTCGCCACGTGTGCCACGTCATCAGGTCAACGCACATGTGGCGCCTCGGGGTTTAAAGTCCAGATTTTTGACTAGAAAAGGGCTCATTTTGCGTTGACGAGAAGAAAATGGCTCAATACCCAAATATCAGAAAAGTTCAGTGGTTGACTTTGCATTTAACCCCTTTCTTTACTGTTAAGCTGCATTAAAGGGAGCTTGTATCAACTGAATTCATCAGTTCGTTATAAATTGGTATCAAAGCCACTATCGATCCAAACCATGGATAATAATACCCAAAGAATCACTAATCTGGAAGGCTTCGTCAGTGAGCAAGCCAACTCTCTTTAGCAGTTGCAAACCCAGCTGAATGAATATGTCAGTAGTCTGAAGCTGGATTTCGAGAATAGACTCAATAATAAGATGGAGCAAATGATGAAGGGTTTTGAAGCACTGCCTGCAACAAGGTTACCAAATCCATCAAATAAAATAAGTAATTTAGAAAATTCAATGGTCGAGTTCAATTTGGGGAATTTTGAGACTTTGAGTTTTGAGGATAAAGGTACTGGAGGAATATTCAAATCCATCAAATTTAAATTCCCCAAATTTGATGGAAGTAATCATAGAAATTGGATTAGAAAATGCAGTAAACTCTTTTCTTATCATTCAGTGGCTGATAATAATAAACTTCATTTAGTCACTATTAATTTGGAAGGAGAGGCTGAAGAGTGGTATGCAGGTTTTGTTCATGGTGGATCTGAAGTAACTTGGGATGGGTTCATAGAAGAGGTAGTGGCTAGGTTCAGCCCTGGAACTCATAAACCCCATAGGTGAACTGAAAAATTTACGTCAGTATGACTCAGTGGATAACTACAGAAAGAGATTCGAGGAACTAAAGGGTCGGACCTTACTCAGAAATCCTTCTTTGAATGAAGCTTTCTTCATGGATTGTTTTCTGGGGGGATTGAAGGAGGAAATAAGGTTGGGAATTCAGGAGTTAAAAATTTCCACCCTTAAGGAACTTATTAGAATGGCTAAAGTGGAGGAGGCTAATTTGGAGGCATGGGTAAATAGAAGCCGAATGGGATTAAGACTTGGAATCCCCAGTCATCAGACAAAGGTTGGACCATCCTTAAATAGTAGAGCTGTAATGACTGGTAATGCTGTGGCTGGCCTCACTGGTGGTCAGGGTATGGAGTGTATGGAATGACTTATTCTAGTCAAGAGTGAAATGAATCATTCTTCAATAATTCCATTCCTCCAATCCAAACATAGCAATAGTGTCTACATTGTAGAAATGATAGATGGACGCATCTTGGGCCTGATTTATCTAAAAAGGCCATTAGTCTTCACTTACTGTTGTAACAATTTATCTAAACTGATATTGAGATTTGAAGGGTATTCACAACTATCATAAGTGTTGTGTGTGTGCTTGCATGCTTATCAGTTGTACGCAGTATGTCCATACATTAATTGAGTAATACGACAGTAAGTTATGCTGTGTTGGGCAGGAGTATTTTCCATGTTATTCGTAATCTTTGCCTCCAATCTAATTAAACTTGATTTGACCTTATGTACTTATAATTTGTTAAATCTTACACAGCCCCTGTAACACTCATTCTGCTTTCCTTATCCTTCCAGAGTGGAGGAAATGTTGTCAAGTCTACCACTTGGGCTGATATTTGGCTAAGTTTTGGTGCTCTAGTGTTAGATGCCTTTTTAAGATTCACATTATTTTAAAATATTTACTTAAATTCGTTACTCTCCAATATTTAATTTTCTCCTAGGAACTTTAAAAGGAAAGTAGAATGTTCCTAAAGTGCACTCGTTATAATTCATCTGATCATGCTTCCACTCAATTTCTATATTCGTGTCTTGCTTTGAAATTTTATAGGAGAACAAGCGAGTGAAGTGTTGAAGGATTCATGCTAGGTTCTAATGCTGATGTGCCAGCATGTTAGGAGCACCTTTGACCAAGCTGTTCTTGATTTAAGAAATGATCAAGCTCTCAAAACCATGAACATCAAACAATGGGGAATTTTATTTTCAACCCCCAGCTATTTTAAGCGATTTTGTTAACCTTAATGTAGCTGATGGTGACGGAATCTTATATATTATTATGTTGACAAAGTGACTCGGTACTCGTGAAATTTATGCTATCAAGTCATCACCATTTTTATTTTTGTCTACAGTCAGTTAATTTTTTAAGCAAGTAAAACTGTATCTTACTATACTATATGTACTATTGTTGTAAAAATGTAAATTTTGTTGTTCCTTATTTTGGGGACCATGTATCACTGGATGGAGAGCGCCTACCATTTATAATAATCTTAGGTATGAGTTTTTAAGTAAACCTCATATATTAACTGTTGGTTTTTGATTTTATGATGTTTTGAATGATGACTAATTTAAGTATATTAGACATGTGCATGGTTCATGGTTTGTTATAATATTATAATTAATATGCATGGGTTATGGTTATTACATGAACACTTTTAAGGAAGATTTGTTTCGGAGCCTATTAAGGAATATTTGATTTGGAGTCTATTAAGGAAGATTTGATTTGGAGTTTATTAAGGATGATTTGAATTTGTGTTTATTAAGGAATGTTGGTATTTATAATTTTTAATGCTATCAAATATTATTAGATGGGTTTATGTTATTAAATGTTATTCCAGCTAGCCCAAATTGGTACTTCTAATTCATCACAGAGTATTTCGTGGGTGATATTTTATTTAAGGATTTTATCTTGCTTAGTGGAGCCCACATGAGTTAGTAGTCTATTTTGAAAAGGAGTCTTAAAGAAGCTATTGGGTCTTATCCTTAATTATCTCCTTTGTTCCTGTTTAACAAGTTGATTGTGGGTTGAATTTCTCTCCTTTATTTCAGCTTGTCAAAATCAAATAGCAGGCGAATAATTGCTTTCTAGTAATACAAAGCTGCTGAAATTGTGGATGATTACTAACGGGACTGAGATTTCTTTGCTAACATATTTTATAGCCGTTGGGTCTCTCTTTATATATAGTCTTATCTCACGGCTAAGAAGGATAGCGATACAAGAAGCTAATTCACGTTGCTATACAGAGAAGAATCCTATTGAGAGCTTTCATTGTTTATTTCCAGCTATTCATTGTACTGCCTATAATTCTTTGTGGCTGGAAAATAAGAAGTCTATTGTAATTTCTTCTATTATATTCAAAGTTCAAAGCTTGTCTGGCTTGATCGATCCAATAGTGGATAGGGTCTGTTCAAAGAGAGTTTTCAAGGTTGCAAAGGTGCAAAGGTGCAAAGGTCTCAGTGGTGAGAAAGGTTGTAGAGGTGCAAAGGGGACAGAGGTGTCCATCAGTAGAAGGCTTCTTTGAAACAGGGAGTTCTTTTTATTGTATTTAATTGAATATTAAGTTTAATAAAAAGAGTCTCCAATCCTAGTTGGAATTGGATGTGGATTAGGCCACTAGATTAGAGGATAGGGGCTGAACCACGTAAAAATCTTGGTGTGATTTTTTACTTCTGTTTATCTCTTTAACTGTCATTCACGCTCTGCACTTTTTTGTTATTCACGCCACTATCCAGACACTAAAGCAGACAGGTCTAGCTGTCTGATAATAAGAAACGAAGAACATAAGCTAAAGCAGACACTAAAGCAGACAGGCGTAGCTGTCTGAATTAAACCTGTTATAGAAAATATAAAAAAGTTTCACCGTTTATCCATTTTAGCTTGATCACCTATTCACCCCCCCTCTAGGTGTGCACATACATAGAATTACATTTGGTATCAAAGCTTGGCTCTATTAATATTGATCGTTGCAGGTCGTAGGGGAAGATCCTATGGCACACCTAAACTTTCAAGAAGGTCAGTCCACAAGTAGGCCACCGCTGTTGTTTGGAAGTGAGAACTTCAACTTTTGGAAGTTCAGAATGAAGATTTTTCTAAACCGTGACCCATGGGAATGGTGGGTGGTCGAAAATGGACTAGTCATTCCGCGACATGATGATGGTAAGCCAATGAATCTCATGGAAATGGACTCAAATGAATTGTATATGGTATCTTATAATTCCAAGGCCATGAATACACTTTTAAGTGGCATGGTTCAGTCAGAGATAGATAAAGTATCTTCTTGTACTACGGCTAAGGAAATTTGGGACACAATCATCATGAGCCACGAGGGAACTACTAAAGTGAAGGAGGTCAAACTGAGCATGTTAATGCACGAATATGAACTATTCAAATTGGAGAAAAATGAATCAATTAGAGATGCCCAAGCAAGATTCCTTACTCTAATGAATTCTCTAAGCATGCTCGGACGAAAGATTAGTCAAAAGGAAATCAACCGAAATTTTCTCAGAGTCATGCCAAAGCGATTCGCTCCAAAGGTTACTACACTTCAAGACTCAGTCACAATCAGCATAATGGAAACTCTTATCTTATTTGGAGAACTTGAAGAGTTTGAAAACCAACTAAAATTGTATGATGAAGAAGATGAGGCACCTAAGAAGAAGACCTTGGCTCTACAAGCTGAAAGCTACATAGAAGGCAATGATGAAGATTTTGATGAAGAAATTGAAATACTCTCAAGAAAACTCGAGAGACTACTTCAAAGAAAGAAACAAAGGAAGAATCAAGAAGGTATCTCAACTCCAATGAGCAAGTCCAAAACAGAACAAGATGAAGAAATTGGCCAATTATGTTTCATGGGACTAGAAGACGATGATCAACTTGAGGTAACGAATTTTCATGAAAATTTTGAAATATCTACATCTGATTATCTTGCTTTACAAAATTTAAATCAAAGGCTTAAAAAGAAAACTGCTTATTTTAAGAACTGCGTAAATGAGCTAATGAATGAAGTTGAGTCACTTATTGAAGAAAGAAAAGAAAATGAATATCTTAAAAATGAAAATCAAAGTTTAAAAGAAAAATTGAAAATGAGAGATGTATGCATAGATGCTTTTAATGATGAAAAAATTATGAATATGCAACATGATGATAATGTAATAAATGCAGAAATAGCATCTTTAAAAAATGATCTTGCTAAATTTGTGCAAGAAGAAGAGAACCTAAATGTTATGTTAGAGGCACAAAGGTCCAGTCTTGATAACCAAGGGATTGGGTATAATCCTATTAAAAATGTGAAAAATAGGACTAATAATAATATTAGAATGATTAATAGTAAATCAAGGCATAAACCACTTTATTGTTCACCATTTGTTACTTGTAAAAAATGTGGTTTTAAAGGTCATTTTGATTCTAATTGTAATAAAATTAGAATAAAACAAATTTGGGTAAAGAAATGTGATTTATATGCTACTAACCCAAATGGACCCAAGAAAATTTGGGTACCAATTAGGTAGAGAAGATTTGTCTATTTTGTAGATATCTCAAGGTCAAAATGGAGACGAATGATACTTGACTTTGAGAGACTACATTAAGGAGCACAACTATCAAGCTTTCTACTAGTTACAAAATGTTGTTATATAGGTAACAAATTGCAAAAGTATGATTATATTGTTTACTTGCTAAATGTGATTTTGTTATAACCTTGGTTTATTATCATTCTTTTTGCTTATTTTTTTAATTTGGCAAATGGGGTGAGATAACTATCTTCAACTTAATTGATATGAATTATTTTTTGTTGATGACAAAGTGGGAGAGATATAACTTGATGATTTATTTCTTTTTGATAATGACAAAGGGGGAGAGATATTTGGGTATATTTAAATTGGTTTGAAATGGTATTCATGTTGATATTGAGATACTATATTATGCTGGAATATGCAATGATGGTTATTTGGATAAAATAATTTTCTTTTGTTCCTTAATATGCATAAATGTAGGGGGAGCCATATTCTTAGGGGGAGCATGTTGGTGCATAAATTGTCATCATCAAAAAGGGGGAGAATGTTAGTTTTTGATTTTATGATGTTTTGAATGATGACTAATTTAAGTATATTAGACATGTGTATTGTTCATGGTTTGTTATAATATTATAATTAATATGCATGCGTTATGGTTATTACATGAACACTTTTAAGGAAGATTTGTTTTGGAGCCTATTAAGGAAGATTTGATTTGGAGTCTATTAAAGAAGATTTGATTTGGAGTTTATTAAGGATGATTTGAATTTGAGTTTATTAAGGAATGTTGGTATTTAAAATTTTTAATGTTATCAAATATTATTAGATGAGTTTATGTTATTAAATGTTATTCCAGCTAGCCCAAATTGGTACTTCTAATTCATCACAGAGTATTCCGTGGGTGATATTTTATTTAAGGATTTTATCTTGCTTAGTGGAGCCCACATGAGTTAGTAGTCTATTTTGAAAAGGAGTCTTAAAGAAGCTATTGGGTCTTATCCTTAATTATCTCCTTTGTTCCTGTTTAACACAGTTGATTGTGGGTAGAATTTCTCTCCTTTATTTCAGCTCGTCAAAATCAAATAGCAGGCGTATAATTGCTTTCTGGTAATACAAAGCTGCTGAAATTATGGATGATTACTAACGGGACTGAGATTTCTTTGCTAACAGATTTTATAGCCATTGGGTCTCTCTTTATATATAGTCTTATCTCACGGCTAAGAAGGATAGCGATACAAGAAGCTAATTCACGTTACTATACAGAGAAGAATCCTATTGAGAGCTTTCATTGTTTATTTTCAGCTATTCATTGTACTGCCTATAATTCTTTGTGGCTGGAAAATAAGAAGTCTATTGTAATTTCTTCTATTATATTCAAAGTTCAAAGCTTGTCTGGCTTGATCGATCCAGTAGTGGATAGGGTCTGTTCAAAGAGAGTTTTCAAGGTTGCAAAGGTGCGAAGGTGCAAAGGTCTCAGTGGTGAGAAAGGTTGCAGAGGTGCAAAGGGGACAGAGGTGTCCATCAGTAGAAGGCTTCTTTGAAACAGGGAGTTCTTTTTATTGTATTTAATTGAATATTAAGTTTAATAAAAAGAGCTCCAATCCTAGTTGGGATTGGACGTGGATTAGGCCACTAGATTAGAGGATAGGGGCTGAACCACGTAAAAATCTTGGTGTGATTTTTTACTTCTGTTTATCTCTTTAACTGTCATTCACGTTCTGCACTTTTTTATTATTCACGCCACTATCCAGACACTAAAGCAGACATATCTAGCTGTTTGATAATAAGAAATGAAGAACATAAGCTAAAGCAGACACTAAAGCAGACTGGCGTAGCTGTCTGAATTAAACCTGTTACAGAAAATATAAAAAAGTTTCACCGTTTATCACTTTTAGCTTGATCACCTATTCACCCCCCTCTAGGTGTGCACATACATAGAATTACATTAGCATTGCACAAGTATTCATCCATGTTTTGTTCATTTTGTAACATTTCATCCTTACCGGTTTTGTTGTGGAATTATCATTTTTTGTTGTGGATTTATCAGTTTCTTAAATATAACACACTTCGACTTAATTTTTTGAAATTCGAAATGAACTGAGATAGAATTCAAATGATAGGTATTTCATTTTTGTTAATAGAAAAGAAGATTTTAAGTGGACATACAACATATATGTCATTCAATAGCTTTACTAAGATAAAGATTCTTCTTCTAATTAAATTCATTGTGTATAACATGTTTCATCAAACTTTTTTACATGACATGTTTCATATTTATATACAATAATAATAGACAATACTCTATTACATATTAAATTTCTCTTATAATATTACAGTAGAAACATAACAAGAAGGCTTGATTACATGAAAGCTGGAGCACTAGCAAAAGAGCTAGAGCTTGGACCTTCTGCTGCGGAGATTGGACCAGCAGCTGCAACAGAAATTGAACCAAAAGCTGCACCAGAACTAAGAAGCTGACTCATTGCACGTCTGGGCATGGTTCTTTGTACCATGCACAAATCTGGTAAAAACACTCCTATAGACATATGAAAATGTATACTCGTTAGATAAAAGTTGAACACTTGTAAGAAAATAAAATGTTACTCCAATGTACTGTTGAAAAGTAATTTGCAATTTTCAATGTCAATATGTCTGTTGAGTTTTTTCAAAGCAGTGTTTAGTTTTTCCCTCAAGTGTTGCATATTCTAAAAAGCCTTATTAAAGCAGATAAGTTCTACAGATTATTCTAGAGCTTGTAGGCAGTTATAAATACATGTTATGTATGTTTTTTTCATGTATGCAATTTCAAGATAAAGTAATAAAAGTGCAGGAGCAGCAGCTTTTCAAATTTGGTAACAGTTTTGTTTCAAGCAGTTTTTCAATACTTTGCCCCAACAAATTTGGTATCAGAGCTTGTTATTTCATACCCACCAGCTTCTTCAATAACAACAATTTCAGCATCAACCATGTTTGCTTATTCTCTTAGTTAAGTCCCTATATTTGACGGAGAACACTATGATTATTGGAGCAGCCAAATGAAAATTATCTTTATTTCTCAAGATCTATGGGAAGTAGTTGAAGACGGATATGCAGAACCCCCCAAAACTGGAAGCTCTGCAGCCTGGACTAATGGACAACAAAAGGAATACAAGGAAAACAAGAAGAAGGACGCAAGTGCTCTCAGATTTATACATCAAGGTGTAAGCAAATCTATCTATCCTAGAATTTTTGGAGTCTCCAAGGCAAAGGATGTATGGGAATTACTGAAAAAGGTGTTTTTGGGATCTGAGAAAGTCATCTCTTTAAAACTTCAATCACTATGGAGAGATTTTGAGAATATTTCAATGAAAGAAAGTGAATTTGTCCAAGAATTCTTTACTAGAGTTGCTGAAATCATAAATCAGATCAAAAGCTATGGAGACACTCTCCATGACAAGAAAATTGTTGAAAAGATTCTTAGAAGCATGCCTACCAAGTTTGATCATGTAGTTGCTGCAATTGAAGAATCAAAAGATCTATCAAAGCTTACCATGTATGAGCTTATGGGATCACTCGAAGCACATGAACAAAGGATGAAGAGATCTATTGAACAACCTATTGAACAAGCCCTCCAAGCCAAACTGAATATCAAAGATCATGGACAAAGAAGAGGTTTCGCTCAAAAATGGAGATCTTATGGCAGAGGACAAGGAGGACATCAAAATCAATACGGAAGAGGGCAACGTAAAAATCTGAGAGAAAGGAACATACATCAAAATCAGAAATCTAATTGGGGCAGAGGTAATGGAAGAAAAGAAAATTCACATCAAAATCAAGATTACACCGGAAATAATCAGCAATATAATTTCGGTAATTCTTACTTTTATTGCATTATTTGTAAAAAGTCAAACCATGAATCAAGAAATTATCGATTTAGATGCACCAAATGTAAAGTCCCTAACCATTCTCAGAGAGATTGCTGGTTCCAAGATAAAAAGGGAAAGGATGAGGCAAATTTTATGAAGGAAGACGAAGAAGATCAATTATTTTTGTCATATACAAAAGCTCATAATGATCCAGCAGATTTATGGTCTATTGACAGCGGCTGCAGTAACCATATGACAGGAAATCGACATTTATTTGTGAAGTTTGATCATAATTTCTCATCGGACATTAAGCTTGGTGATGGAAAACTACAAAGGGCTGAAGGAAAAGGTGTTATTGCAGTTTATACGAAGGGAGGTAACAAAAAGTTCATTGATGATGTTTATTATGTTCCTAATCTTACCACTAACTTGTTAAGTGTTAGGCAATTGTTGAGGAAAGGTTATTCCGTGCTCTTTGACAATACTTGTTGCAAAATAATTGATAAGAAAACCAATATAATTGTGGCAAAAAATGAAATGGCCTTAAACAAAGTATTTTCATTTAAGATGCATTAAGAACAAAATTTTGCTTTTAAAAGCGAAAGTGTTGATAATTCATATTTGTGGCATTTGAGATATGGCCACTTGGATATCAGAGGGCTGAAGTTGTTAAAAGAAAGGCATATGGTTGTTGGACTTCCTCACATTAACTCGCAATCCAAGGTGTGTGAGGGCTGCATCTATGGGAAAATGCATAAGCTTCCATTTTCAAAGTTTTCTTGGCGATCAAAAGGTCCGTTAGAGCTGGTACATGCTGACATTTGGGGACCTTCTCGAACACATTCTCTCAATAACAAAAGATACTTTATTTTGTTTGTTGATGATTTTACAAGGATGATGTGGATGTATTTTTTGGACCAAAAATCGCAGGCATTCTCAACATTTCTATAGTTCAAAGCACTAGTAGAAAGACAAAGTGGTTGTCAAATGAAGACTCTAAGAACTGAACGAGGTGGAGAATTTATCTACACACCTTTCATGAATTATTGCAAGGATAATGGCATCCAGCGGCAACTTACTGTTCGGCGCACCCCCGAACAAAATGGAGTCGCGGAGAGAAAAAATTGAACTATTGTGGAGATGGACAGAAGCAAGTTAAAAGGAAAAGGACTACCGAAGAAATTATGGACAGAAGTGGTAAATACTGCTATCTACATTCTAAATAGATCACCTACAAAAGCTGTTCGTAATAAAACTCCATTTGAAGCTTGGAATCATCGGTAGCCACTTGTGGATAATTTTAAAGTATTTGGTTGTGTTTCCTATTCACTAATTCTCTCTCAAAGTAGGGACAAATTTAATGAGAAGGGTGAGAAATTGCTATTTATTGGTTATAGCAGCGAATATAAAGGATATCGACTTCTAAACCCAGAATCGAACAAGCTAGTAGTTTCTAGAGATGTAATATTTGATGAGATGGATACATGGGATTGGAAAGAGAATTCGACATCAAGTCGCAATGAATTTTTTGAACTATTGGCACTTCAAGAAGATAATTCTCAAGAAAGCTCTTCTCATGGTCCAACAAACTCACCACCACCAACGAATACATTTGATGATGGAGATTATGTTTCAGATTCGTCACCAAAGAAGTTCCGCTCTCTACAAGAGATTTTTGATTCACGTGATGTTGCACTTTCAGCCTTTGAGCCGCAACATTTTGAAGAGGCAAATAAGCAAGAAATATGGGTGAAAGCAATGCACGAGGAAATTTCAATAATTCGAAAAAACAAGACATGGGAGCTTACTGATTTGCCAAAAGGAAAACAGGTGATCAGACTTAAGTAGATCTTTAAAACCAAGTTTAATGAAGATGGTTCCATTCAAAAACACAAAGCTCGACTCGTAGCAAAAGGATACTCTCAACAGCCTGGAATAGATTTTACAGAAACATTCGCTTCACTTGCTCGTATGGAGACTATACGGATTGTTCTTGCAATTGCAACCCAATTAGAACTAGATGTGTTTCAACTTGCCGTGAAATCTGCATTTTTGAATGGAGAATTAGCAGAGGAAGTTTATGTGGAGTAACCTCAGGGGTTCGTGGTACAAGGAAATGAAGATAAACTGTATCGACTTCGAAAAGCATTATATGGGTTAAAGCAAGCTCTTAGAGCGTGGAATAGCAAGATCGATGGCTATTTTTGTCAAAATGGATTCCAAAGAAGTATAAATGAACCGTCGCTTTATGTGAAGAAGGAAGGTGTGAAAGATTTTCTCATTGTTTGTTTATATGTTGATGATTTAATTTATATGGGCACAAAAAGGGAGATGGTTGAGAAATTCAAAGGGAAGATGATGGAGAGCTTTGAAATGACTGACATGGGATTAATGAAATATTTTCTTGGGATCCAAGTGAAGCAGTCGAAAGGCGAAATTTTCATTTCTCAAGAAAAATATCTTGATGATCTGCTCGAAAGATTTCACATGGAAAATTGTAAACCAGTCAATACGCCCATGTTTTTGAATGAAAAATTACAACAAAATGATGGTGGTAAAACTGTGGATGGAAAGATGTATAGGAGCTTGGTTGGCTCCCTGATCTACCTTACTCATACAAGGCCAGATATCATGCACGCTACAAGCTATGTGTCCAGATTTATGAATGAACCAAGTAATTTGCATTATGCTGCAGCAAAGAGAATTCTTCGGTATCTTCAAGGTACTAAACATCTTGGCATCAAATATGTAAAAGAAGTGGACAACAACTTGGTTGGTTATTCGGACAGTGACTGGGCTGGTTCGCTTGATGATCGAAAGAGCACCTCTGGATACATATTTTTTTTGGGATCAAAGATAATCTCATGGAGTTCAAGAAAGCAAAAAATAGTTGCATTGTCATTTACTGAAGCAAATATTCAGCAACTACTGAAGTGGGTTGTGAAGCTGTTTGGCTAAGAAGAATTCTATTAGATTTGCAGCAAAAAGTTCACGAGTCTACAATAATTTACTGTGATAATATGTCAGCCATCACAATGACAAAAAATCCTATTTTTCATGCAAGGTTGAAGCACATTGAGCTGAGGCACCACTTCATTCGAGATTTGGTTAGCAAAGGAGAAGTTTACTTAGAGTTCATCAACACCAATGAACAACATGCAGATATCTTCACAAAGTCTGTTGGTTTTGAAAAACTTATGAAGTTCAAGAAATAGCTGAAAATTACAAATTAAGAGGGGATGTTGAAAAGTAATTTGCAATTTTCAATGTCAATATGTCTGTTGAGTTTTTTCAAAGCAGTGTTTAGTTTTTCCCTCAAGTGTTTCATATTCCAAAAAGCCTTATTAAAGCAGATAAGTTCTACAGATTATTCTTGAGCTTGTAGGAAGTTATAAATACATGTTATGTATGTTTTTTTCATGTATGCAATTTCAAGATAAAGTAATAAAAGTGCAGGAGCAATAGCTCTGCAAATTTGGTAACAGTTTTATTTCAAGCAGTTTTTCATTACTTTGCCCCAACATGTACCACAAAAAAAAGTCTCATTTGTAAAATTTACAAATTTTAAAGATATATTATCGTTTCGTGTTTACCCTGAAATTCCTCCAGTGTTTAGTCAAATAGTGATGAAATGATAATGAACTTGAGTGTCATATTATGACTCTTTTATTGGAACAATATTTTTTTGGGCAAACGAGACTCTTTTTGTGGAAAAGAGAGATTACAAAAAAGGAATTTTAAATAGTAAATAGTTATGTATCAACTTCGGATTCTGATTATAAGCGGTTCAAAATGGACAGTCTATAAAAACAAGTTGCATATATAGGCTGCGCAAATAGATTACCAATTTTGAACTATTTGGAATCAGAATCCATCAACTTTGTATGATTACGCTGAAGGCTACTAAAGTACCTTCTCTTGAAGCTAATTGGTAGTAGAGGTCTACAATATTGGGACAGTTTTGGTAGCAGACTGATGAGCAAAGCATGGCAGTGAAATGAGGCTCCATTAGGTAATCAGAGGAAATCCCAACAGACTTCATGTCAACCCCACATGAACTCACACACTTATCACTCTCAATCCATTCAACCATATTTTTCACAACCACCTCTGAGGTTTTGCACTGGAATTTCACGTTTCCATCATTCGTGGTGTATGTCTCTACCAAGCATCGCTTCCTAGAAGATGCTATAGAAAAAGAGCACATCTCTGTAGGCAATTCCCCGCATACAATCTCACCTAAAAAGTAAAAAAGAACTTAGTGATGATCAAAAGTTAAATGAATCAAATTTGAAATTGAAAATATCTTAAATTGACTTTGAAAAGTAAACTTAATCATATACTTTAGGACGGATGGAGTATAAAACTAGAGGAAAAAAGTGTAGTGGGGTTACCAAGAGCTCCATGGAGAAAGACAGAAAAAACAAGGAAAATGATCAATGCCATTTTAAAGAGGAGAAGAAAAAACTTTGTGATTTTTGAAAGTTGATGAATGAATTAGTGTTTGATATGAAATAGTTATTAGAGAAGATGGTATTTATATAGAGAATAAATGTGAGACCCCAGATTTTATGAATAAATATTTAATTTTCTCGAAATAATTATGGTGTGGATTTGATATAATATTATAGTTGTGGGTATTATTTATAAATTTTGCAAAGTAAGCAAGTTATTTTAAAATATTCGTTTGGTCGGGGAATATTCTTTTTGTCGGGGAATATTAGTACGACGGCACAATCATTGGTGGACCCCACAACAGAAGTATAGTCGTAGTTAGAAAACGACAAAATTATCTTTCTATAAAAATAACGGCTGAAGTGTTACCGTTAAAACCGTTAAAACTGTTGAACTACCCGGTAGTAAAAGTACAGTAATACGCGTGGTTGCATAGTAGCACACGGTATTGATTATTGATGCTTACGTGAGAAGTCACTCAGCTATACTCAATTATTGCTACAGTAATTGCTGCATCATATCTCTTAAATTATTGTCATAGTATCATCTGTATAATATGTTATATTATTAAATCAATAATTGAGACGTTGTGATAAGTTTGGTTATTTTTATGGGGGGCCATATGTCATCATCTAAGAGTCTCTTCGTCAATAGTAATTATCGTCGTCAATAGTAATTACCGTCGTCAATAGTATTTATCTTGGTCAATAGTATTTACCTTGGTCAATAGTAATTACCTTCGTCAATAGTATTTACCTTGGTCAATAGTAATTACCTTGATCAATAGTATTTACATTGGTCAATAGTAATTACCTTCGTCAATAGTATTTACCTTGGTCAATAGTAATTACCTTCGTCAATAGTATTTACCTTGGTCAATAGTAATTACTTTCGTCAATAGTAGTTGTCCCTTCAATATTACCAAGAGTCATTTGACCCTTCGTTAAGACCAAGAGTCATTTGACCCTTCGTTAAGACCAAGAGCCACCCTCAGTTTTTCTATAAATAGAGGCCTAGGGCTTCATTATTTTTCACGAATTCATTCAAGCTATAGAGAGAGAAAGTATAGAGAGAATAAGAGAGAGAGAATAAAAGTATTCTGCTACTTCATTTTTCCAATATCCAGTTCTTTTAAGGTAAGGGATATTATTCTTTTGTATTCAAGAAGAGAACTTCTGTTATTCCATTTCTTTATTATTCTGTTGGAATAACCTGTATATGCGGAATACCCTATACTTGGTGACATTCTTCTATTATTCTGTCTTTGTTATTCCGTTGGAACATCCTGTCTGTGCTTTACGCCGGACCTGGTTCCGTCTTTATTATTATTCTGTCGGAATATCCTGTCTGTGTGTTTTACACCGGACCTGGTTCCATTATTTATTATTCTGTCGGAATATCCTGTCTGTGTGTTTTACACCGGACCTGGTTCCATTATTTATTATTCTGTCGGAATATCCTGTCTGTGCGTTTACGCCGGACCTGGTTCCATTATTATTATTCTGTTAAGAATAACCTGTCTGTGCGGTCTATCGCATGCATAGTGATTTTTTTTGTTATTCCATTCTTTATTATACTCAGTTGATTAAAACTTTGACTTCTATACTCCATGAAATTAGTGGAATATCATTGATATTTGCGCTTCATCTAGTATCTATTCATGAAAATATTCTCCTGATCAGTCTTGAAGTTTACTCCACAAAGCAGTATCATGTTGACAATTTGGACGTTATTAATTCCTGGATAAATAAATTCTTGAACTGGTTTTATTGAATTCTTATATCATTGTCATCATCCTCATGTTTATAAAATGTTGAAAGTCATATGTGGCCTGTAGTGCATAGATGGACTTGGTATGATTATGACCAGGGATTATTCGGTATAATCACGACCGTAATGTTACAAATGATGTGGTAAAAGTCCTCATTGGCCCGTAGTGCATTGATGGACAGTTGTTGGCATGATCATGACCATTAATGAAGACACGAATATCCTTAGCCGTAGTGCATGGGTGATTCGATGATGTGTATTATTTTATTAAGCTGAGTTCTAGCGATCACAGTGTTGAAAAATCTTTTAAATCATAAAAGATAGTAGAGTTTATTTTCTACATGACTCTTTTAATGGATTGCTTGTTCCGCTGCAGTTAAACTTGATGTCTATTATATTTTATCAGTTTAACATTGTTGAAGACTAATGATAATTTATTCTGCATTATCTTATTCATAATATTTCTTACTGGGCTAGTTGAGCTCACCCTTTCTTTCACTGTTCTCTTCAGGAAATGAGAACGTAGCTGGGGCAAGTCGGGGAACGGAGTGATGGTCCTAATGATAGTATTAGTTAGTAGTCCTCACTATTCTATGTAACGGTGTGTTAATAAATGTAATGAGGACTCCTTTTGAGTATGAATACTCTCTAGAAGATAATATTTGTATTCAAACTCACAGTTAATGTTTTGTCGTATTGTACACGAAAGTTGTATTAGTAAGTTGTATTTGTATTTTGTACCATGTATCTGACGACCCAAGATGGGTGATGTATACCTAATTTTGGGGGCATCACAATAAATTTGTTAAAAATTAGTATAAAATGACAATGGATAGTATAATACTCGTGTTTAAGAGGTTTTGACTTGTAAATTGAATTCTCCTACAGTCCTACTTTTGTTTCCTAATTTTAACATTAATTTTGTTTTTAAGATTATGACAGAAATACACTGAGCAGGTTTTGTTGGTTATGCTTAAAAATTATGGTTTTATTAAAGTCCCACATCGGCTATTTATTTATGTAACTCCCAATTTAATTGGTATTTATTTATGTTACTCCCAATTTAATTGGTAGTTTTATTTTTGTAACTCCCAAGCGTTCCTTTAAAAAACTCCAACGTTCTTCTTCTCCTTATAATTGCTAATTGTTCTTCAGAGGAAAAAAAGACGCAATAGAATATACAGTTTCTTCTTCTCCTTCTACTCTGCGTTAACTGTTAATTGGAAATCCACATAGACAAGTCCAAAGTCTCCTTCTGTGAGTGCACACGATCGGAGACTTAGCCGTTGAATCCTGGAGAGTGACCACCGGCAGCCCATTTGTACCTGTGATTATTATCAGTGGGGGCGAAATCACTTTTTAGGACAGTAGCTACGCTACGCCTCGATTTTTCAGCTAAGTTGTTCCAATTTACTGTATTATTAATCTTGTTAATTGCTATAATTTCCAACAGGTTTGGACATAATTTTAATGCTCGAGACCTAAAGGTAAGCTACTTTTTTTTAAGGTTTTCTCCTTGAATGTTGGATTTGTGGCTTGTATTATACTGGATTCGTCCGAATCTTTTGGATTTGCTAATTTTAGTTTTAATAAAAAAAATTCGGATAAAAAATAAATAAAATAATATGGTTACTAGTTACTACCGTTCTCAACGCTTTCTTGGCTTGGCATATATTTAAAAAATACTTTTATTAACCCAGCTAATTGCATATTGGTATTTGTGTACTTAAACGTCGTATTCTTACTTTCCAATACCCTAATTTTGACATATTATTTTATTGTTGTTTTACAATATTATTTATAGTTACACAAATATTAATATTTTAATTTAGTATTGAATCCTCTACATCACATTTGTACTATATTATTTATAAAATAATCAACTTGTTTGATTTAACTAAAATTGTTCATAAAATTTAGATTTATTAAATTTAAATTGTAAGAGAATTTCTAACTATAAACCCTCCTATAAAACTACCCATTGTACCGAGTTTTAACTTATATAACGTGTCGTGTACCCATATCAATTTCAAAAATTGAAACGAACCACGTGCTTCCAGATTATGTGAACTAACTCTTTTTATGCTTTTAGTTCACATTTTTATTTTTATTTTGCTAATTTAAATTTTAGCGCACATTTCAATTCACTAATAATTTTAATTCCTGTTCCACATTCTAAACTTTTTACTCTTTCGTTTTACAATAGTCCCATTTGCAAAAAATAAATAAATTGTTCTATCAAAAGAGTACTCTTTTTATTAATAATGATATAAAATGTCATAATATCCTCAATTTACGATATGATTTCACTAACACGTCATCACTAAACTAAACCCTTATTATATATAGGGATAAATGTGGAAGAAAAATATATTCTTAAAGTTTGCAAATTTTACAAATAAGAGTCATTTAGATGATAAAGAATAATTTATAGAACACTATATGTGAAATATTATCTCATAGTGTGACGCTTGGATGCCATCGATTCTATGTTGTTAACGCCAAAATCTGGCCGCCCACCAAATCACCAAACAACGAGCTACAAACATGCACAATGAACAAATAGTGAGCACACCAAAAGATTGACGGCTTGGGCCGTTGGGGAATAGTTCCATTGTGAGAATCAATACAAGCCAAAAACATCAACAATGGATGTGTAAAATTTTTCTAGTGTATGAGCAATAATTGTGGGCTGAATGACACTTATGTCTCTCCAAGTTGCCACCCACTTTCAAAATCGTCCATAAAGTTAAATTTTCGTCAATTAGGTCCTTAAAGTGAAATTTTGTTAGCGTTTCCGTTCCCTCAGCCCAATTTGACCTCAACCCGACCCATTTTGACCAAACCCGACCCAGTTTGACATAACCCAAAATTTTAATATTTTAAAATATAATATTATTTTTAAAATAAGTTTGAAATAATAATTATATTTAACATTTTAAAAAATTATATTTACTATTTTAAAATAAATTATTATTTTTAAAATAATAATTATTTTAATATTAAAAAAATATTAGTTTTTACTCTACTTGCTAATATTTATTAATTCCCAAATAATCTAAACCATTATTTTATTTATTTAATCATTTTCCATTAATCTTTTAAATGATCTTAATGGTCACTTCTCAATACTCTTTACAAATAAGTAATTTCAATTAATATTTTATTTGTTTAATCTTTCCACATTTTTACAAATAAAATAATCTCTTCCTATTATTCTAATTTTTAATTGTTTCTTATTTTACAATTTATTTTAATTAATTTTCACAAGTAGTTTCACATAACAAAAGGTATATTATTTTAATTTTCTCTCTAAATTTCATGTTGTTTTTTTGATAATTTAATGGTCTTTTGTTGTAAGACCCTAATTTTTTATGAATAAAGATTTAATTTTCTCTAATTGTTATTTTAAATAATAAGGTGTTGATTTGATATAATGCTATAGTTATGGGTGATATGTGCAAATTTTGTAAGTAAGCAAGTTGTTATAAAATATTTGTTTGGTCGGTGAATATTCTTTTTGTAAGGGAATATTCGTACGACGACACAATCATTAGTGGACCCCACAACGGATTGACTGTCAGATATAGAAAGCGATAGAAATAACCTTTTCATAAAATAACGACAAGGCTTTTCCCGTTAACTGTTGAAATACTCGGTGATAAAAATACAGTAATACGCATAGTTACACAGTAGCACACGATATTGCACAGTATCTCTGATTATTGATACTTACGTAAGAAGTCACTCAGTTCATTTAATAATTGCCACAGTAGTTGCTACATAGTATCTCATATTATTAATTCAATTATTGTCACAGTATCATCTGCAAAATATTTTATATTATTAAATCAACAATTAAGATGACACAATTATTCATATTATTATTTGCATTATTGACAATGTCTAGAAAGTTCTGTCGAAGAAAGGGGTTAGGTTAATTAATTGCGCGCCAATAATGAGAAGTCCTTATCAGAAATCTCCCTCTTTGCTGGGAATGATCTGGTTGTT
Source organism: Panax notoginseng (assembly GCA_016801055.1). Lineage (NCBI taxonomy): Eukaryota > Viridiplantae > Streptophyta > Magnoliopsida > Apiales > Araliaceae > Panax > Panax notoginseng. The sequence continues at coordinate 47,144,817 of CM029015.1, forward strand.
AATATTGTGAGTTATAATATTAATGATGAATAATTATTGAAAGATTAAAAATGTATTTATTGAAGATAAGTGATTTGTGATAAATATTTATTTAATTTTTGATATAAATAGAGGGGTTGTCATGAAATATTTATTGTAAGTTTGGCTTATTATATGTACCCTCACTTACTCATTTTTCAAAATCGTCGGTAGAAAGTTATCTCAGTTTTATTTTATTATTATTATAATAGTAATAAAACAAAAAAATTTTTATATAAAACAAAATACTTTTTATATTATAGATAAAGTTATTCGTTTTATTAGATTATAAATAGAATATATTATATTTTATATAAAGTTTATGTTTTATTAGAATAATTTATTGCATAGTAATGAATAGTAAAAATCAAAAAATCAGCCGATTCTGCACCCGTGATTTTCCTTTACTGTGCATCCGTGATTATTCTTAAATAGTGCCCTGCCATTCTCCTATAAATAGGATGCTCAGTTAAGAAATGAAAATCATACCAGAATCAGAGAAATCTTCTTCTATAATATTGTGCGTATTTCTTTCTAGTATAAGGATACTTTGAGTGTAGCAAATATTGCAAGTTTTCTTTAAGAATATCTCCGCTATACCAGTCGGAATTACTCTCCTACTAAGGTAAGGGATATTATTTTTGTTTAATATTCGTAAGAAATATTATTTTCTTCCATACTCTATAGTATGTAAGTAATATTATTTCGTTTCATATTCCTATATCTACACTTATTTTGATAAGTATTGCTTCTATACTCCCTGAAATTAGTAGAATATCCTTGAATTTTGCTCTGCATCTAGTATCGTTTCACTGAAATATTTTTCTGAACTTTCTTATTAAATTTTAATATATTCATGTCGGGGTACTATTCACGGGATACTATTCACTCGAATACTCTTCAACCGGAGTACTATTCACGATAAAATTAGTTTCTTTTTTGTCTAAATTATTTTTGATACATGAATATCATTCTTGAATTTTACTCCATAATTAATTATCATGTTGACAATTTGGACATTCTTAAACACTGGATAAATTGAATTATAAATTTTTAATATTTATCCTTGATCTCACTTGATTAATTTCTTATATCATTGTCATCATCCTTATGCTTATATTGTGATGAAAATCATCTTTGGCCCGTAGTGCATAGATGGACTGTTGATTGGTATGATTATGACTAGAAATTGTGTATTGGTATAATCATGACCTGTAATGTTATAGACAAATGATGTGGTGAAAGTCCTCTTTGACCCGTAGTGCATAGATGAACAGTTGTTTAGCATGATCATGATCGCTGGTGATACTAACAAATATTCTTGGTCCGTAGTGCATGGATAATTCGGTTATGTGGATTATTTATTGAGTTATATTACAGAGATAAAATATTAATGATGAACTTTTAAATCATAGAAGATAGTAGACATCATGTTCTACTTGACTCTTCTAATGGATTGCTTGTTCTGCTGCAATTATTGATTTAAACTTGTTGTCTATTGTATTCTATCAGATTTTACAATGTTGAAGACTAAGGATAATTTATTCTACATTATCTTAGTCATAATATTCATTACTGGGCTAGTTGAGCTCACCCTTTTCTTTTATTGTTCTTTTCAGGAAATGAGAATATAACTGGGACTAGTCGGGGAATGGAGTGATGGTCTAAGATGGTCGCTATAGTAGTCCTCACTATTCTATAAAATAGTGTGATAATAATTGTAATGAGGACTTTATTTGAGTTTGGATATTGCCTACGAGACAATATTTGTATTAAAACTCTCAGTTTATGTTTTGTCGTATTCTGCACGGCAGTTCAATAGTTGTATAAATGAAGTTTGTATTTAAATTTTATATCATGTATTTGGCGACTCATAATGGGTTGTGTAGACCTATTTTGGGGGCGTCACAATTGTTGTCTGTTGAATAAGTAATTTCACTGGGAACTTTGATTTTGATGTACTGTTTGTTGATTGAACTTTCAGTCGTTGCTTGGTTTTGAAGGTGAAGGATGAGTTATTTAGTTTGGAGTTTTGATTTTGATTGTTGAAAATTATTAACGTCGTTAGGTTTAATTTCATAATTGTGATGCTGCAAACCATTTTGTACGAAAAGGTAGAAGATATCCCTAGATGTCTAGTTTGCTCATGTTTATAATTTTAATTGCTTTTTGTCATCAGGATTCCTGGACATTGTTCTTTGAGACTTGAATTATTTCTTCTCTTCAGGTTTTGTTGGATGAATTTCAGAATCTGTGTATTTTTTTGTTTAGGGGTTATACTTTTACTGTGTTATTGGACTCATTTTTGGGGATTTGACTTGATTAATTATCATAGATCTATGGAATATTTGAAAAATGGTTGTGTTCTTTGATATGTTCTTTATTTGGTGGAGGAATAATAGGTTTTGATATTGAAAAGTAATGAAAATCATAGAGGTGTTGATTACTTTGGGGCTCCAGTAGATGCTGAAGTATGTCAAAATTCATTTTTTGTTATTCTTTTTGTTTTTGTGGCAATCAAACAAGTATTATAGGCTAACTTTGTTATCCTCAACCTCTACATAACACACCCAGTAAGTGCATGGAGTCTACTTTAGATGTTTGGTAGAAGTTGGGTTAGTGTGTGGGTCTGCCTATGGTCTGGGTCATTGGTAGCGCTGTAAAGTATGATTTTCCTAAGTAATATTTCATTGCTATCTTGCACGTTATTTTAATAAAATTATGTGTTTTTATTTATATGCAGATCTCTAGAAAAAAAAGTGCAGAACAAACGAAAAATTATTGAAATAAGTGATGATAGTAGTACTGACAATGGCCAATTTGAAGGTTATGGAGAAGACTAAATTTCAAGGATCGAAAAATCTATTGCTAAGTTAAAAACAGAGATGGAAGCCATGAAAGAGAAGATTGAAAAAATGGAACAACTAAATGACCTTTAATACAATGTGCATCTCATTACAGGTGGAAACAATATTATAGCAAAATCAATATATTTAAAAATGTAAGTCATATGTCATGCAAAAATGTATTGAAAAGTTTATATGAAAATAACTTATTATAAAAAAATATCTTTCTTATTGCTCAGTTCAAAATACAATGTGTCGCATTAAAGGTGGAATAAGTGACATGTCATGTAAAAATCTATTCAAAAATTTAAATGAAAATAACTTATTAAAAAATATATATTTTCTGTATCATAATAAATTATACAATCTGTTATTCTAACTAGTCCGTGCATTACAGGGTAATACTTCATTTGTTTTAAATTATATGATCATTAATGACTTTTAAAAATCAACTTGAAACAATTTCAAACTCAAAATTAAGATGACTCATTAAAAATTATGAAATAATAAAACTTATAATGAGTAACTTTTTAGATAGTTTATAATATTCATTAAAATTAAAAGAATGTATGTCAATTTTGAGTTTAAAAATCTTTTAAGTTGATTTTAAAAAGTCAACAATGGTCAAATAATACGAAACAAAAGTAGTATGATATATCTAAGGTCATTCAAATATGAAGTGATTTTGATCTTCACATAATAATATAATTGCACGGATGCAAATATCATACAAAAATATTAAAATATGTAAAATTTCACACAATAAAGAAAGATTTTTTTTTTGAAAACATATAATGTTTAAGACCTTGATAATGGTCAAATTAACTTATTTTAATAGAATAGGGATTAAATTTAAACATATACAGAGTACAAAGGCCAAATAATGAGTTTCGCCTAATGTTCCATGCTTTCTTACATTTTCTTGGAGGATGTTCGACATTTGTCACTGTTGAGGGTTTGAGAGTTACTTATTTTTTAATTTATAAGTTGATTTTAAAGTAAAAATAAAGTAGCTATTTATGATTTATTTTAAAATGACTTATAAGTCATTTTAAAATAAGTTAATTTGACCAAATCTATTATATATACTAAATCACAGTACATGTCACTATGTATTGACATATGTCCTTCTACAAATTCAACACCTGTCCATCTTAAATAATTTTAATTATGTCCCAATTATCTTAATTATATCATATCCTTTTAAAAATTATGAAAAAATAATAACAAACCAATTATCTTAATTATATCCTATCCTTTTTTAAATTATGGATAAATAATAACAAACCAAGTAGAATTTAATCTCTTCAACAACCAATGAGCAAAATTTTATATGGATAAAACTTCCTAACTGAATAAGAGTTTGAAATAATGTTAATGATCACCTGACCTAATCCTCCATGCATATACATACATATATATACGGATATTAATCAGGCTAATTATTTATTCTCATAAGTGAATAACAACCATGGCTTCTTCTTCTTCATGGTCAATTTTTCTCTTCTTTTTCGTGTTGTCTCTCTGTCTTTCTTCTATTATATACACACATTATTACTTACAGGTTACAGCTATTATTTCATTGGTTTGCCTATTTTCTAAATTTTTAGATATTATGTGCTAAAATTTGAGATTATTGCATTTGCATTTAGTTGCTGATATGCAGAATAATGTTTGCAATTGATTTGATTGATCTGATATTTGTGTTATCAATCGTGTTTAATTAAAAATTTTGGTGGATTTTCGATTGGAAAGTTTGTGTTTAGATTAGAGCTATTCACGTTTCTTATATCAACAGTAAGGAACTGAGTTTATTTCTTAATTTGATTATTTAGTATCTTCATTTAGTATCTTCATTTTAAGTCACATAAACAAGTATGTTTGATCAGATTTAAGGGTTTGATAAGATTAAGGATATTAAGGCTTTGGAAGTGTGAATTTTCCTTACATAATTTTTGGGATCAATGTCATACTTCACACTTGTTGCGGGACAGAGCAATATGATTTTGTCAATGTTTATTTAGCTTGATTCAAGCTTCCCTCACACATTTTGCAGTAACACTTTTGTAGTAAGCATGATTGTTTACTTCACAGAACAAAAATATATACTTTCTCTTTTATTAATTGATTATAGAATGCTGCTACCTACTAGCACCACGATTTTAAATATGTATATTCATTTTTTTTTCTGTGTAAAATTTGATCATCGCACAATAATATACTATTTTTTTATTATATTTTAATTTATTAATTGTACGCACACATTTATTATTAAAAATTTGAATAATCCCGTCGCAACGCGGGGGTTTGTATCTAGTGTAATGTCTATTTTGCACTCTCCTATTAATGTCATTTTTAATAATCTTTACATTTTTTTAACTTATAAATCATTATGAGTCGAAGACTTTCATAACTTGTTTTAACTTAATTTTTAATTTATAAGTCAAATTGATACCGAACATTTTTAATTATAAGTCACAACTTAAAATAATTTATAAGTCAATTAATATTTTAACTTATAAGTCATTTAAAATAAGTCGTTCCCGAACAATAGGAATTGGGGGTTTTCTAGGGTTTTTGCCTCTCGCAATTTCTCTCCCTTTTTCTTGGGTTTTCTCTAAAAAATTGGCGTAAAGAGGATAGAGCATGGGTCAATTCAGGATCAATCGACATCTACATTTTTCTTGACGGATGAAGATAATAAGTATCATTGTCTTAATAAACTCTAATTATTACACAGAATAATATAAACTCATTCGAACAGCTTTTCTTTCCCCTTGTTCTTGCCTGATCCTTCGGGTTGATCATACTTAGCTGAAAACGTTTAAATTTAAAGCAAGAATGAGCATTTGATTGCCCAGCAAGTAATAACAAATATATAAATTAGCTGAAAGAATTAAATATTTTCTTTGAATGACACTTCTACAACAAATCAACAGTTGTGAAGTAAGCTGAACCAACAATAACAACATATCACTTCTATATCAAATTTTTGAAACTACGTACTGACTATAACTAGAGATTTGTCAACAGACTATGAACATTATTTTCTATTTTCGAAAAGGTTAAACAGAACTTCATCTGTAAACCGTCATAACTTACGAGCACGGAGGTGATCAGCCCGTTATGCCCTGTATTGATCAATACTACATGCTAGAACGATATTATCGTTCACTCTATCCACCTTAGGTGCACAAAAGTTTTCCCATATTCGGGATGTTCATACTTAGTCGGGAATCCAAACCAAAACAATCTGGTTGGATACAATAAAGTTCTACCTTGCTCAACAATATTATTTTAAGTTTATGTTTAGCCAAATCAAATTGCTTAGATGGCTTTTAAGTCATCGTATACATACTCGAAATCAATAAGTATGTATCAACATGTAATTAAATACAATGGTTATCCAAGTGGGGACACTTGTCTAACCCTATATAGGAATTAACGAACAGAATAAATATCTGAATTATACAATAGTATTGTATTGATAAACAATGATTGGATAATTTAAGAAATTGTATGAATACAAGATTTGATACCTAATCGATAACAATAGAGTTAATAATCTAGCATAATGATAATATAATTCTGAAACTTTATTACTCATGTCCATTGCATAAAGTAAATGCAAAGGTAGAATACTTGCACAATGTAAAGAATAGTTCAGATACTTGCCTGAGCTGCTGCTTACACTAACGCAACTTAGATTAATCTTTTATATCGAAACCTATCATTAATAAGATCATTCGTTCGATTAGAATAATATATCATAACACATAGTACTGTTATTTGGAGTTAACACATAACCTAATCACATTATCACATATGTTTAGCAGTCATTAAATCCTAACAAACACGTATCTAATCCAATTATCTAAGTCCGGATCAATTTCTAAAATATTTCGTTGTATCGACGGCTTTTGTGACGCCCCCAAAATAGATCCATTCCACCCAACCCATTTTGAGTCGCCAAATACATGGTACAGAAAATAACTACAACTTCATTAATATAATTGTCGTGTAAAATACGACAACACATAAACTCTGAGTTTAAATACAAATATTGTCTTCTAGACAATATCCACACTCAAATAAGTCCTCATTACAATTATTGATACACTATTTTATAAAATAGTGAGGACTACTAAAACAACTGCCTTGAACCATCACTCCACACCCCAACTAGTTTCCGCTATATTCTCGTCTCCTGAGAAGAAAAATGGAACAAAAAGGAAAAGGGTGAGCTCAACTAGCCCAGTAAAAAATATTATGACTAAGATAATATACAACAAATTATCCTTAGTCTTCAACAGGGAAAAATCTGAATGAATACAATAGACAATAAGTTTTAGATCAACAACTACAGCGGAAACAACAATTCATTAGAAGAGTTAAGTACAGAATGAAATCTACTATCATCTATGAATTTAAAAGTCCATCATCGATATTTTATCCCTGTAACATCAATCAATAAACATCTTGAATTAAATAGTCATCTTTGCACTACAGGCCAGAAATATTAATCAGTCGGTCATGTTCATCTCAACACCTGTTCATCTTTGCACTACGTGTGAGACCCCAGATTTTATGAATAAATATTTAATTTTTCTCGAAATAATTTTTTTATATTATGGTGTGGATTTGATATAATAGTTATGGGTAATATTTATAAATTTTGCAAAGTATGCAAGTTGTCATATTATATTCGATTGGTCGGGGAATATTCTTTTTATCGGGGAATATCCGTACGACGGTACAATCATTGGTGGACCCCACAACGGAATTATTGTCGGATTGAGAAAACGACAAAAATACTTTATGAAAATAACGGCGAAAGTTTTACCGTTGATACTGTTGAACTACTCGGTAGTAAAAGTACAGTAATACGCGTTGTTGCATAGTAGCACACGGTATTGATTATTGATATTTATGTGAGAAGTCGCTCAGTTGATTCAATTATTGTTGATTAATAATATGCGTTATTATAACGATAATGACGTTTTGTTTTGTTCGTATTATTAACGTAATAAAACAGAAACATCTTTTTATATAAAACAGAATACTTTATTAAAGTTATTCTATAAATAGAATATATTATATTTTATTTAAAAGATTTTTCTTTAAATATGGATCGTCAGATTAAAGTAATCAATCTGGACCGTTCATGGATTAGTTACTATGCATTCCATTTTCCTATAAATAGCAGCTCATTCCTTCATTATTTCTTACGAATTCACTGAACTCTAGAGAGAGAAACTATAGAGAGAGACTATATAGAGATAGAAGAAAAGTTTTCTGCTACTTCACTACTCTTATATCCAGTTCTTTTACGGTAAGGGGTGTTATTCTTTCTTATTCATGAAGAGAACTGTTGTTATTCCATTTCTTATTATTCTGTTGGAATAACCTGTATACGCGGATCTACCCTATACTTGGTGACATTCTTCTATTATTCTGTTGGAACATCCTGTCTGTGTGTTTTACACCGGACCTGGTTCCGTCTTTATTATTATTCTGTTGGAACATCCTGTCTGTGTGTTTTACACCGGACCTGGTTCCGTTTTTATTATTATTTTGTTGGAACATCCCGTCTGTGTGTTTTACACCGGACCTGGTTCCGCTTTGTTATTATTCTGTTGGAACATCCTGTCTGTGTGTTTTACACCGGACCTAGTTCCATTATTTATTATTCTGTTAGAATATCCTGTCTGTGCGTTTACGCCGGACCTGGTTCCATTATTTATTATTCTGTTGGAATAACCTGTCTGTGCGGTCTATCGCATGCATGGTGATTTCTTTTGTTATTCCATTCTTTATTATACTCAGTTGGTTAAGTTTTGACTTCTATACTCCATGAAATTTGTGGAATATCCTTGATAATTGTGGTTCATCCAGTATCTTTTCATGAAAATATTCTTCTAAGTATTCTTGAATTTTACTCCACAACGCAGTATCATGTTGACAATTTGGACGTTGTTAATTCTTGGATAAATTAATTCTTGAACTTGTTTTATTGAATTCTTATATCATTGTCATCATCCTCATGTTTATATTCTGTTGAAAGTCATCTGTGGCCTGTAGTGCATAGATGGACTTGGTATGATTATGACAAGGGATTATTCGGTATAATCATGACCGTAATGTTACAAATGATGTGGTAAAAGTCCTCATTGGCCCGTAGTGCATTGATGGACAGTTGTTGGCATGATCATGACCATTGATGAATACACAAATATCCTTGGCCCGTAGTGCATGGAATTTGTGGTCGTGACCCTAACGAATATCCTTGGCCGTAGTGCAGGGATGATGTGAATTATTTATTAAGCTGAGTCTCAGCGATAAAAGTGATGAAAAACTTTTTAAATCATAAAAGATAGTAGAGTTTATTTTCTACTTGACTCTTTTAATGGATTGCTTGTTCCGCTGCAGTTAAACTTGATGTCTATTATATTTTATCAGTTTAACATTGTTGAAGACTAATGATAATTTATTCTGTATTATCTTAGTCATAATATTTCTTACTGGGCTAGTTGAGCTCACCCTTTCTTTCACTGTTCTCTTCAGGAAATGAGAACGTAGCTGGGGCAAGTCGGGGAAAGGAGTGATGGTTCGAATGACAGTATTAGTTAGTAGTCCTCACTATTCTATATAATAGTGTGTTAATAAATGTAATGAGGACTCCTTTTGAGTATGAATACTCTCTAGAAGATAATATTTGTATTCAAACTCACAGTTTATGTTTTGTCGTATTGTACACGACAGTTGTATTAGTAAGTTGTATTTGATTTCTGTACCATGTATCTGGCGACCGAAGATGGGTGATGTATACCTAATTTTGGGGGCGTCACACTACGGGCCAAAAATATTCATCATAAAATCATTAATCTTTGCACTACAGGCCAAAGATATTTAATTTTATCATCATTTAGGACTGAGGATGATGAAAAATATTTTAAAGAAAACGAATCCAGTGAAACAAAATAATAAATATTAAAGATTCGTATTTCAGCTATTCCATGTCCAAAAATATCTCATAAGTAATCATAGTGGAGTAAAATTTAAGAATGATCAAAACATGGATACAATCAAAGTTAGTATCCAGAATAGATATTTTGGACGAAAAATAAAAATTTAATTTTTTCTGTGAATAGTGCTGTATTCGTGAATAGTGCCGTATACGTGAATAGTGACTCCGACACTAGAAGATAGAAATTTCAGAAAAAAACATCATCATGCTTCGTGAATAGTACTCATTAATAGTAACTCGTGAATAGTAACTCATGAATAGTAACTCGTGAATAGTAACACATTAATAGTAACTCGTGAATAGTAACCCCGACATGAAAAGATAAGAATTTCACAAGAAAAATCTTACCAATATTTCGGTATAATGATATTGAAAGAAATAATATCATTGATAAAAAAATAACATCCCTTACCTCAAAAAGACAGTACTTCTAGCTGGAATACTGAATATAGTGCTGAAGGGAACTTGCACCGTATAAAAACACTCAAAGTATCAAAATACTCACAAGAATACGCTCAATATATCGAGAGAGAAAGAGGGAGAAGATTTCAGTTTCTAGTGTGATTTTCAATTCTAACCTAAGCACCCTATTTATAGAAAAATGCTTAGAACACCGAAGCAGAAAATTTAATATAATATTAATATATATATCAAAATTTCCTACACACACATTTGCCAACTGAATTCAGCCCCTATCACATGTTAATGATGCCCACAAATGTAAAAAATGTTTTTCTTAATTAAAATAATTAAAACTTCTAAAAATCAATTATTCCGGAATTTTGAAACTTCAATAATTCATAATAAATATCCCTTTTATCAGAAAATTCGAATCTCGCTATTTTAAATAGAAAATTCAATTCTCTACAACTTTGCAGAAGAAAATGTTTCCAAATTCCAAACAGAAATTGACCGAAATCCACAAACGGACGATTTTACAGTCTATAATCAAATTTCAGTCAAGAAATGGGGTCCACCGACACACAAAATATGTGTTAATTATTTAATACAATAAAAATACTCTTCCTCCTCATATACTCATATATACCATATTAATTGTAAAAATATCACCATTATTATATTATTAAAATATAATAATAAATTATTTTATTAGAAAAGATAAAATATCAATTTTCAACAATTGTCACTTTAAAAATTTTCTCCATCTATATCCACATAAAATCAATATTTTTCTCATCATATAAATCAATAATTAATTATTCACAAATAATATTACAAAATCACAGTACTGGCAACCAGGCCGTTCCTAGAAAAGAGGGGACTTTCTAATAAGGATCTCTCCTTACTGGCGCACAATTAGGTGACCAAACCTCTCATTAGACAGAACTTTCTAGACATTGCCAATAATGTTATCTAATAATATTATTCAGATAATATAAATTATTGCTTCGATAATAGAAAATAATGTGTAGTGACAATTATTGAAACAATAGTAATATAAAATATCAATGTAGTAATTATTGAATCAATAAAATAAAAGACTAAACAGTAATTACTGTAACAATTATTGAGTAGTGCCTTCTTACGTAAGAATCAATAATTGGTGCAATACCGTGTGCTACTATGCAACAACGCGTATTATTGTATTTTAACCACCGGGTATTCCAACAGTATTAACGGTAACAACTACGCCGTTATTTATAAACAACTTATACTTGTCATTTTCTTCATCCAATCGCTTTCTGTTATGGGGCCCACACAAGGCTGCGCCGTCGTACGAATATTTCCCGACAGTAAGAATATTCCACGACCAAACGAATATTCTCCGACAACAATAAATATTTTATAACCATTTGCTTATTTAAAATATTTACGCATTTTACCCATAACTAACCTCATTAATCAATTCAACCCTTACTATTTCAAAATAATAAATAGAGGAAATTAACTTTCATTTATTAAAAATTTGAGGTCTTACAACCTCCCCTCCTTATGAAATTTCGTCCTCGAAATTGACGTACGTACCTGGTGTTTTGAAAAGGTGAGGATACCTCACTTTCATTTCTGTTTCCAACTCCCAGGTCATTTTCTTCAATAATATGGTTCCTCCACAAAACCTTAACTTGCGGTATGACCTTTGTGCGTAGGACATGCTCTATCCTATCCAAGATCTTGGCAGGTACCTCTTTGTACGTTAAATCTTTGGCTATTTTGTCTGGTTCTAACTTAATAACATGGCTCGGGTCATCCACATAATTTACGTAACATCGATACGCGAAAAATGTTATGAACACGCGTCATACTTGGCTGTAAAGCGAGTTTATAGGCCATAGTTCCTATTCAATCAAGGATTTCAAATGAACTAATAAATCAAAGGTTGAGATTTCTTCTCTTCATCAACTCTTACTTCTAGAATAATGCCTTCTTACACCTTCTTCTTTATATTCATCAGCTCCGGTGTGTAGCTTGAGCGGTTTTAACTTTATCGATTAAAGTCAATTCTAATCGTATATTCGTTATCTTCACGCAGATTCTTGGAATCCTTAACTCTATCTCCATCTTCTGTAAGTCGTACGAAATGGGTCTTTGTGTTAACAATATCGCATTCGTAACCACATACGATTTTCTACTCAACACGTCAGCTACCACATCCATTTTTTCCAGGATAGTATTGAATGGTATGACTGTAATCTTTCAACAGCTCGAGCCAACGTTGTTGCCACATGTTGAGTTCTACATTCCTCGCTCCATTCGAATTTTGTATCTTTTCGAGTCAGTTGAGTTAATAGAGTAGCGATTCGAGAAAATCTTTCCACAAAATCTTCGATAATAACCAACTAAGCATAGAAAGCTACGTATTTCGATTACTGACTTAGGTTGCTCTCAACTATGACTCATATCCCAATCTTGGATAGCACGTCACAATGGTACCTATCATTTTACTACCACACAAATATGGCATCCCCTACGGAGAGTCTGGCTTCGGTGCATTCCACAAAGGAAGTCACCAGATAGAGGCTCGGGTACCAAATTCTATAGTTGAATTTTTAACTCCTGAAGTTCAATAGGAGCCATTCGATATGAGATTTTAGAAATGGGTTTTGTACCGGGTTCAAAGTCGATACAAAATTCAATATCACACTTTGGGAGTATGTCAAGAAATTCTTTAGAAAATACGTTAGGAAACAAAATATTATTCAATATGACGTATTAAAGTCCATGACATGGGTAAGAAAGCTTGACATCCGTTTTTCAATAAACGAATGACATTATGGCTTGATATGACAATAATTGACTTTAGTGGTTTGGTTACTTGAATTCGAATAACAGGTTGCTTACGAATATGAAAACTAACAACCTTATGAAAGCAATCAATTTTGACATGATGAGTAGTTAATCAATCAATCCTTAAAATCACATCAAATGTAAGTATCATTAAAGAAATAAGGTCAACAGGTAATATGATGGTGCCAACATGGATCAAACAAGATTTATAAACAGTAGATGTAATGAAGGTTTCTCTTAACAAAGTTTCAACAAATAAGTCAAAGTTTAATTTCTCAAGAGTCAAGTTCAAACGTTGAGCATAAGTAGGAGAGATAAAAGAATGGGTAGAACCGGTATCTAATAAGGTATAAACTTCGTATGAATTTATAATTAACTAACCCGTGCTAACTTCGTTCGGGTTCCTCACATTCTGACCAGTCACGACAAACGCTCTTCCAAGAACCGTTGACTTTGACTTTTCTGGGACAGCCTTTTGAGTCACCATCCTCGCTGGACTTGGTTACGCTACAGTATAATCTCGAGCGATATGTCCTTCCTTTCCGCAATTATAACATACCTTGGAAGACTGTGAACAGTTTGGACTTATATGTTCCTCCTCTCCGCATTTGTAGCACCTAACTGGCGGTCGTTCTCCTGCCCTAGAATTTGTTGCTGGTTCTGGTGCTGCTGCCGACATCTTCCCGTCATTGTTGAATCTTCTCTTCTTGAAATTTCCACTTGAGTTATTTCTTCTAATATCTTGGCCATGATTACCACCGAAGTGGTTACCATTTCTGGCACGATAATTTCCTCCATGATGGTTATCCTTGATCTGATGATCGTTGCCATCGGTACGATTATCATCGAGTTGTAGGTCGTTATTCTTCGATTTAGCTGACTCATTATCGCGCTCCAATAACTGAGCCCTATTCACAACATCTGAATAGAGAAAAAATTTATGAGAAATGAGATATTGACGTATGTCGGGTTTCAAACCTCTCAAAAATATCCGCGTCATACGTTCCTCATTCTCCACTAAATGAGGTGCAAACCTGGATAACTCCGCGAACTTCGCCTCGTACTGGGACACCGTCATATTGTTCTGTTCTAGTCTAATAAACTCTACCTCCTTTATATGACGAATACTTTCAGGAAAGTGTTTTTTGTTGAAAAGCTTTTGAAACGTTTCCCAAGACATGCTGAGTGCGGCAGGCTGGGTCCGTTTCACAGACTCCCACCATTAGTTTTCCTCGCCACGGAACATAAAAGTGGCGAATGGAACCTTCTATTCCTCCGTGAATCCCAAGACATCGAATATCTTGGTAATTTGCTTGACCCATGTCTCCGCCTTAATCGGATCCGGCTTTCCCCAGAATTCTGGTGGTCCCAACTCTTTGAACTGTTTGGCTGTGACAAACCGTGCGTTGCTATCATTTCCACCATTATTTTGTACACGAGTCTCCCTCGTCTGATTTTGAATGAACTGCAAAAAGCTTCTAAATATCCCATCGTTCATCGTCTGATCAGTGGTGTTTTTCACAAGTGGAACATTATCGGCCTGTTGCACGTTCTCCTCATTAGTGAGCAAAGGTGTCTCCACGGTCTCATTTACTCCACTGTTAACATTCTCAGTTGTCATTCTCAATTACTGTCATAAAATAAGGGTTAATTAAAGAAATTAATATATCACATAATATCCCTATATTCTAACCAACCAACAAATAAGCTTAGGTAGGACATACTAGCGAAGGATTTACTCATTTCTCCCCTCCTAGTTCTATTCTCCGATCTCCGCCAGAGACCATATCCTTAAGCTCTGATACCAACTGTGACGCCCCCAAAATAGGTCCATTCCACCCAACCCATTTTGAGTCGCCAAATACATGGTACAAAAAATAACTACAACTTCATTAATACAATTGTCGTGGAAAATACGAAAACACATAAACTCTGAGTTTAAATACAAATATTATCTTCTAGACAATATCCACACTCAAATAAGTCCTCATTACAATTATTGATACACTATTTTACAAAATAGTGAGGACTACTAAAACAACTATCTTGAACCATCACTCCACACCCCGACTAGTTCCCGCTATATTCTCGTCTCCTGAGAAGAAAAATGGAACAAAAAGAAAAAGGGTGAGCTCAACTAGCCCAGTAAAGAATATTATGACTAAGATAATATACAATAAATTATCCTTAGTCTTCAACAGGGAAAAATCTGATAGAATACAATAGACAACAAGTTTTAGATCAACAACTACAGCAGAAATAATAATTCATTAGAAGAGTTAAGTAGACAATGAAATCTACTATCATCTATGAATTTAAAAGTCCATCATCGATATTTTATCCCTGTAACATCAATCAATATACATCTTGAATCAAATAGTCATCTTTGCACTACAGGCCAAAGATATTAATCAGTCGGTCATGTTCATCTCAACACCTGTTCATCTTTGCACTACGGGCCAAAGATATTCATCATAAAATCATTAATCTTTGCACTACAGGCCAAAGATATTTAATTATATCATCATTTAGGACTGAGGATGATGAAAAATATTTTAAAGAAAATGAATCCAATGAAACAAAATAATAAATATTAAGGATTCGTATTTCAGCTATTCCATGTCCAAAAATACCTCATAAGTAATCATAGTGGAGTAAAATTCAAGAATGATCAAAACATGGATACAATCAAAGCTAGTATCCAGAATAAATATTTTGGACGAAAAATAAAAATTTAATTTTTTCTATGAATAGTGCCATATTCGTGAATAGTGCTGTATACGTGAATAGTGACTCCGACACTAAAAGATAGAAATTTCACAAAAAAATATCATCATGCTTCGTGAATAGTACTCGTAAATAGTAACTCATGAATACTAACTCGTGAATAGTAACTCCGACATGAAAAGATAAGAATTTCACAAGAAAAATCTTACCAATATTCTGGTATAATGATATTGAAAGAAATAATATCATTGATAAAAAAATAACATCCCTTACCTCAAAAAGATAGTACTTCTAGCTGGAATACTGAATATAGTGCTGAAGGAAACTTGCAACGTATAACAACACTCAAAGTATCAAAATACTCACAAGAATATGCTTAATATATCGAGAGAGAAAGAGAGAGAAGTTTTCAGTTTCTGGTATAATTTTCAATTCTAACCTAAGCACCCTATTTATAGGAAAATGCTTAGAACACCGAAGCAGAAAATTTAATATAATATTAATATATATATCAAAATTTCCTACGCACTCCTTTGCCAACTGAATTCAGCCCCTATCACATGTTAATGATGCCCACAAAATGTAAAAAATGTTTTTCTTAATTAAAATAATTAAAACTTCCAAAAATCAATTATTCCGAAATTTCGAAACTTCAATAATTCATAATAAATAGCCTTTTTATCAGAAAATTTAAATCTCGCGAATTTTTATAGGAAATTCAATTCTCTACAACTTTGCAGAAGAAAGTTTTTTTAAATTCTAAATAGAAATTGACCGAAATCCATAAACGGACGATTTTACAGTCTATAATCAAATTTCAGTCAAGAAATGGGATCCACCGACACACAAAACATATGTTAATCATTTAATGAAATAAAAATACTCTTCCTCCTCATATACTCATATATACCATATTAATTATAAAAATATCATCATTATTATATTATTAAAATATAATAATAAATTATTTTATCAGAAAAGATAAAATATCAATTTTCAACAATTGTCACTTTAAAAATTTTCTCCATCTATATCCACATAAAATTAATATTTTCCTCATCATATAAATTAATAATTAATTATTCACAAATAATATTACAGAATCACAGTACTGACAACCAGGCCGTTCCCAGGAAAGAGGGGGCTTTCTAATAAGGATCTCTCCTTACTGGCGTGCAATTAGGTGACCAAACCTCTCCTTAGACAGAACTTTCTAGATATTACCAATAATGTTATCTAATAATATTATTCAGATAATATGAATTATTGCTTCGATAATGGAAAATACTGTATAGTGACAATTATTGAAACAATAGTAATATAAAATATCAACGCATGAATTATTAAATCAATAAAATAAAATACTGAACAGTAATTACTGTAACAATTATTGAGTAGTGCCTTCTTACGTAAGAATCAATAATTGGTGCAATACCGTGTGCTACTGTGCAACAACGCGTATTATTGTGTTTTAACCACCGGGTATTCCAACAGTATTAAAGGTAATAACTACGCCGTTATTTATAAATAACTTATACTTGTCATTTTCTTCATCCAATCGCTTTCTGTTATGGGGCCCACACAAGGCTGCGCCGTCGTACGAATATTTCCCGACAGTAAGAATACCAAACGAATATTCCCCGACAATAATAAATATTTTATAACCACTTGCTTATTTAAAATATTTGCGCATTTTACCCATAACAAACCTCATTAATCAATTCAACCCTTACTATTTCAAAATAATAAATAGAAGAAATTAAATTTCATTTATTAAAAATTTGGGGTCTTACATCTTTACTGGGTAATTATCGAGTCTAAAACTCTATTCAGTAATTTAATAACTGTAACTATCAGTCATATTATTTTTAAATGACTTATAATAAATATTTTAAATATTTATTATAATTTATCATGAATTTTCAAACATCGGGATCATTATTAAATGATTTAAATATTAACTAATTCTATTATCATTAATATTGAATTAATATTAAATTATTCATGAAACCATTATAAAAATATTAAAGTTATTTATAATAACTCAAAATATTTTTAAAGTATTAATATTACTCTTAAATGATTTTTAATACCTTTAAAATTATTTTTAAATAATTACCATTAATATTTAATTATTTATGTATTATTCATAAAAATATTAAAAGTCATTAATTATAACTTAAAATATTTTTAATCCATTTATATCTTTTTTAAATGATTTTTAAATTAATAAAAACATTTTTAATTTATTTATTCAATATAATTATTAAATAAATCAAATATCATTAATATAAAATTATTAATGACATTTACCTTTAATTATCAAAAGTTATATTTTATAACTTAAAATATTTTAAAACTATTTATTTTCATTTAAAATGATTTTTATAATATTAAAATCATTTTTAATTAATGTCTTTAATGTAATTACTAAATATATCTATTATCATTAATATTAAATAATTAATGAAACTTATCTTAAAATATTAAAAGTTATGTTTTATAACTTAAAATATTATCAAATACCTTATTATCATTTAAAATGATTTTTAATATAATAAAATCATTTTTAATTTATTTATTTAATTTATTTATTAAATATCTTAATTATCATTAATATTAATTTATTAATAAAATTTATCACAAAATATTAAAAGTCATTAAAAATAACTTAAAATATTTTCTTATACCATAATATAATTTTAAATAATTTTTCAAGTATTAAAATCATTTTTAAATAATTTATTTAATATAATAATTAAATAAATTAAATAACTTTAATATTTCAAAAATATTAAATATTTATGAAATATATTTAAAATAATTAAAAACAAATTTTCAGACTTTAAAATAATTTTTAATAATTTATTATGTATTTTTAATAATTTAAAACTAATTTTCTATAATTATTTAATAAAAATATAATTTTTATAAATAATCTGTCGCTAAAGACGACCTATAGCGACAAAACCGTCGTCGCTATAGGTGTTCTTCATGTTCATCATGAAACCCAGAACCTTAATGTCAGGAAACGAGCTAGCTAGTTTGACCAAGCTTTAATCTTAAACTGTGATGTTTCTGGGCAAGCTATTGATCACCTCTTGTAGTATTAATGTCATACTACAAGTGTATAACACGTTCTGGACAAGATCATAACACATCAAAAAGATATAAAGCCATGAACAAGCTGTCAGAGCTGTTCTTCATTTTCTGGGTTACCCAGAAATGAAGAACAGTTCGACTGCTCATAATTGGGCCTCCACAACTTGCAATTCGTGTATTTGTTTAGTGATCTAACAATTTCAGATCGTAGCCAACATGTAAGTTAATAGATCTATCATATAAAATCACAATAACAACAACAACTAATCAAGCAGATACAAGTCAATCAATCACTGTCAGAAATAAGCTCCAACCAGTTTCTGGAAATTTCCAGAAACAGAAAGCATGACCGGATGGTCTACTTTGACCATCCATTACCTTCGACTCGCTTAATCTTAAGGAGATGTTAAGGCATAATCTTGTAGTACTTATACCAAACTACCATTCTATTACAACAACATAACTAAAACATCAATACACTGACAGATCTAGTCGATCAAAACCGTTGTCAGGCCATTTTTGGGCAGTTTCTGGGTTACCCAGAAATGCCCAGTCATGGCTAGTTAACGACTTTTGACCGTAAATAACATGCATTCTAGACCAGATATAAGCTTGATTCCTGATCTAGATCAAAGACCACATATCAAACTACATATTACAACTTTAAAACCCCAAAAATCATAAACATGCAGAGATCTACAGGGTTTGACATTCACTGTCAGACATCAAAAGCAAAATTTTCTAGTTTTTCTAAAATGCTAGATCTGAGCCTATAGATGTTATGGATCTAACATCTATCAACCTAGATCACTTAATTAGACTCCATACAACATATTTAACATAACAAACTTAACATTTAACAACAGATCAAAGGTCAGATTTCATGGATAGGGTAAATATCTCTTTATGAACCAATTCTGATTTCTTGGCTTATGATCTGTTATTGGAAGTTGTGGGGCTTGATTTGTGATTGATATTAGCAATGAATTTCGGAGGTTTTAGATAGAGAAGTTTTAGTAGAGAGTTATGAACAATTTAGGCTAAATGTGCACTTTGTCTCTCTTGTTCCTTATATAAACTTATATACAATGCATGTGGCTGATGAATTGAACCTGTTTTGCTGGAAATTATAGCTGATCATAGCTTAGACTTGGGTGGCTAGCAAGATTTGGCAATATTTCCTAACAATAATTCACCAAATGGGATAAAAAGGGTAAAATGGTAATTTTGTTATTAATTTTAAGGGTATTATTGTCTAAGGTACTTAAATCTAGGGTTTAATCACTAGATTTCAAAGCTTAAGGTTTCCAAATTAATTTTTAGGGTTTGGACAATTAAGATTAAAGTGTAAAGAATTTTAATTAAAAAACACTAATTAAAATTAGGGATTTTAATAGAAAATTAGGGTTTAAATAATTAGAGTTCCTTAATTATCATTAGGGTTTCCAAATTAACAATTCAATTTACTAAATAATAATTAGGGTTTCTAATTTCAGCAATTAGGATTCCTAATTAGCAAATTAGGGTTTCTAATTTTAATTAGGGTCTTCATATCTTAATTAGGGTTTTCCTAATTAATAGAAATTCTATAATATGCAACATAATTCATATAACACCATTTCTGTGAGGACCCCAAACTCGGGTACTTGAAACCTGAATTCGGTTCTTCACAATACCATTTTTATGAGCGGAGTAATACTAATAATAATAGCAATAATATAAAAGTCAAACTTAATTTACATAATTATCAGAGTCTAGCTCCCAAGTACGTAACCTTTAAACATTCATTACAAACCATGATAGATAATATATATCATACTTGTCTTAATAATACCAAACTATTACATAACATAGTAATTCGTTCATTCAGCAACCTTCCCTTTTCCTTTGCTCTTAGCAGAGCTCTCTGGTCGTTCGCACTTAGCTGAAAATATTTAAATTTAAGCAAGGATGAGCATTTGAGTGCCCAGCAAGCAATATCAATTATATATATATATAAGCTGAAAGGATTTAAATGTTTTCCTTGTACTATTCTTCTACAACAAGTCAATAGTTGTGAAGTATTCTGAACCGATAATGATAACATAACAACTCTCTTTCAATTTTTTTGAAACTACGTAATGACTATAACTGGGGTTATGGTGACATGTCATGAACATTGTTTTCATTTTCGAAGAGGTTAAACAGAAATTCATCTGTAAACCGACATAACTTACGGGCACGGGGGGTGATCAGCCCGTTATGCCCTGCATTGATCAATACTACATTACAAGAATGATAGGATCGTTCACTCTGTTCCGCCTTGGACGCATAAAGGTTTTCCCGTGTATGGATGTTCATACTTGTCTGGGTTCCAAATCAAAGGTTTTATCTTGTTCAACAATAATTTATAATTCAACATATATGTATACGGGTAATTGACGAAGGTATATCATCATGTGATTAAATACAATGATTATCCAAGCGGGAACACTTGTTTAACCATTTCTAGAAATTAATGAACAGAATATATATATCTGAGTTACCATATACTAACATGTTGATAATCAATGAGCTTATATAATATAAGGTTAATAATCTGTACAGTAATAATATCATTCGTAAATATTCTTACTCATGTCCATTGCATAAAGAAAATGCAAAGGTAAGATACTTGCCTGAAGCGCTACTTATAGTTTGTAATTTAGATTTATTGCTTATCTCACGACCTATCATTAAGCAGATCATTCGTTCGATTAGAACAATATACTATAACACATAACACTGCTTATTATAGTCAGCACATACCTTAATCCCATTGGCACATAGATTTAACAACCATTGAATCACAAATAATCACTTATCTAATCACATTATCTAAGTCCAGATCAATTTTTGAAACATGTCGGTGTACCGACAACTTTATCGGGTAATTATCGAGTCTAAGACTCTATTTTGTAACTTAATATTAGTCATATTATTTTTAAATGACTTAATATAGTTTTAAAATATTTATTATAATTTATCACGAAATTTCAAACATCGGAATCACATTAAAATGATTTAAATACTAATCAATTCTATTAGTATTAAACTATTAATGAAATCATTTCCAAAATATTAAAGTTATTTATAATAACTCAAAATATTTTGAAAACATTAATATTACCCTTAAATGATTTTTACAACATTTAAAATCATTTTTAAATATTTATCATTAATATTATGGTATTAATATTTCATTTATCAAAATATTAAAAGTCATAATTCATAACTTAAATATTTTTAATTCATTTCTATCCCTTTTAAATGATTTTTAACTTAATAAAACCATTTTTAAACTATTTATTTAATATAATTATTAAACAAATTTAATATCATTAGTAATAACTTAATAATCATTAATATTTAATTATTAATGAAATTATTCTTTAAATACTAAAAGTTATGTTTTATAACTTAAAATATCCTTAAACACTTTATTTTCATTTAAAATGATTATTATAATATTAAAAATCATTTTTAAACTAAATTATTTAATATAATTATTAAATAACTTTAATATCATTAATAATAATTAATTAATAAAATTTATCTTTAAATATTAAAAGTTATATTTTATAACTTAAAATATCTTTAAATACCTTATTATTATTTAAAATGATTTTTAATATAATAAAATCATTTTTAATTAATTTATTTACTTTATTTAGTAAATAACTTAATTATCATTAATATTAATTTATTAATAAAATTCATCACAAAATATTAAAAGTCATTAAAAATAACTTAAAATATTTTATTATATCATAATATAATTTTAAATGATTTTTCAAGTATTAAAATCATTTTTAAATAATTTATTTAATATTATAATTAAATAAATTTAATACTTTTAATATTCTAAAAATATTAAATATTTATAAAATATATTAAAAATAATTAAAAACTAATTTTTAGAATTTAAAATAATTTTTAATAATTTATTTTATATTTTAATAATTAAAAACTAATTTTTTTCTATTTTTTAATTAATTTCTGGAAAATCTGAAATTAATTTAATTAGAAACCGTCGCTAAATGCCTTTAGCGACAGACAAGCGTCGCTGTTGGTGTTCTTGAGCTCAAGAACACTGACAGCTTCGTTGTCTAGGGTGCTCGTTTGACCAGCTATAACTCATAATCTGTTAACGTTATGGACATGATCTTGGTCACATATTGTAGTATTCGTGTAACACTATAACTATAAACTGATTTCATGGTCAAAACATTAAACATCAAAGAGATCTGAGCCTCCAAAGATCATGTCAGACTCTGTTCTTCATGTTCTAGAATTTCCAGAATCGGGGTACCTACTTTGGTGCTCTTTAATTAACATGTTCCCGGCTTGTTTTGTGTGCTATTAAAGTTCTAAAATGTAGTAGAGATGTCCGGGTACAACTACATACTATCATAACAACATAACATCATCCCATACTCAAGATCTTGGTCGGTCAAAGTAGACTGGAAAGGCTGTTCTTGAACATTTTGGAAAACCCAGAAATGTTCTTGAGCAGTTTGGTCAATGGTGGTTTGACCACTTATATCTTGGATTCTGTTATGGATCTTGTTGATCTAAAGTCTCTAGAATGTATTACTCATGTCAAGATATAAGGGAAAAACAACAAAATAGTCATAACATTAAAACACTGCAAGATTCATGGCCTGCAAAACGTTGTCAGAGCTTCTGAAAATTCTGGGTTATCCAGATTTTCAGTTTTCGTTAATGGTCAACCATGTTTGACTGCTTATAACTTGAGATCTAAACATAGTATGGACTTGATTTAAGTTGGAGATTAAAGACCAACTGACATACTACAAGTCTATAGCTTAAAACAACACAAAAAATAAGCACACAAAGATCTAGAGGGCCTGACATATGGCTGTCAGACACATAAAAAAAAATTCCAGATTTTTGAAAACTCTTATTTCGTGAATCTAGATGTTATGGATCCACTAAATACCAACCCAGATCATCATTAGACACCTCATATAACATATATAACATAAAAAAAACAACATCAAACAACAGAATTTGGACAAAAATTAAAGCTAGGGTTTTTATACCTTCTTGATCGATTTCTGATTTTGTGTTGCTGATTTGTTTATGGTGGACGTGGGGCTGTGTTTTGGGACTTATATGCTACTGAAATCCGTTGGTTAGAGAGAGAGAGCTTAGGTTGAGAGTTTGTAAAAATGTAAGTAACAAATGTAATTTTTCTCTCTCTAAATCTATTTATACATGACTTGGATGCAAGAATTGGCTGATTGCTGGCTTGTTTGCTGTCAAATGGAAGCATGTGGAGTTGTTGAAGTGGTTCACCCACTCAACCTATTGTCAAACCCTACTAATTTAGCCAAATATAATACACTAGGGGCAAAATGGTAACTTGATAAATCATTTAATGGCAAAATTGGAACTTGGCAAACCCTTAGGGTTTAACCCTAAGGTTTAGCACAAAACGAAGAATTTTCCCACTAGGGTTTACACAAAATAAATAAAATTAAATAGAAATTAAATAAATTTTAGTTTCTAAAATTTTGAAATTAGAATTTTCTAATTATAATTAATTTTATAATTACCTTATACAGGAACCTTAGGGCTTAGATTATATAATTATCATCAACCTTGCGAATTTAGCAATTAGGGTTTATTCTCTTGGTAATTAGGGTTACCAAATTATAATTAGGGTTTTCAATTACTAAATTAGGGTTCTAGTTTAGTAATTAGGGTTTAACAATTTAGGGTTTCTATAATTATCAATTATAATCTTAATACTTGATAATTAACCATATTAACACAATTACAACCAATCTCGAATTCTAATTTAAATTTTAAATTAGGGTTTCTCATTTTCAAAATTAGGGTTTTTAAATATATTAATTAGGGTTTTTCATAAATTAATGATTAGGGTTTCTAGATTATAATTAGGGTTTACCTAATTAATCCAATCATTATATAATACTCCTCATAAAACGTATAACACGATCATATAACAATCTTAAGCTCACAATTGATTTTCAAACTAGGGTTTCCCACAGTAATTTAGGGTTTCCCACAAAAATTTAGGATTTTGAAAATAAACACCATAATTGACCAATCATCATCAACACGTACTTACAGTACATATTCATAGAATTGAAAAATCAAAATATAATTAATATTATATTATTATTCTCATACCTTGACAATAATCCAAAATTAGGGTTTGTATTCTATATCTGATTTATTCTTCATATTTAACCTTAATAATTAAGGTAAAATATTTACTTTAATAATCCATACTAAAATTTATATAATAAAATAATAATTATTATTATTTAAAAAAAATCACTTCATATATTATTTAAATAATATATGATTATATTTTCATGGAAAATAATTAATAAAAACATTTCTACCTTAAAATTAATTATTATAAGAATATACTTTATAAAAATGAATAATTCTAAAATAAATTCATTTGTAAATAATTATGTAATATATTTTTACTTACCACAAAAATACTTATACGCATAATCTTGTACAAATCCTCATCCTTAATATACATAAAAAAAAAATTTATTCGCAAAATTTCTTATTTATTTATATAGAAAATATCGGGTTGTTACATTCACCCTCCCTTATAAAGATTCCGTCACCGAAATTACCGTTTTAAAACCTATACATACACGGCACATAGCATACACAATCATTGTAAGTAGATCTCGATCAACTTTGATCGAACTGATCTTTAACTATTCACATAAAGCTTGTCTTTCTGATTAAATGAAAAATTTTGTTTTTAAAAGAACTCAAATTCCTCCTCAAAATTTTTTTATAAAATAATTTACTATATATTGGAAAATCAAGCATAATAAAATAAAAGTTATATGAATAATACCTTGAGTTGCATTGCCAGCTGCTGCCGTGTCCTGGACTGTCATGTTGTAGACCCTTGCTGTCGACTTTGTCGGTTTGCTTGACGAAGTCGATCCGGTAATTACTAACATCCCGCTTCCAGTACCTGTGTTTGCACTACCTACCTCCACCCTTCTCTTCGGACAATCCTTCACCCTGTGTTCAGTCGATCCGCATATAAAACAACCACTATTCATTCTAGGATTTGGGCAGTTGGGAGAGATATGGCCCTCCTGCCCGCACTTGTAGCATACAAACTTCCCTTTCAGACACTCCCCTGAATGGTTCTTTCCACATGTCTTACACGGTACATTCTGTTTCTTCATACCTTCTTGCTTCACCTGCACACTTCCAAAACTGCTCACCTTCCTCTTACTATCTCCACTCCTGCTAACACTATTAATTTTCACCTTCCTAACTCCTTCTATCTTACCCTTATTCTTCCTTTCCTTGTTGTAAAGGCTCATGGCCTCACTTCCTTCCTCAGCTATGATCGTCTTCTCCATGAGTGCTGCAAATGTAGGAATCTGCAACACCGCCACCTTGTTATAGAGCCAGGGTTTCAATTCCAGCTCAAACCTTCTAGCTTTCCTAGCCTCCGTATCAACTTGATGCGGAGAAAACCTAGCTAACTCATTGAATTTGACGGCGTATTCAGACACCGTCATATTCTCATGCTTCAACTCTAAAAGCTTAACCTCCATCCTCGCCTGCATACTCGGTGAAAAATAATTTTTGAAAAACAGTGTTTTAAACCTATCCCATGTTATCACACCTTCTCCTACCCTCGCCTGATTTGCTTCCCACCAGAAATTTGCCTCACCCTTCATCATATAAGTGACAAAAGCAGTCTTCTGCCCTTCATCTACCCTAGCTACCACAAACGCTTTTTTGATTTCCTTAACCCAAGTTTGGGCTTCAACAGGGTCAGTGGTACCTTTGAATTCCGGCGGTTCCACAGCTTTGAAATCCTTAAAATTCGCCAAACGGTTGTCTGGATGGTTTCCTGCGGCTGGAATTCCTTGTTGCATAGCCTGTGCTATCATGTTCACAAATTACTGCATTGGATCAGCTTGTTGTTGTCCCTCAACGTTGTTGACAGATTCCTCTGCCCTTTGAATGCGAGTTCGACGTCTTGGTGGCATTATCTGATTGAATAAAATCATAATTTTAATCTTACATTCTAAACCTTATCACATAAGTTTAATATTTTAAACTTGTTTCATCATTTCTCAAATATAGATTCATATTCATTTAACGAATATTTTACATAACATAGCACAAAATGCTTTGAACTTCAACTATCCCTTTATGACCACAAAAGTCGGGATTTACAGTCTTGACTTAATACAAAAGTTGGAAACATTATATTACACAGACATACTTATCATATATATTATATTAAACACACCTACACAACAGAACCTATACTACCTATTTATTACACCTTTTCCTTGGACACTCTCACGCCTGATGACCTTCTATACCACAGACATAACATGCTCCTTTTTGGTAGTCAGGACAGTACAGAGTAGTATGTCCTTCATAACCGCACAGATAACAAATTCTTTTCCATTTCTTCTTATTGGATTTTCCTAAGTCATGGTCTTCTATCTTTCTTTTCCCCTTCTTGTTCGGAGCTGCACACGATGTGTTACTTGTGGCTCCCATCTGACCAATTTGGATTTTAAGCTTATCTTGTCCTTCCATTGTTTCTATTAACGCTTGACGTAACTGACTATTCAACAGCTTTTCTATCTCCCACAGCCTTTCCAGAGAAGAAACATTGTTCTTCAGATTCTGCACCTCTGTTGATGCTTGATCAGCTTCAACTTTAGTGTCTGAATCGCAATCTGTCAATTCCACCATCTCCGGATCTGGTACTATGTTTTCTACAATAACCACATCTTCTGAGTTGTTTTCATTGTGAGCCTCTATGTCAGCTATCGGCTTCGGTATTGGCTCCTTCTTTACGATCCGTGGATATTCTAATCCTTTTTCACCTGACATCTACATAAATAAACTATCTTGATTAGTATATAGTATATACACACAGCAAACAATAATTTTATATGAGTTATCTTTTATTTTGTTTGACGACGAATTCATTCAATTCATCTCTTTTTAAACTCTATATGAGTTATTTATATTTTCAACGTTTCCCTCTGTTCTAAGGTTATAGCCTAAGGTCTAACCCACCTAAGATTTTTAACCCTAAGCTCTGATACCAACCTGTGAGGACCCCAAACTCGGGTACTTGAAACTCGAACTTGGTTCTTCACGATACCATTTCTATGAACGGAATAATACTAATAATAATAACAATAATATAAAAGTCAAACTTAATTTACATAATTATCAGAGTCTAGCTCCTAAGTACGTAACCTTTAAACATTCATTACAAACCATGATAGATAATATATATCATACTTGTCTTAATAATACCAAACTATTACATAACATAGTAACTCGTTCATTCAGCAACCTTCCCTTTTTCTTTGTTCTTAGCAGAGCTCTCTGGTCGTTCGCACTTAGCTGAAAACATTTAAATTTAAGCAAGGATGAGCATTTGAGTGCCCAGCAAGCAATAGCAATTATATATATATATATATATATATATATATATATATATATAAGCTGAAAGGATTTAAATGTTTTCTTTGTACTATTCTTCTACAACAAGTCAATAGTTGTGAAGTATTCTGAAGCGATAATAATAACATAACAATTCTCTTTTAATTTTTTTGAAACTACGTAATGACTATAACTGGGGTTATGGTGACATGTCATGAACATTGTTTTCATTTTCGAAGAGGTTAAACAGAAATTCATCTGTAAACCGACATAACTTACGGGCATAGGGGGTGATCAGCCCGTTATGCCCTAAATTGATCAATACTACATTACAAGAACGATAGGATCGTTCACTCTGTTCCGCCTTGGGCGCATAAAGGTTTTCCCGTGTAAGGATGTTCATACTTGTCTGGGTTCCAAATCAAAGGTTTTATCTTGTTCAACAATAATTTATAATTCAACATATATGTATACGGGTAATTGACAAAGGTATATCAACATGTGATTAAATACAATGATTATCCAAGTGGGGACACTTGTTTAACCATTTCTAAAAATTAACGAACAGAATATATATATCTGAGTTACCATATACTAACATGTTGATAATCAATGAGCTTATATAATATAAGGTTAATAATCTGTACAGTAATAATATCATTCGTAAATATTCTTACTCATGTCCATTGCATAAAGAAAATACAAAGGTAAGATACTTGCCTGAAGCGCTGCTTATAGTTTGTAATTTAGATTTATTGCTTATCTCACGACCTATCATTAAGCAGATCATTCGTTCGATTAGAACAATATACTATAACACATAACACTGCTTATTACAGTCAGCACATACCTTAATCCCATTGGCACATAGATTTAACAACCATTGAATCACAAATAATCACTTATCTAATCACATTATCTAGGTCCAGATCAATTTTTAAAACATGTTGGTGTACCGACAATTTTATCGGGTAATTATCGAGTCTAAGACTCTATTCTGTAACTTAATATTAGTCATATTATTTTTAAATGACTTAATATAATTTTAAAACATTTATTATAATTTATCACGAAATTTCAAACATTGGAATCACATTAAAATGATTTAAATACTAATCAATTCTATTAGTATTAAACTATTAATGAAATCATTTCCAAAATATTAAAGTTATTTATAATAACTCAAAATATTTTTAAAACATTAATATTACCCTTAAATGATTTTTACAACATTTAAAATCATTTTTAAATATTTATCATTAATATTATGGTATTAATGTTTCATTTATCAAAATATTAAAAGTCATAATTCATAACTTAAATATTTTTAATTCATTTCTATCCCTTTTAAATGATTTTTAACTTAATAAAACCATTTTTAAACTATTTATTTAATATAATTATTAAACAAATTTAATATCATTAGTAATAACTTAATAATCATTAATATTTAATTATTAATGAAATTATTCTTTAAATACTAAAAGTTATGTTTTATAACTTAAAATATCCTTAAACACTTTATTTTTATTTAAAATGATTATTATAATATTAAAAATCATTTTTAAACTAAATTATTTAATATAATTATTAAATAACTTTAATATCATTAATAATAATTAATTAATGAAATTTATCTTTAAATATTAAAAGTTATATTTTATAACTTAAAATATCTTTAAATACCTTATTACTATTTAAAATGATTTTTAATATAATAAAATCATTTTTAATTAATTTATTTACTTCATTTAGTAAATAACTTAATTATCATTAATATTAATTTATTAATAAAATTTATCACAAAATATTAAAAGTCATTAAAAATAACTTAAAATATTTTATTATATCATAATATAATTTTAAATTGTGACGCCCCCAAAATTAGGTATACATTACCCATCTTGGGTCGTCAGATACAAAGTACTGAATACAATTACAACTTACTAATACAACTGTCGTATACAATACAACAAAACATAAACTGCGAGTTTGAATACAAATATTATATTCTAGAGAGTATTCATACTCAAAAGGAGTCCTCATTACATTTATTAACACACCATTACATAGAATAGTGAGGACTACTAACTAATACTATCATTCGGACCATCACTCCGTACCCCGACTTGTCCCAGCTACGTTCTCATTTCCTGAAGAGAACAGTGAAAGAAAGGGTGAGCTCAACTAGCCCAGTAAGAAATATTATGACTAAGATAATGCAGAATAAATTATCATTAGCCTTCAACAATGTTAAACTGATAAAATATAATAGACATCAAGTTTAACTGTAGCGGAACAAGCAATCCATTAAAAGAGTCAAGTAGAAAATAAACTCTACTATCTTTTATGATTTAAAAGATTTTCCAACACTGTGATCGCTGAGACTCAGCTTAATAAAATAATCCACATCATCGAATCACCCCTGCACTACGGCCAAGGATATTCGTATATTCATTAATGGTCATGATCATGCCAACAACTGTCCATCAATGCACTACGGGCCAATGATGACTTTTACCACATCGTTTGTAACATTACGGTCATGATTATACCGAATAATCCCTGGTCATAATCATACCAAGTCCATCTATACACTACGTGCCACAGATGACTTTCAACATTTTATAAACATGAGGATGATGACAATGATCTAAGAATTCAATAAAACAAGTTCAAGAATTAATTTATCCAAGAATTAATAACGTCCAAATTGTCAACATGATACTGCATTGTGGAGTAAAATTCAAGAACGCTTAGAAGAATATTTTCTTGAAAAGATACTGGATGAAACGCAACTATCAAGGATATTCCACAAATTTCATGGAGTGTAGAAGTCAAAACTTAACCAACTGAGTACAATAAAGAATGGAATAACAAAAGAAATCACCATGCATGCGATAGACCGCACAGACAGGTTATTCCAATAGAATAATAAATAATGGAACCAGGTCCGGCGTAAACGCACAGACAGGATATTCCGACAGAATAATAAATAATGGAACCAGGTCCGGTGTAAAACACACAGACAGGATGTTCCAACAGAATAATAAACGGAACCAGGTCCGGTGTAAAACACACAGACAGGATATTCCAACAGAATAATAACAAGACGGAACCAGGTCCGGTGTAAAACACACAGACAGGATGTTCCAACAGAATAATAGAAGAATGTCACCAAGTATAGGGTATATCCGCGTATACAGGTTATTCCAACAGAATAATAAGAAAGGGAATAACAACAGTTCTCTTCATGAATAGGAAAGAATAACACCCCTTACCGTTTTAAAGACGAGCTGAAATAAGGAAGTAGTTAAATAGCAGAATACTCTTCTTCTCTTTCTCTAAAGTTTCTCTCTATAGTTTATCTCTCTCTAGAGTTCAGTGAATTCGTAAGAAATAATGAAGGAATGAGCTGCTATTTATAGAAAAATAGAATGCATAGTAACTAATCCATGAACGGTCCAGATTGATTACTTTAATCTGACGGTCCATATTTAAAGAAAAATCTTTTAAATAAAATATAATATATTCTATTTATAGAATAACTTTAATAAAGTATTTTGTTTTATATAAAAAGATGTTTCTGTTTTATTACGTTAATAATACGAATAAAACAAAACGTCATTATCGCTAAATAATTCATATTATTAACTGACAATAATGGAATCAAACTGAGTGTCTTCTCACATAAGCATTAATGATCAATACCGTGTGCTACTATGCAACCACACGTATTACTGTACTTTTACTACCGAGTAGTTCAACAGTAACAATGGTAAAACTTCCGCCGTTATTTTTTAATAAAATATTTTTGTCGTTTTCTCAATCCGACAATAATTCCGTTGTGGGGTCCACCAATGATTGTGCCGTCGTACGAATATTCCCTGTTAAAACGAATATTCCCCGACCAATCGAATATTATATAACAACTTGCGTACTTTGCAAAATTTATAAATATTACCCACAACTATAACATTATATCAAATTAACTCCATAATATTCAAAAATGATATTTATAAAAAAAATTCATCTTTATTTATAAAAGTTGGGGTCTTACAACCTCCCCTTCTTATGAAATTTCGCCCTCGAAATTAGGGTACGTACCTGGTATGTCGAAGAGGTAAGGATACCTTGATTTCATTTCTGATTCTAACTCCCAAGTCATTTCCTCAACATCGTGATTTCTCCACAAAACTTTGACTTGAGGTATAACCTTGGAGCGTAGAATATGTTCCTTCTTATCCAAGATTTGAACAGGAACTTCTTCATACGTCAAATCTTCCGCTATTTCGTCCGGTTCTAACTCAATAATGTGGTTCGGGTCTTCCACATATTTGCGTAACATGGATATGTGAAAAACGTTATGAACACGAGACATACTTGGCGGTAAAGCGAGTCTATAAGCCACAGTTCCTACTCGATCGAGGATTAAAAATGGACCGATGAATCGAGGATTGAGCTTTCCTCTCTTTCCAAATCTCGTAACTCCTTTCCATGGAGCAACACGTAAGAACACATGATCTCCTACATCAAATTCCACATCCTTTCGATGAAGATCAGCATAACTCTTTT
The DNA here is from genome assembly GCA_016801055.1 of Panax notoginseng. Lineage (NCBI taxonomy): Eukaryota > Viridiplantae > Streptophyta > Magnoliopsida > Apiales > Araliaceae > Panax > Panax notoginseng. The sequence continues at coordinate 47,177,850 of CM029015.1, forward strand.
GTCGATCTTGTGAGGTTTTTATACGTTGTCGGATCGTTTGAATCTTTTCTGTAGTCATACGTACCAACTCCGGTCCCAACAACGTTGCTTCGCCCACCTCATCCCAGCATATTGGAGAACGACATTTTCTTCCATACAATGCTTCGAATGGAGCCATGCCAATACTTGCTTGATAACTGTTGTTGTAGGAAAACTCCACCAATGGTAAGAACTTGTCCCAACTTCCCTTAAAGTCAAAGACACAGAGTCTTAATAGATCTTCAAGAGTTTGAATAGTCCTCTCTGATTGTCCGTCCGTCTGAGGATGATATGCTGAACTAAATCGTAACTCCGTGCCCATAGCTTTTTGTAAACTAACCCAAAATCGTGAAGTGAATCTTGGGTCTCGGTCAGAAACTATGGATACTGGCATACCATGCAGTCTTACAATCTCGTTTATGTACATACGAGCAAGACGTTCAAGTGTATAAGTTTCTCGTATCGGTAAGAAATGAGCAGACTTGGTCAATCTATCAACAATGACCCAAATCGTATCAATACCTTGAGAAACCCTAGGAAGACCGGTAACGAAATCCATGGTAATGTGCTCCCACTTCCATTCTGGAATTTCAAGTGGTTGCAATGGACCTTTTGGTACTTGATGCTCCGCTTTGACTCGTTGACAAGTTAGACACCTTGAGATAAACAATGCTATCTCTCTCTTCATATTGCTCCACCAAAATGTATGACGAAGATCATGATACATTTTGGTACTTCCAGGATGGATTGCAAATGGTGTGTTGTGCGCCTCCAAATTTTAAGTGCAAAGACAACAGCTGCCAACTCTAGATCATGAGTAGGATAATTCCTCTCATATTCCTTGAGTTGTCTTGATGCATAGGCTATGACTTTTCCATGTTGCATGAGAACGCATCCCAACCCTTTGCTCGAAGCATCACTGTAGATGACAAATCCCTCCGAGCCAGATGGTATTGTTAGAACAGGTGCTGAAATGAGTCTCCTCTTGAGTTCTTGAAAACTCTGCTCACATTCTTCGCTCCAACCAAACTTTGTATCTTTCCGAGTCAGCTGAGTTAATGGAGTAGCGATTCGAGAAAATCCTTCCACGAATCTCCGATAATAACCAGCTAAACCAAGAAAGCTACGTACCTCGGTCACTGATTTAGGTTGCTCCCAGCTTTGAATTGCTTCAATCTTTGCCGGGTCAACAGATATTCCACGACTTGATACTACGTGCCCAAGGAATGCTACCTCTTCCAGCCAGAATTCACATTTCTTCAACTTGGCATAAAGTTTGTATTCACGAAGCTTTTGGAGTACCAGCCTCAAGTGTTGCTCATGATCTTCACGGCTTTTGGAATAAATAAGGATGTCATCAATAAAGACGACCACAAAGTGATCCAAATATTCCTTGAATACCCGGTTCATCATATCCATGAAGGCAGCAGGAGCATTAGTTAATCCAAAGGACATGACTAGGAATTCATAATGCCCGTACCGAGTTCTAAAAGCCGTCTTTGGAATATCCTCAGTTCTAACCTTCAGCTGATGATATCCAGAACGAAGATCGATCTTTGAAAAGAATTGTGCTCCTTGCAACTGGTCAAACAGGTCATCAATACGTGGCAATGGGTACCTGTTTTTGATGGTGACATGATTCAACTCCCGATAATCAATACAAAGTCGCATACTTCCATCTTTCTTCTTCACGAACAGAACAGGAGCACCCCAAGGAGAAGTACTAGGACGAATAAAACCAATGTCTAACAATTCCTGCAGTTGGGTCTTTAACTCCTGAAGTTCAATAGGAGCCATTCGATATGGGGCTTTGGAAATGGGTTTTGTACCAGGTTCAAGGTCGATACAAAATTCAATTTCACGCTCTGGGGGTAGGCCAGGAAGTTCTTCGGGAAATACGTCAGGAAATTTATTAACAACAGAAATATCATTCAAAGCTGACGTATTTTTGTTTAGATCTGTGACATGAGCTAAGAAAGCTTGACATCCGTTTTTTAATAAACGAATAGCTTTATGGCTTGAGATGACAGCGATTGATTTTAATGGTTTGGTTGTTTGAATTCGCATAATAGGTCGATTAGGAATATGAAAGCTAACAACCTTACGAAAACAATCAATTTTTGCATGATGAGTAGTTAACCAATCAATCCCTAGAATCACGTCAAATGCAAGTATTTTTAATGAAATAAGATCGACAGGTAATGTGTGGGTACCAACTTGAACCAAACAAGACTTATAAACCGTGGATGTAATGAAGGTTTCTCCCAATGGAGTTTCAACTGCTAGGTCAAAGTCTAATTTCTCCGGAATCAAATTTAATCGATGAGCGCAAGTAGGAGAAATAAAAGAATGGGTAGAACCGGTATCAAATAAAGTATAGACTTCGTTAGAGTTTATGATAAGCTTACCCGTGATGACCTCATTCGGGTTCCTTGCTCTCTGGGAGTTCACAACAAACGCTCTCCCTTGCACAACCGGTTTCGACTTTTCTGGGACGGCCTTTGGTGCCTCCATCCTAGCTGAATTTGTCTTCGGTAAACGACAAAATCGGGCTAAATGACCTTCTCTTCCACAATTATAACATGCTTTGGACGGCATCGCGCAATTTGGACTAATGTGCCCCTCCCCTCCGCATTTGAAACATATGATAGGTGGTCGTTCTCCTTCCTTAACGACAGGTGCTGGTGCTGACGTCTTTCCATCATTGTTAAATCTCCTCTTCTTGAAATGCCCATTCTTATTGGTTTGGCCCTGATTACCACCGAAGTGGTTACCATTTCTGGCCTGTTGATTCCCTCCACGCTTGTTGTCACTGCTTCGATGACTACTTTCACTGGTATTATCATTTTGCCGGCTGCTCTCTTTTGGTTGCGTTGTCTCGTTATCGCGCTCCACCAACTGAGCCCTATTTACAACATCGGAATACAAACACAGTTTATGAGAAACAAGGTGTTGACGTATCTCCGGCTTCAAACCTCTTAAAAACATCCGTGTCATTCTTTCTTCATTATCCACCAGGTGGGACGCAAACCGGGATAACTCCGCAAATTTTGCCTCGTACTGCGACACGGTCATATTATTCTGCTCCAATTTGATGAACTCCACCTCCTTCATGTGACGAATACTCTCGGGAAAGTATTTGTCGTTAAACAGCTCTTGGAACTTCTCCCAAGACATCTTCAGTGCGGCAGGTTGAGTACGCTTTATCGATTCCCACCAGTAATCTGCCTCTCCTCGCAACATAAAGGCGGCAAAGGGAACCTTTTGCTCCTCGGAGCAACCCAAGACATCAAATATCTTGGTGATCTGCTTTATCCATGTTTCAGCTACAAGTGGTTTGGGTTCTCCCTTAAACTCCGGTGGTCCCAGCTCCTTAAACTGTTTAGCGGTGACCGCCTGCGAGTTTCCAGTATTTCCACCTACGTTGTGGACAGGAGCCGCTTTCACCTGTTGTTGCATGAATTGCATAAAACTTCTGAACATTCCATCATTCATCATCTGGTCAGTGTTGTTGTTTGCATGAGGATTGTCACCTTCCTGATGCACATTATCCTGATTATTGATATGTGGTGAATCAATAATCGTCTGTGCTCCATTGCTATGCTCAACATTTTCAGATGCCATTTTCAGATACTGCCACAAAATAAAAGTTAATTGATATGTCATATATTATCCTTATATTATGACCGACCAATTAAATACCATGCAAATAAACTTAGGTAGGTCATACTAGCGAAGGAATTCCCCGTCTCTCCCCTCCTAGTTCTATTCTCACATCTTAGCCAGGGATCATATCCCTAAGCTCTGATACCAACTGTGACGCCCCCAAAATTAGGTATACATTACCCATCTTGGGTCGTCAGATACAAAGTACTGAATACAATTACAACTTACTAATACAACTGTCGTATACAATACAACAAAACATAAACTGCGAGTTTGAATACAAATATTATATTCTAGAGAGTATTCATACTCAAAAGGAGTCCTCATTACATTTATTAACACACCATTACATAGAATAGTGAGGACTACTAACTAATACTATCATTCGGACCATCACTCCGTACCCCGACTTGTCCCAGCTACGTTCTCATTTCCTGAAGAGAACAGTGAAAGAAAGGGTGAGCTCAACTAGCCCAGTAAGAAATATTATGACTAAGATAATGCAGAATAAATTATCATTAGCCTTCAACAATGTTAAACTGATAAAATATAATAGACATCAAGTTTAACTGTAGCGGAACAAGCAATCCATTAAAAGAGTCAAGTAGAAAATAAACTCTACTATCTTTTATGATTTAAAAGATTTTCCAACACTGTGATCGCTGAGACTCAGCTTAATAAAATAATCCACATCATCGAATCACCCCTGCACTACGGCCAAGGATATTCGTATATTCATTAATGGTCATGATCATGCCAACAACTGTCCATCAATGCACTACGGGCCAATGATGACTTTTACCACATCGTTTGTAACATTACGGTCATGATTATACCGAATAATCCCTGGTCATAATCATACCAAGTCCATCTATACACTACGTGCCACAGATGACTTTCAACATTTTATAAACATGAGGATGATGACAATGATCTAAGAATTCAATAAAACAAGTTCAAGAATTAATTTATCCAAGAATTAATAACGTCCAAATTGTCAACATGATACTGCATTGTGGAGTAAAATTCAAGAACGCTTAGAAGAATATTTTCTTGAAAAGATACTGGATGAAACGCAACTATCAAGGATATTCCACAAATTTCATGGAGTGTAGAAGTCAAAACTTAACCAACTGAGTATAATAAAGAATGGAATAACAAAAGAAATCACCATGCATGCGATAGACCGCACAGACAGGTTATTCCAATAGAATAATAAATAATGGAACCAGGTCCGGCGTAAACGCACAGACAGGATATTCCGACAGAATAATAAATAATGGAACCAGGTCCGGTGTAAAACACACAGACAGGATGTTCCAACAGAATAATAAACGGAACCAGGTCCGGTGTAAAACACACAGACAGGATATTCCAACAGAATAATAACAAGACGGAACCAGGTCCGGTGTAAAACACACAGACAGGATGTTCCAACAGAATAATAGAAGAATGTCACCAAGTATAGGGTATATCCGCGTATACAGGTTATTCCAACAGAATAATAAGAAAGGGAATAACAACAGTTCTCTTCATGAATAGGAAAGAATAACACCCCTTACCGTTTTAAAGACGAGCTGAAATAAGGAAGTAGTTAAATAGCAGAATACTCTTCTTCTCTTTCTCTAAAGTTTCTCTCTATAGTTTATCTCTCTAGAGTTCAGTGAATTCGTAAGAAATAATGAAGGAATGAGCTGCTATTTATAGAAAAATAGAATGCATAGTAACTAATCCATGAACGGTCCAGATTGATTACTTTAATCTGACGGTCCATATTTAAAGAAAAATCTTTTAAATAAAATATAATATATTCTATTTATAGAATAACTTTAATAAAGTATTTTGTTTTATATAAAAAGATGTTTCTGTTTTATTACGTTAATAATACGAATAAAACAAAACGTCATTATCGCTAAATAATTCATATTATTAACTGACAATAATGGAATCAAACTGAGTGTCTTCTCACATAAGCATTAATGATCAATACCGTGTGCTACTATGCAACCACACGTATTACTGTACTTTTACTACCGAGTAGTTCAACAGTAACAATGGTAAAACTTCCGCCGTTATTTTTTAATAAAATATTTTTGTCGTTTTCTCAATCCGACAATAATTCCGTTGTGGGGTCCACCAATGATTGTGCCGTCGTACGAATATTCCCTGTTAAAACGAATATTCCCCGACCAATCGAATATTATATAACAACTTGCGTACTTTGCAAAATTTATAAATATTACCCACAACTATAACATTATATCAAATTAACTCCATAATATTCAAAAATGATATTTATAAAAAAAATTCATCTTTATTTATAAAAGTTGGGGTCTTACATAAATGATTTTTCAAGTATTAAAATCATTTTTAAATAATTTATTTAATATTATAATTAAATAAATTTAATACTTTTAATATTCCAAAAATATTAAATATTTATGAAATATATTAAAAATAATTAAAAACTAATTTTTAGAATTTAAAATAATTTTTAATAATTTATTTTGTATTTTAATAATTAAAAACTAATTTTTTTTCTATTTTTTAATTAATTTCCTGAAAATCTGAAATTAATTTAATTAGAAACCGTCGCTAAATGCCTTTAGCGACAGACAAGCGTCGCTGTTGGTGTTCTTGAGCTCAAGAACACTGACAGCTTCGTTGTCTAGGGTGCTCGTTTGACCAGCTACAACTCATAATCTGTTAACGTTATGGACATGATCTTGGTCACATATTGTAGTACTCGTGTAACACTATAACTATAAACTGATTTCATGGTCAAAACATTAAACATCAAAGAGATCTGAGCCTCCAAAGATCATGTCAGACTCTGTTCTTCAAGTTCTGGAATTTCCAGAATCGGGGTACCTACTTTGGTGCTCTTTAATTAACACGTTCCCGTCTTGTTTTGTGTGGTATTAAAGTTCTAAAATGTAGTAGAGATGTCCGGGTACAACTACATACTATCATAACAACATAACATCATCCCATACTCAAGATCTTGGTCGGTCAAAGTAGACTGGAAAGCCCAGAAATGTTCTTGAGCAGTTTGGTCAATGGTGGTTTGACCACTTATATCTTGGATTCTGTTATGGATCTTGTTCATCTAAAGTCTCTAGAATGTATTACCCATGTCAAGATACAAGGGAAAAACAACAACATGGTCATAACATTAAAACACTGCAAGATTCATGGCCTGCAAAACGTTGTCAGAGCTTCTAAAAATTCTGGGTTTTCCAGATTTTCAGTTTTCTTGAATGGTCAACCATGTTTGACTGCTTATAACTTGAGATCTAGACATAGTATGGACTTGATTCAAGTTGGAGATTAAAGACCTACTGACATACTACAAGTCTATAGCTTAAAACAACACAAAACATAAACACACAAAGATCTAGAGGGCCTGACATATGGCTGTCAGACACATAAAAAAAATTCCAGATTTTTGAAAACTCTTATTTCGTGAATCTAGATGTTATGGATCAACTAAATACCAATCCAGATCATCATTAGACACCTCATATAACATATATAACACAAAAAAACAACATCAAACAACAGAATTCGGACAGAAATTAAAGCTAGGGTTTTTATACCTTCTTGATCGATTTCTGATTTTGTGTTGCTAATTTGTTTATGGTGGACGTGGGGCTGTGTTTTGGGACTTATATGCTACTGAAATTCGTTGGTTAGAGAGAGAGAAAGAGAGCTTAGGTTGAGAGTTTGTAAAAATGTAAGTAACAAATGTAATTTTTCTCTCTCCAAATCTATTTATACATGACTTGGATGCAAGAATTGGCTGATTGCTGGCTTGTTTGCTGTCAAAATGGGAGCATGTGGAGTTGTTGAAGTGGTTCACCCACTCAACCTATTGTCAAACCCTACTAATTTAGCCAAATATAATACACTAGGGGAAAAATGGTAACTTGATAAATCATTTAATGGCAAAATTGGAACTTGGCAAACCCTTAGGGTTTAACCCTAATGTTTAGCACAAAATAAAGGATTTTCTCACTAGGGTTTACACAAAATAAATAAAATTAAATAGAAATTAAATAAATTTTAGTTTCTAAAATTTTGAAATTAGAATTTTCTAATTATAATTAATTTTATAATTACCTTATACAGGAACCTTAGGGCTTAGATTATATAATTATAATCAACCTTGCTAATTTAGCAATTAGGGTTTATTCTCTTGGTAATTAGGGTTATCAAATTATAATTAGGGTTTTCAATTACTAAATTAGGGTTCTAATTTAGTAATTAGGGTTTAATAATTTAGGGTTTCTATAATTATCAATTATAATCTTAATACTTGATAATTAACCATATTAACACAATTACAACCAATCTCGAATTCTAATTTAAATTTTAAATTAGGGTTTCTCATTTCCAAAATTAGGGTTTTTAAATATATTAATTAGGGTTTTTCAAAAATTAATAATTAGGGTTTCTAGATTATAATTAGGGTTTACCTAATTAATCCAATCATTATATAATACTCGTCATAAAACATATAACACGGTCATATAACAATCTTAAGCTCACAACTGATTTTCAAACTAGGGTTTCCCACAGTAATTTAGGGGTTCCCACAAAAATTTAGAATTTTGAAAATAAACACCATAATTGACCAATCATCATCAACACGTACATACAGTACATATTCATAGCATTGAAAAATTAAAATATAATTAATATTATGTTATTATTCTCATACCTTGACAATAATCCAAAATTAGGGTTTGGATTCCATATCTGATTTATTCTTCATATTTAACCTTAATAATTAAGGTAAAATATTTACTTTAATAATCCATACTAAAATTCATATAATAAAATAATAATTATTATTATTTTAAAAAAATCACTTCATATATTATTTAAATAATATATGATTATATTTTCATGAAAAATAATTAATAAGAACATTTCTACCTTAAAATTAATTATTATAAGAATATACTTTATAAAAATGAATAATTCTAAAATAAATTCATTTGTAAATAATTATGTAATATATTTTTACTTACCACAAAAATACTTATACGCATAATCTTGTACAAATCCTCATCCTTAATATACATAAAAAAAAATTTATTCCCAAAATTTCTTATTTATTTATATAGAAAATATCGGGTTGTTACAATTTCTGACTGATCTTAAATTCCAATTATGGTATATGACAGTAATACTAGGGTTTTGACATTGACCACCCATTAACAACACGTACACACCGTATATATTTATAACACTAAAAAATAATATTATATTTAATATAATATTATTATTCTCATTCATTGCTCAAAATCTAAAATTAGGATTTGGGTTCTATATCTGATTTATCTTTCACATATAACATCATTAATTAAGTTAAAATAATTAACTTAATAATCTGAACTAAAATTTATATAATAAAATAATAATTATAATAATTCCAATAATCATTTCATATATTATTTAAATAATACAAAAATCATATTTTCATGGAAAATAATTAATAAAGACATTTCTACTATAAAATTAATTATTATAAGTATATACTTTATAATGATCAATAATTCTAAAATAAAATTATTTAAAATTATTCAGGTAATAAATAAATTTTATTTATCACATATTTACATACGCATTACATGACACATATTCCCATCATTAATAATAATAATAAAAAAAATTTATATGCAAAATTTCTTATTTATTTAAATAGAAAATATAGGGTTATTGCACTCTATATGCCAAAAAAGTAAATGTTTGTTTGGCATTGAACAAGTTCACTACCTTGGACATGTCATCAATGCTAGTGGAGTTTCTACTAATCCAAACAAGATTAGTTGTACAAAGGATTGGCCCTTACCTCAGAATATTAAAAGACTGAGAGGTTTTTTGGGGCTAACGGGATAATATGGGAAGTTTGTCAGGAATTATGGCATCATTAGCAAACCTCTTACTGAATTATTGAAGAAGAATAATTTCCTGTGGAATGAAGAGGCTACTGCTGCATTTCTAGCTTTGAAAGATGCTATGACAAATGCACCAGTCTTAGCCATGCCCAATTTTAGTCTACCATTTATTTTGAAAACTGATGCATCATGTTTTGGTCTGGGAGCAGTTTTAATGTAGCAGTGACAACCTATTGCCTTCCTGAGCAAAGCTATTTCACCAAAACATTTAGGGTGGTCTACCTGTGATGCCCCCGAAACCGGGTCTTCTGACCCCGGTTCGGTCATCACGATAAAATACAAACATCCACCTCTAAACAACATACGATAACTAAAATGCAGAGAATAATAAACATACGTCGTTCATTCCAAAGGTGTTACTAGTCCCAAGATTCGATAACCTTAATAAAGTCTTACAAACATACCCTATAATAGTAATTAGGGTTCATATTACATAACAGTTGTGACGCCCCCAAAATTAGGTATACATCACCCATCTTGGGTCGTCAGATACTTGATACAGAATACAAATACAACTTACTAATATAACTGTCGTGGTGAATCAACAGTCGCCTGTGCTCCATTGCTATTCTCAACATTCTCGGATGCCATTTTCAGATACTGCCACAAAACAAAAGTTAATTGATATGTCATATATTATCCTTATACTCTGATCGACCAATTAAATACCATACAAATAAACTTAGGCAGGTCATACTAGCGAAGGAATTTCCCGTCTCTCCCCTCCTAGTTCTATTCTCACATCTTAGCCAGGAATCATATCCCTAAGCTTTGATACCAACTGTGACGCCCCCAAAATTAGGTATACATCACCCATCTTAGGTCGTCAGATATATGGTACAGAATACAAATACAACTTACTAATACAACTGTTGTGTACAATAAGACAAACATAACTGTGAGTTTGAATATAATTATTGTCTACTAGAGACTATACAAACTCAAAAGGAGTCCTCATTACAATTATTATCACACTATTTAACAGAATAGTGAGGACTACTAATACTATCATCTAGTCCATCACTCCGTTCTCCGACTCGTCCCAGCTATATTCTCATTTCCTGAAGAGAACAGTGAAAGAAAGGGTGAGCTCAACTAGCCCAGTAAGAAATATTATGACTAAGATAATGCAGAATAAATTATCATTAGCCTTCAACAGTGTTAAACTGATAAAATATAACGAACATCAAGTTTAACTGCAGCGGAACAATCAATCCATTAAAAGAGTCAAGTAGAGAATAAAATTTACTATCTTCTATGATTTAAAAGGTTTTTCAACACTGTTATCGCTGGGACTCAGCTTAACAAAATAATCCACATCATCGAATCACCCCTGCACTACGGCCAAGGATATTCTTTAGTATCACGACCACAATTATCCATGCACTACAGGCTAAGAATATTTGTGTATTCATTAATGGTCATGATCATGCCAACAACTGTCCATCAATGCACTACGGGCCAATTAGGACTTTTACCACATCATTTATAATATTACGGTCATGATTATACCGAATGATCCCTGGTCATAATCATACCAAGTCCATCTATGCACTACAGGCCACAGATGACTTTCAACATTTTATAAACATGAGGATGATGACAATGATATAAGAATTCAATAAAACAAGTTCAAGAATTAGTTTATCCAAGAATTAACAACGTCCCAATTGTCCATATGATACTGCTTTGTGGAGTAAAATTTAAGAATTCCTAGAAGAATATTTCCATGAAAAGATACTAGATGAAGCGCAAATATCAAAGATATTCCACTAATTTCATAGAGTATAGAAGTCAAAAATTTAACCAACTGAGTATAATAAAGAATGGAATAACAAAAGAAATCATCATGCATGCGATAGACCGCACAGACAGGTTATTCCAACAGAATAATAAATAATGGAACCAGGTCCGGCGTAAAACGCACAGACAGGATATTCTAACAGAATAATAATAAAGACGAAACCAGGTCCGGTGTAAAACACACAGACAGGATGTTCCAATAGAATAATAATAAAGACGGTTCCAATAGAATAATAATAAAGACGGAACCAGGTCCGGTGTAAAACACACAGACAGGATGTTCCAACAGAATAATAATAAAGACGGAACCAAGTCCGGTGTAAAACACACAGACAGGATGTTCCAACAGAATAATAGAAGAATGTCACCAAGTATAGGGTAGACCGCGTATACAGGTTATTCCAACAGAATAATAAGAAATAGAATAACAACAGTTCTCTTCATGAATAAGAAAGAATAACACCCCTTACCGTTTTAAAGAAGAACTGAAATAAGGAAGTAATTAAGTAGCAGAATACTTTTCTTCTCTCTCTCTCTCTCTATAGTTTCTCTCTCTAGAGTTCAGTGAATTCGTAAGAAATAATGAAGGAATGAGCTTGAGCAGTATAACTCTTTTGTCGATCTTGTGAGGTTTTTATACGTTGTCGGATCGTTTGAATCTTTTCTGTAGTCATACGTACCAACTCCGGTCCCAACAACGCTGCTTCACCCACCTCATCCCAGCATACTGGAGAACGACACTTTCTTCCATACAACGCTTCGAATGGAGCCATGCCAATACTTGCTTGATAACTGTTGTTGTAGGAAAACTCTACCAATGATAAGAACTTGTCCCAACTTCCCTTGAAGTCAAGGACACAGAGTCTTAATAAATCTTCTAGAGTTTGAATATTCCTCTCTGATTGTCCGTCCGTCTGAGGATGATATGCCGAACTAAATCGTAAATCCGTGCCCATAGCTTTTTGTTAACTAACCCAAAATCGTGAATTGAATCTTGGGTATCGGTCAGAAACTATGGATACTGGCATACCATGCAGTCTTACAATCTCGTTTATGTACATATGAGCAAGATGTTCAAGTGTATAAGTTTCTCGTATTGGTAAAAAATGAGTAGACTTGATCAATCTATCAACAATGACCCAAATCACATCAATACCTTGAGAAACCTTAGGAAGACCGGTAACGAAATCCATGGTAATGTGCTCCCACTTCCATTCTGGAATTTCAAGTGGTTGCAATGAACCTTTTGGTACTTGTTTCTCTGCCTTGACTCGTTGACAAGTTAGACACCTTGAGATAAATAGCGCTATCTCTCGCTTCATATTGCTCCACCAAAATGTATGACGAAGATCATGATACATTTTAGTACTCCCAGGATAGATTGCAAACGGTGTGTTGTGCGCCTCCATCATGATTTCATACTTTAAATCAGGGTCGTTAGGAACACAAAGTCTGGAGTTGACTCGAAGTATTCCTTCTTCATCAATTCTTGCTTCCGGCATAGCACCTTCTTGTACTTTCTTCCTCATACGCATCAGCTCCAGGTCTGTAGCTTGAGCAGCTTTAACTTTATCGATTAAAGTTGGTTCTACTCGTATATTTGTCATCATCACATGGGTCCTTGGAGTCTTTAACTCTATCTCCATCCTTTACAAGTCACACAAAATGGGCCTTTGTGTTGACAATATCGCACTCGTACTTGCATATGATCTTCTACTCAATGTGTCAGCTACCATGTTCGCTTTTTCAGGATGGTATTGAATGGTATGATCATAATCTTTCAACAGTTCAAGCCAACGTCGTTGTCGCATGTTGAGTTCCTTTTGAGTGAAGAAATATTTGAGGTTTTTATGATCCGTAAAGATCTCCACCTTCTCCCCATACAAGTAATACCTCCAAATTTTAAGTACAAAGACAACAGCTGCCAACTCTAGATCATGAGTAGGATAATTCCTCTCATATTTCTTGAGTTGTCTTGATGTATAGGCTATGACTTTTCCATGTTGCATGAGAACGCATCCCAACCCTTTGCTCGAAGCATCACTATAGATGACAAATCCCTCCGAGCCATATGGTATTGTTAGAACAGGTGCTAAAATGAGTCTCCTTTTGAGTTCTTGAAAACTCTTCTCACATTCTTCGCTCCAACCGAACTTTGTATCTTTCCGAGTCAGCTGAGTTAGTGGAGTAGCGATTCGAGAAAATCCTTCCACGAATCTCCGATAATAACCAGCTAAATCGAGAAAGCTACGTACTTCGGTTACTGATTTAGGTTGCTCCCAGCTTTGAATAGCTTCAATCTTTGCCGGGTCAATAGATATTCCACGACTTGATATTACGTGCCCAAGGAATGCTACCTCCACCAGCCAGAACTCGTATTTCTTCAACTTGACATAAAGCTTATATTCACGAAGCTTTTGGAATACCAGCCTCAAGTGTTGCTCGTGATCTTCATGACTTTTGGAATAAATAAGGATGTCATCAATAAAAATGACCACAAAGTGATCCAAATATTCCTTGAATACCCGGTTCATCATATCCATGAAGGCAGCAGGAGCATTGGTCAATCCAAAGGACATGACTAGGAATTCATAATGCCCGTACCAAGTTCTGAAAGCCGTATTTGGAATATCCTCAGTTCTAACCTTCAGCTGATGATATCCAGAACGAAGATCAATCTTTGAAAAGAATTGTGCTCCTTGCAACTGGTCAAACAGGTCATCAATACGTGGCAATGGGTACCTATTTTTGATGGTGACATGATTCAACTCCCGATAATCAATACAAAGTCGCATACTTCCATCTTTCTTCTTCACAAATAGAACAGGAGCACCCCAAGGAGAAGTACTAGGACGAATAAAGCCAATGTCTAACAATTCCTGCAGTTGGATCTTTAACTCCTAAAGTTCAATAGGAGCCATTCGATATGGGGCTATGGAAATGGGTTTTGTACCGGGTTCAAGGTCGATACAAAATTCAATTTCACGCTCTGGGGGTAGGTCAGGAAGTTCTTCAGGGAATACGTCAGGGAATTTATTAACAATAGAAATATCATTCAAAATTGACGTATTTTTGTTTAGATCCGTGACATGAGCTAAGAAAGCTTGACATCCGTTTTTTAATAAACGAATAGCTTTATGGCTTGAGATGACAACGATTGATTTTAATGGTTTGGTTGCTTGAATTCGCATAATAGGTCGATTAGGAATATGAAAGCTAACAACCTTACGAAAACAATCAATTTTTGCATGATGAGTAGTTAACCAATCAATCCCTAGAATTACGTCAAATGCAAGTATTTTTAATGAAATAAGATTGACAGGTAACGTGTGGGTACCAACTTGAACTAAACAAGACTTATAAACCGTGGATGTAATGAAGGTTTCTCCCAATGGAGTTTCAACAGATAAGTCAAAGTCTAATTTCTCCGGAGTCAAATTTAATCGATGAGCGCAAGTAGGAGAAATAAAAGAATGGGTAGAACCGGTATCAAATAAAGTATAAACTTCGTTAGAGTTTATGGTAAGCTTACCCGTGATGACCTCATTCGGATTCTTTGCTTTCTGGAAGGTCACAACAAACGCTCTTCCTTGCACTATCGATTTTGACTTTTCTGGGACAGCCTTTGGTGCCTCCATTCTAGCTGAACTTGTTTTTGGTAAACGACAAAATCGAGCTAAATGACCTTCTCTTCCACAATTATAACATGCTTTAGACGGCATCACGCAGTTTGGACTGATGTGCCCCTCCCCTCTGCATTTAAAATATATGATAGGTGGTCGTTCTCCTTCCTTAACAATGGGTACTGGTGTTGATGTCTTTCCATCATTGTTGAATCTCCTCTTCTTGAAATGACCATTCTTATTGTTTTGGCCCTGATTACCACCGAAGTGGTTACCATTTCTGGCCTGTTGATTCCCTCGCCACGCTTGTTGTCATCGCTTCGATGACTGCTCGCACTGGTATTATCATTTTGCCGACTACTCTTTTTTGGTTGCGTTGACTCGTTATCGCGCTCCACTAACTGAGCCCTATTCACAACATCTGAATACAAACTCAGTTTTTGAGAAATAAGATGTTAAAATATCTCAGGTTTCAAACCTCGCAAAAACATTCGCGTCATTCACTCTTCATTATCCACCAAGTGGGACGCAAACCGGGACAACTCAGCAAATTTAGCCTCATACTGCGACACAGTCATATTATTATGCTCCAATTTGATGAAATCCACCTCCTTCATGTGTCAAACACTTTCGGGAAAGTATTTGTCATTGAACAACTCTTGGAACTTCTCCCAAGACATCTTCAGTGCGGCAGGTTGAGTATGCTTAATCGATTCCCACCAGTAATTTGCCTCTCCTCGCAACATAAAGGAGACAAAGGGAACCTTTTGCTCCTCAGAGCATCCCAAGACATCAAATATCTTGCTGATCTGCTTTATCCATGTTTCCGCTATAAGTGGTTTTGGCTCTCCCTTAAACTCCGGTGGTCCCTGCTCTTTGAACTGTTTAGCGGTGACCGTCTTAGAGTTTTCAGTGTTTTCACCTACATTTTGAACAGGAGCCGCTCTCGCCTGCTGTTGCATGAGCTGCATAAAGCTTTTGAACATTGCATCATTCATCATTTGGTCAGTATTGTTGTTTGCATGAGGATTGTCGCCTTCCTGATGCACATTATCCCGATTATTGATATGTGGTGAATCAACAGTCGCCTGTGCTCCATTACCATTCTCAACATTCTTGGATGCCATTTTCAGATACTGCCACAAAACAAAAGTTAATTGATATGTCATATATTATCCTTATATTCTGATCGACCAATTAAATACCATACAAATAAACTTAGGCAGGTCATACTAGCGAAGGAATTCCCCGTCTCTCCCCTCCTAGTTCTATTCTCACATCTTAGCCAGGGATCATATCCCTAAGCTTTGATACCAACTGTGACGCCCCCAAAATTAGGTATACATCACCCATCTTGGGTCGTCAGATACATGGTACAGAATACAAATACAACTTACTAATACAACTATCGTGTACAATACGACAAAACATAACTGTGAGTTTGAATATAATTATTATCTACTAAAGACTATAAAAACTCAAAAGGAGTCCTCATTATAATTATTGTCACACTATTTAACAGAATAGTGAGGACTTCTAATACTATCATCTGGTCCATCACTCCGTTCCCCGACTCGTCCTAGCTATATTCTCATTTCCTGAAGAGAACAGTGAAAGAAAGGGTGAGCTCAACTAGCCCAGTAAGAAATATTATGACAAAGATAATGCAGAATAAATTATCATTAGCCTTCAACAGTGTTAAACTGATAAAATATAACGAACATCAAGTTTAACTGCAGCGGAACAATCAATCCATTAAAAGAGTCAAGTAGAGAATAAAATTTACTATCTTCTATGATTTAAAAGGTTTTTCAACACTGTTATCGCTGGGACTCAGCTTAACAAAATAATCCACATCATCGAATCAACCCTGCACTACGGCCAAGGATATTCTTTAGTATCACGACCACAATTATCCATGCACTACGGGCCAAGAATATTTGTGTATTCATTAATGATCATGATCATGCCAACAACTGTCCATCAATGCACTACGGGCCAATGAGGACTTTTACCACATCATTTATAATATTACGGTCATGATTATACCGAATGATCCCTGGTCATAATCATACCAAGTCCATCTATGCACTACAGGCCACAGATGACTTTCAACATTTTATAAACATGAGGATGATGACAATGATATAAGAATTCAATAAAACAAGTTCAAAAATTAGTTTATCCAAGAATTAACAACGTCCCAATTGTCCATATGATACTGCTTTGTGGAGTAAAATTCAAGAATTCCTAGAAGAATATTTCCATGAAAAGATACTAGATGAAGCGCAAATATCAAAGATATTCCACTAATTTCATGGAGTATAGAAGTCAAAAATTTAACCATCTAAGTATAATAAAGAATGGAATAACAAAAGAAATCATCATGTATGCGATAGACCGCACAGACAGGTTATTCCAACAGAATAATAAATAATGGAACCAGGTCCGGCGTAAAACGCACAGACAGGATATTCCAACAGAATAATAATAAAGACGGAACTAGGTCCGGTGTAAAACACACAGACAGGATGTTCCAATAGAATAATAATAAAGACGGAACGAGGTCCGGTGTAAAACACACAGACAGGATGTTTCAACAGAATAATAGAAGAATGTCACCAAGTATAGGGTAGACCGCGTATACAGGTTATTCCAACAGAATAATAAGAAATGGAATAACAACAGTTCTCTTCATGAATAAGAAAGAATAACACCCCTTACCGTTTTAAAGAAGAACTGAAATAAGGAAGTAGTTAAGTAGAAGAATACTTTTCTTCTCTCTCTCTATAGTTTCTCTCTCTAGAGTTCAGTGAATTCGTAATAAATAATGAAGGAATGAGCTGCTATTTATAGAAAAATAGACTGCATAGTAACTAATCCATGAACGGTCCAGATTGATTACTTTAATATGACGGTCCATATTTAAAGAATTTTTTTTTAAATAAAATATAATATATTCTATTTATAGAATAACTTTAATAAAGTATTATATTTTATATAAATAGATGTTTCTGTTTTATTACGTTAATAATACGAATAAAACAAAACTTCATTATCGCTAAATAATTCATATTATTAACTGACAATAATTGAATCAAACTGAGTGACATCTCACATAAGTATTAATAATCAATACCGTGTGCTACTATGCAACCACACATATTACTGTACTTTTACCACCGAGTAGTTCAACAGTATCAATGGTAAAACTTCTGCCATTATTTTTAATAAAATATTTTTGTCGTTTTTTTAATCCAACAATAATTCCATTGTGGGGTTCACCAATGATTGTGCCGTTGTACGAATATTCCCTGTTAAAACGAATATTCCCCGACCAATTGAATATTATATAACAACTTGCGTTCTTTGCAAAATTTATAAATATTACCCACAACTATAACATTATATCAAATTAACTCCATAATATTCAAAAATGATATTTATAGAAAATTAATCTTTATTCATAAAAGTTGGGGTCTTACAACAGTAATTTAAACTAAGCACAAAATAAACTCTGCTTCTGACAACAATTCTACATTTTTCCTTTACCCTTGTCATTTCCTGAGGTCTCGGGCTTAGCTGCAATATAATTCATGATATAGCAAGGATGAGTAACAAGTTTGCTCAACAAGTTTAAATACAATAATAAGGATATATCATAATGAAAGGAAAATATCTGACAAAGAATTCAATAATATGAATATCTGAAGGATTCAACCATATGAATATTAGAAGCAAAGATAATGAATGCTTTTAGAATAACTACTAGTCAAGTAGACTTTGAACTATAACACTCCAATGGAATCAATAGCTGGTTGACCCTTTGGTTACTGGCTACAGAATAAGTTCTTGAGGGGATCAGCCTTGCGTACACTATGTATATGCATAACATTTAAATATGATCTTTGTATCTTATATTAGATACCTGGGGTACTCCCCTATCATAGAAGGGGTGTTCTTTCAGTCTAAGAACCCTTACCATCAATTGGTTTGGATAGCTTTTATAAAACTTCGTATATTTGTCTGACCGAATAAAGGTTCAGACTCTATCTAACACAGTTCAAGAATTATAAAACTTTAAATACAGTACAAGTTTAAGACTGTACGAACTCAAGTGCACTAAGTGCGAATATCAATAATATCGATGTGGATTAATTGTAAGGTAATTAAATCACTTAATGGCATGCTTGGAAATAAAATTCAAGCTTAAATGAATAACTTTCAATTCAACAATAGCCTACTCAATTCAATATGAGAAGGATAGGGAACTTTCACCGTCAAATAGTGAAGTTCAAGGAAACTTGCTCAATAATAATTTGGGTAAAGTTAGGGAACTTGCTTACGATATGCGTTGAATAAAGTAATGCAAGGGTTTAGGATACTTGCTCAATATCAATTTGAGTAAGTTTAGGGAGACTTGCATAAACATATACCCGTTTGCACAAAATAAAGGTAGTGCGTAAGGTTTAGATACTTGCTTGTTTGCTCAGCTACAATTAATTCTAGCTTTAATTACTTGCGTTGAAATGACCTAACGTTATTAAGTCGATCATTTCAATTAGTATGTGTAACTAGTACGAGTCTACACTTAAAAGAATCAAGTTATCACATAGCATGCTTCTCAACACATTATATGTCATATTGGTCATTTATTACAAGGTAAAGTAATCATATAAGCATGCCTTAAATTTTAGAACCAAAAACAGAATCTGGCAAAACTGCAGGACGGCGCGGCCGCGCCTGATTTGTACTAAGGAGACGCGCGGCCTGGTGCAAACCAAGACATGACTACTTCAAAAATAAGCCAGTGCACACACGACTTGCACATAAACGAACAATCATGCACAACACACATGTTATTATAAAACATATCAAAGGTCATTATTCGTTTTTACTTAATTAAGACTCCACATGTTAAGCTATTAATCATGTAAGTCATTTTACCTACCATATATCATACTTTTATATATATACATGCTAGACATAAAAAACATACTTACAAGTTCTCAATTTAATGTATATCTAGTTTATCAAGTTCATTTTCAAAACTTTAAGTCCCTATTAGCAAAACTTCTTCAAGCATACGAGATGAGTTTGATTAGTCTAAGTCATGCTTTCATAATCACATAATAGATCTCATGAGCATCTCTTTAGTGTATACATAGTTCAATTATACATAGCCAATATAGTCCTTTTCTTGAAATTTGTCTCTTAACCATGCTTGAATATCTTATAATATCTTCAACCATATAACTAACATATTGACCCATGTCAAGACATATCAGAACGTAATACACTTGCATCCGAAGTTAGAACTTGTTTTGCAAAAAGGTATATCAAAACTATTTTCAAACTCTTTAAGTCTTCTTTGAATAATCCAATTAAAATAAACTAACATGGCTTACTATATACATAACTACCGTAGTCCACAAGTTCAGGTCATTTATATTCATATACTAACTGTCATAGTAAGCTCAGCATATCTCAAGAAGCTAACATGAGCAACTGTCATCTACTAACCGCGCGGTGAAAGGCAAGGGAAGTGGCGCGGCCGTGCCACTTCGACCAGATAGAAAAAAATGGCCTCTACTTCTGCAGAGGATCAATTCCAACCATTGCAAAGCATCTTTTGGTGCAACTTAAACTACATCTAATACTTCTAAGCATGCATACTAACTAAAACAATACACTTTTAATCCAATTCATAGAAAATATCAAAGAATTCATAAGAATTGCACGAATTTGCTAAAACTCAACTTAAGAACAAAAGCTTAGGATTTTATATCTCTTGAAGCTTAGTTTCCTTCTTCTGAGTTTGCTACCTTCTTCTTTAAAGCATACACTCATAAACTCGTATTATCAGAGTTTCAACCAACAAATGTAAACAACGTAAAAATTGAAAAATGGAGTTGCCATTTATAGAAGAAGCTTGTACTGGGCACTCAACTTACACTTAGGTTTGAATCAAAGGAAACATCAAGAAAACATTGGACAATAGAAAGTTGGCCAACTGCCACTTCCATAGCCAATGGCCTAGAATTTACTAGCCATTGAAATTACATAAACTAGCTCAAGACACTGTTCATGTACTGATATTTGACTCTCAATTTGGGACAAGCTTAACAACAAGTTATTTAAGGCTTGGTTTGGATACTATAATTCTCAAAATGTAATATAAATGTGTTAATGCTACTACACAAAGGAAAGTTGGGGATTATTAATGTACTCACATGAATGAATTAATTCTTACTATAGTCTATATTTATAGTATGTAGACATATTAATGTGTCACCTTGTATAAAATATATAATTAACTACCATGTAACAAGGTTTAATATATTGCATGTTTGCACAAATAAATCAAAAAAATATAATCATATTATATTTATTAATCTCTTACACATTAATTATTATTTATTCATAATAATTATAATTCAACACATTATCAATAATTACCCATAATTGAAATTAATCAATATGTTCAACTCTTGCTACTATATTCAAATAAATTAAATATTTAATTATTAATAATTATATCAATCCTTTAATATCAAACTCTTAGGGTTAGTCCACTAATTTAAATAACTATTAGTGACTCCCTTTAACCAATTCATAATTTCACATAACCACGTAAGGTTTTAAATAACTCACAAAGCTAACTCATTAAAATTAAATCACATATTTAATTAATAAGGAGTTTCAAATTCACGGACGTTACATTCCTCCCCCCTTATAAAAATTCCAACCTCGGAATTGCAGGTTACTCAAATTAAAACGGATAATTCTCTCTCATTTTCTCTTCTAACTCCCACGTAGCTTCTTCTACGGCGTGATTCCTGTAAGACCTCAAATTTTATGAATAAAAATTTAATTTTCTTGAATTATTTTTTTTATATTATGGTGTGGATTTGAGATAATGTTATAGTTGTGGGTAATATTTATAAATTTTACAAAGTAAGCAAGTGGTTATATAATATTCGATTGGTCGGAGAATATTCATTTTAACAAGGGATATTCGTACGACGGCACAATCATTGGTGGACCCCACAACGGAAGAATTGTCATAGTAAGAAAACGACAGAATTATCTTTTTATAAAAATAACGGTGAAAGTGTTACCGTTAAAACAGGTGAACTACTCGGTAGTAAAAGGACAGTAATGCACGTGGTTGCATAGTAGCACACGGTATTGATTATTGATGCTTACGTAAGAAGTCACTCAGTTATACTCAATTATTGCTACAGTAATTGCTGCATCATATCTTTCATACTATTGATTCAATTATTGTCACAGTAGCATCTGTGTAATATGTTATGTTATTAAATCAATAATTGAGACGACAAAGTTATTCATATTATTATTTACAATATTAACAATGTCCAAAAGTTCTGTCAAGGAGAGGTTTGGTCACCTAATTGCGCGCCAATAGGGAAAAATCCTTATTGGAAAGCCACCTATTTCCTTGGAACGACCTGATTGTTAAATATTATGAGTTATAATATTAATGATGAATAAGTTCGTGTTGATTAAAGATGAAATTGATAGTTCCATTGTGTGGGAATTATTAGTGTTAGTGGAAATCGACATTTATTTCGATAATAATTAATGTCTGGAGGTTATATTGACCAATCGGGTAATTCACCGGATAAATGAGCAATTAATTGCTATTAATTCAAATGCTTATAACTATGTGTTCACGTGTGTGTACTATTGATTCACATGATTTACTATTAGGGGAGTTGGTGCAAGATTGATAATACTTGCAGGACTAAATTAAAAATGAAGAAAAAGAGAAAGGTATTGTACTGTAATATTTTGAGCCCCAAAATGTGCAATTATTGAAACTATATTTTTCTATAAATAAAAGCTCATTCTTCCTTCATTTCTCGCCAATTCACTAAAGCTATAGAGCAATTATTATAGAGAGAAATTATAGAGAGAAAGAAGAAGAGAAGTCTGCTACCTCACTATTCCAGTATCCACTTTTCTTCTAAGGTAAGGGGTATTATTCTTTCGTATTCATGAAAAGAGCTTCTGTTATTCTATTCTTTGTTATTATGTTGGAATAACCTGTCTATGCGAAGTACCACATACATGGTGAAATTCTTCTGTTATTCCATTCTTTATTATTATGTTGGAATAACCTGTCTATGTAAAGTACCGCATACATGGTGAAATTCTTCTGTTATTCTATTTTTTATTATTATGTTGAAATATCCTGTCTGTGCGGATTACGCATGACCTAGTTCCATTCTTTATTATTCTGTTGGAATATCCTGTCTGTGCGTATTACGCATGACCTGGTTCTATTATTTATTATTCTATTGGAATAACCTGTCTATACGGTCTATCGCATGCCTGGTGAATTCTTCTGTTATTCCATTCTTTATTATTCTGTTGGAATAACCTGTCTATGTGGATTACCGCATGCATGGTGAATATGACCTTTCGTATTCATTCTTTATTAAATTGTGGAAATGATCTATCTACGTGGATTATCGCAAGGCAAATGAAAATCCATTTGCAGTTTTGTACATTCTATTATACTCATATGAGAATTACTCTTAAAATTAAATCCATATTTTGATCATATTATTTTTATTATCATATATAACATGTTTATAACCCTGATGTTAAAATTCTCTTTCACTTGAGTGTAAAGATGGGTAGATTATTGGTATGATCATGACTCTGGGTTCTCTTTGGCCAGTAGTGCAAAGTTGAATTATTGACTGGTATGATCATGACCATTGAATTTATAATTGAAAATCTTTAGCTTAAGTGCAAAGGTGAAATGATCAACATGGTTATAATTATTGTTTATATAAATTCTGAAATGATTATATATTTCTTTGAGATATTAATATATTTGGCCTGTAGTGCAAATATGAACTGTTGATGAATATATTTGGCCTGTAGTGTAAATATGAATTGTTGATGAATATCTTTGGCCTGTAGGGCAAAGATGAATTGTTGATGAATATCTTTAGCCCGTAGTGCAAAGATGAATTGTTGATGAATATCTTTGACCCGTAGTGCAAAGATGAATTTGTTGGGAGAATGCATATTCTGATTTAATGTTTTATTGTATATGCTCATGATTATTTGTAAGGTCCTTAAATGAATATATGTACAAGGACTTAGTGATGGATCAAAATTGTTAGGTTGATCTAAGCTTTCAACGTGTATCATTCTATTTAAAGAATGTATAGATAGAAAGATCAAAACTGTTAGGTTGATCTTGAGATGTAATATATTAGTCTTGAAGAAATCGTAGTGCATCCATCTGATCAACATTGCAGAAGTCAAGGTAGAAACGTAGAGTAATGGATCATAGTGTGTGTATGCCTTAAAAGGACTCTTCGAAAATCGTAGAATGGTTCTAACGTTTGTCGAGCTAACTCCACGATCGTAGTGTGCTCTCGGGAACACGTGTAAGTAAAGATTGTAGTGTGCAAGGATTTAAGAGAAATCGTAGTGCTCTCATATGACAGCATCAGATCAAGCACCAAGGCAACAAGTCACTATGATCTAAATTGTAGTGTATCATGATCTGAATCATAGAGCTTCATTCTGTCTTATGTCAGAAAACGTCGAGCCTCGTGATTTATGTTAAGACTGATTCCAATATATGAGGAATGGATTCTAGACGTTGCAGTGCTCATCAGTCCCAAAGTATATGAAATATCCTTAGTATGCAACAAAGAAGCGTATTGAAGAAGCTAAGGATAGTACCATGGATAAGAGGGACAAAACACCTTTTCAGGTGTTAGGTGAAAAAACAGTCTGCAGTGTCAGTGGGCCAGAATGCAGAATTCAAAAGATGTGCAAAAATGTCTCCATCACAGTACAGAAAATTCAGACGCATTTAATTCCACAACGGATAGATCCAACGAATAGTTTTCAACATCACATATATACAGATCAGACAGATGAGAGAAAATCAAGTAAGCATTAATCAAACAACGTGAACATCTCTCTCAAGCTCAACTCTACGATCTGAGATATTGCAAAGCTTGCTCAGCTACTCAGTTCTTAACGAACCAGTGCTTACACAGCAACTGAGTAGCAACCTTCAAGAACGCAACAACAACTTCCAATCAACTGAAGAAGAGTACCAAGTCTGCTGGACTTGAAGAGTTCGTAGTGAACTGTAAGAAAGCAAAGTTTGTTGGACCTGAAGAGTTCAAGAGTGAACTAGGGAAGTTCCTAGGCTGCTGGTCTAGAAGGAATCTGTGTGATTCAGAAGATTGTAAAAGACATCCTTAGTAGATATCCTACTCGTTGAGTAGAAGAGTGGACTAGGAGCTTTGAGTGCTCTGAACCACTTAAAAACAACTATGTCGTTTACATTCATGCTATATCTGCTATAACTGCTATAACTGCCTTACTCGCTCATAACTTCATTGCTTGGTAAAGAAGATTAAAACAAATACTAATTCTGCTAAGTTTTAATCATTATCTAAGAACAAATTTAAAGAGAAAAGACTTTCAAATATCTATTCAACCCCCCCTTCTAGATAACTTGTGCCTATTAGGAACTAACACTCTTCATGAAATATCATTTTATTTGGTATTTTATTTACGAGTTACTATTCACCCGGTTACTATTCACTATAGTATTATTCACTCGGGTATTCGGGGTACTTTTCGTGTTGGAGTACTATTCACGAGTTACTACTCACGGGTTACTATTCACCTAAATTACTGTTCACCCGAATATTATTCACTCAGATATTTTGGGTACTTTTTATGTCGGAATACTATTTACGAGGTACTATTCCCGAAGTACTATTTACGGGGTACTATTCACCCGAAAAATATATTTCTTTTCTGTCCAAATTATTTTTGGTACATGAATATTATTCTTGAATTTTACTCCACAAAGCAGTATCATGTTGATAATTTGGACGTTATTGATTTCTGAATAAATTAAATTATAAATCTTTAAAATTTATCCTTGAACTTGTTTTATTGAATTCTTATATCATTGTCATCATCCTCATGCTTATATTGTGATGAAAGTCATCTTTGGCTTACGTGCATAGATGGACTTGGTATGATTATGACCAGGGATTATTCGGTATAATCATGAACGTAATGTGACGAATGATGTGGTAAAAGTTCTCATTGGCCTGTAGTTCATTGATGGACGGTTATTGGTATGATTATGACCAGGGATTATTCGATATAATCATGACCATTGATGATTACATAAATATCCTAGGCCGTGGTGCAGGGATGATTCGATTTTATTTATTAAGCTGAGTCTCAGCGATAAAGTTGATGAAAAACTTTTTAAATCGTTGAAGATAGTAGATTTTATGCTCTACTTGACTCTTCTAATGGATTGCTTATTCCGCTGTAGTTGTTGATCTAAAACTTGTTGTCTATTATATTCTATCAGTTGTTATACTGTTGAAGGCTAAGGATAATTTATTCTGCATTATCTTAGTCATAATATTTCTTACTGGGCTAGTTGAGCTCACCCTTTTCTTTCACTGTTCTCTTCAGGAAATGAGAATATAGCTGGGACGAGTCGAAAAATGGATTGACAGTCCAGATGATTGTTTTCGTAGTCCTCACTATTCTGTGAAATAGTGTGACAATAAATGTAATGAGAACTCCATTGAGAGTGGATATTGTCTAGATGACAATATTCTTATTAAAACTCTTAGATTATGTTTTGTCGTATGTTACACGACTGTTGTATAATTAAGTTGTATTTGAATTTTGTACACCATGATTTGGCGACTCAAGATGGGTGATGTATACCTATTTTGGGGGCGTCATAATTCGTCCAGAGAATCTTAACGGAATGGATAATCTTATTCCTCAGCTTCTGTTCCTTCCTATCTAGTATCTGGACAGGAACTTCCCCGTACGTTAAGTCTTTCTCCACTTGAATTGGTTCATAGGAGATAACGTGCTTGTAGTCCGGTTTATACGGCCGCAATACTGACACATGAAACACGTTGTGAATGTGCTCAAGTTCAGGAGGTAATGCTACCTCGTACGCCACTTGACCAACTCGCCTCAGAATCTCGAACGGTCCTATGAACCTAGGGCTCAACTTTCCCTTCTTCCCAAAACGAATCTTCCCTTTCCAGGGAGATACTTTCAGAAATGCATAGCTTCCTAATTCAAAATCTCTCTTCTTGCGATGTAAATCTGCATACTTCTTTTGGCTATCTTGAGCTGCTACTAGCCGGGCTCTTATCACCTTGATGATTTCTACCGTCTGTTGTACCAATTATGGTCCCAACAGTCGACGTTCTCCAACTTCGTCCCAGTATAAGGGCGTTCTACACTTCCTCCCATACAGTGCTTCGTACGACGACATTCCAATACTGGCGTGATAACTATTGTTATACGCGAACTCTACTAATGGAAGGTGATCCTCCCAACTACCCATGAAGTCCATCACACAAGCTCCGAGCATGTCTTCAAGTGTTTGAATTGTCCTCTCGCAATGCCCGTCAGTCTGCGGATGATACGCGGTACTCACTCGTAGTTGTGTCCCCATTCTTTCTTGAAGACTCTTCCAAAAGTTTGACGTGAATCGCGAATCTCTATCTGATATAATAGATACCGGCACCGCATGCCTCGAGATAATTTCCTTGACATACAATTTGGCTAACTTGTCCAAACTATACTTAATCTTAATCAGCAAAAAGTGAGCTGACTTAGTAAGACAATCTACAATCACCCATATGGCGTCGTGCCCTTTTTGCATTGCTGGAAGTCCCACCACAAAGTCCATTGTGATGTGCTACCATTTCTATTTTGGAATTTCTAATGGTTGTAATAACCCGCTTGGTCGTTGGTGCTCTGCCTTGACTCTCTGACAAGTTAGACATCTACTTACGCATTCCGTAACCACTCTCTTTATGTTTGGCCACCATAAATGGTGACAAAAATCTCGGTACATCTTTGTGCTTCCTGGGTGTATCGAATATCTCGAACTGTGCACTTCTTGCAAAATCTCTTCTCTTAGTTCTGGTACTATCGGTACCCAAATTCGTCCTTCAAATCTTAGCAGTCCCGTGCTATCAACCTTAAATTTCAATTCATCACCTTCAGTCAATCGCTTCTTGATGTTATTGCAATCTTCGTCCTTCTCTTGTGCTTCTTTATCCTTATCCAATAAAGTCGGGCTTGCTGTTACCGTAAATAATTGCTCGTCGGTCTCCATCGGATACTTAATCTCTAAGTCTAGTCATTCAAAATCTTTCACCAATTCTTCTTGAATGGTCAACTTCAATAACTTCTCTTTGCCTTTTCTACTCAAGGCATCTATCACTACATTTGCTTTGCCTGGATGGTACAGAATCTCACAATCATAATCTTTGATCAATTCTAACCATCGACGCTGCCTCATGTTTAACTCTCTTTGTGTGAAGATATACTTCAGACTCTTGTGGTCCGTATATATCTCACACTTCTCGCCATACAAATAATGCCTCCAAATCTTCAAGGCAAAAACTACTGCTGCTAACTCCAGATCATGAGTCGGATATCCCTTCTCATAATCTTTCAGCTGGCGTGAAGTGTATGCAATGACTCTACCGTGTTGCATCAGTACACAGCCAAGTCCCTTGTGTGACGCATCACTATACACTATAAACCCTCTCATGTTGTCCGGTAAAGCCAACACAGGTGCTTGACTAAGCCTCTTCTTCAGTTCTAGGAAACTTTCCTCACACTTCTCCGTCCAAACGAACTTAACTGTCTTTTTGGTAAGATTGGTCAACGGTGATGCTAATTTCAAAAAATCCCAAATAAATCTTCGATAGTATCCCGCTAATCATAAGAAACTCTGAATTTCTATCGGTGTCTTCGGCTGCTCCCAATTGATAACCGCTTCTACCTTCGCTGGATCCACCGAAACACCATTTTTGTCGATAACGTGCCCTAAAAACTGCACCCTCTGCAACCAAAACTCGTACTTGGAGAATTTTGCATACAGCTTCTCCCTCCTTAATGTCTCCAACACTATCCGAAGATGCTCTGCGTGTTCTTCCTCCGTCTCTGAATATACTTGAATGTCATCAATGAATACGACAACAAACTTATCTATATACTATTTGAACACTCTGTTCATCAAGTCCATAAATGTTGCTGGCGCGTTCATCAATCCAAATGATATAACCAGAAACTCAAAGTGTCCATATCGAGTTCTAAATGTCGTCTTTGGAATGTCCTCCGGCCTCACTTTCAGTTGGTGATAATCGGTTCTTAAGTCAATTTTTGAAAAGTACTTTGCCACCTTCAACTGATCAAACAAATCGTCTATCCTGGGCAACGGGTACTTGTTCTTAATGGTGACTTTGTTCAACTCTCGATAGTCGATACAAAGTCTTAACGACCCGTCTTTCTTCTTTACGAATAAGACTGGTGCTCTCCACGGTGATACGCTCGGTCGAATGTATCTCTTATTTAACTACTCTTGTAATTGAGCTATCATTTCTTTCATCTCTACCGGTGCCATACGATATGGTGCTTTGTATACCGGTGTTGTCCCCGGTGCCAAATCAATAATAAACTCAATCTCTCTTTCCGGTGGCAATCCCGGAATCTCGTCTGGAAAGACATCAACGAAATCCCTTACAATAGGTATTTGACTTAGTTCGCCCTCGACTCGTCGAGTATCAACCACATGAGCCAAATAACCTATACAACCCTTCCTAAGCAATCTCTGCGCTTGCACCATCGTCAGACAATGAGATTGTCTCGGCGATTTACTACCATAAAATACCACCTTCGACTTATTCAGAGTCTTAAGGTGTACGCACTTCTTCTTACAATCTATAACTGCTCCGTGAACCGATAACCAATCCATTCCAAGGATTACATTGAACTCCCCCAAACGAATCGGTATCAAATCCACTTTGAGCTTAAATCCTCACAATTTGGCATAACAATTCTTATGAATGTATTCTACGGGAATAATTTCCTTGTTCGCTACTTCTACGTTCATAGGGTGTTCTAATCTCTCACGGGGTAAGTCTAACTATTTAGTAAATTCTTCGGAAACAAAAGAGCAGGTAGCACCCGAATCAAATAACACGTATGCATCTATATCATTGATCGGAATGATACTTGACACCACGTCCTTAGACTCCACCGCACCTGTACAGTTATGTTAAACGTTCGTGTTGTTGGTCTGTTGGCTTAACTGACTAACCCTCCAATGTTCAGCCCATTATTGTTGTTGTTGCGGTTGCCGCTAGCTGCATCGCCCTTTTTCTTCGGGCAGTCCTTGATTTGATGGTCTGCTTATTCAGACACTGAGGAGCCATGTGCCCCGGTTGTCTGCAACGATAACAAACACTCTTCCCCTTCATGCACTCCCCCGAGTGATTCCTCCCACAGTTGTTGCACTTCATACTTTTCTTGGCCTCCCCTCCGGACTTATTACCTCCAGAGGATTGGCTCTCTGTCCATTTACGCTTATTGGGGTTGATGCCTCCACTGCTTCCCCCTTTATGTCCTTCTTGACATGTCTTCTTTTCTTGTTTGAATCGAGCGATGGCTTCATTGCCTCCTTCGGCGATGATAGCCCTTTCCAAAAGATCAGAGTAAGTCTTAATCTTTAACACAACCACTGCTTTTTGCACCCATGGTTTTAGTCATAATTTGAACCTCCTTGCCTTCCTGGCCTCCGTGTCAACCCGATGTGACGCGAATCGGGCCAACTCTTTAAATTTTGCCGCGTACTCTGCGACAGACATACTACCTTGCTTCAGTTCTAGAAACTTAACTTTCATATCCTGCTACGTATTCTCTGAGAAGTAATTCTCAAGGAATAGCTCCTTAAATCTGTCCCAAGGAATAACTCCTTCGTCTGCTCATCCCTTATTGGCCTTCCACGAATAATTAGCTTCTCCCTTCATCATGAAAGTGGCAAAACTCGTCTTCTGTGCTTCGGCCACTCGTGCGACCTCAAACACCTTCTCCATCTCTTTTATCCATGTCTGGGCTTCAATTGGATCCAAGGTTCCTCGGAACTCCGGTGGTCCTACCAATTTAAAGTCCTTTAAGCTAGTCAAGTGTTGTCCTGGCTGCCCTACTGCTGGCGGGGGTCTATTTTGCATTGCCTCAGTTAACAGGTTAATGAAGTTCTGCATTTGATCAACATTTTCCCCTCCACCATTGTTAACGGATCCTTCCTCCCTCTGATTCTGCTGAAGTCTCCTAGGCGGCATGATCTGAGGAAAGGAAGAAACAATTAGGCTTTATGTGATATGCTATCCATGTTAGCATTAAGAAGTTTAAAACGTCTATCAATCATTTTTGATTTAAATAAACCACTTCAATATCACAATAAAACTCGATGGATTTCCTTCATCCCATCATTTACATACTCTACTTGAGTTTTCTACTAAGGTTATAACCTAGGTTTCGCATTCCTAACGTTTGTAACCTACAACTTTGATACCAACCTGTGACGCCCTCGAAACCGGGTCTTCTGACCCCGGTTCGGTCATCACGATAAAATACAAACATCCACCTCTAAACAACATACGATAACTAAAATGCAGAAAATAATAAACGTACGTTGTTCATTCCAAAGGTGTTACTAGTCCCAAGATTCGATAACCTTAATAAAGTCTTACAAACATACCCTATAATAGTAATTAGGGTTCATATTACATAACAGTAATTTAAACTAAGCACAAAATAAACTCTGCTTCTGACAACAATTCTATATCTTTCCTTTACCCTTGTCATTTCCTGAGGTCTCGGGCTTAGCTGCAATATAATTCATGATATAGCAAGGATGAGCAACAAGTTTGCTCAACAAGTTTAAATACAACAATAAGAATATATCATGATGAAAGGAAAATATCTGACAAAGAATTCAACAATATGAATATCTGAAGGATTCAACCATATGAATATTAGAAGCAAAGATAATGATTGCTTTTAGAATAACTGCTAGTCAAAGACTTTGAACTATAACACTCCAATGGAATCAATAGCTGATTAACCCTTTGGTTACTGGCTACATAATAAGTACTTGAGGGGATCAGCCTCGCATACACTATGTATATGCATATCATTTAAATCTGCTCTTTGTATCTTATATTAGATACTTGGGGTACTCCCCTATCATAGAAGGGGTGTTCTTTCAGTCTAAGAATCCTTACCATCAATTGGTTTGGATAACTTTTATAAAACTTCGTATACTTGTCTGACCGAACAAAGGTTCATACTCTATCTGACACAGTTCAAGAATTATAGAACTTTAAATGCAGTACAAGTCCAAGACTGTACGAACTCAAGTGCACTAAGTGCGAATATCAATAATATCGATGTGGATTAATTGTAAGGTAATTAAACCACTTAATGGCATGATTGGAAATTAGATTCAAGCTTAAATGAATAACTTTCAATTCAACAATAACCTACTCAATTCAATATGAGAAGGATATGAAACTTTCACCGTCAAATAGTGAAGTTCAAGAAAACTTGCTCAATAATAATTTGGGTAAAGTTAGGGAACTTGCTTACGATATGCATCAAATAAAGTAATGCAAGGGTCTATGATACTTGCTCAATATCAATTTGAGTAAGTTTAGGTACACTTGCTCAATAAAAGTAGGGCTCAAGGAAACTTGCATAAACATATACCTGTTTGTACAAAATAAAGGTAGTGAGTAAGGTTTAGATACTTGCCTATTCGCTCAGCTACAATTAATTCTAACTTTAATTACTTGCGTTGAAATGACCTACCGTTATCAAGTCGATCATTTCAATTAGTATGTGTAACTAGTACAAGTCTACACTTAAAAGAATCAAGTCATCACATAGCATGCTTCTCAACACATTATATGGCATATTGGTCATATATTACAAGGTAAAGTAATCATATAAGCATGCCTTAAATTTCAGAACCAAAAACAGAATCTGGCAAAACTTCAGGACGGCGCGGCCGCGCCTGATTTGTACTAAGGAGACTCGCGGCCGCGCGGCTCCTGGTGCAAACCAAGACATGGCTGCTTCAAAAATAAGCCAGTGCACACACGACTTGCACATAAATGAACAATCATGCCCAACACACATGTTATTATAAAACATATCAAAGGTCATTATTCGTTTTTACTTAATCAAGACTCCGCATGTTAAGCTATAATCATGTAAGTCATTTTACCTACCATATATCATACTTTCATATATATATACATGCTAGACATCAAAACATACTTACAAGTTCTCAATTTAATGTATATCTAGTTTATCAAGTTCATTTTCAAAACTTTAAGTCTCTATTAGCAAAACTTCTTCAAGCATACGAGATGAGTTTACATAGTCTAAGTCATGCTTTCATAATCACATAATAGATCTCATGAGCATCTCTTTAGTGTATACATAGTTCAATTATACATAGCCAATATAGTCCTTTTCTTGAAATTTGTCTCTTAACCATGCTTGAATATCTTATAATATCTTCAACCATATAACTAACATATTGACCCATGTCAAGACATATCAGAACGTAATACACTTGCATCCGAAGTTAGAACTTGTTTTGCAAAAAGGTTTATCAAAACTATTTTCAAACTCTTTAAGTCTTCTTTGAATAATCCAATTAAAATAAACTAACATGGCTTACTATATACATAACTACCTTAGTCCACAAGTTTAGGTCATTTATAGTCATATACTAACTGTTATAGTAAGCTTAGCATATCTCAAGAAGCTAACATGAGCAACTGTCATCTGCTAACCGCGCGGCCGCGCGGTGAAAGGCAAGGGAAGTGGTGCGGCCGCGCCACTTCGACCAGACAGAAAAAAATGGCCTCTACTTCTGTAGAGGCTCAATTCCAACCATTGCAAAGCATCTTTTGCTGCAACTTAAACTACCTCTAATACTTCTAAGCATGCATACTAACTAAAACAACACACTTTTAAGCCAATTCATACCAAATATCAAAGAATTCATAAGAATTGCACGAATTTGCTAAAACTCAACTTAAGAACAAAAGCTTAGGATTTTATACCTCTTGAAGCTTAAAGAACTTAGTTTCCTTCTTCTGAGCTTGCTAACTTCTTCTTTAAACCATATATACACTCACAAACTCGTATTATCAGAGTTTCAACCAACAAATGCAAACAACGTAAAAACTAAAAAACGGAGTTGCCATTTATAGAAGAAACTTGTACTGGGCATTCAATTTACACTGAGGTTTGAATCAAAGGAAACATCAAGAAAACATTGGACAATAGAAAGTTGGCCAACTGCCACTTCTATAGCCAATGGCCTAGAATTTACTAGCCATTGAAATTACGTAAACTAGCTCAAGACACTGTTCATGTACTGATATTTGACTCTCAATTTGGGACAAGCTCAACAACAAGTTATTTAAGGCTTGGTTTGGATACTATAATTCTCAAAATGTAATATAAATGTGTTAATGCTACTACACAAAGGAAAGTTGGGGATTATTTATGTACTCACATGAATGAATTAATTCTTACTATAGTCTATATTTATAGTATATAGACATATTAATGTGTCACCTTGTACAAAATATATAATTAACTACCATGTAACAAGGTTTAATATATTGCATGTTTGCACAAATAAATCAAGAAAATATAATCATATTATATTTATTAATCTCTTACACATTAATTATTATTTATTCATAATAATTATAATTCAACACATTATCAATAATTACCCATAATTGAAATTAATCAATATATTCAACTCTTGCTACTATATTCAAATAAATTGAATATTTAATTATTAATAATTATTTCAATCCTTTGATATCAAACTCTTAGGGTTAGTCCATTAATTTAAATAACTATTAGTGACTCCCTTTAACCAATTCATAATTTCACATAACCACGTAAAGTTTTAACTAACTCACAAAGCTAACTCATTAAAATTAAATCACATATTTAATTAATAAGGAGTTTCAATTTCGTGGACGTTACACTACCTATGAGAAAGAGATCATGGTTGTTGTTTACGTTGTTAACAAATGGAGGCATTACCTTTTGGGAACAAAGTGTTAATCAAGACTGATCATCACAGCCTAAAATATCTTCTTAACCAAAGAATTACAACCACCAATCAGCAGAAATGAATTACTAAGTTGATGAGTTTAGATTATGAGATTGTATACTAGAAAGGAAAAGAGAACAAGGCAGTAAATTCCTTATCGAGACAACTGCAGATTACTGAACAAGAGTCTAGTTACTTAGCCCTCTCTACTTGTACTCCCCAGTGGATTATGGAATTAGCTCACACTTGGGAAGCAGACCAAGAGCTAATGGATTTAATTGCTCAGCTTCAGTTGAACCCTCACTCAGTTCCTGGGTATTCTTTTTTTAATGGCAGACTAAAGTTTGACAACAAATTAGTGGTGGGATCTAATGCTACTCTAAGGGCTAAATTGTTAGCAGAATTTCATGAGTCTCCTATTGGGGGCATTCTGGAATTACAGGAACTTATGAAAGAATAAGTAAATACTTTTATTGGCCTTTAATGAAAAAAGATGTGATGTAGTTCGTTAAGGAGTGTGATATTTTCCAACAAAACAAGCATGAGACCATTGCTTCTCCAGGTTTGTTACATCCCCTTCCAATTCCCAATAAGCCATGAGAGTATATTTCAATGAATTTTATAGAAGGATTACCTAAATCAAAAGGGTATACAGTTATATGGGTAATGGTGGATAGACTAACTAAATTTGGACATTTCATACCCCTTCACCACCCTTTTACTGCCTTAGATTTGGCTCATGTTTACATTGAGTAGGTCTATAAATTACATGGATTTCCTTCTTCCATTGTGTCACACAGAGACAAGATTTTTATAAGCATGTTTGGCAATCCCTTTTCAGATTAGTAGGGACTAAACTCCATCTGAGCACTGCCTATCACCCCCAATCTGATGGCCGAAATGAAAGGTTAAACTAGGTGCTAGAATGTTACTTGAGATGCATGACTGCTAACAGACCTAGCAACTGGTCTACTTGGCTACCCTTGACAGAATTCTGGTACAATTCCCATTACCACAGGGGACTAAAAGTGACCTCTTTTGAAGCTTTGTATGGGTATAAACCTCCCCATCTTAATCTCCATCAGTATGGTCAAATGAAGGATCTGGATATTAAGGCTTTCTGTAAGGGCAAAACTCTGCAGTTGCAATAATTACTCGAGTAAAATCTGACAAAAGTACAATCTAGGATGAAAACTTATGCTGACAAATCCAGAAGTGACAGGATCTTTTAGGTGGGAGATTGGGTATATCTAAGGGTTAAACCTTATAAGCAATCAACTATTACTCAGACTAATTTGGTAAACTGATTCCCAAGTATTTTGGGCCACATCAGATTACAGAGAAGGTGGAAAATGTGGCTAATAGACTTTAGTTACAATCACATGCTAGGGTCCATCCTGTATTTCATGTGTCACTTTTAAAGAAGAAAATTGGTTCCAAATGCACTAGCTCTGCAGTTTTGCCTCAGTTGGATGAACATGGACAATTTCTGGTAGAGCCAGCAACTATCATAGATAGGAAGTTGGTTAAGAAAAATAATGCAGCAGCAGTTGAAGTGCTTGTGCAGTGGTCCAACACTTTGCCTGAGGAATCCACTTGGGAGGATTGGGAAGAGTTCCATAAGAAGTTTCCTCACCTGCTACCTTGAGGACAAGGTCCTTTTTATAGGAGGTGGATTGTAAGGAAGTTAAATCTGTTAGATAAAGGCAATTGAGTACTCAAAAGTATTAAACAAGGATAAAGTAGTCTTCTCATTTTTATTTTCATTTCCTTCAGTATGTTAGTCCAGTTGGTAGTCGGTTACATAGTCACATGGTTGGTGCCTTGCTTAATTACCAATCTAGATTCACATGGGTCATCATATATGTACTGAATTCAGCTATTGAGAGCTTATGAATAAAATTGTTATTGTTTTCTCTCTCAAGAATCTTTGAATCCGTCTAATCTCTCCCCAAATTCTTCTCTCTTTCTCCGACTCTTCTTTCTATTCTCCCATTTTTTGCACTTGCTTTACTGTTAAGCTGAATTAAAGGGAGCTTGTATTAACTGAATTCATCGGTTCGTTACAAATTGGTATCAAAGTCACTATCGATCCCAACTATGGCTAATAATACCCAAATAATCACTAATCTGGAAGGCTTCGTCAGTGATCAAGCCAACTCCCTTCAACAGTTGCAGACCCAACTGAATGAATCTGTCAGTAGTCTGAAACTGAATTTCAAGGATAGACTCAATAAGAAAATGGAGCAAATGATGAAGGGTTTTGAAGCACTGCTTGCAGCAAGGTTACCAAATCCATCAAATAAAACAGGTAATTTAGAAAATTCAGTGGGTTCAATTTTGGGGAATTTTAAGACTTTTAGTATTGAGGATAAAGGTACTGGAGGAATATTTAAATCCATCAAATTTGAATTCCCCAAATTTGATGGAAGTAATCCTAGAAATTGGATTACAAAATGCAGTAAACTCTTTTCTTATCATTCAGTGGCTGATAATCATAAACTTCATTTAGCCACTATTAATTTGGATGGAGAGGTTGAAGAGTGATATGCAGGTTTTGTTCATGGTGGATCTGAAGTAACTTGGGATGGGTTCATAGAAGAGGTAGTGGCTAGGTTCAGCCCTGAAACTCATATAAACCCCATAGGTGAACTGAAAAATTTACATCAGTGTGGCTCAGTGGATGACTACAGAAAGAGATTCGAGGAACTAAAGAGTTGAACCTTACTCAAAAATCCTTCTTTGAATGAAGCTTTCTTCATGGATTGTTTTTTGGGGGGATTGAAGGAGGAAATAAGGTTGGGAATTCAGGAGTTAACAATTTCCACCCTTAAGGAACTTATTAGAATGGCTAGAGTGGAGGAGGCCAATTTGGAGGCATGGGTAAATAGAAGCCGAATGGGACTAAGACTTGGAATTCCCAGTCATCAGACAAAGGTTGGACCATCCTTAAATAGTAGAGCGGTAATGACTGGTAATGCTGTGGCTGGCCTCACTGGTGGTCAGGGTATGGAGCGTATGGAATGACTTATTCTAGTCAAGAATGAAATGAATCATTCTTCAGTAATTCTATTCCTCCAATCCAAACATAGCAATAGTGTCTACATTGTAGAAATGATAGATGGACGCATCCTGGGCCTGATTTATCTAAAAAGGCCATTAGTCTTCACTTACTGTTGTAACAATTTATCTAAACTGATATTGAGATTTGAAGGGTATTCACAACTATCATAAGTGTTGTGTGTGTGCTTGCATGCTTATCAGTTGTACGCAGTATGTCCATACATTAATTGAGTAATACGATAGTAAGTTGTGCTGTGTTGGGCAGGAGTATTTTCCATGTTATTCGTAATCTTTGCCTCCAATCTAATTAAACTTGATTCTGACCTTATGTACTTATAATTTGTTAAATCTTACATAGCCCCTGTAACACTCATTCTGCTTTCCTTATCCTTCCAGAGTGGAGGAAATGTTATCAAGTCTAGCACTTGGGCTGATATTTGGCTAAGTTTTGTGCTCTAGTGTTAGACGCCTTTTTAAGATTCACATTATTTTAAAATATTTACTTAATTTCGTTACTCTCCAATATTTAATTTTCTCCTAGGAACTTCAATAGGAGAGTAGAATGTTCCCAAAGTGCACTCGTTATAATTCATCTGATCATGCTTCCACTCAATTTCTATATTCGTGTCTTGCTTTGAAATTTTGTAGGAGAACAAGCGAGTGAAGTGTTGAAGGATTCATGCCAGGTTCTAATGCTGATGTGCCAGCATGTTAGGAGCACCTTTGACCAAGCTGTTCTTGATTTCAGAAATGATCAAGCTCTCAAAACCATGAACATCAAACATTGAAGAATTTTATTTTCAACCCCCTGCTATTTTAAGCGATTTTGTTAACCTTAATGTAGCTGATGGCGACGGAATCTTATATATTACTCCCTCCATTCCTAAATAAATGTCGTTTAAGGTTTTTGCACATGAATTAAGAAAGTCATTTAATATTATCATTTAATAATTAAAATCTGTGTGAAATTCCATCACTACCCCTTTATGGGTAATTGAAAACCATTAATACTAAGGGTGAGAATTTCTTGAGGTGAGGGTGATATAAGAAAATAAATAATTTATTCTCCTTGAAAGTTGTAAACGACAGATAATTTGGAACAAATTTTTTCTTTCAAAACGTCACTTATTTAGGAATGGAGGGAGTATTATGTTGACAAAGTGACTCGTGAAATTTATGCTATCAAGTCATCACCATTTTTATTTTTGTCTACAGTCAGTTAATTTTTTAAGCAAGTAAAACTTTATCTTACTATACTATATGTACTATTGTTGTAAAAATGTAAATTTTTTTGTTCCTTATTTTGGGGACCATATATAACTGGATGGAGAGAGCCTACCATTTACAATAATCTTGGGTATGGGTTTTTAAGTAAACCTCATATATTAACATTGCACAAGTATTCATGCATGTTTTGGTCATTTTGTAACATTTCATCCTTACCGGTTTTGTTGTGGAAATATCATTTTCTGTTGTGGATTTATTAGTTTCTTAAATATAACACACTTCGACTTAATTTTTTGAAATTTTGAAATGAACTGAGATAGAATTCAAGTGATAGGTTTTTCATTTTTGTTAATAGAAAAGAAGATTTTAAGTGGACATCCAACATATATGTCATTCAATAGCTTTACAAAGATAAAGATTCTTCTTCGAATTAAATTCATTGTGTATAACATGTTTCATCAAACTTTTTTACATGACATGTTTCATATATATATACAATAATAATAGACAATACTCTGTTACATATTAAATATCTCTTATAATATAACAGTAGAAACATAACAAGAAGGCTTGATTACATGAAAGCTGGAGCACCAGCAAAAAAGCTAGAGCTTGGACCTTCTACAGCAGAGCTTGGACCTTCTGCAGCGGAGATTGGACCAGCAGCTGCAACATAAATTGAACCAGAAGCTGCACCAGAACTTAGAAGCTGACTCATTGCACGTCTGGGCATGGTTCTTTGTACCTTGCACAAATCTGGTAAAAACACTCCTATAGACATATGAAAATGTATACTCATTAGAAAAAAGTTGAACACTTATAAGAAAATAAAATGTTACTCCTATGTACCACAAAAAAAAGCCTCATTTGTAAAATTTACAAATTTTAAAGATATATTATCGTTTCGTGTTTACCCTGAAATTCCTCCACTGTTTTGTAAAATAGTGATGAAATGATAATGAACTTTGATGGTGAACTTGAGTGTCATATTATGACTCTTTTATTGGAAAAAAAAAAATTTGGGCAAACGAGACTCTTTTTGTGGAAAAGAGGGATTACTAAAAAGGAATTTTAAATAGTAAATAGTTATGTATCAACTTCGGATTCTGATTATAAGCGGTTCAAAATAGATAGTCTATAAAAACAAGTTGCATATATAGGCTGCCCAAATATATTACCAATTTTGAACTGTTTGGAATCAGAATCCATCAACTTTGTATGATTACGCTGAAGGCTACTAAAGTACCTTCTCCTGAAGCTAATTGGTAATAGAGGTCTACAATATTGAGACAGTTTTGATAGCAGACTGATGAGCAAAGCTTGGCAGTGAAATGAGGCTCCATTAGGAAATCAGAGGAAATCCCAACAGACTTCCTGTCAACCCCACATGAACTCACACACTTATCACTCTCAATCCATTCAGCCATATTTTTCACAACCACCTCTGAGGTTTTGCACTGGAATTTTATGTTTCCATCATTCGTGGCGTATGTCTCTAGCAAGCATCGCTTCCCAGAAGACGCGATAGAAAAAGAGCACATCTCTATAGGCAATTCGTCGCATACAATCTCACTTACAAAGTTAAAAAGAACTTAGTGATGATCAAACGTTAAATTTGAATTTGAAAATAACTTAAAGTTGACTTTGAAAAATAAAACTTAATCGTATATTTTGGGATGGAGGGAGTATAAAACTAGAGGAAAAAATTGTAGTGGGGTTACCAAGAGCTCCATGGAGAAAGAGAGAAAAAACAAGGAAAATGATCAATGCCATTTTAAAGAGGAAAAGAAAAAACTTTGTGATTTATGAAAGTTGATTAATGAACGAGTGTTTGTTATGAAATAATGATTAGAGAAGGTGGTATTTATATAGAGAATAAATTTGTTGAAAATTAGTATAAAATGACAATGGATAGTATAATACTAGTGTTTAAGAGGTTTTGATTTGTAAATTGAATTCTCCTACTTTTGGTTCCTAATTTTAACATTAATTTTGTTTTTAAGATTATGACAGTATTTAGCTCTTAGCAGGTTTGAACAGAATTTTAATACCTGAGACCAAAAGGTAAGCTACCTTTTCTTGTTGTTTTTTAAGGTTTTCTCCTTCAATGTTGGATTTGTGGCTTGTATTATACTGGATTCATCCGAATTGCTAGTTTTGGTTTTAATAAATTTCTTTTTCGGATAAAAAATAAATAAAATAATGCCGTTATTAGTTACTACCTGAGTTGAACACTTTCTTGGCTCGGCGTATATATTGGTATGTACGTACTT
This sequence comes from Panax notoginseng, assembly GCA_016801055.1. Classification (NCBI taxonomy): domain Eukaryota; kingdom Viridiplantae; phylum Streptophyta; class Magnoliopsida; order Apiales; family Araliaceae; genus Panax; species Panax notoginseng. The sequence continues at coordinate 47,219,515 of CM029015.1, forward strand.
AAACATCGTATTTTTACGTACTAATACTCTAAATTTGACATTTATTAAACGTCGTATTTGTACGTACTAATACTCTAAATTTGACATATATTATTTTACTGTTGTTTTACGATTTTATTTATAGTTACACAAATATTAATATTTTAATTTAATATTTAATCCTCAACATTATATGAAGGATTTATTAGATGCATGCCATGATTTAATTACAAAAAATGAAAAATAAAAATCATACATCTTGAAGCGTGTTAGCCTTTGGTACGAAAAAATCTCGTGCAATCCCACGTACTATAGAACACAGTGGCACCTCTGAACGACAATTCTTGTGGGATGAGAACGTAGCTCAAATCCACAGTTCGTAACAACTAGGAAATCACTAAGTATGTGGGATCTCTCTGTATTGGCATTATATTGTTACTATGTTGGAATTCTAAAAAACTCGTCAAACCCTTAATCATAAAGACTTGAATTTATATGGGTGAAATGGTTAAAATCACTTTCTAAAAATTCTCCAATAGATAAGTCAAAATACTGACTTGGTTAATTGGCTAACAAACCAAATCTATTGGGTAATCTGATCAACAACCAAAATGAGTCAGACCATCCATGGGCGCCCCATTTGAATACCCACAATTCAACATCTCCCACTCGCCCAAGGTGAGGACAACGTAGTCATCACATATGCCAAAACCAACTAAAACCAAAACTTGTTAATCTTAAGTTGCTGAACCATGCAATCACTGAGTTCACCTACAATACATGATCTCTATATAACATTCGTTAGGGCCAATATAGAGATATATACCCTTCTAAAGAAAATAATGCGGGGGCCCTTACACCAAACTCAATTAGTTTACGTAGATCCACATTTGAATTTTCATTAGGTTAAGTATTTCTAATCCCTCAGAGAGCCATAATTAACCAACTTTGGGCCCAAGTCCATTTCATATCTCACTTATTACTATATCGTTATCGAAGTGTAATAGTTGTTGATAATAAATGCAAAACGAGATGAAATCAAATTGTCTTTCCTTCATCCCTAATACTACTCAAATATGAATTAACTGCTTTCCCAAAATCTGTCCTTAGAGTCTCATCAATCTTGACCTTAGGAATCGAAACCAAAGTAGCAAAACTAATTCATGTCTTTACAGTATAGTCAAAGATCACAAAGAACATTTGATGTAGGAATAAAAAATCTTGTCCTATAGGACTCATACGGTGAGGAAACAAAGATTCATTCTCTCACCTCTTTTATATGGTCGCTAAGCACATGTAACTCTTTCAGAACATACTATTTTATAGCCTTGTTTTGCGGACCTCAGTCTAGTCACTCTCAGAGTGCCTAACTCGAACATTTCAAGTTTCTCGCTTACCAAAGCACCATATTTGAAATTTTGCATCCGGTTATTATGTCACGACTCTATATGAGCATATGTCCTATGTTCATGTCGTACATATCTTAGTTCAGTCGCTTCATAATCGTCTAACTCGAATTTCTAGATTACCCGCTTTTCCAAGTGCCAAACTTGAAACTTTATATCCGGTTATCAGTAAATATTAATATAAATGGTGTGACATACTATATTTGGTTAATCCAACCTAACTTCATCTTGGCATATATCAAGGCGACATAATATTTCATTTTTCTCGCTACTAAGCGCCAATTGATTGCTATCTAAAGCATCAATAGCTTGCTACTCAAAGTGGCAATGAATGAATTGTCTCAACCGTGCTCGCTTTTCAAAGTGCCAAGGGAGATTGCTCGTCTGAGTGAGCCAATCAACCTGTTCAGATATATTTAGTGTGTACATATTCAATATGCATAATAACTATGTGAACTCTAACTATTTATCATATGTACTAAAGAACACAATCATAAGTGGGAACAAATGAATCTCACATAAATGATAAATGTCTCGAAAAAATAATGAATATCTCTAATTCAAGCCAAATAATGAGTGATATCTAAGAAAATAAGAAAGTACATCAAACCCTACGAAGCCCTAACAAATTAACATGCCTACAAAAAGCATCTTTTGGAATCAACTTCGTCAATAGAACCATCCACCTTGCGTTTGACTTTAAGAACCCACTTGTTTCCAATAGCCTTTCGCCCTGGTGGAAGGTCAACCAAGTCCCAGACTTGATTAGCCCTCATGGACTCCATCTCATCTTCCATTGCAATCATCCACTTTTTGCTTGTAGCAGATGATTTAGCATCTCGATAAGATTGAGGTTCCTCATCATCCTGTGCATTAACCACAAAGGAATTCCCCTCAATCTCAAAGAGACAACGTGGAATGTTACCCCTTTGAATTGTACGCATTTGACGAACAAGGGACACCTCATTCGATGGAAGAGAAAAATTGGAAGACATGTCATTCCCACTATCTACAAGAGCCTAAAGAATAGCTTCTTCAATCTCTACTATACGATTTGGGGTGCCCAAATCTTCCTCCATCTCATAAAGGTTTATCTTCATCCTCACGTCACCTTTGTTAGGTAAATCCATCTAAAGGAAATCCGTATCTCGTGACTCTATCTAGGATACAGTCCCATCAAGATACTCTTCAATGAACACTTAGCCTTTGTAGTGTTCAGAATATATTAAAAATATACACTTCTTCTCCATCAGGCCAAACTTCCCATATTTATGAGAAGTGTTGTGCACGTAAGCTTCCGATTCCCAAGGCCATATATTGCCCAATTCAGGCTTTCTGTAGGTCCACATTTCATTTGCGGTGGATTGAACTGATTTTAAAGACACACGATTAAGTATATACGTTTTAGTCAATAATGCATCACCCTAATAAGAGATAGGCAAATTGGCTTGCGCCATTATAGACCTAACCCTGTCTAATAATGTTAGGTTACTTCTTTTCGGCACACCATTTTGTGGTGGAGTTCTAGGGATTGTCATTTGTTTAATTATCCTTTTTCCCTTATACAGTTCTTTAAATTGATCGGACAGATACTTGGGGCCTCGGTCAGTTCGAAGTGCCTTAACACTTTTATCTAACTTTTTCTCTACCTCAATCAAATAAAGTCTAAAGCATTATGTTAGGAATAGTTATACCATGCATATTTAAATTTGATGATGCGATTATAATGTATAATTGTTTAGTAGTTTTTTTGTATACTCTATATTCCAGAAATATATGTACAAGAACTTAGAAATAGAACGATCAAATTTCTTAGGTTGATCCTTTGAGTTGATTCAATGAACATGTAATAGGATCAAATCGATCATATAGTATTGTTAAACGATCGTAAAGTTACTATGCTATTTTTTATAGTCTATGGAGTTCGCAAAGTAACTTAGATTTCATAGAGCAGTAGCTGAGAAGAAGTAAAACTATAAAGAGACAACAAGATCGTAGAGCTGTCTTTGACGTCGTAGAGCTGCTGAAGTATTCAGGAAAGTCTGCAAGTTTGCCTAAGCATCGTGAAGTACTCATTCGTAGAGAAGAAAGCAGAGCACCGTAGAGCAGATCGTAGAGCAGGACGTAGAGCACTACTCTACGCTCCTCATCATTCTACCAACAACTAATTTTGTAGAGCATGTCAGAACTGTCTTTAGAATGATAATTTCAGAGGGACTCTAAGCGAAGATTCCAAGATGTTACTCACCATCTTCAATTTCAGATTAGAAAATCCATGGGTGATTAGTCTAAACCGCTAGATAAAAGATGTGACACCACTAAACATGTGGTAGGTGAGACTACAGTCTGATGTGACTTGGCCAGAGCCTAACGCAAGCCTAGTAGCCATTTTAAAAGTCAATATCATAGAACATCTGGAGTAGAGCATTAAATTCACCAATCTCCAACGGGATAATTTTCAAAGGTCTTTAAAAAGAGTACGAGGATTCAAATCCAAGTACGAATCACATAATACAAAGCTGAACCTTTGCCAAAATACTCAAAACTCTACTCTATGATTCAGAACAACTTGTTCAAAGATGCTAAGTACCTGAAGGAATCAAGCCTCATTGCAAAGCATAGCAGAACCTTAACCAATCATCATTCAGTTGTGATTCAACTTGGTCTTAGTGACCACTATACCGAAACTCAGGGACTCAAAAGAATCTAAGTGATTCGGAGAACTAATTTTCCTTGTCTGTGTGACCAAATTACCGAGACTAAGTGACTCGAAGGAACCTTAATGGTTCAGTTGTAATAGATCTTAGTGATCTGATATTTGTGACCCATCCTTAGTGGATATCCTACTTGTTAAAATAGAAGAGTGGAATAGGAGTTATTTATACTCCAAGCCACTTAAAAATCTCTTGTGTCATTTACCTTCTATCATATAACTACTATATTTGTTATACCTGTTATATCTACTAAGTGGTTAACATCTATAGAACTAAATTTAGAACTGAGATTTCATTAAATCATTAAGGAGATTTTTTCCAAACTAATATTCTGTTGTGCTAAGATTAATTGAACTAATTATTTATCTGGTAACTAATCTTTAAACAAACAAAAGTTTTAAAGATCTATTCAACCCCCCTTCTAGATCTCCTTTGTGTCTCCGGGAAATAACACATTCTATTGCCTTAGACTTATGAGAGATTAAGAAAGTGTACCCAAAGCGTGTATAGTCATCTATCATTGTGAGAAAATAGGAGTGCTCATGCCTTTCTTTCACGTTCATAGGGCCACAAATGTCTGAGTGAATGAGTTGCAATGGTGTTTCTGGCCTAGTGGCTTTACCGAATGATTTTTTAGTTAATTTTCCTGCTAAACAATGTTCATAAGTGGGTAGATTTACCTTAGCTAGTGGGCCTAAAAGACATGCTCGAGCTAACCTAGCCATTCTATCATGTTCAATATGACCTAATCTAGCATGCTATTTATTAAACTTTCATGATCATTTACAACAATCAAGTAATAAGAATTATTACTATTAACGCTAGAATTAATAGTATCTAAAACCATAAAACCATCAGAAATAAAACCATATCAAAAAAATTTAGTCCCACGAGAAATTACAACACCATTATTCTCAAAATAAATAGAGTAGCCTAAACTAAGTATTGTAAGAATAGAGAATAAATTTTATCGGACATCTGGTGCATAGAGTACATCGTGAAGAATTAATGCAGAACATCCTCGCATCTCCAATTTTTAAGTGCCAATTCCTAGCACGTATACATTGGAGTTATTCCCCATTAGTATTTTTCTGCCAGATAGAACTCAACGATACTCCATGAACCCGGTAAGTTCACGCGCTATGTGGTCCGTTGCTCCGGAGTCTACTATCCACACATGAAGAGAATGAACAATGAATACAGTGGAAGACACTAAACACATAGCTTGATCAAGACAAGTGAGTGCCTGCTTCAGCTCAGTGCAGTCATGAGTGAAGTGTCCTGCTGTGCCATAGTTGTAACAAATCAACTTAGCCTTGTCCTTCTTGCCAGAACTACATTTACTTCTTTTCCTCTTGGAAGTACCAACCTCTGCAACCTTCTGAGGCGTATTAGCGTTGGCAATCACCATTTGTTGAGCCTTTAGTCGTTTAGCCCTTAAACTCTCAACCTTCAGCTGCTTAGCTTCTAAGTGCTCAAGGTGATGAAAAATATCTTCCAAAAAATTAATATTTTCATTTTGAGCTAAGTTAACCTTGAGATTATTCCAATTGTCGGGAAATGAGCGTATCATTGCCTGAATTTGTAGTTAATTTGACAAAGGGTTGCCAACAGCTGCTAATGTTTTAATCATATTTGACATGACCTGAAGATGTTCTCTATAGGTGTGTTCAACTATCTTTTTATAACTATCGAATTTGGTAGTTAAGAAATGCAACCTAACAATGTCCATTTTCTTTTGGGAAAAGAAAGAGAGAGAACCTTATCAGAGATATTCAATTAGTTCACTATAGTTTAAAAGAATCTTTGCAGCATGAATCAAATTAATATAAAAAAATAATATAACATAAATTCAAAAGAGAGATTTCGCTAAGCTTAGGAATCACAATCTATATAAATGCACAATTATTTAAATTTAATTTTTCAGCTCATAAGACGTGTAATTTAGGGAATAATTTAATTAAATTACTACCACTAGAAACAATGGTACATATGTAATTATAGCATGATAATTTAATTCCAAGTACCAACAATTAATATTTTAAAAATATTAACAGAAGGAATTAAACAAAAAGAAAATATTACTCAATTAATATACCAAGTATGATATAAACATATTAAAGTACATCCAAAAAAATTTCAACAGTATCTTATCATCACAAAAGGTTACTGTAATTTTTTGGAATTTTTCTGATAATTATGCTAATTATCACAATTAATTAACTATTGCATAATTAAATTGAAAATTAACTAAAATTATCCAAATATATTAATTTACCAAAATTTTAGTGGAAATACTAAATTTATGCCAATAATTAATTTTTGTTAAATTTCCAGAATTTAATAATCATTATAACTATTTATTAATTAATTTTCATGCATTTATTAATTAATAAAAATAATTTTCTGGAAAATAAAATAAAATTGTCAAGCTGGGTCAAAAATGCGGGTCAAAGACCGAGTCAAGTTGATGGGTAAACATTAGGTGCGTGAGCCACATGCACGCTGTATTAAGCATACAAGAATTTTGAGAAAATCCATTACACAACCCAAACTTTGGCAAGCCATATCTCAATCAATATTAATCCGATTCATACATATAATATGTCGTTAGAAAGCTTAAAGAACGTACTACACATACATATCAAAATTACATGAAACAGACAATCACACAGAAAGTTATGGCTTGTCAAAATAGGCTATTTGTAAACTAGGGTTCCCAATATATTTCAAATTACATATCCGATTAAACCCAAATTATGTAGATCATATACAATATATATGGGCTGTAACATACTGCAATATTACCCCCTAACATTAAGTGAACACATGTTGCCATTGATGACGTTTGTCAAGCTTTTAAACATGCATTCATGGCATATTGTGTAAATAATTCATGCATGTCATATGTATGACCGAAAAACCCAACTCGGACACCAATGAAGGATTAATTAGATGCATGCCATGACTTACTTACACATGCATTCATGGAATATTGTGTAAAAGCATACGCTCTGACACCAATGAAGGATTAATTAGATGCATGCTATGACTTACTTACACAAAACAAAAAACAAAAATCATACCTCTTGAAGCGTGTTAGCCTTTTGTACGAAAAAATCTCGTGCAATCCCATGTACTATACAACACAGTGTCTTCTTCCAACTACAATCATTGTGGGATGAGAATAGAGCCCAAATCCACAGTCCGTAACAACTAATAAAGCACTTTGTATTGGCAGTATATTGTTACTCTGTTGGAATTCTAAAAAACTCATCAAACCCTTAATCACAGAGACCTGAGTTTATATGGGTGAAGTGGTTAAAACTACTTCCTAAAAACCCTCCAACAGATAAGTCAAATTATTGACTTGGTTAATTGGCTAACAAACCAAATCTGTTGGATAATCTAATCAACAACCAAAATGGGTCAGACCCTCCATGGGCACCCCATTTAGATACCCAAAATCCAACATCACATTTGTACTATATTATTTACAAAATAATCAACTTGTTGATTTAACTAAAACTGTTAATAAAATTTAGATTTATTACATTTAAATTATAGGAGAATTTCTAACTATAAGCACTCTTATAAAGCTACCCACTATACCAAGTTTTAACCTATATAATGTACCGCGCCTCCAGATTATGTGAAACTAACTCTTTTTATGCTTTTAGCGCATATTTCAGTTCCCTAATAATTTTAATCCTTGTTGCACATTTGAGTGTCATGGTTCTAAACTTTTTACTCTTTCGTTTTACAAAAGAGTCTCATTTGCAAAAAGAAAAATTGTTCTACAAAAGAGTACTCTTTTTATTAAAAATGATATAAAATATCATAATATCCTCAATTTTAACGGCATAATTTCATTACCACGTCATTACTAAACTAAACCTTCATTATATATAGGGATAAACATGGAAGAAAATATATCCTTAATGTGACGCCCCCAAAATAGGTATACACAACCTATTCTGAGTCGCCAAATACATAGTACAAAAATTCAAATACAAACTTCATTTATACAATACGACAAAACGCAACTGAGAGTTTTAACACGAATATCGTCTCGTAGACAATATCCAAACTCAAATGGAGTCCTCATTACATTTATTATCACACCATTTTCATAGAATAGTGATGACTACTATAGCCACCATCGCGGACTAGTCCCAGCTATATTCTCATTTCCTGAAGAGAACAATGAAAGCAAAGGGTGAGCTCAATTAACCCAGTAAAGAATATTATGACTAAGATAATGCAGAATAAATTATCGTTAACCTTTAACAATGTTAAACTAATAGAATACAATAGACAACAAGTTTAACTACAGCGGAACAAACAATCTATTAGAAGAGTCATGTAGAGCATGATATCTACTATCTTGTATGATTTAAATGTTCATCATCAATATTTTATCGTTGTAGCACAGCTCAATAAATAATCCACATCATCAAATTATCCATGCACTACGGGTCAAGGATATTTGTTAGTATCACATCCATGAATTATCTATGCACTACAGACCAAGGATATTCATTATTATTACATCCACGAATTATCCATGCACTACGGGCCAAGGATATTCGTTATTATCACCAGTGGTCATGATCATGCCAACAACTGTCCATCAATGCACTATGGGCCAATGAGGACTTTTATCACATCATTTGTAACATTACAGGTCATGATTATACTGATACATAGTCATAATGATACAAAATCAACAGTTCATCTATGCACTATGGGCCAAAAATGACTTTCATCACAATATAAACATGAGGATGGTGACAATGATATAAAAATTTAATAAAGTAAGAGCAAGGATAAATTTTAAATATTTATAAATCAATTTATTCAGAGTTCAAAAATGTCCAAATTGTCAACATGATAACTACTTTGTGGAGTAAAATTCAAGAATAATATTCATGTATCAAAAATAATTTGGATAAAAAAGAAATCAATTTTTCGGGTGAATAGTACCTGGGTGAATAGTATCCCATGAATAGTACCCCGGCATGAAAAGATCAAAATTTAACAAGAATGTTCAAAAAAATATTATTGTGAAACGATACTAGATGAAGCGCAAATTTCAAGGATATTCTGCTAATTTCAAGGAGTATAGAAGCAATACACATCAACATGAGTGTAGAATTCAGAATCTGAAACGAAATAATATTACTTACATACTACAGAGTATGGAAGAAAATATTATTTCTTACGAATATTGAACAAAAATAATATCCCTTACCTTAAAAGTAGAGTATTTCTGACTGGTATGGCGGTGATATTTTTGAAGAAAACTTACACTATTTTCTACACTTAAAGCTTCCTTAAACTTTAAAGAAATACGCTCAATATTATAGAAGAAGAATTCTCTGATTCTGGTGTGATTTTCAATTCTAAACTAAACATCCTATTTATAGGAGAATGACAGGATACTATTTGAATTATAAAATCACGGACTGCACAGGAGAAAAGTTCACGGGCGATGTTCGACTGAAACTTTTAAAATTTTTTGATTTTACTATGCTACACTATGCATCTCTGTGCACACACTATGCAGTACCATACAACACTATGCAGTACTATGCAAATAAAATATAATATATTTTATTTTACATAAAAAGCAAAACTTATATATATATATATATATATATATATATATAATACTTATATATATATATATATATATAACAAAATTGAGATAATTTTTTACCGACAATTTTGAAAAATGGGTAAGTGAGGGTCCATGTAATAAGCCAAATTTACAACAAATACTTTATAAAAAATTCCCTCTATTTATCTCAATTCATTTGGCTTCACAAAACACATTTTTAATAACATTCATCATTAATATTACAACTCACAATATTAACAACCAGATCATTCCCAGGAAAGAAGGGGCTTTCCGATAAGAACTTCTCCTTATTGGCGTACAATTAGGTGACCAAACCCCTTTCCTCGACAAAACTTTCTAGACATTGTTAATAATATAAATAATAATATGAATAACTTTGTCGTCTCAATTATTGATTTAATAATATAAAATATTGTGACAATAATTGAATCAATAACGTGAGATACTATGCAGTAATTACTGTGGTAATAATTGAATAAAAATGAGAGACTTCTCACATAAGCATCAATAATCAAAGATATTATACAATACCGTGTACTACTATGCAACCACGCGTATTACTGTACTTTTATCACCGGGCCCTTCAACAATTAACGGTAAAACTTTTGTCGTTATTTTTATATAAAGTTATTTTTATCGTTTTCTAACTCCGACAATAATTCTGTTGTGGGGTCCACCAATGATTATGCCGTCGTATGAATATTTCCTGACCAAACGAATATTTATAACAACTTGCTTACTTTGCAAAATTTATAAATATTACCCATAACTATAACATTATATCAAATCCACACCTTATTATTCAAAAATAACATTTAGAGAAAATTAAATCTTTATTCATAAAAGTTGGGGTCTTACACTTAAGGTTTGCAAATTGTACAAATAAGAGTCTTTTAGATGATACAAAATAATTTATAGAACACTATATTTGGAATATTATCTCATAATGTGGCGCTCGTGATGCTTGGATGCCGACGATTCTGTGTTATTAACGCCAAATATGGTCGCCTGCTAAATCACCAAACAATGAGCTACAAACATGCGCAGTAAACAGATCAAAAATTTGACAGCTTGGGCCGCTGGGGGATAGCTCCTATGTGAGAATCAGTATAGGCCAAAAGCGTCAACAATGGAGGTTTAAAATTTTTCTAATATATATGAGTAATAATTGTGTGTACCTTGACCTTGGTATACAATGATATTTATATTTGTCCACATCATCTTGCTAAAACATGCGCTAAGCCAACTAGGAATAGGAATCATGATTTGAGTTACCTTACAACTGCAACTCTCATTAATTGGATATGATCATTATTCCTTAAAAATATGAACTTAAATAACTTGTTAAGGAATCCCAAGTTAATATGGACTTTGACCCTTCTAGAACTTTAATTACAATAAACCACCCATCAACCAATGAGCCACGTGGCACGGGTCCCATCGTTCTCCCTAGACCCAATAAATCATGTCCTAACATTGCCCCCACTCCCACTATTATAAAGATTTTATAATTGAGGAGTAGAAAAAACTTATCCTTTTAATATTACCTCCAAAAATGTTTTAATGCTTTAATTTCAATCCCTTATATAAAAAGAAGCCCACACGTTAGAATATAGAGTTAAACCACCATCACCATGCATCACTAGTTGTGCCGTAAATTAAGAAACATGCACGTCATAATAACACCAGTTCTAAATTCCTCCTAAACATATTTGTAATTCACTGTTCTTTTCTAAAAAATATCTACACTATCTCTAATCCTTCTTCTCCCTAACTTTCCATCAACACCAAATGTTCTCAGCTTTAACAAAAATAGCACGAAGCCCTAATAATGGGAAAATTCCAACCGCTACCACCGAAGAGCAGCAAAACCTTGTCCTCGACACATGATCCACACCCCAATCCATCGTGACACCTCCTCCAACTACCACCAAAACATCCCCAGCGACAAACAAAATCAACCACCTCCTCTTACCGGCAATACCATCACTTTTATTAACAACTTCCCTGCCACCGAAACCACTATTGGACAATCCCTTTCCACTGACGTATAACCTCTTCAAACCACCACTCATGACACCCCCATTTTTCTAATCAATGAGGATCCCCCTTCTCCCAAAATGAGTGAAGCGAAAATCAGGGATTCAGAATCATTAAAAATTTGATAAGATATACGATTATATCAACACAAAATCCACTATATCCGAGCATCTTCTTCCCAACCTATGTTCCCAATACCTGATCCCCAATCAATATGAGCTTTAGGCCCCAAAACTATCAAAGAAGATGTACTAACGGCCGAATGGTGAATGGGTTGCAATCCCCATATACGCATTACACTTTGTTTTTGAGTTTTGAACATAAAAGAAAAAAATAGAAAACCTAAATTAGAACAGAAAAGAAAAGAATAGAAAACTTTAAGTTTTCCTTTGTGTTGTTTCTGAGTTTTTAATAGAAAAGAATAGAAAATTTAAAATTGAGGACATGAGTTGTAATTTAAAATTTATTATATTAAAAGTTGAGGATAATATAGGAATTATAAAAATATTACTTATTCAAATTTCTTTTCCGTCCAAATCATGCCAATTTTGGACGGAAAACTTTGGTAGGAAAAGTGGCCAAGTTTTCTATCAATTTCTTTTCTTTTCCGTTTATTAAAAAACTCAGAAACATAAGAATTGGAAAAAAAAACTTAAGTTTTCTGTCCATTTCTTTTCTTTTCTGTCCATTTTAAAACTCAGAAACAGAGCGTTAAGGTAGAAAGTTAGACTTCCCTTACACGAATTCATATCTTCATTTCTATTCTTTTTGGGTATCGGGTTCCTGTGATACCCCCAAATCCGGGTATCTTTCAACCCGACAGATGGTGCTACACGGTGCTACTGTTTACACATACATTCAATTGAAATACCTCAAAAGAGTGAATATGTCTTCTATATATTACATAATAATAATTTCCTTCCCAGGTTTTTTGTAACCATTACACATGTTCTTCGTCATAGTATCAAATTAATACAAAATTAATACTATTCTATTACAAAGACAACTACTTGTCTGCCTTAGCCTTCCCTTTATCCTTACTGGATCCTTCAGTCCGTTCATTTTTAACTGCATTTATATAGTTCAAGCAAGGGTGAGCATAACTAGCTCAACAAGTATAACCATTTCATTTAAGCAACAAGCATGAATCATATGAATATATATCTTCTATAACTGAATCAATAATTATGAAGTACTATAGAAAATTCAAAATAGCACTTCTCTTGTCTTTAAAATGTTTAGCGATGAACATCATTAGTTAAACATTTTGTTTGGTCAAAGACCTTGTGCATTTCATTTATTCTTTCTTTAAAAAGGACAACCAGACATAAAGTCCGTAAGTTCGACATTTTTATGAGCACGTCTAGGTGATCAGCCTATAGTACTCTATGTTGTACAACACTACTACATTAAATGTGTCTACGTTTAAGTTTTGACACCCTCACGTGCCAGTCGCTTTACGACAAAACATTTGTTTGTTCATACTCTGTCTTTCTTTGAATCCATAGCAAAACAGTTGGCATAAGGTAGCAATATCAATAATATTTTGATAGATTATAATGAAATCCACAAAATACTCTAAGTTTAGTCTAGCCGAAGGGAATGGCTTTGACTTCTTTGTACATCAATTCATGAGTTGGATATATGAATCATAAAGCTTGTTCAAAATAAACATAGACAAGGGTTTAGAACACTTGTCTTTAGCGTCGTCTAGTGTTAATTCACTTTACTCGTGAGTCTTTAAAGTTTCTACATACATAATCACATAGCATACCATGTTAGGTCATAAACAATTAACAAGTATTGTCATTAACCTATCTTCTCCTTCTTCTCGGTCTAACTATTCGTTTTATGAAACTTACTTCGTGTTTACGTTTTTGTAACCTTTTGTTAACTTTTAATCGTTGAACTAAAGGTTCTAATCATCCTTTATGATGTTACTTTAAGTTTAATTAAGGTCATAATTCACCCTCAATCAACTTACCTTGCTTTTCTAGTCATATAAATTCTTCTCTGCCTTTGGTTTAGTACCGGCGTTGCGGCACCAGATTCTTTGTTATACGCCGCGCTGCAGCGCGATTCATTAGTGTCTAGGATCCGGGTATGGCACTGTAGTGCCACTTTCATAGGCTTGGGCGACGCCGGCCCTAAGCCTTTGAAATTTTTTTAAGTTTTCCATTTCAAATCCTTTTCGGGCTCGTAACTTAATCATTATAAGTCAGAATTAGCTCGTTCAAAAGCCGTTATCACACATATCTTGCATACTTCGATTTCATTAGGACAACTTAAGTTTCTGAATCTGTTAACATTAAATTCATGGTTTAAATTTCCTATTATGCGTTCGTTAGACGTTCGTGAACATTCAAAGCTAGTTTCTTCGTTTTAAGTCTAAATTCGACCATTCTTGAGTCCACAACTCTTAAATACAAAGTTCTACGATACGCCATCAAAAACTAAGGTTTCCAAGTTAAACGACGACTTTTGACTATCATTCTGAGAATTTTACGATTTCGACGATTATCACCTAATCTCATAAATTTCGACATAACTTCGTTACTTGAGATTTTTACTCCATTCAAAATGGATTCATTCCATTATTCATACATCTATCATCCTAACCAAGCATATATCATCTAATCCTATACACGATGGTTTTAAACTTGTCCATCTACAACATGTGAAAAATATTCATGTTTTCTTCATTAGTTCTTACTTCTTTGATTATGATTCCACTTGTAACATGATTATTAATGTTTAAAGTGCAATAATAGCCATCCTTGTTACTCTTTAAGATACATGTTCCACCAATAATCACTTCTCTATCAAGGTTACTATTAAAGAGATGAAGATTAAAGTTTCCTTACCTTTGATGTTCTATGTGACGCCCCCAAAATTAGGTATACATCACCCATCTTGGGTCGTCAGATACATAGTACAGAATACAAATACAACTGATTAATACAACTGTCGTGTACAATACGACAAAACATAAACTGTGAGTTTGAATACAAATATTATCTTCTAGAGAGTATTCATACTCAAAAGGAGTCCTCATTACATTTATTAACACACCATTACATAGAATAGTGAGGACTACTAACTAATACTATCATTCGGACCATCACTCCGTTCCCCGACTTGCCCCAGCTACGTTCTCATTTCCTGAAGAGAACAATGAAAGAAAGGGTGAGCTCAACTAGCCCAGTAAGAAATATTATGACCAAGATAATGCAGAATAAATTATCATTAGCCTTCAACAATGTTAAACTGATAAAATATAATAGACATCAAGTTTAACTGCAGCGGAACAAGCAATCCATTAAAAGAGTCAAGTAGAAAATAAACTCTACTATCTTTTATGATTTAAAAGATTTTCCAACACTGTGATCGCTGGGACTCAGCTTAATAAAATAATCCACATCATCGAATCACCCCTGTACTACGGCCAAGGATATTCGTATATTCATTAATGGTCATGATCATGCCAACAACTGTCCATCAGTGCACTACGGGCCAATGAGGACTTTTACCACATCATTTGTAACATTACGGTCATGATTACACCGAATAATCCCTGGTCATAATCATACCAAGTCCATCTATGCACTACAGGCCACAGATGACTTTCAACATTTTATAAACATGAGGATGATGACAATGATATAAGAATTCAATAAAACAAGTTCAAGAATTAATTTATCCAAGAATTAACAACGTCCAAATTGTCAACATGATACTGCTTTGTGGAGTAAAATTCAAGAATGCTTAGAAGAATATTTTCATGAAAAGATACTGGATGGAACGCAATTATCAAGGATATTCCACAAATTTCATGGAGTATAGAAGTCAAACTTAACCAACTGAATACAATAAAGAATGGAATAACAAAAAAAATCACCATGCATGCGATAGACCGCACAGACAGGTTATTCCAACAGAATAATAAATAATGGAACCAGGTCCGGCGTAAACGCACAGACAGGATATTCCGACAGAATAATAAATAATGGAACCAGGTCCGGCGTAAACACACAGACAGGAATTTCCAACAGAATAATAATAAAAACGGAACCAGGTCCGGTGTAAAACACACAGACAGGATGTTCCAACAGAATAATAATAAAAACGAAACCAGGTCCGGTGTAAAACACATAGACAGGATGTTCCAACAGAATAATAATAAAAACGGAACCAGGTCCGGTGTAAAACACACAGACAGGATGTTCCAACAGAATAATAGAAGAATGTCATCAAGTATAGGGTAGATCCGCGTATACAGGTTATTCCAACAGAATAATAAGAAATGGAATAACAGAATTTCTCTTCTTGAATACGAAAGAATAATATCCCTTACCGTTTTAAAGACGAGCTGAAATAAGGAAGTAGTTAAGTAGCAGAATACTCTTCTTCTCTCTCTCTATAGTTTCTCTCTATAGTTTCTCTCTCTAGAGTTCAGTGAATTCGTAAGAAATAATGAAGGAATGAGCTGCTATTTATAGAAAAATAGAATGCATAGTAACTAATCCATGAACGGTCCAGATTGATTACTTTAATCTGACGGTCCATATTTAAAGAAAAATCTTTTAAATAAAATATAATATATTCTATTTATAGAATAACTTTAATAAAGTATT
Source organism: Panax notoginseng (assembly GCA_016801055.1). Lineage (NCBI taxonomy): Eukaryota > Viridiplantae > Streptophyta > Magnoliopsida > Apiales > Araliaceae > Panax > Panax notoginseng. Next base: position 47,235,932 of record CM029015.1, read on the forward strand.
CTGTTTTATATAAAAAGATGTTTCTGTTTTATTACGTTAATAATACGAATAAAACAAAACGTCATTATCGCTAAATAATTCATATTATTAACTGACAATAATTGAATCAACTGAGTGACTTCTCACATAAGCATTAATAATCAATACCGTGTGCTACTATGCAACCACACGTATTACTGTACTTTTACTACCGAGTAGTTCAACAGTAACAATGGTAAAATTTCCGCCGTTATTTTTAATAAAATATTTTTGTCGTTTTCTCAATCCGACAATAATTCCGTTGTGGGGTCCACCAATAATTGTGCCGTCGTACGAATATTCCACGACAAAAAGAATATTCCCCGACCAAACGAATATTTTATAACAACTTGCTTACTTTGCAAAATTTATAAAGATTACCCAAAAATATAACATTATATCAAATTAACTCCATAATATTCAAAAATGATATTTATAGAAAATTCATCTTTATTTATAAAAGTTGGGGTCTTACATTCTAGCTTTCTTCTTCTTCTTCTTCCTTGATTAGTTGAACTAGCTCTCACTTCTCTCTCTCAATATAATGCTCTAAGATGTTGGTGAAATTAAACAAGCAACAAATGACCAACTAAGCTTTCTATTTATAGATCTTGCAAAGTGAGGGCATAAAGGTTAAAATGCCACCCAACTTCCTTATTATTCCACCTCCTTACTATTCAAAACTTATAAAAAGAGCTATCCCTCTTGCTTGGCCACCAAGTGGCCGGTCATGACTCATCATGGGGGGCCCACATGGGTTGCCCAATGGGTTTTTCTCATCCGGTGACCCATCGGTTCGATCCATGGGTTCGGTTCTTGGTTTGGGCTTAGGTTTAATTAAATTTGGGCCTAACATTGGGCTTTGAATTAAATTATCTTTGGGCCTTACTCATCTTTCACTTGAAGTTGCCAAATTCATATTCAAATCCTATAAGTCCATTAATAATGGTTTATACTTTTAACGTATAATTCTCGTATTCTCCTCATATACTAATTCGTATCACATTCATCATATACATTATGTTATCTTTCATATATACTTGTACAATTCTTAGTATTATACTCGTATTCATTACCTCGTATAATAACTTTCTTATTATACGATCATCATTATTCAAATCTTCACTTTCCATAACATTCTCGAACTTAGTACGTAGACGAAAAACTACGTTTGTCATAACTGAATTATTATTAGATTATCGATCTTTCCTTAAAATTCTATCAATATATATTTCTCGAAAATTCAAAAATAATTCCCGAGCAGAAATGGATGAATAGTATTTTTTGGAGAATTTCTTGGAAATCTTTTATTTTCGTCTTGGGAATTCAAACACCTTAATTCTAGCACTTAGCCAGAATACTGCGATATTATTCCTCTTTTAGGTTATAGAATAACCTTCATCACGCTTACTCGTTATAAATAACATATAATATAATTTTATTAACTATATATTCAAATAAAATTATTTTACATTATAATCTATTTTTTTTCTCGGTTGTTACAGTTCCGAACTCCTATATTTATCTAATCTGTTTCATAATCTTCAGTCATGAGTGTGGAGTAGAGCCATCCTTGGACTTCTTCTTTACAATTTTTACTTTAGGTCGATGGAAGGAACCTAAATACCACAAACTGAACAAACAAGCAGGTCGACGTGTTTGAATGAGAACCCCTTCAAGCAACAAAGGGTGACATTCATATTGGGTTTATATCAAAGGCCCCAACCATCCATATACTTCTAAACTGAGCAAAACGCTCCAAAACCACCTTCGGATTTGACCAAGACCCTCAAGAACAAGAAGAAGAATTCAATCCATTATACCGCTATATTCTTATACTTTCCCTTATGTAACTTTAATTACCCTTTTAAGTCATTTATTGTTACCTCTTACTTCAATTACTATCTTCAAGCCGCAACCGATCCCTCAAATTGGAACTACCTCTGAATTCTCTTTAGACATCATACCTCTCGAAGTCTTTGCCAAGCCAGCTACCGATACTAACCCCGAAAGTACCGAGCAATCAGAAAATCCAATAGATGTGATTCCTTTAATGACAATACCTATGCCCGATTTTGCACCACCCTTGAAGGATGAATTGAAGCTTAGCGAAGAAAAGAAAAGGGTGATGGCCAAAAAGAAAAAGCGAAGGCTAGTCAAGGCTTCATCAAAAAGTATAGCCAAGTCCCCAATTTCAACAATTGATCCTCCTAAAGATATCGTCCCTAAACAGAATTCTTCTCCCATTCTTGAGATAACATAAGGAATGATCACATTACAGAAAAATGAAATGAACCCACAAGATCAATTCCCAAACCCCCACTTCTTAAAAAACCACACATCGAACAAATGACTGAACCCAACTTCAAAACCCAACCTCTAAAACTTACTAGATCTCAACAAAACTTACCTTCCTCGTTCGTTCCCCTATATTCCACTCCCATCTAGAACCCAATTTGGAATATTTTTGAGTTGGTCACTCTCAGTCCCGAAGATATCCAGAACGATTACCGCATCGAGCTGTACGACTCTTTCATTCTCCCTACCGATGACCAAAAATTTGAAGGACTGTCTCCACAACAACTTATAGTCACGAGTGTTGTTCACGGAGAACGGGTAAACACAATACTTAATAAAATATATTCTCTTTCTCTCTTCCATATTTTTTTCCAGCAATTTAAACACATTTCCCTATCTTAGGCTCTTGCTTCCTTCGGACGAGTCCTCCACATGCTCGATTAAGCAAACTCCCAATAGTTGAAAGCCAACATTAAACGTCTTCGGGGAGAAGTCGAAACACTTCGATCCGATCTTAAACAAGCAAAGATAACAACACATTTTCCTGCAACAAAATTTAAGAGCTGGAGCGCCAAATGAAAACCCTTCGATGACAGAACTCAGAACTCACCGACCAGAGGCAAAAGCCCCTCGAAGGCAGGATCAAGCTTAAAGAAAAAAAATGAAGAGCTAAAGGAAACCGTCAAAAACTTTGAGGATAAAATCCGGGACAGATATGCCCAAATAAAAAACTTGGTTAAATGTGCATATCAGCTAAAGAGAGAGCTAAATGGACTCCGAACCCAAAACGAACAAATCTTTAAAGCCAATAAATAGAAAATCATCGCAGAATACAAAACTTCCCCTGAACTGATCGAAGTCGTCGTGCACCAATACGATAAAGGCTATCAGTCAGCCAAAGTAAAAATCAGAGCTGTTGGCTTTGATTCAACCCTACTTGGCTTCTCCGACGACTAAGAAGAAGCATCTGAAATTGAAGAAGGCCCAACAAACGTCGTTTAATTTTATGTCATTTCTTTTTTATAGTTTTTTATTTATGAACTAAGTAAGTTTGCCTAATGTAGACACTCAAAATTTTGCATTCCTGTTAGTAACCTTGCAGGAGGGCAAAATCGTCTTCCAGATATAACCTTGGAAGTTAAATCAGCTCAATCCCGGAGATAACCCCGGGATACTCAGTTTTTAATCTCAGAGACAACCCTGAGATATTCAGCTCCAGTCTCGGAGATAACCCCGAGATACTCAGTTCCAAACCTCGGAGGTGACCCCGAGGGATGCAGTTCCAATTTCGGAGATAACCTCGGAATAGTCAATTTTAATCTCGGAGACAACCCCGAGGCACTCAGTTCCAACCTCAAAGATAACCCCGGGAGGTCAAGCACACCTCAAAGACAACCCTGAGGAGAGTCAGCACTCACAGCAGCCCAATCTCAGAGATAACCCTGAGCAACGACTGTTACATCTACCCAGAGCCGGAGATAACCCCAGTGAGGGGCAAAATCATCATTTTGCTACCTCGATGCTACATTTACGTCATCTCAACATCATTTCAACCCACATTTCATACAGAAATGTCCGATAAGAACCATAGCTCAAATCCCGAGTGATTACTACGCAAGACAGCACACCGGATAGAATTTGAAGACTTGAAGATCTGGTCATGGACCCATCTTCCAGGCTTCGTACAACCTGTAAGAACCAAGAATTTCATGAATAAATAATTATTTTGATATAATAAGAAAATGAATATTTATTTGAATATAAATATTGATGTGTTGTGAGATGAGATGAGTAATTCAATTAATTCAAATTGAATGTATGAGAATTAAGAAAAATGTAAAGTTGTGATGAGAATTATGAAATGCCTTGTGTGGCATGAGAATGAAAATTAAAGTGGTTTAATTTAGGAATAAATAAATTAAGAAGTGAATAATTAGTTAATATTATATTATTAATTAATTGTTATTGTGAGTAATAGAATAGTAATGAGTAAAGTAATTTACATAATTATATTTGATTGTATAGTGTGGCAAGATAATAAAACGAGTGTACTATCTATTAAATGAAGAGATTAATTAATTTAGAATATGAACTAATTACAGCAGTGACTAAGTATGAGAAATTCCCAGAGTGGCGCAGCTGTGACACTCCTGTACTGTAAACCAGTGCAGCTGCGCCGGTAGCAAGACTTGGAAAATAATTTTCACTGTGTGCATGAGTTATAAAGATGGTTGGCTAGCATTAATAAAGAATGAGTAAAATAGTGGATCAGTTACCATTATTATTAATGTGAACATTATTATTAAATATTATTTCATGCCACTATGTGTAATATAGAAAAATGTGGGTAGTAGTATCATATAATTACTTACTACATAGGATTAAATGAGGTGTAACATTTAATTGTGGTTAATGCTATACAAAAACTATATAGTAAAAGTAATTAAAACATAAATTTGATTTAAATAAGTTTTGTTACCTCATCATGTGTGATGAGACAATTAAATGTGTATCCTAAAATATGGGAGTAAATAAATATGTACTATTAAAATATTTATTTCAATACTGATGTGTAAGTAAATAGTAAAAGGAGATATTAAATTATTAGTGACCAGTTAAATTAAGTCCCCACATGTTATAAGTATTAATTAGACTGGACTAATATACATGAATTATATGACGTGAGTATATAAATAATTCCTAATTTTCTATTATGTAGTAGCATTAACACATTAAAATTATATTTTGGGAATTAAAAAAACTAAACTAAGCATTTTAATCAAGTTGCTGAGGATTTAGAAGCTTCAGTTACCCAAACAGTAACCTATGCCTTCTTTGCGTAACTACCAAGCTGTGAACAGTAACCTCAAAATATGTGATCATTGCTATGCCAATGGCTCTGAAGTGGTGGTTGAACAACCTTCCCATAACCATTGTGTTCTTTTTCTACCTCATGGACTTAGACTTTAGTGTAAAGCAATTAACTGGTTATGCATTTCTCTATATAAATCAACTTCATTTCTCATTTCACGTTGCTGTAAATTGTCTGTGAAATTCCAAGAATTAGAGTGTGAATGTTTGTTGTTTGAGGAGGAATCCAGCAATTGCAGAAGGTAGAAACTAGGCTAACTAAGCTTCTTAGAAGGTATTTTCTTATCTTAAATCCTTTATTTCAAACTTTGGTGAATCATAGAAATTCTACTGAATTCTCGCAAATTAGATTTGGAATTTTGCTACCAATGTGTTTATGAAGTATGTTTACATGTATGAAACCTTTAATAATGGACTTGAGCATGTTTTAACTGAAGAATTTGAGGTTGGGTTGATACTCTGCAAAACAGAGTATCTTACTGATGCTGGTCCAGGAAAGGCGCAACTGCCACTACAAAAAAATGGGCCTTTAGCAACGATTTTTTGGGCAACGACTTTATAAGTCGTTACTAAAAGTATATGTTTAGCAACGAAATTTATCCTTCATTGCAGATTGTGTCAGGCTTTCACTTTTTGCAACGAAATTCATAAGTCGTTGCAAAATTTCGTAGCTAATTCATTGGCGGGAAAAAATTTCGTTAGAAATTCGTTGCAAAATTTTCGGCCACTTGATTTCCCGTCATCGTGGGCAACGAAAGTTTTTTTGTTGCTAAAAATGGGGCTTTAGCAACGATTGTTTAGGCAACGACTTTATAAATCGTTGCTAAAAGTGTATGTTTAGCAACGAAACTTGTCCTTTGTTGCAGATTGTGTCAGGCTTTCACTTTTTGTAACGAAATTCATAAGTCGTTGCAAAATTTGGAAACAAAATTCGTTAAAAATTCGTTACAAAATTTCTAACCACTTGATTTCTCCTCATCATGGGCAACGAAAGTTTTTTTTTTGCTATATTTCGTTGCCTAATATGGACCACATTCATTGGCAATAATTTTTATTTTCGTTGCATATTTTATACAACTTTTTGCAACGACTATAAAAATGTTGCCTTAAATTAAGATAATAATAATAATAATAATAATAATAATAATAATACTTATTACTATTATTATTGTTATTATTATTATTATTATTATTATTATTATTATTATTACTACTACTACTACTCTTATTATTACTGTTATTGTTATTATTATTATTATTATTATTATTATTATTATTATTATTACTAAATTAATTTAACGATATTTTAAATATGAACAAATGAAATGTTACATAAGTTTGAGTCATAATTGAATTCTACTTGTTTGTTTTATTATTTATTTAAGTATATGCATATGTGTGCTCACTACAAGAAATTGGGGCTCTTGCGAAGGAAATTTTGTGAGTGAATTGTTTCCTTCTCAAATTAGCCTTTTTTGTGAGGGACTAATGAAGAAAATTTTTATTTATGAAATAAATTTTATTCATAATACGTAATTAGTGACAATTATTTTGTTAGGAAAAAATTCTTCATTACTTTGCTTGAAGTAAATATTAGAGAATCAATGATATATTTTCACAAAAATAATTCTAAATTTAAAGATAGTTATTAAATTAATATAAAATAATTTTTAAAATTTTAAGTATATATTCTATTAAAGGTACATGTTAATCATTTTAATTACATTACCTAAAGTTTAAAATTATAAACTATATTTGGTGTACATATATATACATAAATATTTTTAGAATTATATAGAGGTATAAATCATACGTTTACGAATAACTGAATGATATAATTTAAGTATTTGGATAAGTAATATCAATATTATTGATGGAGTTATTGAGCATTTTTTTTTGTGACGGAGTTACACAAATTAATTATTAACACTAAAAGTAACCGTCTAAAAAGTGGTCGACTTTATAATATAGATACATACATACCTTCTACGAATGATGAATAATAAATGATTTTGACCCTTCACTTTAAATTACTTTATTACCTTCATTATCCTTATCTACTTCTGAACAATGCTGAAAAAAATTTAAAAAATAAATAAATTACTGAACAAATAATATAAATCTAATACTAAGATATTTAGACACATTAAAATTATACAATATCATATACTTAATTAAGGAATATAGATATAATCCAGAGCATTTGATCATATCGTGGTCGTTCATTCAAATGTTGGATTAGTCAAAAGTCAATATCACTTCAAGACCGTCGATTAAAAGATCAAACCAATAACATCCTTCGATCATCTAATAAGGAGATAAATATCCCCCTCCAAATCCCACTTTATTTTTAGTTGCCGCGTTTACACTACTTTTACCATTTCCCTCTCATTCTGTGTCTCTCATTCTTTCACAGTACACCGCGTCGACTGCCAGAGCTCTTTACATCCAGCTGACTTTGCCTCTCTTGTGACGCCCCCAAAACAGGTATACATCTTCCATCTTGGGTCGCTAGATATCACACTACAGAAATCAAATACAAACTTAATTATACAATTGTCGGGTAATATATACGACAAAATATAGCTGAGAGTTTAAAACGAATATTGTCTTCTAGACAATATCCACTCTCAATGGAGTTCTCATTACAACTATTATCACACTATTTCATCGAATAGTGAGGACTACTAAAACCACTTATCCTGGACCATGACTCCATTTTTCGACTCGCCCCAGCTATATTCTCATTTCCTGTAGAGAAAAAGAATGCAAAAGGGTGAGCTCAACTAGCCCAGTAAGAAATATTATGACTAAGATAATGCAGAATAAATTATCATTAGCCTTCAACAGTGTTAAACTGATATAATACAATAAACATCAAGTTTAACTGTAGCGGAATAAGCAATCCATTAGAAGAGTCAAGTAGAACATAATGTCTACTATCTCCTCTGGATTAAAAGTCCATTGTTGATATTTTATTCCTGTAAAACTCATCAACAGTTCTTTGATATACCCAAAACAAAAAGAACTCTCATCACCTGTCTTCACCTGAACCACCAAAGATTATAGTTAAATCCACAATTCATATTTATAATCATATAAATCAACAGTTTCTCCTTGTCACAAAGGCTTAATAGAACGTTTACTCAATATCCTTACCCCAAAGGCTAAAGATATTCAAATGTAATAACAATGATCATACCAATCAGTTGTCTACCTTTGCACTACGGGCCAAAGATATTCAACTATAAAACCAATGGTCATGATCATACCAATCAATTGTCTGTCAGTGCACTACGGCCAAAGACATTCAACTGTTAACTAATGGTCATGATCCTGCCAATCACATCATCGAATTATCCATGCACTATGGGCCAAGGATATTCGTTATTATCACCAGTGGTTATGATCATGTCATACACCTGTCCATCTTTGCACGTAAGCCAAAGATATACAATTATAAAACCAATAATCAACAGTCCATCTTTGCATGTAAGCCAAAGATATACAACTGTAAAACCAATAATCAACAGTCCATCTATGCACGTAAGCCAAAGATGACTTTCATCACAATATAAGCATGAGGATGATGACAATGATATAAGCATTAATTAAACGAAATCAAGGATAAATATTAAAGACTTTAAATTTATCTAGAGTTTAAAAATATCCAAATTGTCAACATGATACTGCTTTGTGGAGTAAAATTCAAGAATAATATTCATGTACCAAAAATAATTTGGACAGAAAAGAAATATATTTTTCAGGTGAATAGTACCCCGTGAATAGTACTTCGGGAATAGTATCCCGTGAATAGTACCCCGACACGAAAAGTGTCCGAAATACCCGAGTGAATGATACTAGAGTGAATAGTAATCGGGTGAATAATAACTCGTGAATAGTATTCCGGCACGAAAAGTGCACCGAATACCCGAGTGAATAATACTAGAGTGAATAGTAACTCATGAATAGTAACTCGTAAAAAAAATACCAAAGAAAATGATATTCCATGACGAGTATAAAAGAAATGATATCTCATACGAGTATAACAGAATATATGAAACTGCAAATAGATTTTCACCCGCCATGCGGTAATCCACGTAGACAGATTGTAACGACCCCAAAATTCATATAACTTAATTCTCGACTTTGGTCATTAATAATACATTCAACCTCTAATTACCATATACTCATATAATCACAAGTAATCCCATTATATAGCAACAATTCAAAAATTTTGAAATTTACAGATTATATAAAAGTTTGTCGTAGCCTTACACACACACACACACACACACACACACACACACACACACACACACACACACACACATATATATATATATATATATATATATATATATATATATATATATAACACTAAGGTTGTGAACATATCTTCAATTTATAACACTATCACTGCTAATCACTAGAATTTGCTGTGAAATCATCAGGTTTCCTCTCAACCTTCTCTCAATACTCTCAAGTTTTTTTTTCAAACAAGAATGCGTATAAACAAGAGCTAAGAATGCGTAATAGCAAAACCCAAACTGATATGGCCTTAATAGATATCATCAGTTATCAAAATAACGTATATATTATATTTATTATTTTATTTATTTAAAAATTAGAAATTCAGAAGCCATAAGGCTTGTTTGACAAAAACCCTTTAAATTTTTAAAGAATTAATGTATTAAGCCTTGTTTGGCATACAACTTAATTCTCGACTTCGGTCGTTAATAATACATTCAACCTCTAATTACCATAAACTCATATAATCACAAGTAATCCCATTGTATATCAATAATTCAAATTTTTTGAAATTTACAGATTATATAAAAGTTTGCCGTAGCCTCGTACACACACACACACACACACACACACACACACACACACACACACACACACACACACACATATATATATATATATATATATATATATATATATATAACACTAAGATTGTGAACATACCTTCAATTTCTAACACAATCGCTGCTAGTCACTGGAATTTGCTGTGAAATCCTCAGTTTTCCTCTCAACCCTCTCTCAATACTCTCAAGTTTTTTTTTTTCAAACAAGAATGCATATAAACAAGAGCTAAGCTAATATTCAATTAGTATGCGTAATAGCAAAACCCAAACTGATATGGCCTTAATAGCTATCATCAGTTATCAAAATAACGTATATATTATATTTATTATTTTATTTATTTAAAAATAAGAAATTCAAAAGCCATAAGGCTTGTTTGGCAAAAACCCTTTAAATTTTTAAAGAATTAATGTATTAAGCCTTGTTTGGCATACAACTTAATTCTCAACTTCGGTCGTTAATAATACATTCAACCTCTAATTACCATATACTCATATAATCACAAGTAATCCCATTGTATAGCAACAATTCAAATTTTTTGAAATTTATCGATTATATAAAAGTTTGTCGTAGCCTCATACATACACACACACACACACACAGATATATATATATATATATATATATATATATATATATATATATATATATATATATATATATAACACTAAGGTTGTGAACATACCTTCAATTTCTAACACAATCGCTGCTAATCACTAGAATTTGCTGTGAAATCCTCAGGTTTCCTCTCAACCCTCTCTCAATACTCTTAAGTTTTTTTTTTCAAACAAGAATGCGTATAAACAAGAGCTAAGCTAATATCCAATTAGTATGCGTAATAGCAAAACCCAAACTGATATGGCCTTAATAGCTATCATCAGTTATCAAAATAACGTATATATTATATTTATTATTTTATTTATTTAAAAATTAGAAATTCAAAAGCTATAAGGCTTGTTTGGCAAAAACCCTTTAAATTTTTAAAGAATTAATGTATTAAGCCTTGTTTGACAAAACTAAATTAAACTCCTTTTTAATTTATTTTAATAAACACTTTAGTTTATAAATTATAATCACATATCATTTATTTAGATTTTCATATCCAACATTAACCCATTAAATTAATCACATACTATATTTTAAGCAAATATAGCCTTTTAGCAAATATCACCAAATTATAATTTTCATTATAACTTTATTTAATAATTTAATATACCATCTAAATTATTAAATCAACACAACAACATAACACCTCATGTTATAATTCAAACCTCTAAATTATAAATTAATTTAATTTAGAAAAATTCTCTAGTCATAAATATTTACTAATAATAACCACATCAATAAAATATTTATTTCATTTAATAAATATTTTAAATTACAATTACTAAAATCTTGGATTGTCACATTCTTCCCTCCTTATAAGGATTCCGTCCTCGGAATCAACGAAACCTCCCTAACTCGGTTTTCACCAAATCTCTTTTCAAAATTTATTGCCGAATATCTTCAACACCTTACCTTAATATAAGTTTAATATTTCCTATTACATTCATTTCTTCAACAAATTCTAGGCTTTATTTCATAACCTTTACTTAGACTCAATTATATTTGAGTATTACATAATCTTTAACCCATTCATTTCCTTTTCTAAGGATCGTTATCATAAACACTCGGGATATTACATAGATCATTTCCACAGTTTAATAAAGAATGAATACGAAGGGTCATTCACCATGCATGCGGTAGTCTGCGTAGACAGGTTATTCCAACAGAATAATAAAGAATGGAATAGCAGAAGAATTCACCATGCATGCGGTAGTCCGCGTAGACAGGTTATTCCAACAGAATAATAAAGAAGGGAACCAGGTCATGCGTAATTCGCACAGACAGGATATTCCAACAGAATAATAAAGAAGGGAACCAGGTCATGCGTAATCCGCACAGACATGATATTTCAACAGAATAATAAAGAATAGAATAACAACAAAATTCACCAGGTATGCGATAGACCGCACAGACAGGTTATTCCAACAGAATAATAAATAATGGAATCAGGTCATGCGTAATACGCACAGATAAGATATTCCAACAGAATAATAAAGAATGGAACCAGGTCATGCGTAATCTGCACAGACAAGATATTCCAACATAATAATAAAGAACGGAACCAGGTCATGCGTAATTCGCATATACAGGATATTCCAACAGAATAATAAAGAATGGAATAACAGAAGAATTTCACCATGTATGCGGTACTTCACATAGACAGGTTATTCCAACATAATAATAAAGAATAGAATAACAGAAGAATTTCACCATGTATACGGTAGTCCGCGTATACAGATTATTCCAACAAATTAATAAGGAATGGAATAACAATAGCTCTCTTCATGAATACGAACGAAATAATACCCCTTACCAATACAAATAATATCCCTTACCTTAGAAGAAACTGGATACTAGAATAGTAAGGTAGCAGACTTCTCTTCTCCTTTCTCTCTATAATAATTGTTCTATAGCTTTAGTGATTTGGTGAAAAATAATGAAAGAATGAGCTTCTATTTATACGAAAATATAGTTTCAATAATTGTACGTTTTGGGGCTCGAAATATTACAGTATAATACCTTCCTCTTTTTCTTTATTTTTAATTTAGTCCTGCAAGTATTATCAAACTTGCACCACCTCCCCTAATAGTAAATCATGTGAATCAATAGTAAATCATGTGAATCAATAGTTCTTGACATGTGAAAATATGAATTACAGTATAGTACCTCCATCTATACCTCTATTTTTAACTTAGTTATGCAAGTATTATCAATCTTGCACCACCTCCCATAATAGTACAAGAATATGAATCAATAGTACACACATATGAACAAATAGTTATAAGCATGTGAATTAATAGCAATTAATTGCTCATTTATCTGGTTAATTATCTGGTTGGTCAATATAACCTCCAGACATCAATTATTATCGAAATAAATGTCGATTTCCACTAGCACTAATAATTCCAACACAATGGAACTATAAATTTTATCTTTAATCAACACGAACTTATTCATCATTAATATTATAACTCACAATATTTAACAAACAGGTCGTTCCCAGGAAAGAGGGGGCTTTCCGATAAGGATTTCTCCTTATTAGCGCACAATTAGATTATCTAACCTCTCCTTGACAGAACTTTTAAACATTGTCAATATTGCAAATAATAATATGAATAACTTTATCGTCTCAATTATTGATTTAATAATATAACATATTATACAGATGATACTGTGACAATAATTGAATCAATAATATGAGAGATATGATGCAACAATTACTGTAGCAATAATTGAGTATAACTGAGTGACTTCTTACGTAAGCATCAATAATCAATACCGTGTGCTATCATGCAACCACGCGTATTACTATACTTTTATCACAAATTATTTTATGACAACTTGTTTACTTTGAAAAATTTTCACATATCACCCTTAACTTTAACCTTTTATCAATTTAACCATTTACTAAATAGAATAATTATAAGAAAATTGAATACTTTCATTTCATAAAATTTGGGGTCTCACAATCTCCATTCCTTATGAAATTTTACCCTCAAAATTTACGTACCTGGTAGTTCGAAGAGATGAGAATAACTTGCTTTCTTTTCGAATTGTACCTTCCCAGTATTTTTCTCTTTATCATGATTTTCACATTGCTCATCTCCTGTATTTCAGTTATCATTCTAGAATACATCTTCAAAACAAAGGTTAATTGACATGCCACATATTATCCCTATATTCCAACCGACCAATTAAATAACAAATAAACTTAAGTAGGTCATACTAGTGAATGATTTACCCGTCTCTCCCCTCCTAGTTCTAGTCTCACATCTCAGCCAGGGATCATATTCTTAAGCTTTGATACCAACTGTGACGCCCATAGGTATACATCCCCCATCTTGGGTCGCCAGATATCACACTACAGAAATCAAATACAAACTTAATTATACAACTGTCGGGTAATATATACGACAAAACATAGCTGAGAGTTTAAAACGAATATTGTCTTCTAGACAATATCCACTCTCAATGGAGTCCTCATTACAACTATTATCACGCTATTTCGCTGAATAGTGAGACTACTAAAGCCACTTATCTTGGACCATCAATCCATTCCCCGATTCATCCCAGCTATATTCTCATTTTCTAAAATAAAAAGAAAGCAAAAGCCCTAATATGGTACTTTACTTCTCCCAATCTCTTAATTAAATATGTGAATCTGTATGTTTTGTGTACACCTAATTTGGGGTTTTTTCAATTCTCCTCGATTTCGGGTTTCTCTTCTGCAGTGATGCAAAAAGAGTTGACTAATGTAAAGGATTTGCATCAGCAGCTGGAACCATAGAGGTATTTGTCAATGTACATTAATTTGACTAATGTTGGTTAATTTACTTTTATTCTGATCATTTGATATTTGCACTTCGATTTGTACATACTTTGGTTGGTACAGGAGCTATCATCACAGGCGCCACAAAAAAGGGTCCTGTTAATTTTTATGTGTTCCAGTTTGTCCGGGTAATAGCAGAATTATATGGTCCTTCCCAAGAAACTTTGGAGTTTAGATTGATAAAGTTGTTCCACGATGGATGTTACATGTGGGACAAAACTTGATTCTCGATTCAGACTTATATCTTCTTTACATGGAGGTAACTTCTGTCACTTTGTAGACTCAAGAGACAATTTCTTGTTAGGTAGCTTGTTGTATTTATGTTATGTTGCTTATTTTCCTTTGATACTTTTTGTGGAGTGACTAATATAATTAGAATAACCAAATTGACAAATTGGATATCAGGGAAGACTGGTCACCTAGATGATTAGAACACATGAGGTGTATAGGCTACAATCCTCAGCACAACCGTAGTAAAGGAAGGTTTAAGTCTAACAACTTTAGATCATCTATATCTGATTTTTTTGTTGCTATTCTGCATTCTTTTCAGCTATTTCCTTTATTACATTATTGTTGATCATTGTGATTTGTTGTTAACATAGCTTTGCTTTCTATGCCTTTCTTGTACTTTTGGCTCATTTAATTTGAGCCAATCCACTCTCAGGAAGCCCCTGCCTTCTTGTACTTCTAGGCCTCTAAATTCTTAACAATCTAATACTTCAGCATCGAATGCCAGAAAATAAAAACAACTCTTTTGCATCACTGTTCAATGTCAGTTCTAAAGACAAATGCTTGTGTATTTTCTGTATGATGTCAGATTCTCAAGCAGACAAGAGTGTTGGAGAGAAAAAGCTAAGGATTCCAGGGGATGACGGGCCTTATTTGACAGAGTTTAGTGGCTACAATACTAAGAGGCACGAATTTGAGATTGAGTATGATAATGATGTTGAGCAATTGCTCGAAGACATGGAATTCAAGGATACTGACTCTGATGATGAACGTGAACTCAAACTGCGAATATTACGTATTTACTTAAAAAGGTAAACCATCACTTGTTTGTCTCCTTCAGTGTTTTCTCAATTATTGTCATACTTAAATGAATGCATATTGTTTGCAAAAAATAAGGAAAGTTTCTGACCATAAGAGCCCACTTATTACAGTTAATTTGTTAGCCTTAGGGTTGAGGATTGGTCCTTCAAGGAATAAACCAGGACCAAACATGAGGATCAATATGACACCATTGTGCATTGAGATTATCGCTTTTCCATTATGGCCATTTATTGCTGTTATCATAAAATTATAACATCACTTTCACGATTATTTTTTGTTCAAGTTTACACAAGTTTGGAACATATTCACTTAAATCACCAAATCATTTATTCTGTTGCAAGTGGGCCAGAACTGAAGCGAATAACGGGGTGACTAGATGGGAGGTTTCTCTTTAACCCTAGTCCTCACAATGCTTAATGATATTATTATTTCATTAACTCCCAAAATAGTAGGAATAAGCAAAAGATGATACTACTATGTCAGGAAGTTTTGTTGGAGGGTTATTTTCCATTTATGAGTTTAACCAAAACCAAGATAGGTATGTCTGTGTCTTTCCTTCCTCATTCATTCATTCATAGATTTGTTGATCTAGTTCTATTATTTTAATATGGAAGTTTTTCTGCCACCAAATTAAAGAATAATTTATTTTCCAGCATATAGACTGCCAAATGCCTTCTAGCTTGTCTTTGTTCATTCAAACAAAATTCTGCCTCATGATTATTGGAATAATTTATGTTTATGTTTTACTTGCAATTTTTAAGGTTGGTTTTAATTCTATTTTATAAATCAGGATTGGGAAGGTAACAACTCAACCATTCCCAACCCTTGTAATAAAGGTCCAGAAAATACGTTGACATATAGAGCTACATATTAGGTCATAGGAATATATGATATAGATATGTCTTTGCATTATATGTTCTTTATATTATGTTATAATTCATGGAAGAAATTTCGGGCATCAAGCACTGCTCTCGTGGTTGAATTTTCTTCTTGTTAAAAACCGAGTGCAAATGGTTCTGCTTGAACAAAAAATTACCACACATATTGCTATTTTTCTGTTTATCTATTGTTTTGACAGAGAACCATTTATGCCATATTTTGCTGCAAATTTTATGGTTTTAGATTATTCAGCCCACCAAATTTTAGACATGAATCTATTTATCTTAAAGTAAAGTTTGGAGGTCACACACAATTTATTTCTTGATATTGACATTCACACTTCTTCCAGTATCATACTGTAAACATTTTTTTTATTCCTGCAGTATAAAAGAGAATGTTCCAGAGCAGTCAAGTTGTCTTGTGGGTGGGAAACTTAGAGAGTGAGTTTATTTTTCATTGCAATAACTGATTCTATTTTCTTAAAAGTTCAGTGCCTTATTTTCCTTATTGATGTTCTCCTTTTCTCTAGTATTGCAATATAAGCTGCGTAAGGTGTTAACATAGAACAATTTCTCTTATCATCCACTATTTTGAGTTATTTTTTAACTATAGTTTTGCATTCAGGTACCAAATAAATGGACTAAGGTGCCTGGTTTCACTATATAATAATCATTTGAATGGAATTCTTGCTGATGTAATGGGGCTGGGTAAAACTGTCCAGGTATGACAAGTGTAGAATCTGATTTTACCCAAGTGTTATTTTTTTCTTCGTTTTTTCCCTCTATTTTTTCTAGTTCCAACATCTGTATTTGTAAAGATATGTAGAGACCTTAATGATATGAGCTGATGACATTGGCTTTTAAATCATCAAAGTTAAATGTAAGACACTATATTTTCAAATCTATCTCCTATATGCAAATGTCTTGGGTTCTAATGCAACTTCATTGTTGCCTAGAAAGTCATAGCTACCTCTCATATTCAAATCAAAGTTTATGGAACTCCCTTCAAACCTTAAGCTTGACATCTTTCTTTTCTTCTTCTCCTCCCATGTAAACAGCTACGCCCGCGTTCCTATCAATGCCATGAAATTTGGCCAAGTCCGAAATGTTTTGGTTCCTCTCTTCTTCATTCAAATTCTCCATGAGATTTGATAGAGCCAAATTGAAGTTTGTTAGTTGAGTCCTAGTTGCTTCTAAGTTACCAAAGCTATTCATGTCAAGTGAGAGGTTTGTTTGAGCTTTCTCCAGTATCGCTTGCAAGTATTTTCCTTGGGCTTCTATTCTCATCTATAATTTCTTCTGTACCTGTTGTACCAAAAAAAATGGTCCAAACAGGAAAGCTTATGAGTAGGATCAAAAGGGAAATTGATTGCAGAGTAATTAAAAAGATAAAAGAGTCTTGAATATTGCGACAAAAATATGTTGATTCTTGTTGTTAGTAGACACAAATCCATAATGACATAGTCTGTTAATTAATATAGATACATGGGTATTTGGTTGATGCGTCTCCTTACACCAAAAGTCGATATCCCTAGTATCAAACATAAATCTATTATAAAAAAAGATATATACCTCAATATGCTCCTGTGATCTTTTTTGTACATCAAGCTGAGACATATCAATGCCTCTCCTATAGAAATTTCTTTGTTTCGTAGTAAACATCCATTAGCAACCAAATTAAAACATTAGATAAGCATATTTAAGTCAGATTAAATAGTTGTTATAAGACTATCACTTTTTAATCGTGTTTTGAAGCTATTTTACACTTTTTGTTAAATAGGTCGTGTAACTGGTGTATAAAAACCTCAAAACAAACAGGGGATTATGTGTTTACTATGCACTAGTCAATCTAAAAGTATAAATGAATAAAGGAGAAAGAGGGACAACAAAACAACATTAGACACTGAGTTCTTGAAGCACATACCCTCGTTCATTGTTCACTCTTGATGAATTGGCACTCGTGCTTGAGGAATGCACATTGTAATGTCCATAGGAATCTCCTACAAAATAAAATTTAAAATAAAAGAATAATATTTAACTAAGGAGAAATTTGAATTATATAATGTTTTTCAACAAAATCAGAAGAAACCGAGACATTGTCCTGACTCCTGTGGTAACATCAGAAGAAGTTTAGGCCTCTAAAGGAATATCATAATCAAATTTTCCTCCTAGACATTATAATTACCAAGTCTTGTTCAAATTAACCACTTATTAAAAAAATAAGGGTGAAAAAGAGAAGTTACCTACTAAATGATCATGTTGTTTCCTTCTAATGATCTGAACTGATATTTTTAGTCATATTTAAGCTAAGGATGATCTATTAGTCTATTTGTACTAGTTGTACCTTCCTTGGATTAACATATGAAGTATATGCAAAATAGCATATAATCTATTTATGTGTTTCATCTGTTTTTCAATATAGTTGAGGTGAATAGTAGTTCTGATGGTTTCATGATCAAAATGAGAGATGGTCGACATTTAAGATATGACCATACCAACCCTCAGGGACTATTCTTCATCAGGGACTATTCTTATAGGACCTAATTATGAAAGGGAGGAGCTTATCTCGCTGACCTGGGTATGTTCTGCCCTTACCACTTAAAAATTCCCAAGTTATCAATAAATGTGTCTTTCCAATGTCTGCTGCAACATGTTGAATTCTTGGTAAATAAATATATGATTTCTATGATTATAGCTAGCATCTTTGGGGCATATACTGTATAAAAATTTGTCGTCTCAAGAAAAGTTTTTCCACATTGACTAATAGCCTCAACTTTTCCATAATTGTTGCCCTTTCTATATAGAAATCTAAACATTGTTATTTAAGATTGTGTGATGGTATTTAAGATTGTGTGATGCTTGTGGTTATTGAATGTGACTGAATTCTAACTTGAGGTCAACATATAATAATAATCTACAAGTCTTGTCACAGAAAATATGTTTACCACTATGCTTACTGAAATTAATTCATGAAATGACCGATTAAGATTCTAATTTTTTCTTGTAACAGAGCAATCATATAGTCGCACTGAAGGTTCTTTTTCTATTTGGATTTGTAGCAAATGATATTGTGATTGCCTATTTGTCTTTTTCTGCTTATGAGCAATACGGTGTACATTAGTACCACGTAGCAACTCTATTGTCTTTGTGTATTGATTTTGGCACTAAGTGCCTCTGGTGACCTAATTGCTTTATTTTCCTGACTTGCTATTATTTTTAAATATGTGCTGAAAGACTGCTTCTACGACCTGCCTTACAATACTGGGTATCAAATTTTTGTGCTACGTTTACGGAAGACAAGGGACACAATTATGAAGTGTACTCTCTCTATATATGTAGATATATACTTTGATTGAAGAACTGTGGTAGCTTTAGATGGTTAATTGTAAAGATAATGAATGATTATGTAGTGGATGATTTTATTAAGTTAATAATATTTTAGTTTTTTATATTTTTGCCATTATTTGCTATGGAGACATTGAGCTAGCCAGGTACACAAAAAGAATGTCAAATTTTAATTTGGGAACAATATAATTCGTTACCAAAGCATTGAACAAGTTTTAATATAGCAACAATTTTTTATACATTTAGCAACAAATTTTCGTTACTAATGGCATTAAAAATATAATATTTGGCAATGAAAAATTAACCTAATAACAACGGAGAGGATATTGTTGCTAATACTAAAATAAAAGACAATATTTTTTATCATTGCAAATCATATCAACTTTCGTTGCACATATAAAGAAACGACAACATATAATGTCGTTGCTAATCGACGACTTTCGTTGTTATTGAAAAATAACCAGCAACAAGCATTTTCTTTGCTGATTCAGCATAATGTCGTTGCCAAATAATATAATCAGCAACAAAAATCGTTGCTAAAAAGTTTACATTCTGTAACGAAAACAAGCTTAGGCAACAATTTTCATAATTTACTGCAACGAAAAATGTCGTTGCAAAATGGTGTCAATTGTAACGAAAATGCATGGTCGTTGCAAAAAAAAATAGAGTTCATTTCGTTACCAATTAGCAGGCTTTTGCAACGAAATGGGGTTTTTAGCAACAAAATTTTAATTATTCTGCAACAATATATTTTGTTGCTAAATGATCGATGTCTCTGTATGAAAGCTAAATTTCGTTGTAAAATGTATTACTTTTGGCAACGAAAAAAAAACGTTAGTTGCGGAACAATTAGCAACGCTCATTGCGCAACGAAAGATGCAACGACAGTAAAGTCGTTGCCAAAATCCTTTTGCAAGGAAATTTGGTACCTTTAGCAATGAAAATCGGTTGTTGCTGAAGCCCAATTTTTTTGTAGTGTGCGCCCAGTTTATACTAGGGTGCAGCGCAGCTACGCCGGTCCCTAGAACCAGATTCTGGTTTCTATTGGAATGTGTTGTTTCTAACTTGATATTAACACTTATACATGCATAAAAAGAAGTATAACATGTGGTATAAAGCTTTCTTATAAGTTAAGAAATGACCCACATGATTTAGTTGGGGATTTGTAACAAAAAAACTCAATGTTTTGAAAATGAACTTTAATGAAACTCATGTTATGCAAATTCTGAGCTTGATAGTATACACACATGACTGATTTCTGAACATAAATGAGCATGAGTTATGATTTATAGTTCTGTTATTCGTGACCAACTTGTTAGGCTTTGAACTAGATGACTTTTTTAAAGAAAAATTGACATATGGAAGCTAATATCCATGAATACTACATGGGGTATGTTCTGACTTTCTGAAGATGCTAACATGTCTTAACTACACATGAAAGGAGTTTTAAAGATGTGTTGTATGTGTGAAATTACATTATTCAAGTTTAAAAATGATTTCAAAAGCAAACTCGAATGTTTCTCAAACCAAACTACATTTGCGTGGGTAGTTAAGTACTGAATATTGAGGATGACATGTTTATGTTCATTATGTCTCTAAACATGATTCTTATATGTTAAACGTAATGGAAGTTAACCAAGCATGCGTTTAAGCATGTTTAAAGTGGTTAATGATGCTAGTTATGAATAAATGATGCGAACACTTATGAGCATGCGTAGTACAGATTATGTGATCTCTTTATGTGGACATATGATTAAATTTAGTAAGTATTGGGATTACATGACCCTATTTGGCCTTATTTCCATCGAAATCCCAAACTAAAGTCCCTAACATGTGAAGTTGATCTTGAAGTGGTCGTACAAGTATGTGAAGTCTTCTAACAAGTGTGCATGATAATTGTTAATGACTTAGTATACAAAAGATTTGACTGAAACCAGGAGAGTAGAAGCTCAACTCTGGTAAGGCTAGAGGACAGTGCAGCTGCGCCGTCCCTAAGCCTAACTAGGGTGCAGCTGCGCCATCCTACAGTACAGTTTGTCTAATCTGTTTAAGGTCTGAGATTTGGTGTATGCTTATACTGTTGTCTAAATCTGTAATGCATGTTTAATTATAGTATTTGAAGTATCTATAAGTATGCTAATAATAAAGATCATAGATTGGATATGTGTTTATAAACTTTCGAATGTAAGTTCAAAAGATGATTACGAACTATGATTTTTGACTTCATAAAGTCTTACAAACTGAATTGGTACACAATAATGTATGTATGAGATTATAAGATAAAGTTTATTAAGAGATGAGGATATGATAATGATATGATAAAAAGTGAAACTTAAATTATATGCTCAATGGTTAAGCACGAGTAGGAGATTGGCTTGTTTATATCATGAATATATGACTAACATGTATATATAAATAGGATACTATAGTTCATTGGGTGCTAGTAAGCTATAAGTTGGTAATCAACGCGAAAGGCAAGTACTCGAAACCAACTCTTTATTAAGCATTTCTTGAGCTTGTACTATTATTGGTTGTACAAGTAAATCCTTGAAAGTATGATTAATATCTCATGACTTAATACTTCGTAGTTTAGAAAAGAAATTATTTGTCGGGAAACCAACGTGCGAACATGAGTATGATTAAATGTTATGCATGACATATGGTACTTTAGGCTGATCACTTGTTGTACTCGTTTTATTGGATTATCAGTTTATTACTGTTAATTCTAGTAGAAGTTCATAGTCCTTAGTGACTGCTCAGTACTCATTGCTTTGAAATCTTGAATTGAATAATCGTTGAATCTTAATATCTTTCAATCCGTAGTGACTTCTATTGAGAATCGTTGATAATTCCTGAATTATTATTCACTGTCATACCCTTAAAGATTGAACTCTATACATGATTTTTCCTTATTGCGATATTACTTGTTGGGTAAAATTATTGCTCATCCTTGCTTTCCTTAAAACTTTCAGTTAAGGCAGAATGTGGTGAACCCTATGGCAAGGATAAGGGTAAAGAGAAGACTTTGGAGTAGTTAGTTTCATATTACTAGGAATGTACTATTATTCTATTGTATAAGAACTTATTTACTGATATATTAAGTTATGTTTAATTTAAGTTGCATTGTACTAGTAACGGTTACGAGACCTTGGGACAAGAATAATTATATTATAACAATGTAATTTATTTTATTATTCTGTTGTCAATGATTTTAGTATGTTTTTAGAGTTAGCGCGTGATAACCAAATTTGAGACAAGTGTGGTCTGAATTTGGGGGTGTCACACAACCTCTTATCCCATGTCATTGTGTAGCTCTCGACAACATCATTCTGGAAAGATATAGCACGCCTCAATCGGATGTCCGGATTGAAAGTTATGAAGGTTCAAATGGACAACGAGTTGTATGAGTGCACGTTTTTCGAGACGGCAGGACCCACATGGCCCAGGGCAACCTGGGCAGCTGTAGGTAGACCCGCAGCCAGTTGGTTTATAAATAGTGGCCTTGGGATGGCCATTTTAAGAAGAGAAAGAGAGAGGAAACCCTGTCCATTTCACTTCATACACACTTCTAGAGTGCTCTAAATTGAGTGATTCTTCTTTCTAAACACTTGTAAGCTCGTGTTTTGATACATACTGAAATTTAATCGGTGGAAATCGAGTTTTTAGGTGTCAAAAGCTATTTGAAGTCTTCTTGGCAGCCCATTGTAAGATATTTCAGATTTTTAATCTTTTTCTCATTTCTATACATACAAATCTACTTGCGTTGAGGGTCGCGTTGTGTGGGTTTGCCCGGATCGTCGATCCGTGACTTTTATTACTTATATATATATATATATATATATATATATATATATATATATATATATATAAGTACTTATATATATGTATTGTTATCAAACTATGCTTCGATTGAGCCCGAATATAATATTCGAAGCGTTTACTGCTTATATATATATATATATATATATATATATATATATATATATATATATCTTTCCATCAAACTTTGTTTGATGGAGTCTGGATATACATCCAGAGCTTTTACTGCTTTTTTATATATATAAATACTTATATATATTTCTTGTTATCAAACTCCGTTTGATTGAGCCTGGATATACATCCGGTGCGTTTATCGCTCATATATATATATATATATATATATATATATATATATATATATATATATATATATATATATATATAATTGTTTATCAACCTGCGGGTTAGATTTGCCTAAATATGGCTATTTCTCACTTTAACTGGTTTATGGTAACTAAACTGAAACCGTTGAAGCTGGAATGCTTAGATTTATTTAAATTTAATTCATTTTCTAGCTTTTGTTGCGGGCTAGATTTGTCTTAATCTGGCTTTTTCTCACTTTAACCGGTTCATGGTGACTAAACTGGAACCGATGAAGCTGAAATAGTTTAGATTTATTCAAAATCTAGTTCTTAGTTTAGCTTTTGTACATATTACTTTGTCATGTGAGCCTAGGAATCATGTGATCACAGATTCAGTTTTTGAATCTAGATTCGGTTCCTGTGATGAACATTTTTAGCTGCCACCAGCTTGTAAATTATTCACGGTGTTTGAATTTTCTTAGATGGCTCTTATGCCCACAAGGAGGTCGGCACTGCTATGTATCTTATTTTATCGAAGATGTTTCACATCTCGAAAATAATAAAAGCAATCCAGCCGAACACATAATAAAAATAGAAGTATCAAAGGCCCAATTACTATTGAGCATAAGGGTTTAAAAAACCTGTTTTACAAAATATTACTGCTATATCTTGTTAAAATTAAACTTTTATACAAAAGTCAAATCCTTTGTATATAGGTGCAAACGAAACATAACACTACTTCCAAACAACTGCACATAGACCTACACACACACATTCAGACAAAAGCTTAAATTGAAAAGTGGCGATAACCGTGTTATCACGGAAGTCGGGGGGTACCTAACACATTCCCTCTGCTTAAGCAAATCCCCGGACCCTAACGGATTTTGGTTTTGCAGACCAATTAAACAGTGTCACATCACTAGGTCTTTGTGCAAACCTTTTTTCGGTTGAGTTGTTACAACCATTTAAAAATACCAATTGGCGACTCTTACAATCAAATAGTCGACATATACATGTTAGACCTTTCCAAACTTATTTTTTCAAACAAATCTCACCTAACATGAGAACACCAAAGGACAAGAACAGAAAGGGACAAATAAAAATTCCGACGTCGATACTTAAGTTAGTAATGAAAAATTATCCACATAAAACAATCTTCCCATGTTCAAACAAAATAGATCCAAAAAGAAGTCTTTCATTGATAACGTAACAAAAGTAACAACCTAATTAACGACCCACTTCAATCTTGAAGACAATAATAGAAGGAAAAATACATGCAAACTAGAAACATATTGTATTGATAATATCTCCGAAGTTTCCCTGCATGTTATGTATTTTTTAACTCAACGCCCTCTAACCTGACTTCAATACTTCAATAACTTTTTACGGCCTCTCTGTAACGCCCCAAAATCCGGTCTATCTTCACACCCAGATTCTGTACGTCACGAGTACATCATTCATCCAGCATACATCATTATATACTTAAATATAACAGTGTACACTCTCAAATCCCAGATTCTGGAAACCTTATAACCTCTTTCACTACAAATAATAATAATACATTATTCATTTCATCTTACAAGAGTGACTTTTATCCGCCACAAATGATACATAACAGTTCATTAAACTAGTCTATCGTTCAGTTCCATATTTCTACATTACAAGTCTTCACTTGATCTTCTCGCTCATTCACATTCTGCATGACACTTCATCTGGATACCGTCAGCTTGATCTTTACGGGATCCTTCAGTTCTTCTAACTTTGTTCACTGAAAATTGTTTTTCATTTAAAGCAAGAGTGAGCATTTAATTTCCCAGCAAGTCATAACAGTTGAACAAACAACTTCAGAGTTAAAACATTTCTTTAGAACTTCTATAACCGAACAAAGGTTAGGAATAGTCTCGATTCCTATCATTTTAAAACATCAGTCACTTCTACTTTGAAATACTTTCATTCCTCTACCTTTTTCATACACATCCTGTCTGGCTAGAATCATTAGCATAGACTTAACAATAACGGTTTATGTATAAACAGAACATACTTGTATTGAACAACTCAATCATAGAACAGTTCATATCATAGAAATACTGAAGTGTTCAAATTGTGGCACAAGGCCTCATACATACTACCACCTTGTACATACATCGCACATATGCAAATAGACAAGACTTCTCAAGTTCAACATCAGAGAAGTTTAAGAAACTAGCATTTGATTTAGAATATGAATGAAGTTAGGAAACTTTCCTTACGCCCAGCTACAACTTACGCTGAACTACTCAATCCAATTCCTATATAACACATAAGGAGAAAACATAAACACCAATTAGTTATATATTGAACTTACGCATTGGTTTACTTAACTTTACTTCTTAGGGTTTGCATTCTTTGCAATATAAGTTTATGCGACTAACTTCCTTTACCAGTTTACATCTTAATGACATATGGAGATGTCTTACTCATACGTTCATCATCTTTGATGATTTATATTCTTATCTGACTCACTTTCAGCTTTCATTAATCTTATTACCGTTCATTACGGCTTTCTTGATAATTCATATCTTATTTAATACTTTCGTTATCCATTACATGAACCCTATGTTCATTACTCGTTCTTCGTGTCGAAGCCATACCGATCGTTGTATGCTAAGACCGATCGTCCCTCGCAACAACATTGTGTTCATAGCGTCTATACGCTTCATACTTATATCTCATTATCATGACATAACATCGAAATGTTAATCATTACCCTCGTCACTCAACGTCTAAGGAATCACAATCATAGCAATTCCTCACGTTCGTTCATCGCGACCACGGTCCCCGGATATCGGTTCCGTAACCTGTACCTAAAATCTTTGTCTTTTAATCTTGTTTAATCTTTTTCATTCAACCTTTACTATAGGTTTAATTCATTTTCTAAAGTGTTACATTAATTGGACGTTATGTTCTTTATCGTCCCTTAAGTTTCCCCTAAGAGCTGAGCAGTTAAAAGCTCATCTTTGACTTTTTCTCTACACTGGCGCTGCGACGCCACTCTCCTCATTAACTCTCGCACCGCGGCATGAGTTGGCAGTACCTGGCTTCCCGGTCTGGCGCTACAGCGCCACATTACAAGGCATGGTTGGCGCCACGGCGCCAAGCCCTAATTCTTGAAATTTTTTTCTAAGTCTTTAATTGTTCTAAGACGCTTACTTCTCGATCTCATAACTTATTCGTTACAACTCGGAACAAGGTCGTTCCAAAGCTATTCCCTTCCTTATCTTACGTACTTCAATCCCCCTCAGACAGAACTTCATTCTGAATCCGTTAACGTGCCATTTGATTGGCTTGATCTTCACCCTTCGTTCATTTTTACGCTTTTAATGTTCTTCGGTCGCTCGTCCGTAATTCGGTCATCCGAACTCGAAACTCGTTCGTTCTTAAGTCCACGACTCTTGTTTTCTATGTTCCCTTACTTCCTTATGAAACCCTACACATTCGGGTTCATTTACTAACTTTCTAATTCTCGTTCGTCTTTTACGAAAATTTCGTCATAACTTCGTTATAGCTACGTTTTAATCCGTTCTTCATGAACGTTTCTACCGTTCCTAACCAAGCAATAAGCAACTAACTTATACGCGATACTTTTAAACTTGTCCATCAACAACAATTACCCTACGATGGTTTTCAATTTGTCCATCAACAACGTTCTTCGTGTTCTTCGTTCGTTCTTCATTTTAATCGATATTTTGGATTACGATTTCACTTTTTATTGGAATTTGATGTTATAGAACTCCATTCCTTACTTATTTCACCTACTCATTCATAATATTCATTCAGATCACTCAAAATACTCACGAATCTTATACTTTCTTAAGAAATTTATAAACTAAACTTCTATTTCTCATATCTTTATTTTCTCATGATTTCAACCATATGAAATCATTCTTATCATCAATTACTTATTATTCTCATTAAGTTATGTTTTTGAACATAGAACTTAAAGAAAAGTAACCTAGGAATTAGGTTTTAATACCTTTCCTCTTTATTTCTCTTCCGTTATATAAAGCCGGCGATTTACAAGTTTTTCTATTTCACGATCACTTTCAATCCGATCATTCATGCTCATTCTCTTCCTTCTCCCTCATCCTCCGAGCTCTCTCTCTCTCTCTCTAAGATGTAGGATTTTCAAAATCCAAAACAATGAGCTCAGGCTTCCTATTTATAGAAAATCATGGCTAAAGGTATTTTAGTCATTTCGCCCCCACCTCCTTACTATTCCCACCTCCTTCAACAACTTAGCCACCAAGTTTACTTAGCCATTAAGTTTTCTTAGCCCTTAAGTCTTCTTAACCATTAAGTCTTCTTAACCCTTAAGTTTACTTACTCATTAAGTTTACTTAGCCATTAAGCATAATCACTTTACTTAATTATTAAGTCTACTTAGCTATTACTTAACTTATCCCTTACTTAGCCTTTAAGACTAAATCGTATTCTACGCATCTCATTCTCGGATTCTCTTCGTATATAGTTTGTACAATATTCGTATTATACGTCGTAATAATCTTCATACTATACTCATATAATAATTAGTATTACACTCGTATTCCTTACGCATAATAACCCTAATTATTATAAGAAATTATTAAATTCTCGGAACTTACTTTTCCTAACCCTTAGGTTTTAAGTCAGCAGGCGAAAACTTATTTTTTGCCATAACTGAAATATTATTGAATATTCCATCACGTCTAAACATTTTACGTAATCAATAACTTCTCAAAATTTCAAAATAAAACTCCGAGCAGAAACGGATGAATAGTGCCTATTTCGTCTTTTTCCCCGGAAATATTTTTGTTCCCGAAATTTTTTTATTTTCGTCTTGAAAATTCTTATTCGATCAATCTAGCTTGCAGCCAGAATACTCCCAACTTATAATCATCCTAGGTTATAGAACGATTAATAAACACATATCACATAATATTATTAATAAAAATTAGTTTTATTAATAACTAATTCTTTAAACCTAAATTCTGGACGATCCGAATTTTCGGGTCGTCACATTCTTCCCTCCTTATAAAAATTCCGTCCTCAGAATTTTTTAAAACCACACTCTTACCCGGCTCCTCACATTCACCCCTTCTTCACAGAATTTCGTCCTCAAAATTTTAGCTTACCCTTCTTCTCAACTTCTCTTCAATGGAGTTCTTATCTTTCACTCATTCCTAACCCTCATAACCTATCAAGAATCATGAAGTAGAAGGAATAACGAGGAATATAAAAATTCCTTTGAAAACATTTTATACTTTTGCTGAGGGGTCACATCGACCATGAACTCTTACTAGGTTAAACAACATTTCGCCGTAATCCCTTCTTTAACGGTCAGTTTACAATCACCAAGAAAGTAAACTACCTCTTCCATGTTCTCCTCAGACTTAATCATTAGATTCCACACCAAAACAATTTAGTTTGGCACAAGTTCTCAAAGAAAGCTCGATTTTCTTATGACATGACCTACCATTTGTCTTTGCCAAAACAATTAGCTTAGACCATCCCAATAAATTGGACATCACTTAAAACATTCGTCTAGTCAACTCACTTGACATCGACTACTTCTTTAAATTCTTTTCGCAATACATCAAAATATTTTATGACGTCATGATACCGTACGTTTCACAGTACGTTGAGGACTTCGTCAGTTTGTGACTTCATCATTATACATCATACCATAGCGGGTTGTTGATCCTAAGATCACATCTAACACCAGGAACAATTGCATTAATAAGTCCATCTTTTTACCATCCTTGCATCAAATGCACTGATGATATAAAATTCATTTTGATATTTCAAATTATTTTCTGTCTAGCCGAAGTAATTAGCATAGACATACCAAGAATAGCTCTTTTAAAATACGTTGGTTCCAAAAGTTGAACCAATTCTTTCATTTTCAAAATGTACAGATCAGCACGAATTCAATAAACTTCGAAATCTAGCATAGCTAGATGACTTGGAATATCCTATTCTCCATCTTCCTTTATTGTCTTACTGCGACAATACTTAAATATTCTCTAACACCTTCAATGCTAAGCCTATTGAAAAAAATGTTTTTTCAGTCTAAACATTTCTATACCTTAGTACAGTCCATCAACTTTCCACACATTATGAGTTCAGGAACTTTCCACAATAATATGAGTTTAAGAACATCCAGACAGACCATAGGCGTCCATTTGCTGAGACGTTCGAAAACATACCATATAATTATGAGTCACGAACTTACCATAAGTATGAGTTTCAGGAACTCGCACCTACCTTATCGTTCTCTACCTATCAAGTATATACATGAGAAAAGATTCACCTTCTCATCATATACATCTTGATAGCGCAACATACTATTGCAATGATTATCACAACCAGAAGCTAAGTGATTGTAGAACCAAACACAATTCCCTGCCCATATAGAAAATTGGTCAACTCAGCTACTAATCGATATAGGAAGCTAAGCGATTGTTACACCAAGGACAATTCTCCGCCCATACAAAGAATTGTTCAACTTAACAACTATATCGAATAAGAAGCTATGTGGTTCTAAAACCACGTACAATTTCCCCGCCCATACAAGGAATCATACAACTCAGCTACTGATATGAGTCCTCAATTGAAATTTTACTACTTCTAAATCTCTCTTTACGTAATACGAATTTTCTTTAATTCGTGTACTATCCTTCATAATTCAATCTAAGTTCTTCTTCCCGTACTACTTCATAGTACCCTTCATTCATAGCATTAGCTATAAATCATTCATCGTTTAACAACTTATCTATTACTACGATTCACTATGATCACGTGGTGATCTTCTTATCGTTCTCTCTATGATTATAGTCTTAGGTACTCCTACCTAAGGTTTATAACCTATCAGCTCTGATACCAACTTGTAACGCCCCGAAATCTGGTCTATCTTCACACCCGGATTTCGTACGTCACGAGTACATTATTCATCCAGCATACATCATTATATACTGAAATATAACAACGTACACTCTCAAATCCCAGGTTCTAGAAACCTTATAACCTCTTTCATTACAAATAATAATAATACATTATTCATTTCATCTTACAGGAGTGACTTTTATCCGCCACCAAGGATACATAACAGTTCATTAAACTAGTTTATCGTTCAGTTCCATCTTTCTACATTACAAGTTTTCACTTGATCTTCTAGCTCATTCACATTCTGCATGACACTTCATCTGGATACCGTCAGCTTGATCTTTACGGGATCCTTCAGTTCTTCTAACTTTGTTCGCTAAAAATTATTTTTCATTTAAAGCAAGAGTGAGCATTTAATTGCCCAGCAAGTCATAACAGTTGAACAAACAACTTCAAAATTAAAACATTTCTTTAGAACTTCTATAACCGAACAAAGGTTATGAAGCATCTTGAATAATAGGAATAGTCTCGATTCCAATCATTTTAAAACATCAGTCACTTTTACTTTGAAATACTTTCATTCCTCTACCTTTTTTATACACATCCTGTCTTGCTAGAATCATTAACACAGACTTAACAATAATGGTTCATGTATAAACAGAACATACTTGTATTGAACAGCTCAATCATAGAATAGTTCATATCATTGAAACACCGAAGTGTTCAAATTGTGGCACAAGGCCTCATACATACTACCACCTTGTACATACATCGCACATATGCACATAGACAAGACTTCTCAAGTTCAACATCTAAGAAGTTTAAGAAACTAGCATTTGATTTAGAATATGAATGAAGTTAGGAAACTTGCCTTACGCCCAGCTACAGCTTACGCTGAACTGCTCAATCCAATTCCTATATAACACAAAAGGAGAAAATATAAACACCAATTAGTTATATATTGAATTTACACATTGGTTTACTTAACTTTACTTCTTAGGGTTTGCGTTCTTTGCAATATAAGTTTATGCGACTAACTTCCTTTACCAGTTTACATCTTAATGACATACGGAGATGTCTTACTCATACGTTCATCATCTTTGATGATTTATATTCTTATCTGACTCACATTCAGCTTTCATTAATCTTATTACCGTTCATTACGGCTTTCTTGATAATTCATATCTTATTTAATACTTTCGTTATCCATTACATGAACCCTATGTTCATTACTCGTTCTTAGTGTCAAAGCTATACCGATCGTTGTATGCTAAGACCGATCGTCCCTCGCAACAACATTGCGTTCATAGCGTCTATACGCTTCACACTTATATCTCATTATCATGACATAACATTGAAATGTTATTCATTACCCTCGTCACTCAACGTCTAAGGAATCACAATCATAGCAATTCCTCACGTTCGTTCATCGCGACCACGGTCCCCGGATATCGGTTCCGTAACCCGTACCTAAAATATTTGTCTTTTAATCTTGTTTAATCTTTTTCATTCAACCTTTACTATAGGTTTAATTCATTTTCTTAAGTGTTACATTAATTGGACGTTATGTTCTTTATCGTCCCTTACGTTTCCCCTAAGAGCTGAGCAGTTAAAAGCTCATCTTTGACTTTTTCTCTACACTGGCGCTGCGGCGCCACTCTCCTCATTAACTCTCACGCCGCTGCATGAGTTGGCAGTACCTGGCTTCCCGGTCTGGCGCTACAGCGCCACATTACAAAGCATGGTTGGCGCCGCGGCGCCAAGCCCTAATTCTTGAATTTTTTTTCTAAGTCTTTAATTGTTCTGAGACGCTTACTTCCCGATCTCATAACTTATTCGTTACAACTCGGAACGAGGTCGTTCCAAAGCTATTCCCTTCCTTATCTTACGTACTTCAATCCCCTCAGATAGAACTTCATTCTGAATCCGTTAACGTGCCATTCGATTGGCTTGATCTTCACCCTTCGTTCATTTTTGCGCTTTTAATGTTCTTCGGTCGCTCGTCCGTAATTCGGTCATCCAAACTCGGAACTCGTTCGTTCTTGAGTCCACGACTCTTGTTTTTTATGTTCCCTTACTTCCTTATGAAACCCTACACGTTCGGGTTCATTTACTAACTTCCTAATTTTCGTTCATCTTTTACGAAAATTTCGTCATAACTTCGTTATAGCTACGTTTTAATCCGTTCTTCATGAACGTTTCTACCGTTCCTAACCAAGCAATAAGCAACTAACTTATACGCGATACTTTTAAACTTGTCCATCAACAACAATTACCCTACGATGGTTTTCAATTTGTCCATCAACAACGTTCTTCGTGTTCTTCGTTCGTTCTTCATTTTAATCGATATTTTGGATTACGATTTCATTTTTTATTGGAATTTGATGTTATAGAACACCATTCCTTACTTATTTCACCTACTCATTCATAATATTCATTCGGATCGCTCAAAATCCTCACGAATCTTATACTTCCTTAAGAAATTTACAAACTAAACTTCTAATTCTCATTTCTTTATTTTCTCATGATTTCAACCATATGAAATCATTCTTATCATCGATTACTTATTATTCTCATTAAGTTATGTTTTTGAACATAGAACTTAAAGAAAACTAACCTAGGAATTAGGTTTTAATACCTTTCCTCTTTATTTCTCTTCCGCTATACAAAGCCGACGATTTGTAAGCTTTTCTATTTCACGATCACTTTCGATCCGATCTTTCATGCTCATGTTCTTCCTTCTCCCTCATCCTCCGAGCTCTCTCTCTCTCTCTCTAAGATGTAGGATTTTCAAAATCCCAAACAATAAGCTCAAGCTTCCTATTTATAGAAAATCAAGGTTAAGGGTATTTTAGTCATTTCGCCCCTACCTCCTTACTATTCCCACTTCCTCCAACAACTTAGCCACCAAGTCTACTTAGCCATTAAGTTTACTTAGCCATTAAGTCTTCTTAGCCCTTAAATCGTCTTAACCATTAAGTCTTCTTAACCCTTAAGTTTACTTAGTTATTAAGTTTACTTAGCCCTTAAGTTTACTTAGCCCTTAAGCATAAGCACTTTACTTAATTATTAAGTTTACTTAGCTATTACTTAACTTATCCCTTACTTAGCCTTTAAGACTAAATCGTATTCTACGCATCTCATTCTCGTATTCTCTTCGTATATAGTTCGTACAATATTCGTATTATACGTCGTAATAATCTTCGTACTATACTCGTATAATAACTAGTATTACACTCGTATTCCTTACGCATAATAACCCTAATTATTATACGAAATCATTAAATTCTCGGAACTTACTTTTCCTAACCCTTAGGTTTTAAGTCCGCAGGCGAAAACTTAATTTTTGCCATAATTGAAATATTATTGAATATTCCATCACGTCTAAACATTTTACGTAATCAATAACTTCTCGGAATTTCAAAATAAAACTCCGAGCAGAAACGGATGAATAGTGCCTATTTCGTCTTTTTCCCCGAAAATATTTTTGTTCCCGGAAATTTTTTATTTTCGTCTTGAAAATTCTTATTCGATCAATCTAGCTTGCAGCCAGAATATTCCCAACTTATAATCATCCTAGGTTATAGAACAATTAATAAACACATAACACATAATATTATTAATAAAAATTAGTTTTATTAATAACTAATTCTTTAAACCTAAATTCTGGACGATCCGAATTTTCGGGTTGTCACACTCTCCCATTTAGGCATAAGTTTTTTCGTGTTTTGAGGAGTTTATCTATGCCTCTCGAAACATTAAGTCTCAAATCTCAAATCTCCACTGCCTAACCTTGCGATTGTAACGTTGAGCTATCTTTTGCTGATAAACAACTGACCTTAATACCGCAACATCGCCAACCTCATGTAGTAGGTCCAAATTCAACCGAAGACCTTCATCATGTTAATTCCTTCATATTGGTGATTTTGATGATGGCAATATCTTTGTCTAGTTTGTGTTGATATTTTGCAGGTTAATTAATTTTTGGACATGAAGTTGTCAAGCTGCAAGATTGTAAAAGGATGAAGAGTTCAATAACTTTAGGACAATTGTGTAAGATCTTTTCTATGCAATATATTGTCAAGGCTTTAGTAAATTTAAAAAGATCTTAAAATTAAAATAAGAGTCCTAAACATATTTTGCCTAAAACAAGAAAACTGATTTTAAATAAAAATCTATCCTTATTATTCTCTTGGTTTAAAAGATAGAGTTTGAGTTATTTAAAAACTATTTTTCGATTATATAAGTTCCTATCCGTTTGAAAAAACAAGTTTCTAAAACAAACTTTATTATCTATTTTTATGGGATCATATTATTTTAACAACTTTTATCAGAGACTCAGTGTTGATTTTCTAAAAATTAGGGATAATGGGATGATTTGTTTAATCTAATCCAACTTTTTTTTATCTTAACAAATTTCCGTCAAATATATTCCTATGATAATGGGATTAGTCTTATAAAAGATTATTTTCCTAAAGGTTTAGATTACTGGAATAGTTTACATTAAAAGAGTTTTTAAAATCTTAAGCTTTCTAATTTTCAATCTTGATTAGCTTTTATAAATTTGTGTCAAAAAGATTGTTAGGTTGAAGGTGGTGTATGTGACGCCCCCAAAATAGGTCCATACAGCCCATCCTGAATCGTCAAATGCATGGTACATAATTCAAATACAAACTTAATTTATACAATACGACAAACGTAAGCTGAGAGTTTTAACACGAATATTGTCTCGTAGACAATATCCAAACTCAAATGAAGTCCTCATTACATTTATTATCACACTATTTCATAGAATAGTGAGGACTACTATAGTCACCATCTTGGACCATCACTCCATTCCCGGACTAGTTCCAACTATATTCTCATTTTCTGAAGAGAACAATGAAAGAAAATGGTGAGCTCAACTAGCCCAATAAAGAATTTTATGACTAAGATAATGTAAAATAAATTATCATTAGCCTTCAACAGTATAAAAACTGATAAAATATAATAGACAACAAGTTGAACTATAGTGGAATAAACAATTCATTAGAAGAGTCAAGTAGAGCATAATGTCTACTATCTTCTATGATTTAAAAGTTCATCATCAATATTTTATCTCTGCAACACAATTTAATAAATAATTCACATCACCGAATTATCCATGCACTACAGGCCAAGGATATTCGTTAGTATCACATCTACAAATTATCCATGCACTATGTGCCAAGGATATTCGTTAGTATCACCAATCATGCCAAACAACTGTCTATCAATGCACTACGAGCCAATGAAGACTTTTACCACATCATTTGTAACATTACATGTCATGATTATACCGATACATAATTCCTGGTCATAATCATACGAATCAACAGTCCATCTATTCACTATGAGGCAAAGATGACTTTCATCACAATATAAGAATGAGAATGATGACAATGATATAAAAATTCAATTAAGTGAGATCAAGGATAAATTTTAAAGATTTATAATTCAATTTATCCAGAGTTTAAGAATGTCCAAATTGTCAACATGATAACTACTTTATGGAGTAAAATTCAAGAATAACATTCATGTATCAAAAAATAATTTGGACAGAAAAGAAATTAAATTTTTTTGTCGTAAATAGTACACCAGGTGAATAGTACCCGAGTGAATAGTACCTCGTGAATAGTACTTCGTGAATAGTACCCCGTGAATAGTATCGTATATATGAATAGTACCGTATATATGAATAGTACTGTATATATGAATAGTACCCATGAATAGTACTCCGATATGAAAAGATTAAAATTTAACAAGAATGTCCAGAAAAATATTTCAGTGAAACGATACTAGATGAAGCGCAAATTTCAAGAATATTCTACTAATTTCAAGGAGTATAGAAGCAATACTTATCAAAATAAGTGTGGAATTAGGAATATGAAATAAAATAATGTTACTTACATACTACAGAGTATAGAAAAAAATATTATTTCTTATGAATACTGAACAAAATAATGTTCCTTACGAATATTGAACGAATGCAATATCCCTTACGAATATTGAACGAAAATAATATTCCTTACGAATATTGAACGAATATGAAAAATATATCTATTTTGAATATGAAATAAATAATACTCCTTACCTTAGTAGGAGAGTAATTCCGACTGGTATAGCGGAGATATTCTTGAAAAAAACTTGTACTGTTTTCTACACTCAAAGCTTCCTTAAATTCAAAAAAAATACGCTCAATATTATAGAAGAAGAATTCTCTGATTCTGGTGTGATATTCATTTTTAAACTAAACATCCTATTTATAGGAGAATGACAGGATACTATTTAGGAAAAAAAATTCACGGACTGACAGTAAATTTCAGACGATTTCATGGGCGAGAATTCTGATTTCACATGATTTTTACTATGCGACACTATGTTGCACTATACAGTACTATGCAAATACTATGTAGTATTATGCAATAAAATAAAATAAAATATATTCTATTTATAAAAAGTATTCTATTTTATATAAAAAGTTTTCTGTTTTATTACTATTAAAATAACAATAAAATTAAAACTGAGATAACTTTCTACCGACGATTTTAAAAAATGAGTAAGTAGAGGTCTATGTAATAAGTCAAACTTACACCAAATACTTCATAAAAAACCCTCTATTTATCACAAATCACTTGACTTCTCTAAACACAATTTTTAATAATATTTATTCATCAATAATATTATAACTCACAATATTAAGAACAAGATCATTTCTCAGGAAAGAAGGAGCTTTTCGATAAGGACTTCTCATTATTGACGCGTAATTAGATGACCAAACCCCTTTCCTCGACAGAACTTTCTAGACATTGTCAATAATGTAAATAATAATATAAATAACTGTGTCGTCTCAATTATTGATTTAATAATTTAAAATATTGTACAGATGATACTGTGACAATAATTGAATCAATAATATGAGATACTATTATTAGAGTTTATGCCCTAGAGGCCAATTATTTGATATAATTGCTTAACATTTGATATTATTGTTGATTGAATAAATAAATGATTTTATTATGGTTTTATTTACTGCGTAATATAATTGTTAACATAATAAAATTCCTTTGAATAGTGATACAAATTATATAGTTTCAAGTATGTGACTTGAACATGAGTTTATATAATTACAATTAGTATCATTGTTCTTAAATGTCCCTAGTCGAGTATCATTGTTGATGGGACAACAATGATGCATTGAGACTAGTATGTGGATTGACTGATGACCAAATCTCATTGGTCATAAATATATGAGATATTAAGTCAATGCATAGGTACATGTTAGAGAACGATGTACTAGACAGACCCACCATGAGAATTCTATATGGAGCATTATGCGAAGTGTCATTAGCAATTCTCATAGTGATAATGATGTAATGGTCCTCCGACCTGAAACCGCTATATTACTACACGAGAATTTATGTACTTTGATATCATCAAATGTCACCTTTAATAGGGTGGACTATAAAGGTGATTATTGGGTTCATTGTGAATCGTGTGAGAAATATGAGTGATCTAGATGGAATTTAACCATCCTATATTTTATAGGTGATATCCATAGGCCTCTTGATTGAGTAGGACTATGAAATGTATGGCCATGCTTAAATAGTGATTTGTTTCATATAGTCTACTCATTGATCAAGAAAACTCAGATTAAATTATGAAGAGTATGACACATTCCATGACTCGAGTTTAATCTAGGATATTAAGGTTAAAAGGATTAAATTACATTGAAACATTGGTCACAAAAAGGTTACATCGAATCATCGATCTTATTATTACTTGGGTAGCAGTGATGCATTACTAGATGCCGCTCACCGTTTATAACTTTATAATATGATTTTAAAGTTATTGCTAACGTAATAATAACATATAGGGTCACACACAAAGAACGTAATTAAAAGGAAATTAATTTAAATTGTAAAGATTTAAATATGTCAATATGATTGATATAATTTTAAATTACGAATTTAAATTAATAGGATAATTTATATATAGGTATATTAATTAAGTAAGACTTAATTAAAATATATATAAATTAGGATTTTAATAACATTAGGTTTTGATTAAAATCCTCCTAACTGCTATGTGTATGATGTATATCAGTCACTTTAGATTTTACGTCAAAACAAAGAAAAACCTAGCCGCTCTTAGAGAGGGACTAGAGAAAAACAGTTTAAAATCCTCATCCTTGGTGGCTAGTACCGCGTTTCCTTCTTCTGCAGATCGTATGACGATTTGTGTGGAGCGTTCGTGTGGATACCGTAGAGACGCAGTCCGTTTGAATTGCGTTGGAGATTCGACCGCATCGATTCTAGCTTTTACAATCGATATAATTTCTTGCCACTGAATTAATTGTTTTTCGCATGGATCCTGTTCTAGGGTTTCAAAATTGCTTTAAATTTTAATTTTCGCTGTGTGTTTCTGTATCGAAACCCCAACAACTATGCATCAACTATTATTAAAATAATTGAATAAAACTAAGTGACTTCTTACGTAAGCATCACTAATTAATGATATTATACAATATCGTGTGCTATTGTGCAGCCACGCGTATAACTGTACTTTTATCACCAGGTATTTCAATAGTTTTAACGGTAAAAGTCTTGGCGTTATTTTTATAAAAAGGTTATTTTTGTCACTTTCTAAATCCGACAGTAATTCTGTTATGGGGTCCACCAATGATTGTGTCATCGTATGAATATTCTCTGATAAAATGAATATTTCCTGACCAAACAAATATTTTATGACAACTTGCTTATTTTGTAAAATTTGTAAATATTACCCACAACTATAATATTATATCAAATCCATATCTTATTATTATTCAAAATAACATTTAGAGAAAAATTAAATCTTTATTCATAAAAGTTGGGGTCTTACAATCTCCCATTCTTATGAAATTTTATCGTCGAAATTAGTGTACGTACCTGGTATGTCGAAGAGCTGAGGATACCTTGTTCTCATTTCAGATTCTAACTCCCAGGTCATTTCCTCAATATCGTGGTTTCTCCATAAAACTTTGACTTGAGTTATAACCTTTGAGCATAGAATATGTTCCTTCTTATCCTTAATTTTAACAAGTACCTCTTCATACGTTAAATATTTCGCTATCTCATCTGGTTCTAATTCAATAATGTGGTTCGGGTCGTTCACATATTTACGTAGCATAGATATGTAAAAAATATTATAAACACGAGACATACTTGACGATAAGGCGAGTCTATATGCAATAATTCCTACTCGATCGAGGATTTCTATGAGATCCCAAATTTTATGAAATGAAAGGATTCAATTTTTTTATAATTATTATTTTATTTCGTAAATGTTTAAATTGATAAAAGGTTAAAGTTAAGGGTGATATGTGAAAATTTTTCAAAGTAGACAAGTTGTCATAAAATACCCAGTTACTATTCACTCTAGTATTGTTCACTCGAGTATTTGGGACACTTTTTGTGTCAGAGTACTATTCACGAGTTACTATTCATGAGTTACTATTCACGAGTTACTATTCACCCGTAAGATATATTTTTTTTTGGTCCAAATTATTTTTGGGTAAAATATTATTCCATGAGGAGATGTGCTAATTTTTCAGACCGTTGGTTGAAATTATATTAATAAATCAATATGGATCGTTAGTTTAAAGTTTTAATAGTGAATCAGTATGGACCGTTGCTTTAAAGTTTTAATAGTGAATCAGTATGGACCGTTGCTTTAAGTTTTAATAGTAAAATCTTTTTATATAAAACAGAATACTTTTATAAATTTATTCTATAAATAGAATATATTATATTTTATTATGCATAGTGTTTGCATAGTGCCTGCATAGTATTTGCATAGTGCCTGCATAGTGTTTGCATAGTAAAATCTTTTATAAAGTTATTCGTTTTATTAGA
The DNA here is from genome assembly GCA_016801055.1 of Panax notoginseng. NCBI lineage: Eukaryota > Viridiplantae > Streptophyta > Magnoliopsida > Apiales > Araliaceae > Panax > Panax notoginseng. The sequence goes on from CM029015.1 coordinate 47,276,634, forward strand.
TTATAAATAGAATATATTATATTTTATTTAAAAGATTTTGCTTTAAATATGGACCGTCAGATTAAAGTAAATCAATCTAGACCGTTCATGAGTTAGTTACTATGCAGTCTATTTTTCTATAAATAGAAGCTCATTCCTTCATTATTTTCTTACGAATTCACTGAAACTCTAGAGAGAAAAACTATAGAGAGAGGTCTTCTTCTATAATCTTGAGCGTATTTCTTTAGAGTTTAAGAAAGCTTTGAGCGTAGTATAAGTTTCTTCGAGTATATTCTCGCCCTACCAGTCGGAATACTCTTCTTTCAAAGGTAAGAGATATAATTTGTTGTACTCGTAGGGGATATTATTTGTTGTACTCGTAAGGGGTATTATTTCTTTTGTATTCATGAAGAGAACTTCTGTTATTTCATTATTTATTATTCTGTTGGAATAACCTATATACGCGGGCTACCCTATACTTAGTGAAATTATTCTATTATTACATTATTTATTATTCTGTTGGAATAACCTGTATACGCGGGCTACCCTATACTTGGTAAAATTCTTCTGTTATTCTATTCTTTATTATTCTGTTGGAATATCCTGTCTGTGCGTTTTACGCCGGACCTGTTTTTGTCTTTATTATTCTGTTGGAATATCCTGTCTGTGCATTTTACGCCGGACCTGGTTCCATTATTTATTATTCTATTGGAATAACCTGTATATGCAGATTACCGTATGCCTGGTGAAGTCTGTTGTTATTCTATTCTTTATTATTCTGTTAGAATAACCTGTATACGCGGATTACCGTATACCTGGTGATTTATGTTGTTATTTCATTCTTTATTATTTTGTTGGAATAACCTATATATATATATTCAAATTACCGTATATCTGGTGATTTCTGTTGTTATTCCATTCTTTATTATTCTGTTGGAACATCCTGTCTGTGCGATTTTGCATGACCTAGTTTAATTATTTATTATTCTGTTGGAATAACCTGTTTATGCGGATTACACACGCATGGTGAAATTCTTCTGTTATTCTATTCTTTATTATTATGTTGGAATAACTTGTCTATGAGAAGTACTGCATACATGGTGAAATTCTTTTATTATTCCATTCTTTATTATTATGTTGGAATAACCTATCTATGCGAAGTACTGCATACATGGTGAAATTCTTTTATTATTTCATTCTTTATTATACTGTTGGTTATTGGTTTTACAGTTGTATGTCTTTGCCCTGTAGTGCAAAGATGATAAGTTGTTGAATATCTTTGGCCTGTAGTGCAAAGATGATCTGTTGTTTGATAGCTTTGACCCGTAGTGCCAAGATGGACATGTGTAACATGATCATGATCATTAGTGATACTAACGAATAACCTTGGCTGTAGTGCATGGATAATTCAATGATGTGATTGGCAGGATCATGACCATTAGTTAACAGTTTAATGTCTTTGGCCATAGTGCACTGACAGGCAATTGATTGGTATGATCATGACCATTGGTTTTATAGTTGAATATCTTTGGCCCGTAGTGCAAAGATAGACAACTGATTGGTATGATCATTGTTATTACATTTGAATATCTTCATCCTTTGGGGTAAGGATATTGAGTAAACGTTCTATTAAGCCTTTATGGCAAGAAGGAACTGTTAATTCACATTATTATAAATATGAATTGTGAATTTAACTAACATCTTTGGTGGTTCAGGTGAAGATAGGTGTTAAAAGTTCTATTTATCTTAAGTATAACAAAAAACTGTTGATGAGTATTACAGGAATAAAATATCAACGATGGACTTTTAATCTAGAAGAGATAATAGACATTATGTTCTACTTGACTCTTCTAATGGATTGTTGATTCCACTGCAATTATGGTTGAAAACTTTAATTATCTACCATATGTTCTAAATCTCTGATTTATTTTGATAAAGGCTGTTCATAAATTAATTATATTAGCCATGATATTCTTTATTGGGCTATTTGTGCTCACCCTTTTTGCTTCACAACTCCTTTCAGGTAATAAGAGTGTAGTTGGGTCGAGCGGGGATAACAGGAAAATAGTGTGATGGTCCGAGACTGTCAAAGTTTCTCAATACATTATAAAACAGCATGACATGCAACAGATAATTGTATTGAGGACCTAAGATGTGTGTGTCGTATTTTATACGTCACTTAATAATTGATTTTGGCAAACAACAATAGGGTGATGAGAACCCGACTTTGAAAGCGTCAAAAGTGCACCTCATTAGAATGAACAAGATAGTAATCTTCTCGTTCTTCTTTGGGGTCTATTGGGTCAACCAAGGATAATTCTGTGGACATATGATATCTATCATAATCTAGACGCATGGCCTCCCATGTACGAAGGTTTCCTTGAGCACTTCCCAAAGATTTTAATTTCTAAAATAATTATTAACTGTACCTTTTTGTAAGGTAACATTGTAAGGTCTTGTGGTCAAGGCACAACGAGAGTATTATATATATTTGTATTAAGACTCACAGCTTATCTGTTATCGTTCTCTGCACGACAGTTCAACTGTAACAATCCGATATTTTCTACATAAATAAATAAGAAATTTTGCGTATAAATTTTTTTTTATTTAAGGATGAGGATTTGTGCAAGATAATGTGTATGTGTATTTATGTGGTAAATAAAAATATATTTATTACATAAATATTTACAAATAATTTTATTTTAGAATTATTGATTATTATAAAGTACATTCTTATAATAATTAATTTTATAGTAGAAATGTTTTTATTAATTATTTACCATAAAAAAATATAATCATATATTATTTAAATAATATATGAAGTGATTTTTAGAATAATTATAATAATTATTTTATTATATGAATTTTAGTATAAGTTATTAAGTTAATTATTTTACCTTAATTATTAAGGTTAAATAGGAAGAATAAATCAGATATGGAATCCAAACCCTAATTTTGAATTATTATCAAAGTATAAGAATAATAATATAATATTAATTATATTTTGATTTTTCAGTGTTATAGATATGTACTGTATGAACGTATAGATGATGATTGGTCAATTATGATGTTTAATTTTAAAACCCTAATACTATTTGGTTAAACCCTAATTTTCTGTGGGAAACCCTATTTTGAAAATCAAATGTGAGCTTAAGACTGTTATATAACGGTGTTATATGTTTTATGATGTGTATTATATAATGATTTGATTAATTAGGTAAACCATAATTATGATCTAGAAACCCTAAATAATTTTTAAAAATGAGGAACCTTAATTTGAAATTTAAATTAGAGTCCGAGATTGGTAGTAATTATGATAAGATGATTAATTATCAAGTATTAAGATTATAATTGTTAAACCCTAAAAATTTTTTTAAGCCTAATTTGATAATTAGAAAATCCTAATTATATTTTAGTAACTCTAATTACCAAAATTATAAACCCTAATTGCTAAATTAGCAAGATTAATGATAATTATATGATCTAAACCCAAATGTTACTATATAAGGCAATTAGATAATTAATCATAATTAGAAAACCCTAATTTCAAAATTTTAAAAACTAAAATTTAGTTAATTTTTATTTGATTTTATTTATTTTTGTGCAAACCCTAATTATTAATCCTACATTTTTTCTGCTAAACCTTAGGGTTAAACCCTAAGGGTTAAACCCTAAGGATTTGCCAAATTCTATTTTTGCCATTAAATGATTTATCAAATGACCATTTTGCCCCTAGTGTATTATTTTGGCTAACATGTAGGTTTTGAGTCTTTTGACAATAGGTTGAGTGGGTGAACCACTTCAACCACCCCATGTGCTCAAAATAACAACAACAAGTCACCTACATCAGCCAATTCATGCACCTTGTTGTCTATATATAGATTGGAAGAGAGAGAAATAACATTTGTTACTTACATTTTTCACAACACTCAAACTAAGCTCTCTCTCTCTAACCTCCAAAATTATTTCATAATATCAGTCAAGAAACAAGCCACACGTCCATCCCTAACAAATCAGAAGCATAGAAATCAAAATCGATCAAGAAGGTATAAACCAACCCTAGAAAAATCTGTCCATGATTCCATGTTTGATGTTATTTTTTTGTGTGTTAAATATGTTGTATGGAGTCTAATTAAGTGATCTGGGTTAGTATTTGATAGATCCATAACATTTAAATACACGAAATTAGTGTTTTGAAATATCTGGAAAAAAATTGTTTTGATGGTCTGACAACGAATGTCAGACCATGTAGATCTCAGGATGTTAAGTTTTTTTTTGTTGTTTAAGTGTTTTATCTTGTTGTATGCCGTGAGATCTGTGTTCTGGAACTGGTATCATGACCAGATCATGCATATATTGCAAGCTATTGATGGTCAAATGTCGTTGACCGACCATGACCGGGTAGAATTCTGGGTAACCCAGAACGTATGAACAACGTCTGACAATATATTGACGAGCCTTGATCTTACTTCTGTTTGTTGTTTTGTTGTTGTTGTTGTAATGAAATCATAATATGTTATGTGGACTACATATATATGGCCGTAAACCACTTAAATGATAACCAGAAAAAATATAGTGGATTGGTCAAACCAAGCAGAAGATCATGGGATCGGTTTTCTGGGCAACCCAGAAAACTGATGACCATGTCTTCTGACATGGTTTGACCGGACCGGATCTTATGATTGTTATGATGTTAAAGTGTATTTGTGTAATGGATCGCTTGTCGTACATGTTTTCTACAATCCAGAACTTTTAAATCACAAAAACATCATACGGCTAGAAATTTGTGGAAGCCCAAAAGTGTCAGCATAAACTGTTCTTCAATTCTGGAAAACCCAAAAATTGAAAAACAGTGTCTGACAGGTTTCTCCGGGGCTTAGATCTCATTTATGTTGTGATGTTTGGCCATGTTGGTTATTGCATCGTGTAGCCTTGCTCGTGTACTACAATATCTGAACAAGATCAAGCCTAGACATCTCATAGATTAAAAGTAATCCATGGTCAAAGTAGGCACCATGAACACTGACTGTCATTGTTCTTGGCCCTAAAGAACACTTATTGCGACAGAAATCGTCGCTAAAGCCTTTAGCGACGGATTTAATTAATTTAATTTCTTAAATTCCGAAAAATGCTTTAAAAATAGAAAATAAATTCTAAAAATTAAAAAAATAGTTTTAAAAATTATTTTAAATTCTAAAAATTAGTTTTTAATTATTTTGAATATATTTCATAAATATTTAATATTTTTGGAATATTAAAAGTATTTAATACATAAAAAATCATTTAAAATTATATTATGGTATAAGAAAATAATTTAAGTTACTTTTTGATAACTTTCAATATTTTGTGATTAAATTTCATTAATTAATTATTATTAATGATATTAAAGTTATTTAATAATTTAGTTTAAAAATAATTTTAATATTATAAAAATTATTTTAAATAAAAATAAAGTGTTTAAAAATATTTTAAGTTATAAAATATAACTTTTAATATTAAAAGGATAATTTTATTAATAAATTAATATTAATGATTATTAACTTATTATTAAAAATAGTAAATTTATTTAATAATTTTATTAAATAAATAGTTTATAAATAGTTTTATTAATTTAAAAATCATTTGAAAGGATAGAAATGAATTAAAAATATTTTAAGATATGAATAATGACTTTTAATATTTTGATAAATAGAACATTAATACTTTAATATTAATGATAATTATTTTAAAAATGATTTTATTTTTTTTAAAAATCATTTAAGTGTAATATTAATACTTTAAAAGTTTTTTAAGTTATTATAAATAACTTTAACATTTTAGAAATGATTTCATTAATAGTTTAATACTAATTAAATATTAATGATAATAGAATTGATTAGTATTTAAATCATTTTAATGTGTTTCCGATGTTTGAAATTTCATGATAAATTATAATAAATGTTTTAAATTTATTATAAGACATTTAAAAATAATATGACTGATACGTCCAGATATTGAGTTGCAGAATAGAGTCTTAGGCTCGATAATTACCCGATAAAGTTGTCGGTACACCGACATGTTTCAAAAATTGATTTGGACTTAGATAATGTGATTAGATAAGTGATTATTTGTGATTCAATGGTTGTTAAACCTATGTGCCAATGTGATTAGTGAATGTGCTGACTGTAATAAGCAGTATTATATGATATGATATGTTATTCTAATCAGACAAACGATCTTATTAATGATAGGTCGTGAGATAAGCGATAAATCTAAATTACAAACTGTAAGCAGCGCTTCAGGCAAGTATCTTACCTTTGCATTTTCTTTATGCAATGGACATGAGTAAGAATATTTACGAATTATATTATTACTGTACAGATTATTAACCTTATATTATATACGCTCATTGCTTATCAACATGTTAGTATATGGTAATTCAGATATATATATATATATATATATATATATATATATATATATATATATATATATATATTCTGTTCGTTAATTTCTGTAAATGGTTATACAAGTGTCCTCACTTGGATAATCATTGTATTTAATCACATGTTGATATACATTTGTCAATTACCCATATATATATGTTGAATTATAGATTATTGTTGAAACAAGATAAAACTTTTGATTTAGAACCCAGACAAGTATGAACATCCCTACACGGGAAAACTTTTATGCGCCCAAGGCGGAACAGAGTGAACGATCTTATCGTTCTTGTAATGTAGCATTGATCAATGCAGGGCATAACGGGCTGATCACCCCCCGTGCCCGTAAGTTATGTCGGTTTACATATGAATTTCTGTTTAACCTTCTCGAAAATGAAAATAATGTTCATAGCGTGTCACCATAACCCCAGTTATAGTCATTATGTAGTTTCAAAAATTTGAAAGAGAGTTGTTATGTTATTATTATCGGTTCAGAATACTTCACAACTATTGACTTGATGTAGAAGAATAATACAAAGAAAACATTGAAATCCTTTCAGCTTATATATATATATATATATATATATATATATATATATATATAATTGCTATTACTTGTTGGGCACTCAAATGCTCATCCTTGCTTAAATTTAAATGTTTTCAATTAAGTGGGAACGACCAGAGAACTCTGCTAAGAACAAAGGAAAAGGGAAGGTTGCTGAATGAACGAATTACTATGTGATGTAATAGTTTGATATTATTAAGACAAGTATGACATATATTATCTATCATGGGTTGTAATGAATGTTTAAAGGTTACGTACTTGGGAGCTAGACTCTAATAATTATGTAAATTAAGTTTGACTTTTATATTATTGTTATTATTATTTGTATTATTCCGCTCATAGAAATGGTATCGTGAAGCACCGAGTTCGGGTTTCAAGTACCCGAATTTGGGGGCTTTACAGGTTGGTATCAGAGCTTAGGGGTTAAAAACCTTAGGTGGGCTAGACCTTAGGCTATAACCTTAGAACAGAGGGAAACGTTGACAATATAAATAACTCATATAGAGTTTAAAAAGAGGTGAATTGAATAAATTCATCGTCAAGCAAAATAAAAGATAAATTATATAAAATTCTTATTTGCTGTGTGTATATACTATATGCTAAACAGGATAATTTATGTGTGTAGATGTCAGGTAAAAAAGGATTCGATTACCCTCGGATCGTAAAGAAGGAGCCAATATCGAAGCCGATAGCTGACATAAAGGCTCACAATAAAAATAACTCAGAAGATGTGGTTATTGTGGAAAATATAGTACCAGATCCGGAGATGGTGGAGTTGACAGATAGTGATACGGACACTAAAGTTGAAGCTGATCAAGCATCAACGGAAGTGCAGGATTTGAAGAACAAGGTGTCTTCTCTGGAAAGGCTGTGGGAGATAGAAAAGCGGGATAATAGTCAGTTGCGTTAAGCGTTAATAGAAACAATGGAAGGACAAGATAAGCTTAAGATCTAAATTGGTCAGATAGGAGCCACAAGCAAGACATCGTGTACAGCACCGGACAAGAAGGGGAAAAGAAAGATAGAAGACCATGACTTAGGAAAATTCAATAAGAAGAAATGGAAAAGAATATGTTACCTTTGCGGTTATGAGGGACATACCCCTCTGTATTGTCTTGATTACAAAAAAGGAGCATATTTTGTCTGTGGGATAGAAGGTCATCAGACAAAAAGTTGTCCAATGAAGAGGTGTAATAAATAGGTAGTATATGTTTTGTTGTGTAGGTGTGTTTAATGTAATATGTGCGCTTAGTATGTCTGTGTAAGGTAATGTTTCCAACTTTTGTGTTAAGCCAAGATTATAAATCCCAACTTTTGTGGTCATAAAGGGATAGCTGAAGTTCAAAGCATTATGTGCTATGCTATGTAAATATTCGTTAAATGAATATGAACCTATGTTTGAATGATGAAACAAGTTTAAAATATTAAACTTATGCAATAAGGTTTAGAATGTAAGTTAAAGTTATGATTTTCTTTAATCAGATAATGACGCCAAGACCTCGAACTCGCAACCAAAGGGCAGAAGAATCTGTCAATAATGTTGAGGGACAACAACAAGCAGACCTGATGCAGTAATTTGCAAACATGTTAGCTCAGGCTATGCAACAGGGAATACCAGTCGCTGGAAACCAGCCGGACAATCGCTTAGCGAACTTTAAAGACTTTAAGGCTGTAGGACCACCAGAATTCAAAGGTACAACTGACCCTGTTGAAGCCCAAACTTGGGATAAGGAAATTGAAAAAGCGTTTGTGGTAGCTAGGGTAGATGAAGGGCAGAAGACTGCTTTTGCCACTTACATGATGAAGGGTGAGGCAAACTTTTGGTGGGAAGCAAATCAGGCAAGGGTAGGAGAAGGTTTAGTCACATGGGATAGATTTAAAACTTTATTTTTCGAGAATTATTTTTTCCCTAGTATTTAGGCTAGGATGGAGGTGAAATTTTTAGAGGTGAAACAGGAGAATATGACGGTGTCTGAATACGCCGCCAAATTCAATGAGTTGCCTAGGTTTGCCCCGCATCAAGTCGATACGGAGGCTAGGAAAGCGAGAAGGTTTGAGCTGGGATTGAAACCCTGGCTCTACAACAAAGTGGCGGTGTTGCAAATTCCTACATTTGCAGCATTCATGGAGAAAGCGATCATAGCTGAGGAGGGAAGTGAGGCCATGAGCCTCTACAACATGGAGAGAAAGAACAAATGCAAGGTAGAAGGAGCAGGGAAGGTAGGAATGAATAGTGGGAGCAGGAGTGGAGATGGCAAGAGAAAGGTGAGCAGTTTTGGAAGTGTACAAGTGAAACAGGAAGGTGTTAAGAAATATATAGTGCCATGTAAGACATGTGGGAAGAATCACTCGGGGGAGTATTTGAAAGGAAAATTTGTTTGCTACAAGTGCAGGCAGGAGACCCATATCTCTCCCAACTGCCCCAATCCTAGGATGAATAGTGGATGATTTATATAGCACAGCGTGAAAGATTGTCCAAAGAGGAGGGTGGAGACATGAAGTGTGAACATGGGCACTGGCAGTGGAACTTTAGCAATCATCGGACCGACTTCGTCAAGCAAGCCAACAAAATCTACTGCGAGGGTCTACAACATGACGGTTCATGATACGGCAGCAGCTGGCACTGGAACTCCAGGTATTATTCGTATGCCTTTTATTGTCTTATACATGATTTTCCTATATATAGTAAATTATTTTATAAAGAAAGTTTGAGGAGGAATTTGAGTTCTTTTAGAAACCAATTTTTCCGTTTAATCAGAAAGACAAGCTTTATGTGAATAGTTAAAGATCAGTTCGATCAAAGTTGATCGAGATCTACTTGCAATGATTGTGTATGCTATGTGCCGTGTATGTATAGATTTTAAAACGGTGATTCCGGGTACGAAATCTTTATAAGGGAGGGTGAATGTAACAACCCGATATTTTCTACATAAATAAATAAAAAATTTTGCGTATAACTTTTTTTATTTAAGGATGAGGATTTGTGCAAGATAATGTGTATGTGTATTTATGTGGTAAATAAAAATATATTTATTACATAAATATTTATAAATAATTTTATTTTAGAATTATTGATTATTATAAAGTACATTCTTATAATAATTAATTTTATAGTAGAAATGTTTTTATTAATTATTTACCATAAAAAAATATAATCATATATTATTTAAATAATATATGAAGTGATTTTTAGAATAATTATAATAATTATTTTATTATATGAATTTTAGTATAAGTTATTAAGTTAATTATTTTACCTTAATTATTAAGGTTAAATAGGAAGAATAAATCAGATATGAAATTCAAACCTTAATTTTGGATTATTGTCAAAGTATAAGAATAATAATATAATATTAATTATATTTTGATTTTTCTGTGTTATAGATATGTACTGTCTGTACGTATAGATGATGATTGGTCAATTATGGTGTTTAATTTTAAAACCCTAATATTATTTGGTTAAACCCTAATTTTTTGTGGGAAACCCTAGTTTGAAAATCAAATGTGAGCTTAAGACTGTTATATAACGGTGTTATATATTTTATGATGTGTATTATATAATGATTTGATTAATTAGGTAAACCCTAATTATGATCTAGAAACCCTAAATAATTTTTGGAAATGAGGAACCCTAATTTGAAATTTAAATTAGAGTTCGAGATTGGTAGTAATTGTGATAAGATGATTAATTATCAAGTATTAAGATTATAATTGTTAAACCCTAAAATTTTTTTTAAGCCTAATTTGATAATTAGAAAACCATAATTATATTTTAGTAACTCTAATTACCAAAATTGTAAACCCTAATTGCTAAATTAGCAAGGTTAATGATAATTATATGATCTAAACCCTAATGTTACTATATAATGTAATTAGATAATTAATCATAATTAGGAAACCCTAATTTCAAAATTTTAGAAACTAAAATTTAGTTAATTTTTATTTGATTTTATTTATTTTTGTGCAAACCCTAATTGCTAAATCCTACATTTTTTGTGCTAAACCTTAGGGTTTAACCCTAAGGGTTTGCCAAGTTCCATTTTTGCCATTAAATGATTTATCAAATGACCATTTTGCCCTTAGTGTATTATTTTGGCTAACATGTAGGTTTTGACAATAGGTTGAGTGGGTGAACCAGTTCAACCACCCCATGTGCTCAAAATAACAACAATAAGTCACCTATATCAGCCAATTCATGCACCTTGTTGTCTATATATAGATTGGAAGAGAGAGAAATAACATTTGTTACTTACATTTTTCACAACACTCAAACTAAGCTCTCTCTCTCTAACCTCCAAAATTATTTCATAATATCAGTCAAGAAACAAGCCACACGTCCATCCCTAACAAATCAGAAGCATAGAAATCAAAATCGATCAAGAAGGTATAAACCAACCCTAGAAAAATCTGTCCATGATTCCATGTTTGATGTTATTTTTTTGTGTTAAATATGTTGTATGGAGTCTAATTAAGTGATCTGGGTTAGTATTTGATAGATCCATAACATTTAAATACACGAAATTAATGTTTTGAAAAATCTGGAATAAAATTGTTTTGGTGGTCTGACAACGAATGTCAGACCATGTAGATCTCAGGATGTTAAGTTTTTTTGTTGTTTAAGTGTTTTATCTTGTTGTATGCTGTGAGATCTGTGTTCTGGAACTAGTATCATGACCAGATCATGCATATATTGTAAACTATTGATGGTCAAATGTCGTTGACCGACCATGACCGGGTAGAATTCTGGGTAACCCAGAACGTATGAACAACGTCTGACAATATATTGACGAGCCTTGATCTTACTTTTGTTGTTGTTTTGTTGTTGTTGTTGTTGTTGTTGTTGTTGTTGTTGTAATGAAATCATAATATGTTATGTGGACTACATATATATGGCCGTAAACCACTTAAATGATAACAAAAAAAAAATGTAGTGGATTGGTCAAACCAAGCAGAAGATCATGGGATCGGTTTTCTGGGCAACCCAGAAAACTGATGACCATGTCTTCTGACATGGTTTGACCGGACCGGATCTTATGATTTTTATGATGTTAAAGTGTATTTGTGTAATGGATCGGTTGTCGTACATGTTTTCTACAATCCAGAACTTTTAAATCACAAAAACATCATACGACTAGAAATTTGTGGAAGCCCAAAAGTGTTAGCATAAACTGTTCTTCAATCCTGGAAAACCCAGAAATTGAAGAACAGTGTCTGACAGGTTTTCTCGGGGCTTGGATCTCATTTATGTTGTGATTTTTGGCCATGTTGGTTATTGCATCGTGTAGCCTTGCTCGTGTACTACAATATCTGAACAAGATCAAGCCCAGACACCTCATAGATTAAAAGTAATTCATGGTCAAAGTAGGCACCATGAACACTGACTGTCAGTGTTCTTGGCCCTCAAGAACACCTATTGCGACAGAAATCGTCGCTAAAGCCTTTAGCGACGGATTTAATTAATTTAATTTCTTAAATTCCGAAAAATGTTTTAAAATAGAAAATAAATTCTAAAAATTAAAAAAAATAGTTTTAAAAATTATTTTAAATTCTGAAAATTAGTTTTTAATTATTTTGAATATATTTCATAAATATTTAATATTTTTAGAATATAAAAAGTATTTAATTTATTTAATTATAATATTAAATAAATTATTTAAAAATGATTTTAATACATGAAAAATCATTTAAAATTATATTATGGTATAAGAAAATAATTTAAGTTATTTTTGATAACTTTCAATATTTTGTGATGAAATTTCATTAATTAATTATTATTAATGATATTAAAGTTATTTAATAATTTAGTTTAAAAATGATTTTAATATTATAAAAATTATTTTAAATAAAAATAAAGTGTTTAAAAATATTTTAAGTTATAAAATATAACTTTTAATATTAAAAGGATAATTTTATTAATAAATTAATATTAATGATTATTAACTTATTATTAAAAATAGTAAATTTATTTAATAATTATATTAAATAAATTGTTTATAAATGGTTGTATTAATTTAAAAATCATTTAAAAGGATAGAAATGAATTAAAAATATTTTAAGATATGAATAATGACTTTTAATATTTTGATAAATAGAACATTAATACTTTAATATTAATAATAATTATTTAAAAAATGATTTTAATTCTTTTAAAAATCATTTAAGTGTAATATTAATACTTTAAAAGTATTTTAAGTTATTATAAATAACTTTAACATTTTAGAAATGATTTTATTAATAGTTTAATACTAATTAAATATTAATGATAATAGAATTGATTAGTATTTAAATCATTTTAATGTGTTTCCGATGTTTGAAATTTCGTGATAAATTATAATAAATGTTTTAAATTTATTATAAGACATTTAAAAATAATATGACTGATACGTCCAGATATTGAGTTGCAGAATAGAGTCTTAGGCTCGATAATTACCCGATAAAGTTGTCGGTACACCGATATATTTCAGAAATTGATCTGGACTTAGATAATGTGATTAGATAAGTGATTATTTGTGATTCAATGGTTGTTAAACCTATGTGCCAATGTGATTAGGGAATGTGCTGACTGCAATAAGCAGTATTATATGATATGATATGTTATTCTAATCAGACAAACGATCTTATTAATGATAGGTCGTGAGATAAGCGATAAATCTAAATTGCAAACTGTAAGCAGCGCTTCAGGCTAGTATCTTACCTTTGCATTTTCTTTATGCAATGGACATGAGTAATAATATTTGCAAATTATATTATTACTGTACATATTATTAACCTTATATTATATACGCTCATTACTTATCAACATGCTAGTATATGGTAATTCAGATATATATATATATATATATATATATATATATTTCTGTTAGTTAATTTCTGCAAATGGTTATACAAGTGTCCCCACTTGGATAATCATTGTATTTAATCACATGTTGATATACCTTTGTCAATTACCCGTATATATATATGTTGAATTATATATTATTGTTGAAACAAGATAAAACCTTTGATTTGGAACCCAGACAAGTATGAACATCCCTACACGGGAAAACTTTTATGCACCCAAGGTGGAACAGAGTGAATGATCTTATCGTTCTTGTAATGTAATATTGATCAATACAGGGCATAACGGGCTGATCACCCCCCGTGCCCGTAAGTAATGTCGGTTTACAGATAAATTTCTGTTTAACCTTTTCGAAAATAAAAATAATGTTCATGGCGTGTCACCATAACCCCAGTTATAGTCATTATGTAGTTTCAAAAATATGAAAGAGAGTTGTTATGTTATTATTATCGGTTCAGAATACTTCACAACTATTGACTTGTTGTAGAAGAATAGTACAAAGAAAACATTTAAATCCATTCAGCTTATATATATATATATATATATATATATATATATATATATATATATATATATATATATATATATATATAATTGCTATTACTTGCTTGGCACTCAAATGCTCATACTTGCTTAAATTTAAATGTTTTCAGTTAAGTGCGAACGACCAGAGAACTCTGCTAAGAACAAAGGAAAAGGGAAGGTTGCTGAATGAACGAATTACTATGTGATGTAATAGTTTGATATTATTAAGACAAGTATGACATATATTATCTATCATGGGTTGTAATGAATGTTTAAAGTTTACGTATTTGGGAGCTAGACTCTGATAATTATGTAAATTAAGTTTGACTTTTATATTATTGTTATTATTATTAGTATTATTCCGCTCATAGAAATGGTATCGTGAAGCACCGAGTTCGGGTTTCAAGTACCCGAATTTGGGGGCTTTACATCAACAGTTGTATAAATGAAGTTTGTATTTGATTTTTATAGTATGATATCTGGCGACTCAGAATGGGTCGTGTGGACCTATTTTGGGGGCGTCACAAATGGTATCAGAGCTTAGGGATATTGTCGCTGACAGAGATATGAGTCTAGAACTAGGAAGGGAGAGGCGAGTAATATACTTCGCTAATGTGTGACTTACCTAAGCTGAAATTATTTACTTGATAAGTTGACAAATTATGATATGTTAATTAACCTTTGTTTTGAAGCTATATTCTATAATGATATCTGAAATACATGAGATGAGCAATGAAAAAATCATGATACAGAGGAAATAACCGAGAAGGTACAATCTGAAAAGAAAGTAAGGTATTCTCATCTCTTCGAATGCCAGGTACCTACGTAAATTTTGAGGGCAAAATTTCATAAGGAGGGGAGATTGTGAGATCCCAAATTTTATGAAATGAAAGGATTCAATTTTCTTATAATTATTATTTTATTTCGTAAATGGTTAAATTGATAAAAGGTTAAAGTTAAGGGTGATATGTGAACATTTTTCAAAGTAGATAAGTTGTCATAAAATACTCAATTACTATTCACTCTAGTATTGTTCACTCGAATATTTGGGGCACTTTTTGGGTCAGAGTACTATTTACGAGTTACTATTCACGAGTTACTATTCATGAGTTACTATTTATGAGTTACTATTCACCCGTAAGATATATTTCTTTTTGGTCTAAATCATTTTTGGGTACAATATTATTTCATGAGGAGATGTGCTAATTTTTCAGACCGTTGATTGAAATTATATTAGTAAATCAATATGGATCGTTGGTTTAAAGTTTTAATAGTGAATCAGTATGGACCGTTACTTTAAGGTTTTAATAGTGAATCAGTATGGACCATTGCTTTAAGTTTTAATAGTAAAATCTTTTTATATAAAACAGAATACTTTTATAAAGTTATTCTATAAATAGAATATATTATATTTTATTATGCATAGTGTTTGCATAGTGCCTGTATAGTGTTTGCATAGTAAAATCTTTTATAAAGTTATTCGTTTTATTAGATTATAAATAGAATATATTATATTTTATTTAAAAGATTTTGCTTTAAATATAGACCGTCAGATTAAAATAAATCAATCTAGACCGTTCATGAGTTAGTTACTATGCAGTCTATTTTTCTATAAATAGAAGCTCATTCCTTCATTATTTTCTTACGAATTCACTGAAAATCTAGAGAGAAAAACTATAGAGAGAGGTCTTCTTCTATAATCTTGAGCGTATTTCTTTAGAGTTTAAGAAAGCTTTAAGCGTAGTACAAGTTTCTTCGAGTATATTCTCTCCCTACCAGTCGAAATACTCTTCTTTCAAAGGTACGGGATATTATTTGTTGTACTCGTAGGGGATATTATTTGTTGTACTCGTAAGGGGTATTATATCTTCTGTATTCATGAAGAGAACTTCTGTTAATTCATTATTTATTTTTCTGTTGGAATAACCTGTATACGCTGGCTACCCTATACTTGGTGAAAATTTTCTATTATTCCATTATTTATTATTCTATTGGAATAACCTGTATACGCGGGCTACCCTATACTTGGTGAAATTCTTTTGTTATTTCATTATTTATTATTCCATAACCTGTCTACGCGGGCTACCCTATACTTGGTGAAATTCTTCCGTTATTCTATTCTTTATTATTCTGTTGGAATATCATGTCTGTGCGTTTTACGCCGGACGTGGTTCCGTCTTTATTATTCTATTGGAATAACCTGTATACGCAGATTACCGTATGCCTGGTGAAGTCTGTTGTTATTCCATTCTTTATTATTCTGTTGGAATTACTTGTATACGCGGATTACCGTATACCTGGTGATTTCTGTTGTTATTCCATTCTTTATTATTATATTGGAATAACCTGTATACGCGGATTACCGTATACCTGGTGATTTCTGTTGTTATTCCATTCTTTATTATTCTGTTGGAACATCCTGTTTGTGCGATTACGCATGACCTGGTTCTATTATTTATTATTCTGTTGGAATAACATGTCTGTGCGGATTACGCACACATGGTGAAATTCTTCTGTTATTCTATTCTTTATTATTATGTTGGAATAACCTGTCCATGCGAAGTACTACATACATAGTGAAATTCTTTTATTATTCCATTCTTTATTATTATGTTGGAATAACCTATCTATGCGAAGTACTGCATACATGGTGAAATTCTTTTATTATTCCTTTCTTTATTATACTGTTGGTTAATGGTTTTACAGTTGTATGTCTTTGCCCTGTAGTGCAAAGATGATAAGTTGTTGAATATCTTTGGCCTGTAATGCAAAGATGATCTGTTGTTTGATAGCTTTGACCTATAGTGCGAAGATGGACATGTGTATGACATGATCATGATCATTTGTGATACTAACGAATAACCTTGGCCGTAGTGCATGGATAATTCAATGATGTGATTGGCAGGATCATGACCATTAGTTAACAGTTGAATGTCTTTGGCCGTAGTGCACTGACAGATAATTGATTGGTATGATCATGACCATTGGTTTTATAGTTGAATATCTTTGGCCCGTAGTGCAAAGGTAGACAACTGATTGGTATGATCATTGTTATTACATTTGAATATCTTCAGCCTTTGGGGTAAGGATATTGAGTAAACGTTCTATTAAGCCTTTATGGCAAGAAGGAACTGTTAATTCACATTATTATAAATATGAATTGTGAATTTAACTAACATCTTTGGTGGTTCAGGTGAAGATAAGTGTTAAAAGTTCAATTTGTCATAAGTATAACAAAGAACTATTGATGAGTATTACAGGAATAAGATATCAATGATGGACTTTTAATCTAGAAGCGATAGTGGACATTATGTTCTACTTAACTCTTCTAATGGATTGCTGATTCCGCTGTAATTATGGTTGAAAACTTTTATTATCTACCATATGTTCTAAATCTCTGATTTATTCTGATAAAGGCTGTTGATAAATTAATTATCTTAGCCATGATATTCTTTATTGGGCTATTTGTGCTCACCCTTTTTGCTTCACAACTCCTTTCAGGTAATAAGAGTATAGCTGGGTCGAGCGGGGATAACAGGGAAATAGTGTGATGGTCCGAGACTGTCAAAGTTTCTCAATACATTATAAAACGGCATGACATGCAACAGATAATCGTATTGAGGACCTAAGATGTTTGTGTTGTATTTTATATGTCACTTAATAATTGATTTTGGCAAACAACAATAGGGTGATGAGAACCCAATTTTGAAAGCGTCAAAAGTGCACCTCATTACAATGAACAAGATAATAATCTTGTCGTTCTTCTTTGGGGTCTATTGGGTCAACCAAGGATAATTCTGTGGACATATGATATCTATCATAACCTAGACGCATGGCCTCCCATGTACGAAGGTTTCCTTGAGCACTTCCCAAAGATTTTAATTTCTAAAATAATTTTTGACTGTACCTTTATGTAAGGTAACATTGTAAGGTCTTGTGGTCAAGGCACCACGAGAGTATTATATATATTTGTATTAAAACTCACCGCTTATTTGTTGTCGTGCTCTGCACGACAGTTCAACAGTTGTATAAATGAAGTTTGTATTTGATTTTTATAGTATGATATCTGGCGACTCAGAATGGGTCGTGTGGACCTATTTTGGGGGCATCACAATTTCAAATAGACCTGTAAATCGAGGGTTGAGATTTCCTCTCTTCATCGACTCTTACTTCTGGAATAACACATTCTTGTACTTTCTTCTTCATATTCATCAGCTCCGGATCTGTAGCTTGAGCAGCTTTAACTTTATCGATTAAATTCGGATCTACTCGTATATTTAACATCATCACGTGGGTCCTTGGAGTCTTTAACTCTATCTCCATCCTATGTAAATCATACAAAATGGGTCTTTGTGTTAACAACGTCGCACTCGTAACCGCATACGATCTTCTGCTCAACACGTCAGCTACTACGTTCGCTTTTCCAAGATGGAATTGAATGGTATGGTCATAATCTTTCAATAGCTCGAGCCAACGTCTTTGGCGCATGTTACGTTCGTTTTGGGTGAAAAAATATTTGAGGGTTTTGTACCGGGCTCAAGGTCGATATAAAATTTGATTTCACGCTCTGGGGTAGGCTAGGAAGTCTTCAGAGAATACGTCTGGAAATTTATTAATAATAGAAATATCATTCAAATCTGACGTATTTTTGTTTAAATCTGTGACATGGGCTAAGAAAGCTTGACATCCATTTTTCAATAAACGACTGGCTTTATGGCCTGATATAACAGTGATTGACTTTAGTGGTTTGGTTGCTTAAATTCGCATAACAGGTTGGTTAGGAATATGAAAGCTAACAACCTTACGAAAACAATCCATTTTAGCATGATGAAAAGTTAACCAGTCGATTCCTAAAATCACATCAAATGCAAGTGTTTTCAAAGATGAGATCAATAGGTAATATGAGGGTATTGATTTGAATCAAACAAGATTTATAAATGATGAATGTAACGAAGGTTAAGTTTAAACGTTGAGCACAAGTAGGTGAAATAAAAGAATGGGTAGAACCGGTATCAAATAAGGTATACTTCGCAAGAATTTATGATTAGCTTACCCATGATAACTTCATTCGGGTTCCTCGCTTTTTGGGAAGTCACAAAAAACACTCTCCCTTAAACTTATAATTTTGCCTTGTCTGGGACAGCCTTTGGTGCTACCGTCCCAGCTGGACTTAACTTCCTTGTGTACAGTTTAGACTGATATGTCCCTCCTCTCTGCATCTGTAGCATACGACCGGTAGTCGTTCTCCTTCCTTAGAAATGGGTGCTGGTGCTGCTGTCGATGTCTTTCCGTCATTGTTGAATCTTTTCTTCTTAAAGTTTTTCCCACTTAGTTCACCTTTCCTATTATCTTGGCCATGATTACCACCGAAGTGGTTACCATTTCTAGCATGATAATTTCCTCCACGATGGTTATCATTGTTCCGATGGCCGTTGCCACCGGTACGATTATTATCGTGTTGTTGGTTGTTGTCTTTTGGTTGGGATGACTCATTATCGCGCTCCAATAACTGAGCGCTATTCACAACATCTGAATATAAACAAAGTTTGTGAGAAATGAGGTATTGACAAATTTTGGGTTTCAAACCTCTCAGAAATATTCGTGTCATTCACTCCTTATTATCTACCAAATGAGATGCAAACCGGGATAACTCCGCAAACTTAGCCTAATATTGAGATACGATCATATTTTTTTGTTCCAGCTTGATAAATTCTACCTCCTTCATGTGATGAATACTCTCCGGAAAGTACTTGTCATTGAACAATTCTTGGAACTTCTCCCAAGACATTTTCAGTGCAGAAATATGAGTACGTTTTACAGATTCCCACCAGTAATCTGCCTCTCCTCGCAACATAAAGGTGGCGAAGGGAACCTTTTCCTCCCCTGAGCATCCTAAGACATCAAATATCTTAGTGATATGCTTAATCCACGTTTCTGCCTTAAGTGGCTCTGGCTTTCCTAAAAACTCCGGTGGTCCCAGCTCCTTGAATTGCTTAGCAGTGACCAGTCGTGAGTTGCCATTGATTCCACATGCATTTTGAACTGGAATCTCTCTCGTTTGGTGTTGCATGAATTCTAGAAAGCTCCTAAACATACCATCGTTCGTTATTTAGTAGGTGTTGTTGTTTACATGAGGATTATTGCCTTCGTGATGAACATTATCCTGGTTATTGATTGGCGGTGACTCAACGGTCTCATGTGCTCCATTTCCTATCTCAAAATTTTTAGACGTCATTCTCAAACATTACCACAAACACAAGGGTTAATTGACATGCCACATATTATCCCTATATTCTGACTGACCGATTAAATAACAAATAAACTTAGGTAGGACACACTATCGAAGGATTTATTCGTCTGTCCCCTCCTAGTTCTACCCTCAGATATCCGCCAGGGATCATATCTATAAGCTTTGATACCAACTGTGACACCCCCAAAATAGGTCCATACAACCCATTCTAAGTCGCCAAATACATGGTGCATAATTCAAATACAAACTTAATTTATACAATACGACAAACGTAAGCTGAGAGTTTTAACACGAATATTGTCTCGTAGACAATATCCAAACTCAAATGAAATCCTCATTATATTTATTATCATACTATTTCATAGAATAGTGAAGACTACTATAGCCACCATCTTGAACCATCACTCTATTCCCTAACTAGTCCCAGCTATATTCTCATTTCTTGAATAGAACAATGAAAGAAAAGGGTGAACTCAACTAGCCCAGTAAAGAATATTATGACTAAGATTATGTAGAATAAATTATCCTTAGTCTTCAACAGTATAAAAATTGATAGAATACAATAGACAACAAGTTTAACTGCACTGGAACAAGTCATCCATTAGAAGAGTCAAGTAGAGCATGATGTCTACTATCTTCTATGATTTAAAAGTTTATCATAAATATTTTATCTCTCCAATATAATTCAATAAATAATCCACATCATCGATTTATCCATGCACTACGGGCCAATGATATTCATTAGTATCACATCCACGAATTATCCATGCACTACGGCCAAGGATATTTGTTATTATCACATCCATGAATTATCCTTGCACTACGGGCTAAGGATATTTGTTAGTATCACCAATGGTCATGTTCATGCCAAACAACTGTCCATCAATGCACTACGGGCCAATGAGGACTTTTACCACATCATTTTTAATATTACTGGTCATGATTATACCGATACATAATTCATACTCATAATCATACCAATCAACAGTCCATCTATGCACTACGGGCTAAAGATGACTTTCATCACAATATAAGCATGAGGATGATGACAATGATATAAGAATTCAATTAAGTGAGATCAAGGATAAATTTTAAAGATTTATAATTCAAGTTATCCAGAGTTTAAGAATGTCCAAATTGTCAACATGATAACTGCTTTGTGGAGTAAAATTCCAGAATAACATTCATGTATCAAAAATAATTTGGACAGAAAAGAAATCAATTTTTTTGTCATAAATAGTACCCCAGGTGAATAGTAACCGAGTGAATAGTACCTTGTGAATAGTACTTCGTGAATAGTACCTCGTGAATAGTACCGTATATATAAATAGTGCCGTATGTATGAATAGTACTCCGACATGAAAAGATTAAAATTTAACAAGAATGTCCAAAAAAATATTTCAGTGAAATGATACTAGATGAAGCGCAAATTTCAAGGATATTCTACTAATTTTAAGGAGTATAGAAGCAATACTTATCAAAATAAGTGTAGAATTAGGAATATGAAACGAAATAATATTACTAAATACTACAGAGTATGGAAGAAAATATTATTTCTTTCAAATACTAAACAAAATAATATACCTTACGAATATTGAACGAATACAATATCCCTTACGAATATTAAACAAAAATAATATTCCTTACGAATATTGAACGAAAATAATATTCTTACGAATATGAAAAATAATATCTCTTCTGAATATGAAATAAATAATATCCCTTATCTTAGTAGGAGAGTAATTTCGACTAGTATAACGAAGATATTCTTAAAGAAAACTTGTACTGCTTTCTACACTCAAAGCTTCCTTAAACTCAAAAGAAATATGCTCAATATTATAGAAGAAGAATTCTCTGATTCTGGTGTGATTTTCATTTCTAAACTAAGGATCCTATTTATAGGAGAATACCAAGATACTATTTAGGAAAAAAAATCACGGACTGACAGTAAATTTCAGACGATTACACGGGCAAGAATTCTGATTTCACATGATTTTTACTATGCAGCACTATGTTGCACTATGCAGTACTATGAAAAAACTATGCAGTACTATACAATAAAATAAAATAAAATATATTTTATTTATAAAAAGTATTCTATTTTATATAAAATTTTTCTGTTTTATTACTATTATAGTAATAATAAAACAAAAACTGAGATAACTTTCTACCGACAATTTTGAAAAATGAGTAAGTGGGGGTCCATGTAATAAGGCAAACTTACAACAAATACTTCATAAAAAATCCCTCTATTTATCACAAATCATTTGACTTGTCTAAACACATTTTTAATAACATTTATTCGTCATTAATATTATAACTCACAATATTAACAACCAGATCATTCCAAGGAAAGATGGGGCTTTCCGATATGAACATCTCCTTATTGGCGCACAATTAGATGACCAAACCCTTTTCCTCGACAGAACTTTCTAGACATTTGTTAGAGTTTATGCCCTAGAGGGCAATTATTTGATATAATTGCTTAACGTTTTGATATTATATTTGATTGAATAAATAAATAATTTTATTATAATTTTATTTAATGCGTAATATAATTTTTAACATAATAAAATTCCTTAGAATAGTGATACAAATTATATAGTTTCAAGTATGTGACTTGAACATGAGATTATACAATTACAATTAGTATCATTGTTCTTAAATGTCCCTAGTCGAGTATCATTGTTGATGAGACAACAATGATGCATTGAGACTAGTATGTGGATTGACTGATGACCAAATCTCATTGGTCATAAATATATGAGATATTAAGTCAATGCATAGGTACATGTTAGAGAACGATGTACTGGACAAACCCACCATGAGAATTCTATATGGAGCATTATGCGAAGTGTCATTAGCAATTCTCATAGTGACAATGATGTAATGGTCCTTCGACCTGAAATCGCTATATTACTACACGAGAATTTATGTACTTTGATATCATCAAATGTCACCTTTAATAGGGTGGACTATAAAGGTGATTATTGGGTTCATCATGAATCGTGTGAGAAATATGAGTGATCTAGATGGAATTTAACCATCCTATATATTATGGGTGATATCCACAGGCCTCTTGATTGAGTAGGACTATGAAATGCATGGCCATGCTCAAATAGTGATTTGCTTCATATAGTCTACTCATTGATCAAGAAAACTCAGATTAAATTATGAAGAGTATGACACATTCCATGACTCGAGTTTAATCTAGGATATTAAGGTTAAAAGGATTAAATTACATTGAAACATTGATCACGAAAAGGTTGCATCGAATCATCGATTTTATTATTACTTGGGTAGCAGTGATGCATTACTAGATGCCACTCACTGTTTATAATTTTATAATATAATTTTAAAATTATTGCCAACGTAATAATAACCTATAGGGTCACACACAAAGAAAGTTATTAAAAGAGAATTAATTTAAATTGTAAGGATTTAAATATATCAATATGATTGATAGTATTTAAATCACGAATTTAAATTAAAAAGATGCTTTGTATATGTATATATATTAATTAAGTAAGACTTAATTAAGATATAATATATATATATATATATATATATATATATATATATATATATATATATATATATATATATATATATATATTTGGATTTTATTTTAATTAGATTAGGGTTTTGATTAATTCCGATTTATTGCTATATATATATATATATGATATATCAGCGTCTTTGGAAAGTTAATCAAAAAAAAACCCTAGCCGCTCTTAGAGAGAGACTAGAGAAAATAGTTTCGAAAATCCTCATCCTTGGTGGCTAGTACCGCGATTCCTTCTTCTGCAGATCGTAAGACGATTCGTAGAGCGTTCGTGTGGATACCGTAGAGACGTAGTTCGTTTGAATTACGTTGGAGATTCGACCGCATCGTTTAATCGCTTTCTTAATCGGTCTAATTTCTAACCACTGAATTAACTATTTTTCGCATGGATCCTGTTTAGGGTTTCGAATTTGGTTTAAATTGTTCTATTTCTGCTGTGCGTTTCTGTGTCGAAACCCTTCAGTGGTATCAGAGCTACTTGCGAAAGGATTAATTCAGATTACGTGTTTTAATTTTATTCGATATATATGATATATGATGATGCATGTTTACCGATATGAAATTGAATATATGATATTCCGTTGTATGTGTATTCTGGTAATATATATGATGATATTATTAATCGTATCTTTAATCGGTGGAATAACAATATAACTGTTCTAATCAGATTAGAAGCATGAAGAATCGTTTTAATATGATTAATCGAAACTAGACATATATGATAAATAATGTGCATGCTTAATAAGATTAAAATTGGTGAGATCTAATTTTTTTTAATAAAATCCCTCATTAAATTATTAAGTCTAAATCAGATACCTTCCAATGAATAATACTCATCAAGACCTTGATCAATAGATGTAGGTTTGCCAAAGCAAAGTACCCTATTTATCTAGGTAAGATGCGATAGGATAATTGTGATATCCAAACTATTAAAATCATTAGGCCTGACTTAACTGAGTTATCTCAATAGGATTATGGACTTAGAAGCATAGAGTTTGGTTGGTACCATTAGATGGTTGGTACCATTTGACAAAAGGGTTGTCTACCTAAATAATTATGTTTTAAGAGATTAGCCAAAGCTAACTTAAGTCATAATGAAATATGGATCTTGGCTCACTAGAAAGATTTAATAGAAAATGTTTTTCGAATTAATGGTGAGGGCTATTAATTTGAATAAAATAGTGAGAGGTATATTTTGAATGTACTATTATCAATTACATAATATCAAATCTGCAATTTGACTTATTATTTTGGCACTTATAAATTGTAGATATCAATGGCAAACAACAACAACACAAGTAGTCTTTCACTACAATCAGTCCTTGAGAAGGACAAGCTGAGTGGGATTAATTTCCTTAACTGGCATAGGAACTTGAGGATTGTCCTCAAACAAGAGCGCAAGCTATATGTCCTTGATAGGCCCATTCCTGTAGCACCGGCTGTCATGGCACCACGTGCGAAGCATAATGCTTACAAGAAGCATCAAGATGATGCTCTGGACGTGAGTTGTCTCATGCTAGCAACCATGAACGCTGAGTTTCAGAAGCAACATGAGATGATCGAGCATCTCAAGAAATTGTTCGAAGGGCATGCTCGACAGGAAAGGTATGATACAAGCAAGGCATTGTATCACTGTAAAATGGGTGAACGTGATCCAGTTAGTCCACATGCGCTAAAAATAATTGGGTATATTGAGTAACTTGATAGGTTGGGTTTTCCAATCACTCCGGAAGCCCAAACTGATCTTGTTTTACAATCCTTGAATAGCAGCTACTCTCAATTTGTTATGAATTATCTTATGAATGAAATTCAGAAACCCCTTAGTTGTTGAGCATGTTAAGAACTGCCGAGAAAAACATGGAAAAGGCAGGACCCACTCCCATAATGATGGTGCAAAAGGGGAATGCTAAGGGAAATTGGAAAGACAAGAAGAAGATGGGATCTAAATCTGGTGCCAAACCCAATTTCAAAACCAAACAGGCTTTAAAGCCTAAAGGCGGGGTGGCTAAAGAAGGTGATTGTCACTTTTATGGAAAACCTGGACACTGGAAGAGGAATTGTCATGCTTATTTGGAAGAAGTAAAGAAAAAGAAAGGAAGTGTGACTTCCGATTCAGGCATATATGTTATAGAAGTCAATTTGTCTACTTCAACATCATGGGTATTCGATACTGGATGTGGTTCTCACATTTATGTTAATGTGCAGGAACTCCAAAGGAGTGGGACTTTGGCAAAAGGAGAGGTTGACCTACGTGTTGGGAATGGAGCAAAAGTTGCTGTAGTACTGGTCGTAGGAACTTATCATTTATCTTTGCCCTCGGGGCTAGTTTTAGAATTAGAAGATTGTTATTTTGTGCCTGCTATAAGGAAAAATATTATTTCTGTTTCTTGTTTGGACAAGAAAGGTTTTTCATTTATGATAAAGAACAACCGTTGTTCGTTTTACTTAAATGATATATGCTATGGTGTTGGACAATTGTTTAATGGTCTCTATATTCTTGACTTAGATATGCCTATCTATAACATAAATACAAAATGATTTAAATCAAATAATTCAAATCCGACATATCTCTGGCACTGTCGTTTGGGCCATATAAATGAGAAACGCATATCAAAACTCCATAAAGATGGGTTTTTGGATTCATTTAATTTTGAATCATATGAGAAATGCGAGTCTTGTTTATTAGGCAAGATGACTAAAGCCCCTTTCAATGGACACAGGGAACGGGCTAGCAATGTATTGGAACTTATACATAGTGATGTATGTGGACCCATGAGTTCGTTAGCAAGAGGTAGGTTTTATTACTTCATTACATTTACTGACGACTTCAGTAGATATGGATATGTGTATCTAATGAGACACAAATTCGAATCCTTTGAAAAGTTCAAGGAATTCAAGAAAGAAGTTCAAAACCAATTTGGAAAAAGTATAAAAGCCCTTCGATCCAATCGAGGAGATGAATACTTAAGCCAAGACTTTGATGACATTCTAAAGGAGTGTGGTATTAGATCACAGCTCACTCCACCTAGAACACCACAATGGAATGGTGTGTCTGAGAGGAGGAATTGAACCTTATTGGACATGGTACAATCAATGATGAGTCATGCAGATCTTCCAATAAGCTTCTGGGGTCATGCCCTAGAAAAAGCTACATTCACACTTAACCGTGTTCCTACAAGGACGGTTCAGAAGACACCATATGAGATGTGGACTGGAAAACGTCCTAGTATGTCGTTCATGAAGATTTGGGGTTGCGAAGCATTTATAAAACATCTGGATTCTGACAAGTTCGGACCAAAATCTGACAAATGTAATTTTATGGGATACCCAAAAGAAACAAAAGGGTATTATTTCTATAAACCTTCTGAGAATAAAGTGTTTGTTGCTCGAACTGATATTTTTCTAGAAAGAGAATTTGTCTCTAAAGGAAACAGTGGGAGGAAAGTAGAACTCGAAGAAATTCGAGAACCACAAAATATCATTGAACCTGAGTTGGAACGTGAACATGAACCACAAGAAATTGTGGAAAGTGAACCTGCTCAAATTACACAAGGAATTCGTAGATCTGGTAGGACATGCCAAGAGCCCGCGAGATATTATGGATATCTTGTGACTAAAAACAGCGTTGTGATGCTCATAGATCAGGAGGAGCCTGCTTCCTACAAAGAAGCTATGAATGGACCAGATTCTGACAGATGGTTTGAAGCCATGAGATCTGAAATGGACTCCATGTATATCAACCAAGTATAGACTTTGGTTGATCCACCCGAAGGGGTAAAATCAATCGGGTGCAAGTGGGTTTTCAAGAAGAAAACTGATATGGATGGTAATGTACAAACCTTCAAAGGTCGACTGGTAGCAAAAGGTTACAAACAAGTTCAAGGTGTTGATTATGATGAAACCTTCTCTCCAGTGGCAATGGTTAAATCCATCAGGTTCTTACTTGCTATTGCAGCCTTTTACGATTATAAAATCTGGCAGATGGATGTCAAAACTGCTTTCCTTAACAGAAATCTACTTGAGGATGTGTACATGACACAACCTGAGGGATTTGTCAATCCAAAGGATGCTGGAAAGGTATGTAAGCTGTAGCGATCCATTTATGGATTGAAGCAAGCCTCTCGGAGTTGGAATCTTCGATTTGATGAAGCAGTCAAAGAGTTTTAAAAATAAAGATGAACCTTGTGTATATAAGAAGGTTAGTGGGAGTCACATTGTATTCCTGATATTATATGTTGATGACATATTAATTATTGGGAATGACATTCCTTCATTACAGGCTGTAAAAACATGGTTAGGAAAATGTTTCTCCATAAAAAATTTAGGCAATGAAGCCTACATTTTAGGTATCAAGATCTATCGAGATAGATTGAGGAAAATGCTCGGCCTAAGTTAGAGTACATATATTGATAAAGTGATGAAACGGTTCAGCATGCAAGAGGAAAAAAGAGGACACTTACCCATGACTTATGGTGTAAAGATCTTTAAGGCCCAATGTCCTCAATCACAAGATGATGAGGAGTGTATGAGAAAGATCCCTTATGCTTCGACAATTGGATCTATCATGTATGCAATGATATGTACTCGTCCGGATGTCTCTTATGCTTTGAGCATGCCGAGCAGATACCAGTCGAATCCAGGTGAAGGTCACTGGACAGCAGTCAAGAATATCCTCAAGTACCTAAAAAGGACTAAGGATTCATTCTTGGTATATGGAGGTGAAGACGAACTGGCAGTAAAGGGTTACACAGATGCTAGTTTCCAGACTAACAATGATGACTATAAGTCTCAGTCAGGTTTTGTGTTTTGCCTTAATGGTGGCGCTGTTAGCTGGAAGAGTTCGAAGCAAGAGGCAGTGGCCGATTCTACAATAGAGGCTAAGTATATTGTTGCTTCTAGTGCGGCCAAGGAGGCTGTATGGATTAAAAAGTTCATCACTAAACTTAGTGTTGTTCCAACCATTGTTGATCCGATTGCTCTATACTGTGATAATAATGGAGCCATTGCACAGGCTAAGGAACCCAGATCTCACCAACGATCCAAGCATATACTTAGGCGGTACCATCTCATCCATGAAATCATTGATAGAGGAGATGTACGTATAGGAAGAGTGCCAACAGATGATAATGTTACAGATCCACTGACCAAGGCTTTGTCGTAGCAGAAGCACGACGGTCACACTAGTTCCATGGGTATAAGATACATGAGTGATTGGCTCTAGTGCAAGTGGGAGACTGTTAGAGTTTATGCCCTAGAGGCCAATTATTTGATATAATTGCTTAACGTTTTGATATTATATTTGATTGAATAAATAAATAATTTTATTATGGTTTTATTTACTGCGTAATATAATTTTTAACATAATAAAATTCCTTAGAATAGTGATACAAATTATATAGTTTCAAGTATGTGACTTGAACATGAGATTATATAATTTCAATTAGTATCATTGTTCTTAAATATCCCTAGTCGAGTATCATTGTTGATGGGACAACAATGATGCATTGAGACTAGTATGTGGATTGACTGATGACCAAATCTCATTGATCATAAATATATGAGATATTAAGTCAATGCATAGGTACATGTTAGAGAACGATGTACTGGACAGACTCACCATGAGAATTCTATATGGAGCATTATGCGAAGTGTCATTAGCAATTCTCATAGTGACAATGATGTAATGGTCCTCTGACCTGAAATCGCTATATTACTACACGAGAATTTATATACTTTGATATCATCAAATGTCACCTTTAATAGGGTGGACTATAAAGGTGATTATTGGGTTCATCATGAATCGTGTGAAAAATATGAGTGATCTAGATGGAATTTAACTATCCTATATATTATGGGTGATATCCATAGGCCTCTTGATTGAGTAGGACTATGAAATGCATGGTCATGCTCAAATAGTGATTTGTTTCATATAGTCTACTCATTGATCAAGAAACTCAGATTAAATTATGAAGAGTATGACACATTCCATGACTCGAGTTTAATCTAGGATATTAAGATTAAAAGGATTAAATTACATTGAAACATTGGTCACGAAAATGTTGCATCAAATCATCGATCTTATTATTACTTGGGTAGCAGTGATGCATTACTAGATGCCGCTCACTATTTATAATTTTATAATATGATTTTAAAATTATTGCCAACATAATAATAACCTATAGGGTCACACATAAAAAACGTTATTAAAAGAAAATTAATTTAAATTTTAAGGATTTAAATATATCAATATGATTGATAGTATTTAAATCACGAATTAAAATTAAAAGGATGCTTTGTATATGCATATATATTAATTAAGTAAGACTTAATTAAGATATAATATATATATATATATATTTGGATTTTATTTTAATTAGATTAAGGTTTTGATTAATTTCGATTTATTGCTATATATATATGATATATCAGCGTCTTTGGAAAGTTAATCAAAAAAAAAAAACCCTAGCCGCTCTTAGAGAGAGACTAGAAAAAACAGTTTCGAAAATCCTCATCCTTGGTGGCTAGTACCCCGATTCCTTCTTCTGCAGATCGTAGGAAGATTCGTAGAGCGTTCGTGTGGATACCGTAGAGACGCAGTTTGTTTGAATTGCGTTGGAGATTCGACTGCATCGTTTAATCGCTTTCTTAATTGGTATAATTTCTAACCACTGAATTAACTGTTTTTCGCATGGATCCTGTTTAGGGTTTCGAATTTGGTTTAAATTGTTCTATTTCCGCTGTGCGTTTCTACGTCGAAACCCTTCAACATTGACAATATTACAAATAATAATATGAATAACTGTGTCGTCTCAATTATTGATTTAATAATTTAAAATATTGTGCAGATGATACTGTGACAATAATTGAATCAATAATATGAGATACTATGCATCAACTATTGTTGCAATAATTGAATAAAACTGAGTGACTTATCATGTAAGCATTAATAATTAAAGATATTATACAATATCGTGTGCTACTATGCAACCACACGTATTACTATACTTTTATCACCGGGTATTTCAATAGTTTTAACGGTAAAAGTTTTGTCGTTATTTTTATAAAAAGGATATTTCTGTCGCTTTCTAAATTCGACAGTAATTCCGTTGTGGGGTCCACCAATGATTGTGTCGTCGTACAAATATTTCTTAATAAAATGAATATTCTCCGACCAAACGAATATTTTATGATAACTTGCTTACTTTGCAAAATTTGTAAATATTACCCACAACTATAACATTATATCAAATCCATACCTTATTATTATTCAAAATAACATTTAGAGAAAAATTAAATCTTTATTTATAAAAGTTGGGGTCTTACAGTGTAGACACTCGAAATTTTGTATTTATGTTACTAACCTTGCATGAGGGCAGAATCGTCTTCCAGAGACAACCTTGGAAGTCACATTCAGTTCCAACCCCGAAGATAACCCCAGGAGATTCAGTTTCAATCCCAGAGATAACCCCGGGAGATCCAGTTCCAACCCCAGAGATAACCTCGGGAGATCCAGTTACAACCCCGGAGATAACCCCGAGAGATTCAGTTCCAACCTCGAGGGATCAAGTTCAAATCCCAGAGTCAACCCCGGGAGGTCAAATCAACCTCAGAGATAACCGTGAGGACAGTCAGAGTCAACAACATGCCAATCTTGGATATGACCTTGAGAAAAGACTGCTACAACTGCGCCAAAGCTAGAGACAACCCCGGGAGGAGAAAAATGGTCATTTTACCTCCTCAGCATCACATCAACGTCGTCTCAACATAGTTCAACTCAAACTGCGTCCAAAGATGTCAGACAAGAACCATAGCTCAAATCCCGAGTGACAATTGCACAAGACAGCTCAACGGATAAACAACGAAGACTTGGAAATCTACTCATGGACCCATCTTCCTGGCTTCAGACAATCTCTAATCCCATGTCATTGTGTTGCTCTTGACAATGGCTTTTTCGAAAAGGTACAGCACGCCTCCATCGGATGCCCAGATTGAAAGTTATGAAAGTTTGAGTGGACAACGCGTAGCCCGAGTGCACGTACTTTGAGACGATGGGACCCGCAAAACCTGGGGCAGCCCGAGCAGCCGCAAGTAGACCCGCGGCTGCCGCGGGTTGACCCGTGGCCACTTGGTCTATAAATATGAGCTCCCATAAGCTCATTTGAAAAAAGAAGAAGAAAAGAGAGAAAACTATGTCTATTTCAACTCCTAACCCCTTCTAAAGTGCTCCAAACTGAGTGATTCTTCTTTCGAAACACTTGTAAGCTCGTGTTCTACAACATACTAAAGTTTAACTGATGGAAACCGAGTTTTAGGCCCCAAAAGCTATCTGAAGTCTTCTTGGCAGCCCACTGTAAGATTTTGTAGTTTTAAGCTTTCTACTATATATATATATATATATATATATGTATATATATATATATATATATATATATATATAAGAAGAAAAAAGCCACCGGACGTAATATATATATCTCCTCGAACTCGATCAATCATGCCTGGATAGAATTTCCGTGGCTTTTACTACTTTTATATACATACACACAGACACACACACACACACACACACACACACACACACACACACACATATATATATATATATATATATATTTCTATTTCTGTCTGGCATGGTGTTTACTTCGTGACCATTTAGCGCTTTTATATATACATATATATATATATATATATATATATATATATATATATATATATATATATATATATATATTTACTGCTTTTATATATATATGCTTTAACTGTTTTCGCAATGTAGATATTTAATTTTGTAGTCTGTGGACTAGATTAGTCTAAATCTAGCTATCTTTAACTTTGACTGGTTCAAAAGTGAGCAAACTAGAACCGTTGAAGCTAGAATGACTTAGATTTACTTAAATCTAGTTTTCTTTCTAACTTTTGTACATATTAATCTATCACGTGAGCTTAGGAGCCATGTGATCGAAGATTAAGTCTGTGAATCTAGATTCGGTTCCCACGATGGACATTTCTCAGATGCAGTCAGTTTGTAAATTATCTACGGTGTCTGCATATCCTTGAATGGCTATCATGCCCATAAGGAGTTTGGCACTGCTATGTATCTTATTTTCTCTAAGATGTTTCACATCTCGAAAATAAAATCAATCAAGCTGAATACAGAATAAAATGGAAGTATCAAAGGCCTCAATTACTATTGAGCATAAGAGTTTGAAAACCTATTTTTTAAAACATCACTGCTATATCTTGCCTAAAACTGAACTTTTATACACAAGTCAAACCCTTTGTATATTGGTCCAAACGAGGCATATCACTACGTCCAGATAATTGCACATAGGCCCAATAAATACACACACACAACCAGATAAATAAGGTAATTGAAAAGTTGCGGTAACCGTGTTTTCACGGAAGTCTGGGGGGTGCCTAACACCTTCACCTTGGTTAATCAAGCCCCTAAACTCAATGAATCTCAGTTTCCAAGGCAAGTTAAACAGTGTCTAACCATTGGGCCTTTGTGTAAACCTTTTTTAAAAATTGGTTGAGTTGGTACAAATATTTCAAATCTACTAAATGACGACTATAAAAGTTAAATCGTCGACATTCACATGTCAGGCGTTTTCAAACTTGCCTTTTCAGACAAAACTCAACCAAATGAGAACACAAAAGGGCAAGCACAGAAAAGGACACAAATCTTTTCGACGTCGACAGGTGGTGACTCTGTTGGGGACTCTAGTAAGAGGACTTAAGCCCCTGTTCAACCTTTTTAAAAAACTTTTTTTATCTTCTTGTGTGAATGATGCATTTACATTGAATGGATGTGTACTAATACTTTATTTACTTCACTTTAGTGCTTCGCACCATATCTGCCTGTGATATTAGTGCTTCTCATATGCCATCATTTCCATACAGTAAGACGCGATGTATGTGAATGTATGCTGTGTGATTCCTCCATCAGGAGGCAAACCCGTCAGTGTTTGATTACTGGATTCAAGGGAGACTAATCCCGCGAGGCTCAGGAAAGGCACCACCCAGGTTAGATCCAATTGAAAGATCGGATTAACTTCCCATCCAATAAATTGCGATGATCTGGGGACCTTCATGCCGAAAAGCCGTGAGAATAGCCTAAGATAGGTCAACCTCTGATAAACTAAACACAAAGGGAAGTCTCTTCATACCTTCTCATTTTTAATTCCATGTAAATCTCAATGTAATGGAAAATATAAAGGAAGATGTAAATATGCATTCCTTTTCCCTATCAAGACCTGTCATGCTATCTTGACTTAAAAACAACTGACATCTGTTTTGTAGGAGAATATTAAAACACTTCTAAAACAAACACATTGCATAACATACAACATCTTCACGTTTTCCCAGACTAAACTACGTAGTCATTTTGTAGGGAAACGACTGGTCCCGTTACCCATTCAAAGTCCAAAAAGGCACTAAGCCCACCGTCAGACATGGCTACAAGTGCCCAACCTGATCCTACTCCTGTTTTTCGAAAGGAGTTTGAAGGATTAAGGAATTAAATAACAGAATTGGTTGTTCTTCTGAAAGGACTAAACAAACAAACTCAGGGTCCACAAATACCCACTCAAATCGAATCCTCTGCATAGGGAGGAATCTAAGGCATAGACAGAGAAGTCCCAATACATGAGTCTAAGACTGAGAAGTTTAACAAAACCCCTGAAATCACCCATCTTAAAGAAGATCAAGACACCGGTGATATTCAGAAGAAGGTTCAACAAATGGAAAAGACTATTCGGTCAATCAAAGGGACTGGAACGCATGGAAGCGTTACCTATTCAGACCTTTGCATCTTCATTGGGGTTCATTATCCAAACAAATTCAAAGCTCCTAATTTTGAGATATATGACAGATTGAGAGATCCCTACCCTCACTTAAAAGTGTTTATCGGAGAACTTGGATCCTACGCTAAGGATGAAAAATTGAGAATGTAATTATTTTAAAAGAATCTAATTGGAGAAGCCAGAGCATGGTATGCTAGATTGGATAACTCCAAAATCCATCACTGGGAGGAATTATCCCATGCTCTCCTTAATCAATAAAGCTTTTAAACGCAAATGGCTCTAGATAGATATCAAATAACCAAAGTCAAGAAATAAAACGATGAGTTATTTAGAGAGTATGCCCAAAGATGGAGGCGTCTGGCTGCTCATGTAATCCCATCTATGATAGAGACTGAGATGGTGATGACCTTCATAGACATTCAAGAAGCTCCATTTTATGAGAGGGTCCTAGCAGGCATAGGAAAACTATTATCAAAAATGATCAAGCACATAGAAATGATAGAGACGGGGTTAAAATATGGGAAGATTCAAGACCTCATCAAGCTGTGGCTTAGTATATCCAAGCTGGAAATTATGGAAATAACCTCAGGAGGGTAAATAAGAAGAAAAAAGAGGATGTATCCTTGGTGCTGCAAGGAAAAACTCAAAGAGGCAATCAAAACTTGCCTATTCAAAGGAGAAATTATTCTCCTTTTCAAGCACAATCCTTAAATCCTCCATTGCCAAAAAGTGGAGAAATCAAACGTCCAAGAGTGTTCACACCCTTAGGGGACTCATTGGAAAACATTTTCAAACTTCTGACAGCGTAGAAGAAAATTACCCATCTCCTTCTACCAACCAATCCAAGTGGAAAAGGTTTCAATACAAGCAAGAAGTGTGATTACCATTCTGGAGCTCGAGTCACGACACCCAAGATTGTTGGGCCCTCAAACATAAGATCCAGGATTTAATAGATAATAGTGAGATCGTGGTGTTAAAGCCCGAGCAACTACATGTTCAAGATAACCTTCTCCCTCAACACAAGGAAGAGAACGTTAACATGATCAACAGAGGGAGTGGAGAGAGTTCCAATTATCTCAGATACGTGTGTGGTTCTCCCCAAACCAGCAAAGATAATTTTGATAAGTGGGATTAATCAAAGTTCCAGTTTATGATAGAACGAGAGTTGAAGTCTATCGATGAATAGGTCAATCAACTGGCAGAATTGGTGATACATCAGCACCAAGTCACACGGCAGTTGTTCAGTCAGGAGAATGCAAGTCTTCTCTCCCTTATCACAAAAAAATCAACCACAAGCTCAAGATAATGAAACCTTGGAGGAAAAGCTTGCAAGAAAAGTAAGATCCCAAGCCCGTCGGGATTTTGCTAACCAAAGGGAGTTCACCCATTTGGGTCAACCGATGGAAGAAATCTTGCAGATGCTGATCAATGAGGGAAAAATCACAGCACTGCTACCCCCAGTCAATCCACGTTCAAAGAGATTTAATGCTGCCGGGGTCTGTCAATACCATTCCAATACTCGTGGTCACATCAATGAAAGCTGCTGGGCACTTCGTCATTTCATCCAAAATATGATTGACAGTGGTGACCTGCAAATGGCAGAAAATGACACCATATTTCCTGAGAGTGGGAAGACATTTCCTCCAGGAGTGAAAATATGGAAGGAAGTCATAGCAGTCATATCCTCTAAGGGAGACTTGTCTGAAGGTGGCTGCACCGGAACCACTGGTATTATCATTCAGGCTGCAGTATCCTATTACTAGCCTGAAAAAAATCCCATGGAACTATGGGGAGGTTGAAGGATCAATATCAAATACAACTGCTGCGGTATCCAAGGAAAACCCGTTGTATCTCCCTCAACAAGTGATGAAGCCAATCATCAAATTTAAGGGGAAAGTGCCCAAGGAGAAAATCGAAGAATTCCTCCGCAAGATGGGACATAATGAAGCCAATGTGGTGCAAAGCTTGAAAGAAGCACCTTAATAGATATATATTATATACTTGGTATTCTCTTCTGAAGATCATCTGAAGGTCCTAATGAAGATATTGGAAGAAGCTCACCTGCCAAAGACAGTGGATGTTGAAAAGTTTCATCATCTAGTAGATCACATTTTTAAGAGTAATGTGATATCTTTCACTGATAATGACATACACCCCGAAGGGACGGGTCATTACAAGCCACTGCACATAGGAGTGATGTCTTCCAGATATGTGGTTTGAGGTGTGTTAATAGATGGAGGATCGTCCTTGAATATCTGCCCCTATGCCACATTGGAAAGAATAAAGATTAATCCCAACCAGATCCGAAGCAGCCACATAGTTATCAGAGCCTTCGATGGGTCTCGACGTGATGCTGTAGGAGAGGTTGAATTGCTAGTGGAAATCGGTCCACATAGCTTCTACATATCCTTTCAAGTGCTCAAAATCACTACAAGATATAATTTACAATTGGGAAGACCTTGGATTCATATGGCTGGAGTCGTCCCATTCACTCTTCATCAATAGGTCAAGTATATCATCAACAATAATTTGGTCACTGTCAATGCTGAACCAGAGTATCTTGTGCAAAGTTATATGCCTCTAATCAGTTTAAATGAAGGAGTTGAGCCTGTTAGCTTCCAAGCCCTTGAGGTGAGCAACACTCACTATCAACCAATCGGGGCCAACTTTGAAACCCAGAGTTTCTGCTGAAGTAATGTTGGTCAGTCAAGTGATGATATCCTTAGGTTTCTAACATAGAAAAGGGTTGGGAAAGAATCAGCAAGGAATCAACAGCCCAATTCAAATTACCAGCCAGACAGAGAAGGCGGGATTAGGCTATTCCTCTAGGTCAAGTCACAGGAACCCGCACAAGCATACACCAGTTCCTTCATCTAAAATTCTATTGCCTAAACCTATAGAAGCAGATTATGTACGACTTCTAAGGAAAATTCCTGTTTCTATGGCGGGTATGCTATTTCCTAAGCCCAGACCGACTAGTGGGAAAGAAGTCTTAATTCTAGACCCGGATATTGAGGAAAGGAATCAAAGGCGCAAATAAGACATAAAGAGACGGTTATCAAAGATATACTTCTTGGTATATACCGAGGGTATGAACGAGGATATCCTAGATGATGACTGTTCAGATGATCAGATCCTGATCCCTCACATCAATAGGGCTAAGGAGAACCGGTCAAAGAAAAATATTGACCCTGATATGAACTCAGTCATGGTCATTATCCAAGAGGAAGAGGATGACAACCGCCCCTTCATCACAGCTGTCCACCAGAACTTGACCTTAGGCAATTGGAGCAGCACTCCTTATATTTGCCGAAAAGGCTAAAAAGGGTAGAAAATCCCTCTACTCTGCTATATAGATATCATTAACTGCTTACTTTTGTTGCATTATATTAGCAGTTACTTTTGTCATGTCATGCTAACACTTTGTATGATCAAACAGTTTCATATATTAAGTGAAAGCATTTCATTTTCAGGACTCCATAGTTAGGTTTGTCTAAACTTGCTGATGGAATGCCAATTCTTCGCAATGACTGCAACTTTGATGTAAAGTTGGACTCTGACTTGATAGAGATTGAGCAAGAGGACTATGAGGTGCCTGAGGAGAACGAAGAATGGGTCAAAAATAAACCCAAACTAAACCTTGATCAAACTGCCTTCATCAATATCGGAACCTCAGAAAACCCCAAACAAATCCAGATTGACATGGTTGCTTTATTGACCCAGTTCCAGGATGTGTTTTGCATGGTCTCATGAAGACATGAACAGTTTGTCAACTGATATCGTCATTCATCACCTGCCCATTAAAGAGGGATTCAAGCCATTCAAATAGAAGCTCAAGCGATTGAAACCTGAGTGGAGTTTGAAAGTCAAGGAAGAAATTGTGAAACAATTCAAAGCCGACATCATCATGGTATCAACATACCCTGAGTGGCTATCCAACATAGTTCCCGTACCTAAACTCGGAGCAAATGTGACAACCCCAAAATAGGTCCATTCCATCCAACCCATTCTGAGTCGTCAAATACATGGTACAGAAAACAACTACAACTCTATTACAATAATTGTCGTACAAAATACAACAACACGTATGCTGTGAGTTTGAATACAAATATATACTAAATGTGACACATGTCCCAACCGTGGACAACACCTCACAGCAACACCTTACATAAAGGTATAGTCAAAAACTGTTTTAGAAATTAGAATCTTTGGGAAGTGCTCAAGGAAACCTTCGTACATGGGAGGCCATGCTTCTAGGTTATGATAGATATCATATGGACACAGAATTATCTTTGGTTGACCAAATAGACCCCAAAGAAAAATGAGAAGATTACTATCATATTCTTCCCAATGGTGAGTCTTCTCTTGACTTATCATTTTCTCCACTGTATCTAACTGAGAATTATACTTCAAACAAACACCAAGATTATATAGGTAGTGCTTGTAGATATACTCGACAAGCGGATGTGCACAATCCCGTCTTATGATGACACGAGGTTGTATGTCGTTAGACATCTTGTATGATAGTGGCAAAAACACCCTTCCAACGTTGGATACACCTTACACTATTAGATTCACCAAATAAAACTACTAAATGAACTTTTCTATACTGCTTCGGGAGAACCTCCACAGCTAGAGACCACCGTTCTATTTTTCCGTTACCCTCGCTCGACCCAGCTACACTCTTATTACCTGAAAGGAATTGTGAAGCAAAAGGGTGAGCACAACTAGCTCAGTAAAGAATATCATGACTAAAGATAATTAAATTATCAATAGCCTTTATCAATAATAAATCAGAGATTTAGAATATATGGTAAATGATAAAAATTTCAACCATAGTTGCAGCGGAACGAGCAACCCATTAGAAGAGTCAAATAGACCATAAAGTCTATTATCTCCTCCATGTTAAAAATCCACCAACAATGTTTTATCCATGTAACATCACTCAACAGTTCCTTTCTACAATCATATGAATAACTCATAATCATAATTATGACTCTAAATTTTTCTTCGCACCCAGGACGAAGAATATTTTCATCACCTGTCTTTACCTGAAACATCAAAGATCATGGTTATAACAAATCACAGTTCCTGTTCATAATCATACTAATAACTTCATCTTTGCACTACGGCCAAAGATATTCATTTGTACCAGTAGGTCATGTTCATCTCAACACCTGTTCATCTTTGCACTACTGGCCAAAGATATTCAACAATATGTCATCTTTACACTACAGGCCAAAGATATTCATCAATAATTTATCTTTGCACTACAGGCCAAAGATATTCATCAACAGTTCATATTTGCACTACAGGCCAAATATATTCATATCTCAAAGAAATATATAATCATTTCAGAATTTATATGAACAATAATTATAACCATATTGATCATTTCACCTTCGCACTTAAGCTAAAGATATTCACTTATAAATTCAATGGTCATGATCATACCAGTCACCAATTTAACTTTGCACAACTGGCCAAAAAGAACTCTAGTCATAATCATACCAAT
This sequence comes from Panax notoginseng, assembly GCA_016801055.1. Lineage (NCBI taxonomy): Eukaryota > Viridiplantae > Streptophyta > Magnoliopsida > Apiales > Araliaceae > Panax > Panax notoginseng. Next base: position 47,317,095 of record CM029015.1, read on the forward strand.
AATCTACCCATCTTTACACCCAAGTGAAAGAGAATATCATCATTAGGGTTATAAAAATGTTATATATGATAATAAAAATAATATGATCAACGTATAGTTTTAATCTCAAGAGTAATATTCATAAATCAACTATAATTTGGTCAGAAAAAGAAACCAATTTTGTCGTGAATAGTAACTCGTGAATAGTAACTCATGAATAGTAACTTGTGAATAGTAACTCGTGAATAGTAATTTCGAAATAAAAAAGGTAGAAATTCCACAATAAAATCTATACAAATATTTCGGTATAATGATATTGAAAGAATAACATTTCTTAAACTTATAAACAATTTATTTTAATTGTTTACACTTTACTAAATAATGAATTTAATAATTCTAAAATGCCAAACTCATAAGATTTCACCACCAATAACCAAAACCCTCATCAAGAATTTGCATATACCTCATATATGATTCTCAAGTCATAAAATCCTATTTTTCAATTTTTTTCCTTCACAAAACATATTTAATTCATTTACTCATAACTAGACCATTTTCATAAAAAATACCAAATCAGTTCCAAAAATATTTCTTTTCTGGGATTTAGCATAATATAGTCCCATAGTGAACATTTATTTTTCTCAGAATTTTTAAAAGTCATTTACTATTTTTCATATGGCCAAAACAACCGAATATATAGACATTTATCAAAAATTGTACTTTTGTCCAAAAATTCTGAAATTTATAGAGTATACTTCTATCATATACATGTACTCCCAATAAAAATTTCATCAATTTTGGAGTTAACCACAAGGAATTATAAGCGGTTACTTTTAAAATAGTCTTTTCTCATAAAATTCATAACTCTCAATCTATACATCTAAAAATCACCATTTTTGGACACAATCAAGAAAACCCATCAAAATATCATTTCAAATTTTTCCAAAATTTTTGAAGGTCAGAAAAATTACAAAACTGGAAAATATAACAACCCTTATAATCCCTTACTATCCCTTACCTCAAAAGAGTAGTATTTCTGACCGGAATGTAAAGCCGAAGGAACCTTACACTGAATAGCAAATGTAAGACCCCAACTTTTATAAATAAAGATGAATTTTCTATAAATATCATTTTTGAATATTATGGAGTTAATTTGATATAATGTTATAGTTGTGGGTAATATTTATAAATTTTACAAAGTACGCAAGTTGTTATATAATATTCAATTGGTCGGGGAATATTCAATTTAACAGGGAATATTCGTACAACGCACAATCATTGGTGGACCCCACAACAGAATTATTGTCGGATTGAGAAAACGACAAAAATATTTTATTAAAAATAACGGCGAAAGTTTTACCATTGTTACTGTTGAACTACTCGGTAGTAAAAGTACAGTAATACGTGTGGTTGCATAGTAGCACACGGTATTGATTATTAATGCTTATGTGAGAAGTCACTCAGTTTGATTCAATTATTGTCAGTTAATAATATGAATTATTTAGCGATAATGACGTTTTGTTTTATTCGTATTATTAACGTAATAAAACAGAAACATCTTTTTATATAAAACAGAATACTTTATTAAAGTTATTCTATAAATAGAATATATTATATTTTATTTAAAAGATTTTTCTTTAAATATGGACCGTCAGATTAAAGTAATCAATCTGGACCGTTCATGGATTAGTTACTATGCATTCTATTTTTCTATAAATAGCAGCTCATTCCTTCATTATTTCTTACGAATTCACTGAACTCTAGAGAGAGAAACTATAGAGAGAAACTATAGAGAGAGAGAAGAAGAGTATTCTGCTACTTAACTACTTCCTTATTTCAGCTCTTCTTTAAAACGGTAAGGGGTGTTATTCTTTCTTATTCATGAAGAGAACTGTTGTTATTCCATTTCTTATTATTCTGTTGGAATAACCTGTATACGCGGTCTACCCTATACTTGGTGACATTCTTCTATTATTCTGTTGGAACATCCTGTCTGTGTGTTTTACACCGGACCTGGTTCCGTTTTTATTATTATTCTGTTGGAACATCCTGTCTGTGTGTTTTACACCGGACCTGGTTCCGTTTTTTTATTATTCTGTTGGAACATCCTGTCTGTGTGTTTTACACCGGACCTGGTTCCGTCTTTATTATTATTCTGTTGGAACATCCTGTCTGTGTGTTTTACACCGGACCTGGTTCCGTCTTTATTATTATTCTGTTGGAATATCCTGTCTGTGCGTTTTACGCCGGACCTGGTTCCATTATTTATTATTCTGTTGGAATAACCTGTCTGTGCGGTCTATTGCATGCATGGTGATTTCTTTTGTTATTCCATTCTTTATTATACTCAGTTGGTTAAGTTTTGACTTCTATACTCCATGAAATTTGTGGAATATCCTTGATAATTGCGTTTCATCCAGTATCTTTTCATGAAAATATTCTTCTAAGCATTCTTGAATTTTACTCCACAAAGCAGTATCATGTTGACAATTTGGACGTTGTTAATTCTTGGATAAATTAATTCTTGAACTTGTTTTATTGAATTCTTATATCATTGTCATCATCCTCATGTTTATAAAATGTTGAAAGTCATCTGTGGCCTGTAGTGCATAGATGGACTTGGTATGATTATGACCAGGGATTATTCGGTATAATCATGACCGTAATGTTACAAATGATGTGGTAAAAGTCCTCATTGGCCCGTAGTGCATTGATGGACAGTTGTTGGCATGATCATGACCATTAATGAATACACGAATATCCTTGGCCGTAGTGCAGGGGTGATTCGATGATGTGGATTATTTTATTAAGCTGAGTCTCAGCGATAACAGTGTTGAAAAACCTTTTAAATCATAAAAGATAGTAGAGTTTATTTTCTACTTGACTCTTTTAATGGATTGCTTGTTCCGCTGCAGTTAAACTTGATGTCTATTATATTTTATCAGTTTAACATTGTTGAAGGCTAATGATAATTTATTCTGCATTATCTTAGTCATAATATTTCTTACTGGGCTAGTTGAGCTCACCCTTTCTTTCACTGTTCTCTTCAGGAAATGAGAACGTAGCTGGGGCAAGTCGGGGAACGGAGTGATGGTTCGAATGATAGTATTAGTTAGTAGTCCTCACTATTCTATGTAATAGTGTGTTAATAAATGTAATGAGGACTCCTTTTGAGTATGAATACTCTCTAGAAGATAATATTTGTATTCAAACTCACAGTTTATGTTTTGTCGTATTGTACACGACAGTTGTATTAGTAAGTTGTATTTGTATTTTGTACTATGTATCTGACGACCCAAGATGGGTGATGTATACCTAATTTTGGGGGCGTCACAGTTGGTATCAGAGCTTAGGGATATGATCCCTGGCTAAGATGTGAGAATAGAACTAGGAGGGGAGAGACGGGAAATTCCTTCGCTAGTATGACCTACCTAAGTTTATTTGCATGGTATTTAATTGGTCGGTCATAATATAAGGATAATATATGACATATCAATTAACTTTTATTTTGTGGCAGTATCTGAAAATGGCATCTGAGAATGTTGAGAATAGCAATGGAGCACAGACGACTGTTGATTCACCACATATCAATAATCAGGATAATGTGCATCAGGAAGGTGACAATCCTCATGCAAACAACAACATTGACCAGATGATGAATGATGGAATGTTCAGAGGTTTTATGCAATTCATGCAACAACAGGTGAAAGCGGCTCCTGTCCACAACGTAGGTGGAAATACTGGAAACTCTCAGGCGGTCACCGCTAAACAGTTTAAGGAGCTGGGACCACCAGAGTTTAAGGGAGAACCCAAACCACTTGTAGCTGAAACATGGATAAAGCAGATCACCAAGATATTTGATGTCTTGGGTTGCTCCGAGGAGCAAAAGGTTCCCTTTGCCGCCTTTATGTTGCGAGGAGAGGCAGATTACTGGTGGGAATCGATAAAGCGTACTCAACCTGCCGCACTGAAGATGTCTTGGGAGAAGTTCCAAGAGCTGTTTAACGACAAATACTTTCCCGAGAGTATTCGTCACATGAAGGAGGTGGAGTTCATCAAATTGGAGCAGAATAATATGACCGTGTCGCAGTACGAGGCAAAATTTGCGGAGTTATCCCGGTTTGCGTCCCACCTGGTGGATAATGAAGAAAGAATGACGCGGATGTTTTTAAGAGGTTTGAAGCCGGAGATACGTCAACATCTTGTTTCTCATAAACTGTGTTTGTATTCAGATGTTGTAAATAGGGCTCAGTTGGTGGAGCGCGATAACGAGACAACGCAACCAAAAGAGAGCAGTCGGCAAAATGATAATACCAGTGAGAGCAGTCATCGAAGCGGTGACAACAAGCGTGGAGGGAATCAACAGGCCAGAAATGGTAACCACTTCGGTGGTAATCAGGGCCAAAACAATAAGAATGGGCATTTCAAGAAGAGGAGATTCAACAATGATGGAAAGACGTCAGCACCAGCACCTGTCGTTAAGGAAGGAGAACGACCACCTATCATATGTTTCAAATGCGGAGGGGAGGGGCACATCAGTCCAAACTGCGCGATGCCGTCCAAAGCATGTTATAATTGTGGAAGAGAAGGTCATTTAGCCCGATTTTGTCGTTTACCGAAGACAAATTCAGCTAGGATGGAGGCACCAAAGGCCGTCCCAGAAAAGTCAAAACCGGTTGTGCAAGGGAGAGCGTTTGTTGTGAACTCCCAGAGAGCAAGGAACCCGAATGAGGTCATCACGGGTAAGCTTATCATAAACTCTAACGAAGTCTATACTTTATTTGATACCGGTTCTACCCATTCTTTTATTTCTCCTACTTGCGCTCATCGATTAAATTTGATTCCGGAGAAATTAGACTTTGACTTAGCAGTTGAAACTCCATTGGGAGAAACCTTCATTACATCCACGGTTTATAAGTCTTGTTTGGTTCAAGTTGGTACCCACACATTACCTGTCGATCTTATTTCATTAAAAATACTTGCATTTGACGTGATTCTAGGGATTGATTGGTTAACTACTCATCATGCAAAAATTGATTGTTTTCGTAAGGTTGTTAGCTTTCATATTCCTAATCGACCTATTATGCGAATTCAAGCAACCAAACCATTAAAATCAATCGCTGTCATCTCAAGCCATAAAGCTATTCGTTTATTGAAAAACGGATGTCAAGCTTTCTTAGCTCATGTCACAGATCTAAACAAAAATACGTCAGCTTTGAATGATATTTCTGTTGTTAATAAATTTCCTGACGTATTTCCCGAAGAACTTCCTGGCCTACCCCCAGAGCGTGAAATTGAATTTTGTATCGACCTTGAACCCGGTACAAAACCCATTTCCAAAGCCCCATATCGAATGGCTCCTATTGAACTTCAGGAGTTAAAGACCCAACTGCAGGAATTGTTAGACATTGGTTTTATTCGTCCTAGTACTTCTCCTTGGGGTGCTCCTGTTCTGTTCGTGAAGAAGAAAGATGGGAGTATGCGACTTTGTATTGATTATCGGGAGTTGAATCATGTCACCATCAAAAATAGGTACCCATTGCCACGTATTGATGACCTGTTTGACCAGTTGCAAGGAGCACAATTCTTTTCAAAGATCGATCTTCGTTCTGGATATCATCAGCTGAAGGTTAGAACTGAGGATATTCCAAAGACTGCCTTCAGAACTCGGTATGGGCATTATGAATTCTTAGTTATGTCTTTTGGATTGACTAATGCTCCTGCTGCCTTCATGGATATGATGAACAGGGTATTCAAGGAATATTTGGATCACTTTGTGGTCGTCTTTATCGATGACATCCTTGTTTATTCCAAAAGCCGTGAAGATCATGAGCAACACTTGAGGCTGGTACTCCAAAAGCTTCGTGAATACAAACTTTATGCCAAGTTGAAGAAATGCGAGTTCTGGCTGGAAGAGGTAGCATTCCTTGGGCACGTAGTATCAAGTCGTGGAATATCGGTTGACCCGGCAAAGATTGAAGCTATTCAAAGCTGGGAGCAACCTAAATCAGTGACCGAAGTACGTAGCTTTCTTGGTTTAGCTGGTTATTATCGGAGATTCGTGGAAGGATTTTCTCGAATCGCTACTCCATTAACTCAGCTGACTCGGAAAGATACAAAGTTCGGTTGGAGCGAAGAATGTGAGCAGAGTTTTCAAGAACTCAAGAGGAGACTCATTTCAGCACCTGTTCTAACAATACCATCTGGCTCGGAGGGATTTGTCATCTACAGTGATGCTTCGAGCAAAGGGTTGGGATGCGTTCTCATGCAACATGGAAAAGTCATAGCCTATGCATCAAGACAACTCAAGGAATATGAGAGGAATTATCCTACTCATGATCTAGAGTTGGCAGCTGTTGTCTTTGCACTTAAAATTTGGAGGCATTACTTGTATGGGGAGAAGGTGGAGATCTTTACGGATCATAAAAGCCTCAAATATTTCTTCACTCAAAAGGAACTCAACATGCGACAACGACGTTGGCTTGAACTGTTGAAAGATTATGATCATACCATTCAATACCATCCTGGAAAAGCGAACGTGGTAGCTGACGCATTGAGTAGAAGATCATATGCAAGTACGAGTGCGATATTGTCAACACAAAGGCCCATTTTGTGTGATTTGCAAAGGATGGAGATAGAGTTAAAGACTCCAGGGACCCATGTGATGATGGCGAATATACGAGTAGAACCGACTTTAATTGATAAAGTTAAAGCTGCTTAAGCTACAGACCTGGAGCTGATGCGTATAAGGAAGAAAGTGCAAGAAGGTGCTATGCCGGAAGCAAGAATTGATACTTCGAGTCAACTCCAGACTTTGTGTTCCTAACAACCCTGATTTAAAGTATGAAATCATGATGGAGGCGCACAACACACCGTTTGCAATCCATCCTGGAAGTACCAAAATGTATCATGATCTTCGTCATACATTTTGGTGGAGCAATATGAAGAGAGAGATAGCGTTGTTTATCTCAAGGTGTCTAACTTGTCAACGAGTCAAAGCGGAGCATCAAGTACCAAAAGGTCCATTGCAACCACTTGAAATTCCAGAATGGAAGTGGGAGCACATTACCATGGATTTCGTTACCGGTCTTCCTAGGGTTTCTCAAGGTATTGATGCGATTTGGGTCATTGTTGATAGATTGACCAAGTCTGCTCATTTCTTACCGATACGAGAAACTTATACACTTGAACGTCTTGCTCGTATGTACATAAACGAGATTGTAAGACTGCATGGTATGCCAGTATCCATAGTTTCTGACCGAGACCCAAGATTCACTTCACGATTTTGGGTTAGTTTACAAAAAGCTATGGGCACGGATTTACGATTTAGTTCAGCATATCATCCTCAGACGGACGGACAATCAGAGAGGACTATTCAAACTCTTGAAGATCTATTAAGACTCTGTGTCTTTGACTTCAAGGGAAGTTGGGACAAGTTCTTACCATTGGTGGAGTTTTCCTACAACAACAGTTATCAAGCAAGTATTGGCATGGCTCCATTCGAAGCATTGTATGGAAGAAAATGTCGTTCTCCAGTATGCTGGGATGAGGTGGGTGAAGCAACGTTGTTGGGACCGGAGTTGGTACGTATGACTACAGAAAAGATTCAAACGATCCGACAACGTATAAAAACCTCACAAGATCGACAAAAGAGTTATGCTGATCTTCATCGAAAGGACGTGGAATTTGATGTAGGAGATCATGTGTTCTTACGTGTTGCTCCATGGAAAGGAGTTACGAGATTTGGAAAGAGAGGAAAGCTCAATCCTCGATTCATCGGTCCATTTTTAATCCTCGATCGAGTAGGAACTGTGGCTTATAGACTCGCTTTACCGCCAAGTATGTCTCGTGTTCATAACGTTTTTCACATATCCATGTTACGCAAATATGTGGAAGACCCGAACCACATTATTGAGTTAGAACCGGACGAAATAGCGGAGGATTTGACGTATGAAGAAGTTCCTGTTCAAATCTTGGATAAGAAGGAACATATTCTACGCTCCAAGGTTATACCTCAAGTCAAAGTTTTGTGGAGAAACCACGATGTTGAGGAAATGACTTGGGAGTTAGAATCTGAAATGAAATCAAGGTATCCTTACCTCTTCGACATACCAGGTACGTACCCTAATTTCGAGGGCGAAATTTCATAAGAAGGGGAGGTTGTAAGACCCCAACTTTTATAAATAAAGATGAATTTTCTATAAATATCATTTTTGAATATTATGGAGTTAATTTGATATAATGTTATAGTTGTGGGTAATATTTATAAATTTTGCAAAGTACGCAAGTTGTTATATAATATTCGATTGGTCGGAGAATATTCGTTTTAACAGGGAATATTCGTACAACGACACAATCATTGGTGGACCCCACAACGGAATTATTGTCGGATTGAGAAAACGACAAAAATATTTTATTAAAAATAACGGCGGAAGTTTTACCATTGTTACTGTTGAACTACTCGGTAGTAAAAGTACAGTAATACGTGTGGTTGCATAGTAGCACACGGTATTGATTATTAATGCTTATGTGAGAAGTCACTCAGTTTGATTCAATTATTGTCAGTTAATAATATGAATTATTTAGCGATAATGACGTTTTGTTTTATTCGTATTATTAACGTAATAAAACAGAAACATCTTTTTATATAAAACAGAATACTTTATTAAAGTTATTCTATAAATAGAATATATTATATTTTATTTAAAAGATTTTTCTTTAAATATGGACCGTCAGATTAAAGTAATCAATCTGGACCGTTCATGGATTAGTTACTATGCATTCTATTTTTCTATAAATAGCAGCTCATTCCTTCATTATTTCTTACGAATTCACTGAACTCTAGAGAGAGAAACTATATAGAGAAACTATAGAGAGAGAGAAGAAGAGTATTCTGCTACTTAACTACTTCCTTATTTCAGCTCTTCTTTAAAACGGTAAGGGGTGTTATTCTTTCTTATTCATGAAGAGAACTGTTGTTATTCCATTTCTTATTATTCTGTTGGAATAACCTGTATACGCGGTCTACCCTATACTTGGTGACATTCTTCTATTATTCTGTTGGAACATCCTGTCTGTGTGTTTTACACCGGACCTGGTTCCTTTTTTATTATTATTCTGTTGGAACATCCTGTCTGTGTGTTTTACACCGGACCTGGTTCCGTTTTTATTATTATTCTGTTAGAACATCCTGTCTGTGTGTTTTACACCGGACCTGGTTCCGTCTTTACTATTATTCTGTTGGAACATCCTGTCTGTGTGTTTTACACCGGACCTGGTTCGTCTTTATTATTATTCTGTTGGAATATCCTGTCTGTGCGTTTACGCCGGACCTGGTTCCATTATTTATTATTCTGTTGGAATAACCTGTCTGTGCGGTCTATCGCATGCATGGTGATTTCTTTTGTTATTCCATTCTTTATTATACTCAGTTGGTTAAGTTTTGACTTCTATACTCCATGAAATTTGTGGAATATCCTTGATAATTGCGTTTCATCCAGTATCTTTTCATGAAAATATTCTTCTAAGCATTCTTGAATTTTACTCCACAAAGCAGTATCATGTTGACAATTTGGACGTTGTTAATTCTTGGATAAATTAATTCTTGAACTTGTTTTATTGAATTCTTATATCATTGTCATCATCCTCATGTTTATAAAATGTTGAAAGTCATCTGTGGCCTGTAGTGCATAGATGGACTTGGTATGATTATGACCAGGGATTATTCGGTATAATCATGACCGTAATGTTACAAATGATGTGGTAAAAGTCCTCATTGGCCCGTAGTGCATTGATGGACAGTTGTTGGCATGATCATGACCATTAATGAATACACGAATATCCTTGGCCGTAGTGCAGGGGTGATTCGATGATGTGGATTATTTTATTAAGCTGAGTCACAGCGATAACAGTGTTGAAAAACCTTTTAAATCATAAAAGATAGTAGAGTTTATTTTCTACTTGACTCTTTTAATGGATTGCTTGTTCCGCTGCAGTTAAACTTGATGTCTATTATATTTTATCAGTTTAACATTGTTGAAGGCTAATGATAATTTATTCTGCATTATCTTAGTCATAATATTTCTTACTGGGCTAGTTGAGCTCACCCTTTCTTTCACTGTTCTCTTCAGAAAATGAGAACGTAGCTGGGGTAAGTCGGGGAACGGAGTGATGGTTCGAATGATAGTATTAGTTAGTAGTCCTCACTATTCTATGTAATAGTGTGTTAATAAATGTAATGAGGACTCCTTTTGAGTATGAATACTCTCTAGAAGATAATATTTGTATTCAAACTCATAGTTTATGTTTTGTCGTATTGTACACGACAGTTGTATTAGTAAGTTGTATTTGTATTTTGTACCATGTAAGTGGCGACCCAATATGGGTGATGTATATCTATTTTTGGGGGCGTCACAACAAATCTCAAAGTATCTAAATACTCACAAAATATACTCAATAATCTAGAGAGAGAAAGAGAGAAAACTTGTTTCTGGTGTAATTTTCAATTCAAACTTAACCCTCTATTTATAGGAAAATGTTAGCACGCCGAAGCAGACTTGACCTGCAACCTGATGGCTTTACCTGCTACTATTCCCACCCACCACATTTGAATAAAAATCTCAGCACATTTCTTCACTAACCAAGAGTGGGGCCCACCAATACTAGAATTTTCCACCAAAATGATTAACTCCGAAAATTCAACAATTTCTGAACCAGTCATCTCGTAAAATTCATAATAAATCATACGTTCATTTTTAACGGTTCAAAATTTATGGACATATACTCAACTTATATATGTATAACATATCCAAAAATTACCACAATCCAACGGTCGGATTAAAAATTATAACCCCCGCAAAATATCTCAAAAACCCAAATTTTTAATACCTCTATTCCGACAAAAATACTGATAAAAACCTCAACATTAACTCCTTCATTTTTAACCACAAAAATATATCCCTCATTTATATCCACATAAAATAAATATTTCCTTATCATATGAATCATTAATTAATTATTCACAGATAATATTACAGAATCACATTTATGACAACCAGGCCGTTCCCAGGAAAGAGGGGGCTTTCCAATAAAGATTTATCTTTATTGGCGCGCAATTAGGTGACCAAACCTCTCCTTAGACAGAACTTTCTAGACATTGCCAATAATGTTATCTAATAATATTATTCAAATAATATAAATTATTGACCTGATAATGAGAAATTCTGTGCAGTAACAATTATTGAAACAACAATAATATAAAATATCAACGCAACAATTATTGAATCAATAAAATAAAATATTAAACAGTAACTACTGTAACAATTATTAAGTAGTGCCTTCCTTCGTAAGAATTAATAATTCAAAAATACTGTTCAATTAGTGTGCTACTGTGTAACAACGCGTATTACTGTATTTTAACCACCGGGTATTCCAACAGTGTTAACGGTAACAACTACGCCGTTAATTATAAAAACTCAATTTTTGTCGTTATCTTCATCCGACAGTTATTCGTTATGGGGCCCATAAATAGCTGCGCCGTCGTACGAATATTCCCCGACAGAAAGAATATTCCACAACCAAACGAATATTCCCCGACAATAATGATTATTTTATAACCACTTGCTTATTTTGAAAAAAATTCATATATCACCTTTAACTTTAACTTTTTATCAATTTAACCATTTACTGAATCGTAATTATAAGAAAAATTGAATACTTTTATTTCATAAAATTCGGGGTCTTACAATCTCCCCTCCTTATAAAATTTCGTCCTCAAAATTTACGTTCCTGGTATTTCGATGAGTTGAGAATACCTTGCTTTCATTTCAGATTTCATCTTTCCTGTCATCATGATTTCTCCATTGTTCATCTCCTGTATTTCAGATATCATTCTAGAATACAGCTTCAAAAACAAAGGTTAATTTAACAAATTAACATATCACATCATATCCCGATAGTATGACTGACCAACAAATAAGCTTAGGTAGAACACACTAGCGAAGGATTTACTCATCTCTCCCCTCCTAGTTCTATTTCCCGATCTCCGCCAGAGATCATATCCCTAAGCTCTGATACCAAATGTAACTCTGGACACCAACCTATGTCAGTACCTTACATTGATACCTATCAGTTTGCCACTGCAGAACGGCGTCCCCTACGAAGAGTATGGCTTCGGTGCATCCCCCATCAACAGGAAGTCACCAGCGAGAGGCTCGGGGCTCTTTACTTATAGCTCTGATACCAAAATGTAACTCTGGACACCAACCTATGTCAGCACCTCACATTGATACCTATCAGTTTGCCACCGCAGAACGGCATCCCCTACGGAGAGTCTGGCTTCGGTGCATTCCCCATCAATAGGATGTCACCAGCGAGAGGCTCGGGGCTCTTTACTTATAGCTCTGATACCAAATGTGACAACCCCAAAATAGGTCCATTCCATCCAACCCATTCTGAGTGGTCAAATACATGGTACAGAAAATAACTACAACTCTATTACAACAATTGTCGTACAAAATACAACAACACATATGCTGTGAGTTTGAATACAAATATATACCAAATGTGACACATGTCCCAACCGTGGACAGCACCTCACAGTAACACCTTACATAAAGGTATAGTCAAAAATTGTTTTAGAAATTAGAATCTTTGGGAAGTGCTCAAGAAAACCTTCGTACATGGGAGGCCATGCTTCTAGGTTATGATAGATATCATATGGCCATAGAATTATCCTTGGTTGAGCCAATAGATCCCAAAGAAAAATGAGAAGATTACTATCATATTCTTCCCAATGGTGAGTCTTCTCTTGGCTTATCATTATCTCCACTATATCTAACTGAGAATTATACTTCAAAAAAACACCAAGATTATATAGGTAGTGCTTGTAGATATACTCGGCAAGCGGATGTGCACAATCCTGTCTTATGATGACACGAGGTTGTATGTCGTTAGACATCTTGAATGATAGTGGCAAAACACCCTTCCAACGTTGGATACACCTTACCCTATTGGATTCACCAAATAAACTACTAAATGAACTTTTCTATACTGCTTCGGGAGAACCTCCACAGATAGAGACCACCGTACTATTTCTCCGTTACCCTCGCTCGACCCAGCTACACTCTTATTACTTGAAAGGAATTGTGAAGCAAAATGGTGAGCACAACTAGCTCAGTAAAGAATATCATGACTAAAGATAATTAAATTATCAATAGCCTTTATCAATAATAAATCAGAGATTTAGAACATATGGTAAATGATAAAAATTTCAACCATAGTTGCCGCGGAACGAGCAATCCATTAGAAGAGTCAAATAGACCATAAAGTCTATTATCTCTTCCATGTTAAAAATCCACCAACAATATTTTATCTATGTAACATCACTCAACAGTTCCTTTTCACAATCATATGAATAACTCATAATCATAATTGTGACTCTAAATTTTTCTTTGCACCCAGGACGAAGAATATTTTCATCACCTGTCTTTACCTGAAACATCAAAGATCATGGTTATACCAAATCACAGTTTCTGTTCATAATCATACTAATAACTTCATCTTTGCACTACGGCCAAAGATATTCATTTGTACCAGTTGGTCATGTTCATCTCAACACCTGTTCATCTTTCCACTACTGGCCAAAGATATTCAACACCATGTCATCTTTGCATTACAGGCCAAAGATATTCATCAACAATTCATCTTTGCACTACAGGCCAAAGATATTCATCAACAGTTCATATTTGCACTACATGCCAAATATATTCATATCTCAAAGAAATATATAATCATTTCAGAATTTATATAAACAATAATTATAACCATGTTGATCATTTCACCTTTGCACTTAAGCTAAAGATATTCACTTATAAATTCAATGGTCATGATCATACCAGTCACCAATTCAACTTTGCACAACTGGCCAAAGAGAACCCTAGTCATGATCATACTAATAATCTACTCATCTTTACACTCAAGTGAAAGAGAATATCATCATTAGGGTTATAAAAATGTTATATATGATAATAAAAATAATATGATCAACATATAGTTTTAATCTCAAGAGTAATATTCATAAATCAAATATAATTTGGTCAGAAAAAGAAACCAATTTTGTCATGAATAGTAACTCGTAAATAGTAACTAGTGAATAGTAACTCATGAATAGTAACTTGTGAATAGTAACTCGTGAATAGTAATTCTAATATGAAAAAGGTAGAAATTCCACAATAAAATTCATACCAATATTTCGGTATAATGATATTGAAAGAATAACATTTCTTAAACTTATAAACAATTTATTTTAATTGTTTACACTTTACTAAATAATGAATTTAATCATTCTAAAATGCCAAACTCATAAGATTTCATCACCAATAACCAAAACCCTCATCAAAAATCTGCATATACCTCATATAGGATTCTCAAGTCATAAAATCCGATTTTCCAATTTTCTTCCTTCACAAAACATATTTAATTCATTTACTCATAACTAGACCATTTTCATGAAAAATACCAAATAAATTCTAAAAATATTTCTTTTCTGGGATTTAGCATAATATTGTCCCATAGTGAATATATATTTTTCTCAAAATTTTTAAAAGTCATTTACTATTTTTCATATGGCCAAAACAGCCGAATATATAGACATTTATCAAAAATTGTACTTTTGTCCAAAAATTCTGAAATTTACAGAGTATACTTCTATCATATACATGTACTCCCAATAAAAAGTTCATCAATTTTGGAGTTAACCACAAGGAATTATAAGCGGTTACTTTTAAAATAGTTTTTTCTCATAAAATTCATAACTCTCAATCTATACATCCAAAAATTACCATTTTTGGACGCAATCAAGAAAACTCATCAAAATATCATTATAAATTTTTCCAGAATTTTTGAAGGTCAGAAAAATTACAAAACTGGAAAATATAACAACCCTTAAAATTCCTTACTATCCCTTACCTCAAAAGAGCAGTATTTCTGACCGAAATGTAAAGCCGAAGGAACCATGCACTGAATTGCAAATCTCAAAGTATCTAAATACTCACAAAATATACTCAATAATCTAGAGAGAGAAAGAGAGAAAACTTATTTCTGGTGTGATTTTTAATTCTAACTTATCCCTCTATTTATAGGAAAATGTTAGCACGCCGAAGCAGACTTGACCTGCAACATGATGGTTTTATCTGCTACTATTCCCACCCACCACATTTGAATAAAAATCTCAGCACATTTTTTCACCAACCAAGAGTGGGGCCCACCAATTCTAGAATTTTCTACCAAAATGATTAACTCCGAAAATTCAACAATTTCTGAACCAGTCATCTCGTAAAATTCATAATAAATCATACGCTCATTTTTAACAGTTCAAAATTTGTGGACATATACTCAACTTATATATGTATAACATATCTAAAAATTACCACGATCCAACGGTCAGATTAAAAATTATAACCCCCGTAAAATATCTCAAAAACCCTGATTTTTAATACCTCCATTCCGACAAAAATACTAATAAAAATCTCAACATTAACTCCTACATTTTTAACCACAAAAGTATATCCCTTGTTTATATCCACATAAAATAAATATTTTCTTATCATATGAATCAATAATTAATTTTTCACAGATAATATTACAAAATCACATTTATGACAACCAGGCCGTTCCCAGGAAAGAGGGGACTTTCCAATTAAGATTTATCCTTATTGGCGCGCAATTAGGTGACCAAACCTCTCCTTAGACAGAACTTTCTAGACATTGCCAATAATGTTATCTAATAATATTATTCAAATAATATAAATTATTGATCTGATAATGGAAAATACTGTGCAGTAACAATTATTGAAACAACAATAATATAAAATATCAACGCAACAATTATTGAATCAATAAAATAAAATATTGAACAGTAACTACTGTAACAATTATTGAGTAGTGCCTTACTTCGTAAGAATCAATAATTCAAAAATACTGTTCAATCAGTGTGCTACTGTGTAACAATGCGTATTACTGTATTTTAACCACCGGGTATTCCAACAGTGTTAACGGTAACAACTACGCCGTTAATTATAAAAACTCAATTTTTGTCGTTATCTTCATCCGACAGTTATTCGTTATGGGGCCCACAAATAGCTGCGCCGTCGTACGAATATTCCCCAACAGAAAGAATATTCCACGACCGAACGAATATTCCCCGACAACAATGATTATTTTATAACCACTTGCTTATTTTGAAAAAAATTCATATATCACCTTTAACTTTAACTTTTTATCAATTTAACCATTTACTGAATCGTAATTATAAGAAAAATTGAATACTTTTATTTCATAAAATTCGGGGTCTTACAGCAAAGGTGCGAATATGCGTGGATTATAGGGATTTGAATAAAACTTGTCTCATAGACAACTTCCCGGTACCATTTATCCACATACTCATAAACAATACGACTCAGTATGACATGTACTCTTTTGTTGATTGCGTTACTAGGTACCACCAGATCATGGTTACTGAAGAGGACCGGGAGAAGACAACATTCATCACTCCCTGGGGAACCTTTTGCTACAGAAGGTTGTCATTCAGCCTCATCAATGCTGGTGCTACCTATCAGCAAGCCAAGATGGCTATTTTCCATGATTTAATGCACAAGGAAATAGAAGTCTATGTGGATGACATCATTGTCAAATCTCGAAGGGAAGAAGACCACATAGACCATCTCAAAAAGCTTTTTAACCGGTTGCACAAATACAACTTGAAGCTAAATCCGGCCAAGTGTGCCTTCGGCGTCAAGTCAAGGAAGTTGCTGGGATTTCTAGTGACCCACAAAGGAATTGAGATGGATCCTACCAAAATTCAAGCCATCAATGAGATGCCCGTTCCCTGGACTGAGAAGGAAATACGGGGATTTCTGGGAAAAATCAATTTCATCAGCGGATTTATCTCCCAACTCATAGCAACTTGTGAGCCCATCTTCAAGTTGTTAAGGAAGAACTCCTCCAAGAAGTGGAATGAAGAGTGTCAGAAAGCCTTTCTTTCCATTAAAGAGCAATTGGTCAAAGCTCCTATTTTGGTACCTCCAAGGGATGACGTTCCCCTGTTTATATACCTATCAATTAATGACAATGCCATGGGCTGCATGATGGGACAAAAAGACGATAGAGGCAGAGATTCAGCAGTAGCGAGCATAAGTACACCTTGATTTAAAAGACTTACTATGCATTAGCATGGGCTTCCATGAGATTACAACATTATCTCCATGGTCACCCAACCCATCTCATATCCCGCATGGATCCTCTTAAGTACGTATTCAGCAAACCCATATTAAATTGTCAACTGTCAAAATGGCAGTTGATCCTCCAGCAATTTGACATCATCTACGTGACCTAACAGTCTATCAAAGGTCAAGGAATTGCGGATCAACTAGCCGCAGCACCATCATGGGATTTCAAACCCTTGGAAACATATTTCCCTGATGAAGGGGTAATGAAAATTCAACAAATCCATCAAGAGGATACAGTCCGATCGTGGAAGATGTATTTTGATGGAGCTATAAACATAGAAGGTACCGGAGCAGGGGCAGTTCTGGTGTCTACTTTGGGAGAATAGTATCCCGTTGCTATCAAGTTGTAGTTTTTCAGCACTAACAACACAACTAAGTATGAAGGTTGTATAATGGGGTTGAAACTAGCCCAATCCATGGGCGTCAAACGGTTAACTGTCTTTGGAGATTTTGAGCTGGTAATCAAACAAACCACTGTGGTCTATCATACCAAAGAATTGCATTTGCTGCCTTACTATCGACAAGTTGTCAAGGTGGTTTTGGAGTGTGAAGAAATATCCTTCCTCCACATTCCTCGGAACAGGAATGACTTTGCGGATACGTTAGCAACTCTGGCCTCCTTGATCAACATATCTGAAAGGGGAGGCATTCCAAATATCAAATTTACAATCCAGAAGGCACCAACCTATAGAAATTACATTGAAGAAGTATAGGATGAACTACCTCCCATTAAACACCCTTGGTATCATTCCATCAAAGAGTATCTGTGAGATGGACTCACGCTCACTGGGATAAGTCAAGCTGAAAGAAAGTGGATCCATAGAATGGCCATGAAATTTTATCTAAGCGGAGACGCACTCTATAAAAGGGATGCATGACTAGGCCTTCTAAGATGCCTAAACAAAGACCAAGCCCATAGACTCATGGATAAAATCCATGGTGGAGTATGTGGCCCACACATGAACAGTCTTCTACTTGTTAAAAATATCTTAAGAACAAGGCATTACTGGATCTATCTCAACGATGACTATGATAATCACGTCAAGAGATGTTATCAATGTCAAATTCATGGAAATGCTATCCATGCCCCTCCAAGGAAACTCCACAATATGAGTTCACCATGGCCCTTTTCAATAAGGGAATGGACTTGATCGGGCCAATCGAGCCCAAAGCCAGCAATGGTCATCGGTTTATCTTCACCATGATCGAATACTTCACCAAGTGGGTAGAAGCTGCCTCTTTTTCCAGAGTTACCAAAGAGGTGATCATTAGTTTCATCAGAAATAATGCCATTTATCGATATGGACAACCGGAGGTGATTGTATCAGACAATGCCAAAAACCTTAACAACAAGATGATGGAGGAATTATGCAGCAAATTCCACATCAAGCATCTCAACTCCGTCATCTATCGACCAAAGATGAATGGTGCTATTGAAGCGGCTAATAAGAACATCAAAAAGATCATGCAACAGATGTCCGCCAATCATAAAGGGTGGCCTAACTTGTTGCCTCTAGCTCTATTAGCCTACAGAACGTCAATGAGCACTTCCACTGGGGCAACCCCTTACTCATTACCTATGGCATGGAAGCAGTGCTCCCCATAGAGGTAGAAATGGAATCCCTTAGAGTGTTGATAGATGCTGGAATGGAGGAAGACCAATGGTTGCAAAAGATCGATACCACCAATTATCTCTGATAAATGAAAGAAGGGCCACAACCATTTTCCATTGTCAATTATATCAACAGAGGATGGCTCGATCCTACAACAAGAAAGTCCGGCTACAATAATTCAAAGAAAATGACTTGGTCTTGCAAAAGTTCCTTGACAATCAAGATCAATCTAAAGGAAAGTTTGCCCCAAATTGGGAAGTCACTTTCATTGTCAAGGAGGTATTGACAGGAGGAGCCCTCAGATTACAAGAAATGGATGGCAAAGAATTTCCCTAGCTTATCAACTCAGACACCGTAAAAAAGTATTATGTCTAAAGTTACCTGCAAATCAGCATCCTGGTTCTGGATTATCAATCCATCAGTCAATTCAGGTTTTTAAAACCTTTCCAATCGCATCAGTTTGTACTCAGGTTTGAACTACACAGACCCGATCTCCCCTCATCAATGGGAGTACGTAGGCAGCCATTTATGGTGCGGTCTAACCTCTGCAAAAAAAAAAACCTTTGCCACATACAACTTTCAAACCATCTAGCTCAAGCTAGAACTACGCAAACCTGATCTCCCCGAGACACAAAAGTACGTAGGCAACCTTCTATGGTGCGGTATGACCACAAAAAATCTAAACCTCTTCAACTTTGTCAACCTTTCGAACCTTTTCATGCTAGGTTCGAACTATGCAGACATGATCTCACCTCATCAATGGGAGTACGTAGGCAGCCATTTACGGTGTGGTTTCACCCCTACGGAACCACAAAACCCTTTCAATGGTGCTGTGATCATCCTTTCAACTTTTAACCTTTCAAACCAAACCATAGAGATGGAACTACCTGGTCTCCCTTCATCAATGGGAAACAATCGACGACCATTTGTGGTGCTGCCAAACCAAACCTCATTGGCTTAGACCACAGAGATGGAACTACTTGGTCTTCCCTCACTAATGGGAGAAAAATTAGTGACCATCTATGTTGCGGTTGAATCCTCAAAGAGAAAAACCAATCCACAGAGATGGAACTACCTGGTCTCCCCTCATCAATGGGAGAAAATCGACGACCATCTGTGGTACAGTCACGCTTAGAGAGGAAAGCCAAAATCCTCTCCTTAAACCACAACCATATTCAAAAACCAGTCCCAAAACACTAAAAAACTAGGAAACCCAAAGATCATCGATCCATTCTTAAAGATCCTGAGAGATCTCAATGTCCATCCATCAAGGAGGAGTTCAGAATACATCGAGATCACAAGTCCTAAAGAATAGGCAACTATCAAGCAAGTAACAAGGCATATCTAAAAGGAAAGTGAATCAATATATATTTCATTACCACATAATACTATTTGATATATACAATGTGTCATGTATATGACAAAAATGGCTAACCTAGTCTATGCAAGAAAATCAAAGCTAATCTACAAACCCGTGGATAAGCAAACCATCAAGTCCAATATGGCATCCCTCTTAGTAGATGGAGGTAAATTTATGAGCTCTTGACTCAGGGTGTCCATGCGATCCAGGAGATCTATGGCCATCTGCATAGTGCTACCATGCTCATTAATGAATGCACTCATCTCTGGAACAATGTTAGCAGTATGAGATCTAAGTGCAGTACTATCTATAGTGGCAGCATCTCGAGTAGCTAGAGCCTCATCCCACTCAACAACAGATGCATTCAAAGACGATTGAGCCTCATCCCACTCAACAACAGCGGTATCCCTAGATAGGACAACATCCCTCTCAACAAAAGTGGCATCTCTATCAGAAAGAGTTGTCAACATCAAGGCCCTAGCCTGATCCGTCTCAAACATCATTAGATTCAACCTCTGCTCTAAATACTCTACAGAAGGTGGAGCCACAATAGTGGGAATACTGGGGGAATCAACTAGAGCTACTGATGAACCAGTAAACAACTTATCCTCGATGGGACAATCAAGGTACTCCATAGGCTCCCCATCATCAGAATCAATACTCGGCTCCGAAGAAATAACCCTAGCCGATGCAATCTCTACCTTCAGCCATACAGAATACTCTAAAGAGAGACCTGGATGACTGATCAAAAAGTCAGCCCTCTCTCGACGAGTCCAACAGTCATAAATCCTGGTCAAGTCCTCTATTGACAAAAGCCGAGATGACAATCGCTAACCCACTGCCCCGTCAAAGGGATGAATATCCTGAAACTAGTCAAACTATCCCATGATAGCCAGTGGATGATATGTGGTCATTCCCCTCAAACCGGCCAGGGGAAAATAGTCCATGCCGACTACATAAGTGATAAAGCTATAGGGAGAGCTGAGCCCTGAACATGGCAAAATAGCAAATGGGTCCTCGATCTCTGACAAGAAAGCCATCCAGGATGCTGCGTCTGTACACTCAGCCGGCTGAAAAGAAGAGGACATGACTATCTCATGGGAAAAATAATATCCATGACGTCTAAAGGTGCCAATCGGTCTCAAGTGTATCATAAACCACACGTACAATAAGATGGCACTGCCTCTGGAAATCCCCGCTGAATAGGTATAAAAAAATATGGCCAACCTCAAGGTCTCTGCCAAAATCACCAGTAGGATGGTATGACCCTCCCTGAGAGGACGGACTACCATAATCACGTCGATATCCAGATGGTCCATGTACAACGGCATGTATAGATAAGCCATAATACACATCAAGAATATATCTACACAGGCGACATGCCACTCACCCTCAGAATTGGTGAAGTCCCTCGAATATCACAGATAGCTGCCCAACGACCCAAATCTGTCAATTAAGAAGTCCGTGGACACCACATGCCCCGAGGTAATCTCGTCTAGGGCAACTCTACGCCTCAAGCCTATCAAGGTCATAAACTGCCGGCTCATGTCACTGACAGCCATCCTAGCGCAAGGCCAATCCAAAGGCAAGTCTATAAGACGCTCATATTCCTCCAATGTAGGAGTCAACTCATGGGTATCAAATCTAAACAACTGTCTATCTGGTATCCAATGATCAAGCATGCCCTCTATAAAGCCCGACATAACCTGAAATGTCAAGAGGGTCATGGAGTGCCTCAACAACTGATAAACTGGCACCCGATCTAGGGAGGATAAACTGCCATACCAAGATCTCAAAGAAGAGGCCACCAACATGGGTGGAGTATGCTCAATCTGGCTAATAGTGCATTAAGACATCTGTATAGCCGTATCATAAGACCATCCAGGGGTCAATGCTAAACTCATCTCTGGGAATACATATCCATGGCATAATGCATGAAAAATAAATGACAGATGACAATATGATGTAAGGAATAGAAAGCATTATACATACAATCCTAAGTACATCATCATCTAATACATCATCTCTGTATACAACTGGAAATAAAATACAGGGAAATGAGGACCAACCGCCTAACATCTAATAGAGGCCTATCAAAAGATATAACAAGAACTGGGGTACAGCCGCCTCATATCTAACAGAGGCCTATCAAAAGAAATAACAAGAAATGCATTAGAAGAAATTAATGATGTCTACATTATCCAATCTAACCATATTATGTAACTCCTCCCGAGTCACTGAATCTCTGCCAAAAGGGATATCAGGCAGATACAATGGAGGATCTGCGCCGATAAAACCAACAAAATATGGGCCACCTGAAGGGCCAGTCCCAGAGCTGGAAGGATCAAAAGTATCTGCCTCTGATGGATCTCTACCCAAATACCGGATAAAGAAATATGCCCAGTCTAACTACTGGGTCAAACTCTCAATCTGCGTTAAATGAGTAGGCTCTCGAACACAGGCAATCCAATCTATCATCATGATAGAGCCAGGAACCATATACCCCATGAACTATGTGACGCGGGTCTGAGCTTCAATGGTGCGAGGGAACCACCAGCGGTAAAAAGCCTCCTAAGTGAAAGGTCCCTATGACAAAGTAAAGCCATCTACGTCTTTCAAAGGGATCTTAGTGATTGGCTGAGATAAAGACCAATGACGCTTGGCAGAAGGAAAAAATAGAATGTGTATCTCTCCTGTGGTACTCCTAATAGCACGTTCTCCCAAATAGAGCTCCCAACCTCCATCGGTAAGGAGAGAAATATGACTGGTGGACAATACATACTCGACACCAGTAGGGAGACCACCCTCAAAGCCAACTGTCAAGTGATCGTCGGAGTAAGGAACCAATGTAATGACATCTGCGGTCAACAACTCCAACTGTAAGCAAGAATGGGTGACCCTCAGCTACAGGAACCTCCACCAAAGTGGAGTAATGCCATCGTCGTCCCCATGGATAGGTGTCCAGACCTAACATGCTAATGGGATGAAGACATAGGAGCCTCTCGTAGGCACAAAACTACGAATACAAGGATCAAATATATGTGGTCAGTCAAACTAGCAACCCAAACAAGGGGAATCAAAAATAAAGATAAATTGCTCACCAATAATAATGGGTAAAACCCTAACCAAGACTCCGTCATACCCTCTGAGCGTAGGCGCATCCCCCCTGAGGAAATAAGCAAAGGTGTAGGAGCCCCAAATAAACTCTCTAATACATTCCACCTTCCGAGTGGCGCTGACTAAAGCGAATGACACCATCGAAGAGTTATCTGCCAGGAAATAACCCCTGAGGATGTTCAGAAACAATCGTCAAAGAATGAGATCTCTAACCCTCCAATCATCAGGCAATGGCTCAGTCAGAGCCCCACTCATGGCATCTACACTCAAGGGATTAGAACGGACAGTCCAACCCTTGAGCGTCGTGACTGGGACTCCCAACAAGTATCTAACGACAGTCGAGGAAATGGCAGTCACCAAAGGCACTAGCGCCCTTGAAAACTCCAATCCAGTGATGAATTGCCAATCCATTGGTGTCATCATCACCTCATAATGTAATAAGTGGAGAGACTGGGTCTGGTAAAACCAGTACTAAGATAAAGCCCTGAGATAACCCCAGGGACAATGATGGGGGGGGAAGGGATGGAAAAAAAACCCTCAAAGCCCTATGCATGAACAATCTCTCGGTACTCTGGATGGAGAGTCTGGTACAGAGAATATATGTTAAACCAGTTCCCTCCAGGCTGCGTAAAGTCAGAAAGCTGCATCAAATTGCAAATCAAGATCAGAACCCTTGCCCCCACAAATGGGAAAAGGAAGATCAACACGGCTATTACCTCGTTCGCATAAAGGTAGATCGAGGGGTGATGACTCAAATCAACCAGAAGATCTGGAATCATCACATTTATAGTTGGAAGCTCCCTACGGGGAATGGAAGAAGAAGGAGCAGGATCCGTAATGGGTACGTCCTCTTCCTCATCCTCCACATTCGGTCTCTCAACCTGGATAAGACGAATCACTAACTCAGTCAACCAATGAGACTATTAGGCTGGGTGGGGCTGAGGAACATCTGAAGCTCTCCTCTTCACACCTGAAGAGGTCTTATGGGAGATACTCAGCTGGTCTGGATCCATATATCTGGGCAAAAGTATCCAAATCACCTCAGAAAAGGGTGTAGTAAATTCTAACCCAATTCATAGCTTCATGCATGCATGCATTACTTTAACATACATCTGCAGTAAAGTTAAAAATGCATGTTCATTCAATGCCTAGACTTGTGAATTTTTTTAGCCAAAGTCTCCTTTGTAAAAAGGATTATCCACATGCACATAGGCATGACTAGGTGGCCATTCAGTAGAACATCAACTCAAAGTCAGGACCATCTTATATGCATGAATAAACATCAAAGTCATATCCATGATGGTAGCCTAATTAACAGGATTACTTTGCTTCAAAACCTTTGCTCATTTGTCCTCAAATAGGATAAAAAAAGTAGCAAAAAAGGGTGCCAATTGATTGTTTTAAAAGTCAATTTTTTTCACATTAATACATTCAGCATGATAAAAGACTAATATTTAATGCGTTGAATAATTTTTATCAAGTCATATGAGCATACATATTTACTACTATGTGTTTTGAAGCATTTTGTATGATATCTCATTTTTCAACGGTCAAAACTGGAAAAGAAAACATGTAAACGTTACCAGGATAGTGTAGAACAATTATACGGTGATGGATTTTTGCAGAAAATAAACCGAACTCAGTAGATCTGAAGAAGAAATCTCAGATTCTCTATGAGGCTTCAACTTGAAAATGACTTATGAAGGAGATGGGAGGTGGTATATAACCCACGGGTGGCCGCGGGTCTACCTACGACTACCCAGGGTGGTCCCCACCCCTTCCAGCTTGATAAAATTTGAATTACAAAAGAGGTCCCAGAAGCTAAAAAGTTAAATCAGGAAATAAGGTGCTATGCGATTAAGTAGGAAAACTCGAAAATCCTGAATTCAGAGACCAAACTGCGGGTCTACATGAAAGTCATTGGTATTCACCCGGATATAGGGTTCAGAAAGCCAATGAAAGCGACCCTTATCTATGCATCGCGAAGGTCCGATGCCATCAATCGGGGGTTGTGATTGCAATCAAAATCATCAAAACTCGTCAAGAGTATAGCTCGTCAGAAATACATCCCCAGCGGAGATTTCAGACATCATTGAAAATGTAAGCCGTTGAAAGCTACTTAAACGTTCAACGAGGGTTAAGTATCCCTGACACTGCAAGCCATTGGCGACAACTGCAGCGAGGCATCAAAAATGATCCGGTGATGTAAGCCGTTGAAGGCTATTTTAACGAAGATCAGGGTATCTAATTTTGCAAGTCGTTGGCGATAACTCCATCGAAGCGTTAAAGAAGTCTGATGATGCAAACCATGGAAAACCATCTTCATCGGGGAGGACCGATGATGAAATTTGTTATACAGATCCCCAGCAATTAAAACGCTATCCCCAGAGGAACTATCAGCATCGACCCAGTAGAAAGTTAAAACGATGATGATAATGCCAGCATAATGGCAAGAAATATCCCATGGTGGCAACCAAGCCAAGCCATCATCTGGATGAAACATCAACAATCCCCAAGAGTCGCTCGAAAAAGAAAAGAACGTCTTTGGTGGAACGCATTTCCAAAGAATCAAGGACGTTGGTGACAATCCCAATGCCAACATCCGATGGTCTCAACCATTGGAAACCTCCATTATAGGGATCTTGAAAAAATCTCTGCGACTTGTCAGAAAATCAGGCTCAGGTAGCACTTATGGACATTTCAAACCGCAGGCAACAACCCCAACGTTGCATCGGGAGATTCTGGTGATGAGAGCTATGTAAACTACCGTTTGAGTAGACATCAAAGCGGTTCAACAGAGCCATCATTGATAACTACATCCCCCAATAGAAGCGGTGGGAACAGGCAATTATCACATCCCGTTGGAAATCATTCCAACAACAACATTCAGCATAACATCGCATCATGTTGCATTGTATTTGCATCATCCTAAGCTTGTCATATTTCAAGTGTTTAGTAGTCTTTATCCTGTCCATGCCATTACATTGCATGAACATGATAAAGAAGGGCATCTGTAGACACTCAAAATTTTGCATTCCTGTTACTAACCCTGCAGGAGGGCAAAATCGTCTTCCAGAGACAACCTTGGAAGTCACATCTGGTTCCAACCCCAGAGATAACCCCACGAGATTCAGTTCTAACCCCAGAGATAACTTCGGGAGATTCAGTTCCAACCCTGAAGATAACCTTGGTAGATTCAGTTCTAACCCTAGAGATAACCCCAGGAGATCCAGTTCCATCCACGGAGATAACCCCGGGAGATCTAGCTCCAACCCCAGAGATAACCCCGAGGGATCAAGTTCAAAGTTCAGAGTCAACCCCGGGAGGTTAAACCAACCTCAAAGATAACCCTGAGGATAGTTAGAGTCAACATCATGCCAATCACGGAGATAACCTTGAGAAAAGACTACTACAATTGCGCCAAAGTCGGAGACAACTCTGGGAGGGGTAAAATGGTTATTTTTCCACCTCAGCATCACATCAACTTTGTCTTAACACAGTTCAACTCAAACTGCATCCAAAGATGTCCCACATGAACCATAGCTCAAATCCCCAGTGATAACTGGACAAGATAGCTCAACAGATAGACAACAAAGATATGGAAATCTAGTCATGGACCCATCTTCCCGGCTTCAGACAATCTCTAATCACATGTCATTGTGTAGCTCTCGACAACGGCTTTCCAAAAAGGTACATCACGCCTCCATCGGATGCCCGGATTGGAAGTTATGAAGGTTCAAGCGGATAGCTCGTAGCCCAAGTGGACGTACTTTGAGGCGACAGGACCCGTAAAGCCTAGAGCAGCCGCAGCTAGACCCGCGGCTACCGCGAGTTAACCCGCGACCACTTGGTCTATAAATATGAGCTCCCATTAGCTCATTTGAAAAGAAAGAAGAAGAAAAGAGAGAATATATATATATATATATATATATATATATATATATATATATATATATATATATATATATCAATCGTGCCTGGATAGAATATCCGTGGCTTTTATCGCTTATCGCTTATATATATATATATATATTTACATTTCAAAGTCCTGCCTGGATTCCAAATTCGTGACAGTCGATCATCTATATATATATACTTATATATATATATTTATTTACTACTTTTATATATATTCACTTTAACTGCTTTCACAATGTAGATATTTAATCTTCCAGCCTGTGGACTAGATTTGTCTAAATCTAGCTATCTCTAACTTTGACCGATTCAAAAGTGACTAAACTGGAACCGTTGAAGCTAGAATGGCTTAGATTTATTTAAATCTAGTTTTCTTTCTAGCTTTTGTACATATTAATCTATCATGTGAACCTTGGAGCAATGTGATCGAAGATTCAGCCTGTGAATCTAGATTCGATTCCCACGATGAACATTTCTCAGCTGCAGCCATCTTGTAAATTATCTACGGTGTCTGGATATCCTTGGATGGCTATCATGCGCATAAGGAGTTCGATACTGCTATGTATCTTATTTTCTTGAAGATGCTTCGCATCTCGATAATAAAATCAATCAAGCCGAATATAAAATAAAATGAAAGTATCAAAGGCCTCAATTAGTATTGAGCATAAAGGTTTGAAAACCTGTTTTTCAAAACATCACTGGTATATCTTGCCTAAAACTGAACTTTTATATACAAGTCAAACCCTTTATATATAGGTGCAAATGAGGCATATCACTACTTCTAGATAATTGCACATAGGCCCAATAAATACACACACACACATCCAGATAAATAAGGTAATTAAAAAGTTACGGTAACTATGTTTTCACGAAAGTCGGGGGTGCCTTACACCTTCCCCCCCCTCGCGTGCTTAATTAAGCCACCAAACTCTATGAATTTCGGTTTCCAAGGCCAGTTAAACAGTGTCCAACCATTGGGCCTTTGTGTAAACCTTTTCAAAAAATTGGTTGAGTTGGTACAACCATTCCAAATCTACTAACTGGCGACTCTAAAAGTTAAATCGTCGACATTCACATGTCGGACCTTTTCAAACTCGCCTTTTCAGACAAAACTCAACCAAATGAGAACACAAAAGGGAAAGCACAGAAAGGGACACAAATCTTCCCAACATCGATAGGTGGTGTTTAATAAAACTGAATGTTAAGATCTGAACAGTTTAGACATCTGAATAATGTAGAGTATTTGAATAGAATTGTACATGAATGAAAAAATGTTGTTTGATAATTAATTTTTACAAAATGTCTTAATAACAGTATTTTACCATATTACCATTGAACTCATTACAGCTAATGTCATATTGTTCAGAACTCTCAAGTCTCAACATTTGCTCCATGTTCCCCAAACCTTTTATTTTCTCTCTCTTTCCATCACCTTCTATATTATTCCAAAAATCACATCAAAATTCCTACAAATTCACAGGTTATTTGTTTTAAGAGGCACAATTTCACTCTACTTTTTGAGGTATCGATTCAATGAGAAAAAGTCTAATAACAACCAGAACTTTCTAGGTAAAGTTAGGGTTTCTGGTTGTAACATTGCCAGAGCAAGAGAAGAAATTCCTTGACTTTATAACTTTGATAACAGAAGCTTGTTTTCTCATGTGAAAGGAGAGATAAGCTTGAAGCTTTATTTATCTGCAACAAAGTAAGTTAGGCAGGTCATTAATGGCAGAAATGAATCTTTTTCTAAGAAGAACAAGAAGCTGCAATAGCAGTAAGCAGCGGTCATGGCGATGTAGGAGCAGTAGATAGGGCAATATAGCTAGGTAAGTCATCAAAATATTTAAACTTTACAAAACCCAAAGCCTGACACTCAAAATCAACGGGATTTGAAGCCTTTTCTCATTACAACCATCCCTGTTTAGGAGCAATGACAGTTGGGGGAGTAAGAGGGAGGAGGAATTTTGTAATATTAAAGAGGTCATTTTTGTCCAAAAAATAGTTAATATGGTTCAGTCCTGCCTCTGAATAGTCTAGATTTAATTTCATATCTTACCGATTAAGAAGCATTAAGAGGCAAAAAAAAATTTACCAGATAAGTTTTACCTCAAACCGAATCAAAGGCATACCCATTAAGAGCTATTTAGATGTAAACAAATAAAACCGAAGTTTTGAAAATTTAGAATTTGCTAAATATCTTTATCTTAGCAGAATTAATTTCTATAACAATTCTTATCTAAATTGGTTTCCTATATATAAGATATTGTATCAAATCTTCCTACGTTTTTAGTTACCTAAACTCAAGGAATTGTTGTGCTGGTTTTATAATCATAAAACAAATTTTAAGTATCATAAAAATCTGACCACTTAGTTTTATCCTAATAGATTCTTTATCCAAACTACACTAAAAGAAAAAACCTCAATTTTGACAGAATATTTCGTTAGAATGTCGGTCGGATATCTAGGAGTCTAGATTTAGTTCGTCAAAAATTCGGTCAAAAATACAAAAATTGATTTAATAATTTTGACAAATTTTTCGTCAGAAATAACATATGTTTGACAAAAAAAATTGTCGAGACTATGCGTCAATTTTAATATAGGTTAATTCCAAAGGAATATTCCATCAGAAATAGTATTTTTTCCAACGATATTAGTATTTTTTAAGAAAACTATAACTCGACGGAATGTCTGTCAGAAATCCCTTATTCCTTTGAAATTACTTGTTTTTTAAAAAAATTATAGTTTCTAAGTATTTAAACCTAATTTTGTACGTTTAAAAATTGTCGAGACTATGCGTCAATTTTAATATAGGTTAATTCCAAAGGAATATTCCATCAGAAATAGTATTTTTTCCAACGATATTAGTATTTTTTAAGAAAACTATAACTCGACGGAATGTCTGTCAGAAATCCCTTATTCCTTTGAAATTACTTGTTTTTAAAAAAAATTATAGTTTCTAAGTATTTAAACCTAATTTTGCACGTTTAAACCTGATTTATCCCAACAACACATATAGTAATATATTTCACAAACAACATAACTATAGAAACATGCTTTATCTCGTCAACATGTACATACACTAATCTAACAAGTGTCAATATGAATTAATTACTCATCAACAATATAACAAATATAAGCTAATGTTCCATAAATTATACAATGATTTAAAAAACTAGTACAATTCAATTAAACTACAATTTTTTACAGCATGACCAAAATATGTACAAATGATCTACAATTAAATGAATAAAATCTATACAAATGATCTATAAAACTAACTCAAACTAGTATGAGAAGGATCATCGAGCGGGGGTGGACGGTGCTGCTCTGGTGTATATAAATCATCGTCGTCATCCCCCCCCGCTCGCCGTCGGCATTGTCACCATGCTCAGCATCACCAGTCCTCTCGGCATCGGCACCCTGTTGATAGAATTAAAAATATAAATCATTAGTCCGTATGCGAGAATTAAAGAGACAACTAAATGAAAATAAAATACCATACATAATACTTGATTAGTCGGGGGCTGATTCTCCATCAAACCAAAATCCTTTGATAGTAGGGTAACCATCATCCGGAGCACCTCGTCGGGTATCGTGACGAACTGCTCCTACAGTAATCTTGTACTCTCGACGATGGCCCCTGATGCAATATTTTGAGATAGTTGGTGAAGGCGAGCACGATAGGCAACTCCTGACTATGGATAATTGGATCTGTACGACACGTCTCTGACACCGCCGTAATGACCCTCTAGAATAGCTCATCGTCCAAGCCAGTGCTCGTATAAGATGGTCCAACAGGTGCTCTCGGACGCTGGCAATGGCTAGTGCCTACAAAAATAAATATAACATTACGTACTACATATTAATTTATATTATTTTTTTATAAATTAAGATATAATGAGAAACATAAGAAATAATATTAACTCCAAGCAGGGTATACGTCGGGTATCCTCGGTAAGCTCAACACTTGATACTTATTTGTACTGGTCGTAGGGGATCCTGAGATTCAACTCATAGTCTCAGCTCCTTATCCCAAGATAATTTAATCTTAGGCGGGGGAT
This sequence comes from Panax notoginseng, assembly GCA_016801055.1. NCBI lineage: Eukaryota > Viridiplantae > Streptophyta > Magnoliopsida > Apiales > Araliaceae > Panax > Panax notoginseng. The sequence continues at coordinate 47,348,425 of CM029015.1, forward strand.
GGTGGAATCTAACGGCTCAGAATCTCCCCTAGCAGCTTGAAACTCAGCTATACGCTGGTCCCGAAGCGTATGAAATTGATCTTGTAATTTATTTTGTATATGTGAGTTAATTATATCATTTTATTAAACCTAATATTAATAATAGCTAAAAATTAAGATTAGTCTTACCTGTATAGCTACTGCTGCAGGAGACATAGTAGACTCCTTAGGCGTATGGGCTCTATCTCAAAACTCTATCCTAGTAGAAGGTCAGCTCAAGCTCCCCCGCATGGACTGATGAGAAATACCTTAAAACCTTTATTAAGAATGCTAATGTCAAATGACTAACTAAACAACAAAATACACAATACTTACCAACTTCACCTCCTCAAAGGACTGTGAACCAGTCATGTGTACGACTCAGAGCTGGACACGATTTTTCTTTGCCTGCTTGGACTTCCTCTTGAACTCATCATCATCTTAATATGTACACATAACGTCCCAAGCAGCATCGAAGACTATCTGGGGCTAATGAACGCATATGGTAGTCCCGGGCTACTCGCCAACTGCCTGGACGACCCGCTGTCTCATCTCGTACAGCCAATCAGCTTAGTTCTTCGCGACATAAACAAAAATAACATTGTCTCCGACTGGTTGAGTGATGCTCTCCTCATATCTAAAATAAATCTATAAAAACATGTATTGACATATCAGAATTCATTTGAATAGTGTAAATACCTAGGATAATGTTAACTTTAAGTTGTGTAATTTGAGTTACGTGAAAATTGCGTAGCACAGTGTGTATATAGGAGGCATCATACTATGCGTATTGGCTAAATAACATACAACCATTAGGCAGGTGTGTCAGCTAGATGACATTTATCGTCACCTTGGTGACATGGTTCAAAATATTAAAATACGAGATAAAAAAAATGTGTTATTTTAATCATGCAATCATATAAAGGTATTTAATTGCATTTGATATATTAAATTTGACCCTTACTGCTCCAAGTCGACATCTACCTAGAAAATGCATGGAACTACCGATGGAAAACTAAATAAAACGAGATTAGTCCCTCGGCGACGTCGACGACTAGTATCTGCAAGTGTAAGTGATGACATTATGTAAATATACAATTTTCATATGCTATAAACAATTAATTAAACAAAAGGATAACTATTTTATTTCAAAAACTTACTAGCTAATGACGTTGACCCGCCCTAGGAGCCGTCGACAGATCCTGTACGGCCACCTCCACAACGACCTCCCCCGCTATATCTAGTCATCAGTGTACTACTGAAATAACTAACATTAAGTAATTAATTTGCATTTAATTTATCTAAATTAATAGTTTTTATTATTAGTAAATTATTTAAGAAACAACAATAAGTTTAGATTAAGTACGTCATCAAACCTGTCAGAATTAAAATCAATTTCATACTCAGATTCTGTCTTTTCTAAATTTGTATCAATTTCTTCGTCATTATCATCTTGTACGACGATATAGTCACTTAAAACCACTAATTCCTCGAACTTCCTCATCATCGGGTATGTTAACGAAATCACAAACAACCACATCATCATCATTTAGCACTACATCCTTGGGATTGACAGATTAGTACCATCAAATGCTCTAGTCTTTGTTGTGACAACTGTATACCAAGGGCTTCTAGAATTTACGACATTAGGGGTGTAATACACTTGAGTCACTTGGCTGGCTAACACGAATGTCATCAAACTATAGCCTTGACTTTAAATCTATAGTGAAGATTCTGTTACGATCAACTTTAAAAACCATATCAGTATCAAACCAGCGACACTTAAATGTAGTAAACTTTTGACCCCCAAGATAATCGAGCACAACTATTTCCTCTAATCATCTATAGTAATTGGACTCGAAATCTTTGTAATAGCTTCCCAACATGACAATGCTAGAATTGAGTGATGTCAATTCATTCACGTCATCAGCCTTGAATATGTACCCATTAACAATGTAGCTGGGAAATGAACTAACTAGTTTGTACATACCTGAAATAACATCTCTAAAACGCTCAGAAGTGTTATCGTTTTCAACCCTTCTCTTAAACCACTATTAAAATTTTTTTACTAGTGAATGCTTCCAACTGTGCTGCAATTAGTCCTAGGTTAGAAGCATACACTTCCTCTTCGAATGAACTAAAATAATAATAATAGAGTTTAATTGTTGATTACGAGACTAAATATTAATGTATTGACATATAATAATACATACATGATGTATGACGATACTTCAGGCATATTTAGAAGCACATATGTAGATAAAATCTTCAAATCTTTGTCAGTTAGGTACTTCATCATCTCATGGCCAACTCAGTTCGAGGGCTTGATTAAGCGGGGGGGGGGGGGGGGAGGTGTTAGGCACCCCCAACTTCTGTGAAAACAAGGTTACCGCATCTTTTTAATTTCTTAATTTATCTAAAGTGTGTATGTGTGTGTGTGTGTGTATGTTTTAATTGGGCCTAAGTGCATTTATTTGGAAGGAGTGTTATGCCTCGTTTGCACCTATATACAAAGGGTTTGATTTTTATAAAAGTTTAATTCTAAGCAATATGTGCAGAAATGATGTTTTGAAAATAGGTTTTCAAACCCTTATGCTCACATAGTGTAGACATTCAAATTTTTTTTGCATACCTGTTACTAACATTGCAGGAGAGTAGAATCGTCTTTCAGAGATAACCTTGGAAGACAGCTCAGTTAAATCCCAAAGGTAACCCTGGGATATTCAGTATTACCATCTCGGAGATAACCCCGAGACATCCAGCTCAGACCCGAAAACACCACCGAAAGTTTCAACCTCAACCCCGAAAAAAACACCGGGAGTTTCAGTTTCAACCTCGGAGATAACCCCGAGGAATGCAGTTCAAATACCGAAAAACACACCAGAGAAGATCGTGACATCTTGGAGATAACCCTGAGATACTCAGTCTCAGCCTCAAAAATCACACCGGGAAAGACAACATCAACCTCAGAGACAATCCCGAGGCATGCAGTTGCAGTTCCGGAGATAACCCTGAAAATTCTTGTTTCAAACACATGCAATTAGCTTCAAACACTTGGCAATGGCCCCGAGGCACTCATTTCCAAAGTCCAGAGATAACCTCGGGAAGTCAGGCAATTCTCAAAAACAACACTGAGGACGGTTAACACCTGCAGCAGCCCAATCTCAGAGATAACCCTGGGAAACGACTGCTAAATCAACTCAAGCCGGAGATAACCCCGGTGAAGGGCAAAACTATCATCTTGCCATCCCAATCACACTTTACGCCATCTTAACATTCATACATACATACACAGTAATGTCCTACAAGAACCAAAGATCTCCAATCCCGAGTGACTACTGCACAAGACAGCACACCGGATAGAATTTGAAGCTTGAAGACCAAGGGCATGGTCCCATCTTCCTGACTTCGTATAACCTCTAATCCCATGTCATTGTGTAGCTCTCGACAACAGCATGCCGAAAAAGGTCTTATACACCTTCATCGGATGCCCGAATTAAAGTTTTAAAAGTTCGAACGAACATCACGTTGCACGCGTGCATGTACTTCGAAACGGCGGGACCCGCAGAACCCGGGGCACCCCGGGCAGCCGTAGGTACATCTGCGGCTGCCGCAGCGGCTCCCCCCTTCTATAAATAGAGGGCTTGGGGCAGCCATTTTAGAGAGAGAAAAGGCGAGGAAGCCCTGTCCTATTTGCTCTGTACACCCTATAAACTAAGTGCTTTCTTATTTTAAACACTTGTGAGCTCAAATATTGTTATATTTTTACCGGCGGGAGCCGAGTGTTCATCCCTTTAAAGCTATTGAAGTCTTCTTTGGCAGTCCACTTTAAGCCTTCTTACACACTGTAAAGCCTTTCTCCACTACTGTGCACACACAGTTCTTCACGTTGAGAGTCGTGTAGCGTGTGTATGTCCAAACTTCGGTCCGTGGCTTTTATTTCTTTTTGTATATATATATATATATATATATATATATATATATATATATATATATATATATATATATATATGGACTAACATTATTGAGTTAAGCCTCGATTGAGCCTAAATTTTACATCCATAGCGTTTATTTGCTTATATATATATATATATATATATATATATATATATATATATATATATATATGAACTGTTGTCGAACTCTGTGCGATGAGCCTAGATTTTATATCCGGAGCATTTACTACTTTATATATATATATTTATATATATATAGCGACAAATCGCTGAAATGATAAACTGAGCCGGGATCGGTATATCCTGTCCGTTTACCGCTTTTATATATATATGTATATATATATATATATATATGTATATATATATATATATATATATATATATATATATATATTTACATTTCAGTCTGGCATGGAGTTTACTTCGTGGCCTTTTACCGTTTTATTTACATTTCGTCCCACCTGGAGTTTACTTCTTGGCGGTTGATCGTTTTTACTTCTTTCTTTGCATTCCGTCCCGCCTGGAGTTTACTTCGTGGCGGTTGATCATTTTTATTACTTTATTTATATTTCCGAGCCCCCATGGAGGTGCTTCGTGGTTGCTAATCATGTCTCTCTATATATATTTACCGCTTTTATATATTTACATTTTCAATCCCCCATGGAGGTGTTTCGTGGTGGTTGATTGGTTTTTAAAAGCTTTATTTATATTTTCCAATCTCCCATGGAGGTGCTTTGTGGTGGTTGATTATTTTTAATGCTTTATTTATATTTACAATCCCCCATGGAGGTGCTTCGTGGTCGTTGATTGTCTGCACACACACACACACACACACACACACACACATATATATATATATATATATATATATATATATATATATATTTACAGCTTTTATATATATATATATATATATATATATATAAAATTGTTTACAGCTTTTCATATAAATTGTGGCATCATGTGATCCTAGGAATCATGTGACCACATATTCAGTCTACTGAATCTAGATTCATTTTCGTGATGGACATTTTCAGCTGTAAGCTGCTTGTAAATTATGCACAGTGTTCGAATTTCCTTAGATGGCTCTCATGCTCACAAGAAGTTTGGCACTACTTTGTACATTATTTTCTCGAAGATGCTTCACATCTCGAAAATAAAAGCAATCCAGCCGAACATTTAATAAAATGAAAGTGTAAAAAGGTCTCAATTACTATTGAGCATAAGGGTTTAAAAAACCTATTTTACAAAACATCACTTCTATATCTTGTTTAAAACTAAATTTTTATATAAATTCAAACCCTGTGTATATAGGTGCGAACGAGGCCTCGCACTACTTCCAAATAATTGTACATTGACCCACACACACACACATATTCATATAACAGTTTTTTGGAAAGTGGCGGTCACCGTGGTAACACGAATGTAGGAGGTGCCTAACACCTTCCCTCCGCATAAGCAAGTCCCCGGACCCTAATAAATCTCGGTTTCGTAGACCCATTTAGCAGTGTCACATCATTGGGTCAATGTGCAAACCTTTTCTCGGTTGTGTTGGTATAACCATTTAAAAAACCAACTGGCGACAATTACAGTCAAATCGTCGACATACAAATGTTGGACCTTTTCACAACTTATTTTTTCAAACAAATCTCACCTAACATGAGAACACCAAAAACAAGAACAGAAAAGGGACAAATAAAATCCCGACGTCGACATGTGGATGTTGCATTTACATTTGATGGATGTGTACGAATGCATTTAATTACTGTACTTAATGCTTTACACTATATCTGCTTGTAATATTAGTGCTTCGCACATATCATCATTTTCATAAACGGTGAGACACGTTGTATGTGAATGTATGTTTTGTGGTTCCTCCATCGGGAGGCTATCCTGTCGGTGTTTGATTACTGGACTCGTAGGAAGACTAATTCCAATGAGGCTCAGGAAAGACACCACCCAAATTCGCTCCAGTTGAAAGGCCGGATTAATAAATTGCGATGATTTGGGAACCTTCATGCCAAAAAGCCGCGAGAGTAACCTAAGATAGGTCAGCCTCTGATAAACCTAACGCGGAGGAAAGTCTCTTCATACTTTCCATTTTCAATTACTCGTAATTTCATTTACTTGTAATTTCATTCCATATTAATCTCCATGTAATGAGAAGTATGAAGAAATATGTGCACACGCATATTTATTAAGTATTAACATGCTATCCTATATTACAAACAGCTAACATCCGTGTTGCAGGATAATACTCCTAAAACGGATACATCATATAGCATGTAAACATTTATGCATTCCCTAAAACTAAACTACGTTAGTCTTTCGCAGGGAAGCAATCAGACCTATTACCCGGTCAAAGTCCAAGAAGGCCACGAGCCTACAGCCAATTATGTCTTCATCTGACCAGGCTAATATTAATCCTGTCTCCCGCAAAGAGTTCGACGGATTAAGTAAACAAATTACAGATTTGGTTGTTCTGCTTAAAGAACTACAGCAATCTACTCAGGGTACAAGGATACCTATACATACTGAATCCTCTGCATATGGAGGAACCCAAGGTTCGGATAAAGCCATTCCAGTACCTAAGCTCCAGTTGGATACGACCAACAAAATTCATGATACCAACAAATCTCAAAGAAGATCTAGACACCGGTGATATCAAAAAGAAGGTCCTTCAAATGGAAGAGTCCATTCATTCTATCAAAGGGATTGGAGCACATGGGAGTGTTTCATATGCAGACCTTTGTATATTCCCTGGTGTGCATTATCCAGAGAAGTTCAAGACTCCTGACTTTGAAAAGCTTGACGGGTTAGGAGATCATTACACATATTTGAAGGTATTCATTAGAGAACTCGGATCTTATGCCGAAGACGAGAAGCTCAGAATGCAGCTCTTCCAGAAAAGTCTAACTGGAGAAGCCCGATCGTGCTATACCAGATTAGACAATTCAAAGATCCATAGCTGGGAGGAGCTAGCTCATACTTTCCTCACTCAGTATAGCTTCCAGTCTCAGATGGCCCCTGACCGGTACCAAATTACTAAATTCAGGAAACAAACCAAAGAATCTTTCAGAGAGTATGCTCAAAGGTGGAGGCCCCTTGCTGCTAAAGTTGTTCCCTCTATGAATGAGTCAGAAATGGTTATGACCTTTATAGACATAAAAGTAGCTCCTTTCTATGAGAGAGTTTTAGCCGGTATTGGCAAACCATTCTCTGAAATGATTAAGCATGGGGAGATGGTTGAGATGGGATTGAAGTCAAGAAAAATTCAAGACCTAGCTACCCTCAAAGCTGTTGCAGAACACATCCGGTCAAGAAATTATGGAAACCACCCCTAGAGGGTCCATAAAAAGAAAGAGGAGGATGTTTCCTTGATACTGCAAGGTCAGAAAGGCAGTCAGAATATGCCTATCCAAAGGAGAAATTACACTCCCTTTCAAGCAGAGTCCTCAAACCCTCCATTACCTAAAGGTGGAGAAGTCAGACGCACTCAAGTGTTCACACCCCTAGGGGACTCACTCGAGAACATTCTTAATCTTCTGACCACTCAAAAGAAAATTATTTATTCCTCCACCAGCCAACCCGAATGGGAGGGGTTTCAATGCTACTCGGAAGTATGCTTATCATGCCGGGGCTGTGACGCCCCCAAAATAGATATACATCACCCATTCTGAGTTGTCAAATACATGGTATAGAAATAAATACAACTTCATTAATACAATTGTCGTGCAAAATACGACAACACATATACTGTGAGTTTAAATACAAATATTGTCTAATAGACAATATTAAAACTCAAAAGGGGTCCTCATTACAATTATTGATACACTATTTTACAAAAATAGTGAGGACTGCTAAAATAACTTTCTAGAACCATCACTCCATACCCCGGCTAGTTCCTGCTATATTCTCACCTCTTGAGAAAAAAAATGGAACAAAAAGGAAAATGGTGAGCTCAACAAGCCCAGTAAAGAATATTATAACTAAGGTAATATACAACAAATTATCAATAGTCTTCAACAGGGAAAAATCTGATAGAATATAATAGACAACAAGTTTTAGATCAACAACTGCAGCGAAAACAACAATTCATCAGAAGAGTTAAGTAGAGAATGAAATCTAATATCATCTATGAATTTAAAAGCACATCATCAATATTTTATCCCTGTAACATCAATCAATATACATCTTCAATCAAATATTCATCTTTGCACTACGGGCCAAAGATATTCATTTGTATCTCCAGTTGGTCATGTTCATCTCAACACCTGCTCATCTTTGCACTACCGGCCAAAGATATTCATCAAGTGTCACCATTAAGGACTGAGGATGATGAAAAATATTTTAGAGAACGAATTCAGTAAGATAAAAGGACAAAGTTTAGAGATTCGTACTTTAGATAATTCAAGTTTAAAAATATTCCATAATAAATCATAATGGAGTAAAATTCAAGAATGACGATCAAAACATGAATACAATCAAAGATAGTAACCATACTAAACATCTGGGACGAAAAAAGAGAAAATTTCATTTTTCGGAGAATAGTGTTGTATTTGTGAATAGTGCCGTATACGTGAATAGTAACCACGACACAAAAAGGTAAAAATTCCACAATAAAACTTATATCAATAATTCGGCATAATGATATTGAAGAAAATAATATCATATAAGAAGAAAATAACATCCCTTACCTAAAAAGAACAGTATTTCTGAATGGAATATCGGATATGATGTTGAAGGAAACTTGCACTGAATAGCATACACTTCCTCTTCGAATGAACTAAAATAATAATAACAGAGTTTAATTGTTGATTACGAGACTAAATATTAATGTATTGACATATAATAATACATACATGATGTATGACGATACTTCAGGTATATTTAGAAGCACATATGTAGATAAAATCTTCAAATCTTTGTCAGTTAGGTACTTCATCATCTCATGGTCAACTCAGTTCAAGGGCTTGATTAAGCGGGTGGGGGGGGGGGGAGGTGTTAGGCACCCCCAACTTCTGTGAAAATAAGGTTACCGCATCTTTTCAATTTCATAATTTATTTGAAGTGTGTATGTGTGTGTGTGTGTTTTAATTGGGCCTAAGTGCATTTATTTAGAAGGTGTGTTATGCCTCATTTGCACCTATATACAAATGGTTTGATTTTTATAAAAGTTTAATTCTAAGCAATATGTGCAGAAATGATGTTTTGAAAATAGGTTTTCAAACCCTTATGCTCACATAGTGTAGACACTCAAAATTTTTCTGCATACCTGTTACTAACATTGCAGGAGAGTAGAATCGTCTTTCAGAGATAACCTTGGAAGACAGCTCAGTTCAATCCCAAAGATAACCCTGGGATATTCAGTATTACCATCTCGGAGATAACCCCGAGACATCCAGCTCAGACCCGAAAACACCACCGAAAGTTTTAACCTCAACCCCGAAAAAAACACCGGGAGTTTCAGTTTCAACCTCGGAGATAACCCCGAGGAATGCAGTTCAAATACCGGAAAACACACCAGAGAAGATCGTGTCATCTTGGAGATAACCCCGAGATACTCAGTCTCAGCCTCAAAAATCACACCGGGAAAGACAACATCAACCTCGGAGACAATCCCGAGGCATGCAGTTGCAGTTCCGGAGATAACCCCCGAAATTCTTGTTTCAAACACATGCAATTAGCTTCAAGCACTTGGCAATGGCCCCGAGGCACTCATTTCCAAAGTCCAGAGATAACCCCGGGAAGTCAGTCACATCTCAGAAACAACACTGAGGACGGTTAACACCTGCAGCAGCCCAATCTCAGAGATAACCCTGAGAAACGACTGCTAAATCAACTCAAGCCGGAGATAACCCTGGTGAAGGGCAAAACCGTCATCTTGCCATCCCAATCACACTTTACGCCATCTTAACATTCATACATACATACACAGTAATGTCCTACAAGAACCAAAGATCTCCAATCCCGAGTGACTACTGCACAAGACAGCACACCGGATAGAATTTGAAGCTTGAAGACCAAGGGCATGGTCCCATCTTCCTGACTTCGTATAACCTCTAATCCCATGTCATTGTGTAGCTCTCGACAACAGCATGCCGAAAAAGGTCTTATACACCTTAATCGGATGCCCGAATTAAAGTTCTAAAAGTTCGAACGGACATCACGTTGCACGCGTGCATGTACTTCGAGACGGCGGGACCCGCAGAACTCGGGGCACCCCGGGCAGTCGCAGGTACATCTGCGGCTGCCGCAGCGGCTCCCCCCTCTATAAATAGAGGGCTTGGGCCAGCCATTTTATAGAGAGAAAAGGCGAGGAAGCCCTGTCCTATTTGCTCTGTACACCCTATAAACTGAGTGCTTTCTTATTTTAAACACTTGTGAGCTCAAATATTGTTATATTTTTACCGGCGGGAGCCGAGTGCTCATCCCTTTAAAGCTATTGAAGTCTTCTTTGGCAGTCCACTTTAAGCCTTCTTACACACTTTAAAGCCTTTCTACACTACTGTGCACACACAATTCTTCACGTTGAGAGTCGTGTAGCGTGTGTATGTTCAAACTTCGGTCCGTGGCTTTTATTTCTTTTTGTATATATACATATATATGAACTGTTGTCGAACTCTGTGCGATGATCCTGGATTTTATATGCTCCGATTTTATATCCGGAGCATTTACTACTTATATATATATATATATATATATATATATATATATATATATATATATATATATATATATATATATTTATATAGCGATAAATCGCTGAAATGATAAACTGAGCAAGGATCAATATATCCTATGCGTTTACCGCCTGGAGTTTATTTCGTGGCGGTTGATCATTTTTATTACTTTATTTATATTTTTGAGCCCCCATGGAGGTGTTTCGTGGTGGCTAATCATGTCTCTCTATATATATTTATCGCTTTTATATATTTACATTTTCAATCCCCCATGGAGGTGTTTCGTGGTGGTTGATTGGTTTTTAAAAGCTTTATTTATATTTTCCAATCTTCCATGAAGGTGCTTCGTGGTAGTTGATTATTTTTAATGCTTTATTTATATTTACAATCCCCCATGGAGGTGCTTCGTGGTAGTTGATTGTCTGCACACACACACACACACACACACACACACACATATATATATATATATATATATATATATATATATTTTTTTTACAGCTTTTATATATATATATAACTGTTTACAGCTTTTCATATAAATTGTGGCATCATGTGAGCCTAGGAATCATGTGACCACAGATTCAGTCTACTGAATCTAGATTCGTTTTCGTGATGGACATTTTCAGCTGTAAGCAGCTTGTAAATTATGCACAATGTTCGAATTTCCTTAGATGGCTCTCATGCCCACAAGAAGTTTGGCACTACTTTGTACATTATTTTCTCGAAGATGCTTCACATCTCGAAAATAAAAGCAATCCAGCCGGACATTTAATAAAATTAAAGTGTAAAAAGGTCTCAATTACTATTGAGCATAAGGGTTTAAAAAACCTATTTTACAAAACATCACTTATATATCTTGTTTAAAACTAAATTTTTATAGAAATTCAAACCTGTGTATATAGGTGCGAACGAGGCCTCGCACTACTTCCAAATAATTGTACATTGACCCACACACACACACATATTCATATAATAGTTTTTTGGAAAGTGGCGGTCACCGTGGTAACACGGATGTAGGAGGTGCCTAACACCTTCCCTCCGCATAAGCAAGTCCCCGGACCCTAATAAATCTCGATTTCGTAGACCCATTTAGCAGTGTCACATCATTGGGTCAATGCGCAAACCTTTTCTCGGTTGTGTTGGTACAACCATTTAAAAAACCAACTGGCGACTCTTACAGTCAAATCACCGACATACAAATGTTGGACCTTTTCACAACTTATTTTTTCAAACAAATCTCACCCAACATGAGAACACCAAAGAATAAGAACAGAAAAGGGACAAATAAAATCCCGACGTCGACATGTGGATGTTGCATTTACATTTGATGGATGTGTACGAATGCATTTAATTACTGTACTTAATGCTTTACACTATATCTGCTTGTAATATTAGTGCTTTGCACATGTCATCATTTTCATAAACGGTGAGACACGTTGTATGTGAATGTATGTTGTGTGGTTCCTCCATCAGAAGGCTATCCTGTCGGTGTTTGATTACTGGACTCGTAGGAAGACTAATTCCAATGAGGCTCAGGAAAGACACCACCCAAATTCGCTCCAGTTGAAAGGCCGGATTAATAAATTGCAATGATTTGGGAACCTTCATGCCAAAAAGCCGCGAGAGTAGCCTAAGATAGGTCAGCCTCTGATAAACCTAACGCGGAGGAAAGTCTCTTCATACTTTCCATTTTCAATTACTCGTAATTTCATTTACTTGTAATTTCATTCCATATTAATCTCCATGTAATGAGAAGTATGAAGAAATATGTGCACACGCATATTTATTAAGTATTAACATGCTATCCTATATTACAAACAGCTAACATCCGTGTTGCAGGATAATACTCCTAAAACGGATACATCATATAGCATGTAAACATTTATGCATTCCCTAAAACTAAACTACGTTAGTCTTTCGCAGGGAAGCAATCAGACCTATTACCCGGTCAAAGTCCAAGAAGGCCACGAGCCTACAGCCAATTATGTCTTCATCTGACCAGGCTAATATTAATCCTGTCTCCCGCAAAGAGTTCGACGGATTAAGTAAACAAATTACAGATTTGGTTGTTCTGCTTAAAGAACTACAGCAATCTACTCAGGGTACAAGGATACCTATACATACTGAATCCTCTGCATATGGAGGAACCCAAGGTTCGGATAAAGCCATTCCAGTACCTAAGCTCCAGTTGGATACGACCAACAAAATTCATGATACCAACAAATCTCAAAGAAGATCTAGACACCGGTGATATCAAAAAGAAGGTCCTTCAAATGGAAGAGTCCATTCATTCTATCAAAGGGATTGGAGCACATGGGAGTGTTTCATATGCAGACCTTTGTATATTCCCTGGTGTGCATTATCCAGAGAAGTTCAAGACTCCTGACTTTGAAAAGCTTGACGGGTTAGGAGATCATTACACATATTTGAAGGTATTCATTAGAGAACTCGGATCTTATGCCGAAGACGAGAAGCTCAGAATGCAGCTCTTCCAGAAAAGTCTAACTGGAGAAGCCCGATCGTGCTATACCAGATTAGACAATTCAAAGATCCATAGCTGGGAGGAGCTAGCTCATACTTTCCTCACTCAGTATAGCTTCCAGTCTCAGATGGCCCCTGACCGGTACCAAATTACTAAATTCAGGAAACAAACCAAAGAATCTTTCAGAGAGTATGCTCAAAGGTGGAGGCCCCTTGCTGCTAAAGTTGTTCCCTCTATGAATGAGTCAGAAATGGTTATGACCTTTATAGACATAAAAGTAGCTCCTTTCTATGAGAGAGTTTTAGCCGGTATTGGCAAACCATTCTCTGAAATGATTAAGCATGGGGAGATGGTTGAGATGGGATTGAAGTCAAGAAAAATTCAAGACCTAGCTACCCTCAAAGCTGTTGCAGAACACATCCGGTCAAGAAATTATGGAAACCACCCCTAGAGGGTCCATAAAAAGAAAGAGGAGGATGTTTCCTTGATACTGCAAGGTCAGAAAGGCAGTCAGAATATGCCTATCCAAAGGAGAAATTACACTCCCTTTCAAGCAGAGTCCTCAAACCCTCCATTACCTAAAGGTGGAGAAGTCAGACGCACTCAAGTGTTCACACCCCTAGGGGACTCACTCGAGAACATTCTTAATCTTCTGACCACTCAAAAGAAAATTATTTATTCCTCCACCAGCCAACCCGAATGGGAGGGGTTTCAATGCTACACGGAAGTATGCTTATCATGCCGGGGCTGCGACGCCCCCAAAATAGATATACATCACCCATTCTGAGTTGTCAAATACATGGTATAGAAATAAATACAACTTCATTAATACAATTGTCGTGCAAAATACGACAACACATATACTGTGAGTTTAAATACAAATATTGTCTAATAGACAATATTAAAACTCAAAAGGGGTCCTCATTACAATTATTGATACACTATTTTACAAAAATAGTGAGGACTGCTAAAATAACTTTCTAGAACCATCACTCCATACCCCGGCTAGTTCCTGCTATATTCTCACCTCTTGAGAAAAAAAATGAAACAAAAAGGAAAATGGTGAGCTCAACAAGCCCAGTAAAGAATATTATAACTAAGGTAATATACAACAAATTATCAATAGTCTTCAACAGGGAAAAATCTGATAGAATATAATAGACAACAAGTTTTAGATCAACAACTGCAGCGAAAACAACAATTCATCAGAAGAGTTAAGTAGAGAATGAAATCTACTATCATCTATGAATTTAAAAGTACATCATCAATATTTTATCCCTGTAACATCAATCAATATACATCTTCAATCAAATATTCATCTTTGCACTACGGGCCAAAAATATTCATTTGTATCTCCAGTTGGTCATGTTTATCTCAACACCTGCTCATCTTTGCACTACGGGCCAAAGATATTCATCAAGCAATCATTCATCTTTGCACTACCGGCCAAAGATATTCATCAAGTATCACCATTAAGGACTGAGGATGATGAAAAATATTTTAGAGAACGAATTCAGTAAGATAAAAGGGCAAAGTTTAGATATTCGTACTTTAGATAATTCAAGTTTAAAAATACTCCATAATAAACCATAATGGAGTAAAATTCAAGAATGACGATCAAAACATGAATACAATCAAAGATAGTAACCATACTAAACATCTAGGACGAAAAAGAGAAAATTTCATTTTTCGGTGAATAGTGTTGTATTTGTGAATAGTGCCGTATACGTGAATAGTAACTCCGACACAAAAAGGTAAAAATTCCACAATAAAACTTATATGAATAATTCGGCATAATGATATTGAATAAAATAATATCATATAAGAAGAAAATAACATCCCTTACTTCAAAAGAACAGTATTTCTGAATGGAATATCGGATATGATGTTGAAGGAAACTTGCACTGAATAGCAACTCTCAAAGTATCTAAATACTCATAAAATACGCTCCATAATATAGAGAGAGAAAAAAAAATTTGTTTCTAGTGTGATTTTCAATTCTAACTAAGCACCCTATTTATAGAAAAATGTTAGAACGCCGAAGCAGACTTAACCTGCTACCTGATGACTTTACCTGTTACTATTCATGCCCACCACATTTGAAATAAAATTTTAGCATATTTCTCACCAACCAAAAGTGGGGCCCACCAATTCTAGAAATTTTTAAAATGTTTTATCATTTAAACAATAATCAGAAACTTTAATAATTCATAATAAATAGCCATTTTATCAGAAAAATACGAATTTTATGTCCATTCCATAGGAAACTAAATTCTCTCCAACTTTGTAGCTTTAAGTTTTTCCAAATTCCAAACGAAAAATGCCCGAAATCTACATACGGACGATTTTTAATACCTCCATTCTGATAAAATACTGATAAAATACCTCAGCATTAATTCCTTCATTTATAATCACATAAAATAAATATTTTCCTATCCTTCATTTATATCCATATAAAATAAATATTTCTTATCATATAAATTAATAATTAATTATTCATAAATAATATTACAGAATCACAATTATGACAACCAGGCCGTTCCCAGGAAAGAGGGGGCTTTCCGATAAGGATTTCTCCTTACTGGCTCGTAATTAGGTGACCAAACCTCTCCTTAAACAGAACTTTCTAGACATCACCAATAATGCTATATAATAATATTATTCAAATAATATGAATTATTGATCTGATAATGGGAAATACTGTGCATTGACAATTATTGAAACAACAATAATATAAAATATCAACGCAGCAATTATTGAATCAATAAAATAAAATATTAAACAGTAATTACTGTAACAATTACTGAGTAGTGCCTTCTTACGTAAGAATCAATAATTTAAAAATACTATGCAATACCGTGTGCTACTATGCAACCACGCGTATTACTGTATTTTAACCACCGGGTATTCCAACATTGTTAACCGTAACGATTACGCCGTTATTTATAAAAACTCAAACTTGTCATTTTCCTCATTCGACAGTTATTCTGTTATGGGACCCATAAATGGTTACGCCGTCGTACGAATATTCCCCGGTAGCAAGAATATTCCACGACCAAACGAATATTCCCCGACAAAAATAAATATTTTATAACCACTTGCTTATTTTGCAAAATTTGCACATTTCACCCATAATTAAAGCATTATATCAAATTAACTCCTTATTATTTCAAGATAATGAATAGAGAAAATTTAATTTTATTTATAATAAGTTGGGGTCTTACAAGGGCACCGGGACATGATACTCAAGATTGCTGGGCCTTAAAACACAAGATCCAGGATTTGATCGATAGCGGCGAGATTATGGTCACCAAACCCGATCAACCCAATGTGCAAGACAACCCTCTTCCTTAACACAAGGAAGAAGAGGTCAATATAATTAATTGGAGCAATGGATAGAGTTCCAATTTCAATGGTGGATCTTCCCAGACCAGCAAGGATGGTGCTGACAAATGGGACTATGTTAAATTCCAGTTCACAATGGAACGGAAAATGAATGCTCTGCGTGAGCAACTTAACCAATTGGCAGAACTGGTGGTCCATCAGCATCAAGCCACCTGCCAATTATTTAGTCAGGAGCATGCTAGTCTCCTTCCTTTTGTTACAAACACTCCATCGCACGCTCCAAAAAATGAAACACTAGAGGATAAAATGGCAAAAAGAGTAAGTGCTAAAGCCCGTCGGGATTTTGCCCACAAAAGGGAATTTACATACCTGGGCCAACCGTTGGAAGAAATACTGCAGATGCTGATAAATGAAGGAAGAATCACAGCTCTCCTACCTCCAATCAGCCCGCGTTCAAGACGGTTTAATTTCAATGGGGTGTGTCAATATCACTCCCAATCTCGCGGTCACAGCACAGAAGAATGTTGGGCACTCTGCCACTTTATTCAGAATTTAATTAACAGCGGTGTCCTGCAAATGGCAGACAATGATGTTGTAGTACTGGAGAGTGAGGACGTGTTTCCTACAAAGTGGAAGGAAGTCGTAGCAGTCATATCTGATGAGACAGATGCAACTACTCCCTCACATATAATCCAACCAATTCAACTCAAAGGGGTTGACAATCCTTTGAAAGTGGATACGCCAGAGCCAATTATATTACCATTCAGACCACAATATCCTATTGGCAACCTACAGAAAGTTCCATGGAATTATGGAGGGACTGAAGGATCCACATCACATATAACAGCCGTAGTGTCTAAAGATAATCCACTGTATCTTCCCCAACGGGTGATGAAGCCTACCATCAAGACAAAGGGGAAGATTCACATGGAGAAAGTGGAAGAATTTCTCTGTACTATGGGCCATAAGGAAGTCGAGGTGGTTTTAAGCTTAAGAGAAGCTCCACACCAAGTTTCCATACTAGACTTAGTGTTCTCTTTCGAAGGTTACATGAAGATATTGATCAGCGTTTTGGAAGAAGCCCAACTGCCTATGTCGATAGATGTTGAGAAATTCCAGCATCTGGTGGAACACATTTTCAACAATAATGTGATATCTTTCACTGATGATGATATACCTCCCGAAGGGACCGGTCATTGTAAGCCGTTTCACATTGCGGTTTTGTCCTCCGAATATATGGTGGGGGAGTTTTAATATATGGAGGTTCATCTCTGAATATCTGACCTTATGCCACATTGGTGAAGATAAACATCAATCTCAATCGGATCCAAAACAGCCATACGGTCATCAAAGCTTTCGACGGATCCCGACGAAACTCTGTTAGAGAGATTGAGCTGCTAGTGGAGATTAGTCCACATATATTCTGCGTGTCTTTTCACGTTCTCAAAATGGATATAGGATACAACCTGCTTCTGGGAAGACCGTGGATTCACATGGACGGGGCAGTCCCCTCCACTCTTCACCAACAACTTAAATACATTATCAACAACAACCTAGTCACTGTCAATGCTGAGTCAGAATGTCCTAAACAAGGTGACATACCACTCATAAGCTTCAATTCAGAAGTTGAGCCGGTCAGTTTTCATGCCTTGGAGGTGGCATCCTATTGGGGTGCCACTTCTCATACCCCAGATTTCTGCCGAAGTAATGTCGGCCACTCAAGAAATGATGTCATTGGGTTATCAACCTGGACAAGGGTTGGGCAAAGAAAATCAAGGCATCAAGCATCCCATTCAATGTCCCAGTCAAACAGGGACAGCCAGACTAGGATATACTGCTAGTTCCAGTCGCAGGAATCCTCATAAGCATAAACAGATTCCTTCAGCTTCAGCCCCACGACTATTATCTCCACCTACAGTTCTTGAGCCTGTACGGTCTCTGGTAAAGGTGCTGGCCCATGTAATGGCCATGTTATTTTCTAAACCGATACCGATAAAGGAGAAAGAAGTCTTGGTTCCAGATCCCAAAGTGGAAGAAGAGGAACGGAGGCGTAAACAGGACATCGCCTGGATGATGTTAAACATACGCATCATTGTCCATGATGAACATACAAATAGATACACCCCAGATGATGATTACCCAGACGTAATGGTCATCATTCGGAAGAAGGAGGATGATGACATCCCCTCCATCACTGCAGTCCATCAGGACTTCACCTTTGACAATTGGAGCAACACTCCTTTCATTGGTCGACGAGGGTAAAATGGGTAGAAACTCCTTCTGCCGTGTAGATAATAATAACTGCTTACTTTTCTGTACAATATTAGCAGTTATTTTGTCAGTACATGATAACACTTTGTATGATTGAATAGTTTCATATATATTAAGTGAAAGCATATTTTGTTTCAGGAGTTTGAATTTAGATGTGCCTATACTTGCTGATGAGGTGCCTTTTCTCCACAAGGATTGTAACTTTGATGAAAAGTTGGACTTAGACTTGATGGAAATACAAGAGGACATTGAGATACCTCAGGAAATCAAAGAATGGGTCGAAGACAAACCCAAACCCAAACCCAACCTTGATCAAACCACTTCCTTCAATATCGGAACCTTAGAAAGCCCTAAACTAATCCAGATTGGTACAAACCTCACCCCAAACCAAAGGAATGACATGGTTACACTATTAACTCAATTCCAGGATATGTTTGCATGGTCTCATGAAGACATGGTGGGTTTGTCCACTGACATTGTCATTCATCGCCTCCCCATCAAAGAGGGATTCAAGCCAGTCAAGCAAAAGCTCAGGCGATTAAAACCTGAGTAGAGTTTAAAGGTTAAAGAGAAAATTTTGAAACAATTTCAAGCAGACATCATCATGGTGTCTACATACCCTGAATGGCTATCAAACATAGTCCTCGTGCCTAAACCAGGAGGAAAGGTGCGAGTTTGCATGGATTACCGGGATCTGAATAAAGCTTGCCATAAAGATAGCTTTTCCATGCCATTTATCCACATTCTCATTGGCAATACTGCTTAATACGACATGTACTCCTTCGCTGATTGCTTCGCAGGGTACCATCAAATCATGGTTACTGAGGAGGATCATGAGAAAACTACATTAATCACGCCTTGGGGAACCTTTTGTTATAGACGGTTGTCATTCGGCCTCATTAATGCCGGAGCTACCTACCAGCGAGCCATGATGGCTCTTTTTCATGATCTAATGCATAAGGAGATAGAGATCTATGTGGATGACATCATTGTTAAGTCCCGAAGGGAGGAAGACCACCTACACCATCTCAAAAAGCTCTTCAAGAGGTTGTGTAAGTACAACTTGAAGTTGAATCCAGCCAAGTGCGCCTTTGGCATTAAATCGAGCAAGTTACTAGGATTCCTAGTCAGCCACAAGGGGATTGAGCTAAATCCCACCAAAATCCAGGACATTACGGAAATGCCCATTCCTTAGACAGAGAAGGAAATATGGGAATTTTTGGGAAGAATCAACTTCATTAGCAGGTTCATCTCCCAACTCACAGCAACCTGTGAGCCTATTTTCAAGTTGTTAAGGAAGAACCCCTCCCTGAAATGGAATGATGAGTGCCAGAAGGCCTTCCTTACAATTAAAGAGCATCTAGTCAAAGCTCTTATTTTGGTACCACCCAGGGATAATGTTCCCCTGTTCATGTACCTGTCCATAAGTGACAATGCCATGGGTTGCATGTTGGGACAAAAAGATGATAGAGGCCAAGAGTGAGCTATCTACTATCTCAGTAAAAGATTCAGCAGCAGTGAACACAAGAACACTCTGATTAAGAAGACATGTTGTGCTTTAGCATGGGCTTCCATGAGGGTACAACATTACCTCCATGGTCACACAACCCAGATGGCAGTTGATCCAACAATAATTTGACATCGTCTACGTGACGCAAAAGTCCATTAGGAATTACGGATCAACTGGCCGCCGCACCTTCAGGGGATTTCAAACCCTTAGATACATACTTCCCCGATGAAGGGGTAATGGAAATTCAACAATGCCATCAGTACGATGCACGCCAATCATGGAGGATGTATTTTGATGGAGCTATAAATATGGAAGGTTCTGGAGCGGGAGCAGTTCTAGTATCCGTTACGGGGGAGCAGCAACTCATCACCGTCAAATTACAGTTTTCCAACACCAACAACACAGCTGAGTATGAAGGTTATATCATGGGGCTAAAACGTGTCCGATCAATGGGCGTCAGACGGTTAACTAACTTTGGAGATTCCGAATTGGTAATCAGATAAACCACATGAATCTATCACACCAAAGGTATACATTTACTACCTTACCATCGGCAAGTTCTAAAGATGGCTTCGGATTTTAAAGAAATATCCTTCCTCCACATTCCTCGAAATAGGAATGATTTCACGGATGCGCTAGCAACCTTGACCTCCTTGATCAACATACATAACAAGTAAAACATGCCAACCCTCACGGTTGCCCAACAAAAGGCACCAACCTATGGGAATTATATTGGAGAAGTATCAGATGAGCTACCTCCCATCCAACACCCTTTGTATCAGCATATCAAGGAGTACTTGCAGGATGGATCTACACCCACTGAGGCGAGCCCAACTGAAAGAAGGTGGATCCATCGACTGGCTATGAAATTTTACTTGAGCGAGGATGCACTCTACAAAAGAGATGCAGGATTAGGTCTCCTCAGATGTCTAGACAAGGACCAAGCTCAGGATGAGATCCATGGTAGAGTATGTGACCCACACATAGCGGCCCTCTGCTTATTAAGAAAATCCTCAAAATAGGGCATTACTTGCTCTCTCATAAGGCTAACTGTGAAGATCACGTCAGGAGATGTTATCAGTTCCAGGTTCATGGGAACGCTATCCACGCCCCTTCGAGGGAGTTCCATAATATGAGTTCACCTTAGCCCTTCTCAATGGGTAGAATGGACATGATCGGGCCCATCGAGCCCAAAACCAATAATGGGCATCGATTTATCTTCACCATGATCGACTACTTCACGAAGTGGGTAGAAGTAGCCTCCTTCCCCAGGGTTGCCAAAGAAGTCATCATTGCTTTCATCAGAAACAATGTTATTTGTCAATATGGACAACCAGAGGTGATTGTATCAGACAATGCTAAGAACCTCAACAACAAAATGATGGAGGAGTTGTGCAGGAAATTCCACATCAAACATCTTAACTCCGTCATCTACAGTCCAAAGACGAATGGTGCTGTTGAAGTGGCTAACAAAAACGTCAAGAAGATCATGCAGAAGATGTCCGCCAACCACAAAGGCTGTCTTAACTTATTGACTCTGACTTTGTTAGCCTACAGAACATCAATGCGCACTTCCACTAGGGCAACCCCCTATGCATTAACCTATGGGATGGAGGCAGTGCTCCCCATAGAGGTGGAAATGGAATCCCTCAGAGTGTTGATAGATGCTCAGCTGGATGAAGACCAATGGGTGCAAGATATGTATCACCAATTCTCACTAATAGACAAAAGGCGTGCTGCTGCTATCTTCCACAGTCAGTTATATCAACAAAGGATTGCCAGGTCCTACAACAGAAAAGTCCGGCTACGGTAGTTTAAACAACACGACTTGGTTTTGAAGAAGATCATTGACAACCAAGATCAATCTAAGGAAAAATTTGCCCTGAACTGGGAAGGCCCATTTATTGTCAAGGAGGTATTGACAGGAGGTGCTCTCAGGTTACAGGAAATGGATGGCGATAAATTTCCACAGATTATCAACTCGGATACCGTGAAATGGTACTATGTCTGAGGTTACCATCAAGCAAACATCTTGGTTTTAGATCACCAGATCCCCAGTCATTTTAGGTTTTCTAACCCTTCACTACATACAACTTTTCTTCACACTCATCTGCCCCATCAGGGACATACATTTTCTAACCAGCAGCCTGGTTGTGGATCGTTATATCCTTCTCTTCACTTGGTTTTGAACCCTTACTCAACTTCAGTTATCCCACCAGGGATTGAACCTTTCACACCCGTAGTTTTACCCCACTAGGGATAAGACTTTTTACACCAGCAGTTTGTCCTGTACATGGGATTAAACTTTCTCACCCGCAGTTTGTCCTAAACATGGGATCAAACTTTTCATTAGCTGCAAACCGTCCTGAACATAGGGCGAACTACGCTAACCTGATCTCCTTGATATATGGGAGTACGTAGGCAGCCATATTTCATATGGTCCGGTCGCAATAAAACAAAAACAACAAAAACATTTCTACACCCTTCTCCTTAGAAAAACAAAAATAACAAAAATAACTTTACACCCTTTTTGCCACATACAGTGTTGAACCTCTTACACTAGGTTCGAACTACGCAGACATGATCTCCTCTTCAACAGGAGTACGTTGATAGCCAGTCATGGTTCGATCTAACCCCCTACCGAAACACAAACACTTGTCAGTGGTACTAGGATCAACCTTCAATACGTCACATTTCATCGGCTTCAGACCAAAGGGATGGAACTACCTGACCTCCCCCTAAATGGGAGGATCGGCGACCATCTAAGCTGCGGTTGTTCCTCGAAGGAAAACACTAATCCGTAAGAGATGGAACTAACTGGGCTCCTCTTAAATAGGAGTACTTGTGCGGTCGATCTCGGAAAGGAAAGTCACACTCCTCTCCACATTTCCATACAAAAACCAGTCCCAAGACACCAAAAATGGTAGGAAAAACACACAGATCAACGATCCATTCTGAAATATCTAGAGACATCTCAATGTCCATCAATCAAGGAGGAATTCAGAATACATCAAGATCACAAGCCCTAAAGAAACAGGCAAATATCAAGCAAGCAATAAGGCATAACTAAAAGGGAAGTGATCAAAAAATATATTTCCCTACTATATATAATGTTGTTTGATATATACAATGTGAACTGTACATGACAAAATGGCTAAGCTAGTTTGTGCAGGAAAATACAAGCCATCTACAAGTCAGTGTATATGCGAGCTATCAAGACCAACATGGTATCTCTCTCAGAAGAAGGAGGTAACATTGTGGTCTCCTGCACGAGGGTATCCACATGAGCTAATAGATCTACAGCCATCTGCACGGTGACGCTATGCTCATCAATGTATGCACTCATCTCTGTAATCATGCAAGTAGTAAGGGACCTCACTATGGTACTATCTATAACGGCTACATCTCAGGCAGATATAGCGACATCCCGCTCAACTATCACGACATCTCTGACTGATCTGGCCTCATCTCGCTCCTCAATAGCGGTATCTCTATGTGCTAAGGCATCGTCTCTCTCTAATAGAGCGGCATCTCTCCCATCAAGAGAGGTCAACATCAGGGCTCTAGCCTGATCCCTCTCAAAGGTCATCAGATGAAGACTCTGCTCGAAGTATTGTGTTGAATGCTGGATCACAACAGTGCTAGTACTGGGAGAATCTAAAAGAGCTGCTGGCAATCCAGAGAATGGCTCATCCTCGGTGTGGGAATCAACATCCTCTATGGGCTCTCCACCATCTGAATCAATACTCGGCACTGTGGTTACTGCCATAGCCGATGAAGTCTCTGTCTCCATCCACGCAGAATACTCTGGCGAACAGCCCGGATGGCTAACAGAAAAAGCAGCGATCTCCTGCTGATCCCAACAAGCATACACCCGAGATCGGTCCTCTGTTAATAGATGGCAAGAAGCTAAATGCTGACCTAACGTCCCCTCAAAAGGGTGAAAGTCCTGGAACTAGTCAAACTGTGACATCACGGCCAGTGGGTGGTAGGTAGTCATGCCCTTCAAACCAGCCAGAAGGAGATAATCCATGCCAGGAGCGTGAGTAATGAAGCTATAGGGTGAGCTGAGTCCTGAACACGGTAGGATGTCAAATGGATCTCTGATCTCTACCAAGAAGACCGACCACGACATAGTGTTTGTACACTCTGATGGCTGAAAGGAGTAAGACATAGCTATATCACAGGTAAAGCAATACCCGTGTCGGCGAAAAGCGCCAATCGGTCTCAAGTATGACATAAACCTCATGTATAACATGACTGAACTACTTGTAAAGACCCTTGTAGGGTAGGTACTACAGAACGTGGCTGACCTCAACGTCTCTACCACGATCATCAGGATGACGGTATGACCCTCCCTGAGAGCTCTCACTACCATGATGACACCTATGTCCATCTCGTCTATATACCGTGGCATATACGCATACACCACCACGCACATCACGAGTACATCCACTCAGGCCACATGCCACTGATCCTCTAGTGTGGTAAAATCCCCTGAGTATCGAGCATAGCTGTCCACTGAGTCAAACCTGTATATCAAGAAAAGTTAGGGTAATACATGGTCGGATGTAATCTTATCCTCTACTACTCTACGCCATAACCTGGTAAGGGTCATAAACTACCGGCGCATATCTTTTACAGCCATATGAGCGCAAGGTCTGTCTAAGGGCAAAGCTATCAACCACTCGTACTCCTCCAATATAGGAGTCAACTCCTGGGTACCAAATCGAAAAACCTGTCTCTCCGGTATCCAATGCTCCAGCATACCCTCCACAAAGCCTACGGGAACCTAAAACATAAAGAGGGTTATAGAATACTGTAATAGCTGATCTACAATCACCCTATCTGTAGGTGACATACTATCATACCACGACCTCAGACGGGAGGCTACCAACACTGGTAGGGTGTGATCTATGCGGCTGACTATCGAAGAACATATTTGTGTAGGCCGTATCATAATACCATCCAGGGGTCAATACTGAATATCTTTGTACTTACATATATATGCATAATATGATGCATACATGACGGGTAATAGATGGCAATATGATGTAGGGAATGGAAAATAGTACATACATTCCTAAGTACATCATTATCTACATATATCATCTCTATACAACTAAAAATACAGGGAAATGGGGCACAGACGCCCCCCTACTAACAGAGGCCTATCAAAAGATATAGTGAGAATGTGGCACAACCACCCAATATCTAATAGAGGCCTATCAAAAGAGATAACGAGAATACACATCAGAAGAAGGCAATGGTGTCAATATCTATATCATCAATCTTGTCCACCTGATGTAACTTCTCCTGAGTCACTGGATCTCTATCAAGAGGGATGTCAGGCCTATACAAGGGAGGATCTGCACCGGCAAAGCCATATGGGTCACCTGAGGGGCCAGCGCCTGAGCTGGAAGGATCAAAAGTATCTGCCTCTAAAGGATCTCTACCCAAGTGACGGATGAAAAAATGTGCCCGGTCCAACTACCGGGTCAAACGATCAATCTGTATCACATGAGTAGGATCTCGGACACAGGTCAGCCAATCCGTCATCATCACAGATCCAGGAACTATATCCCCCATAAACTGAGTGGCACAGGTCTGGGCTCCAATAGTACAGGGGACCACCAATGCTGGAATATCTCCTAAGTGCAGGGACCCTCTGACAGTGTAAAACTGTCAACACCTAATAATGGGATATCAATGATGGGCGACTGTGTAACAGGCCAATAACACTTGCCAGGAGGTAAGATCGGTATACGTATCTCTCCTGTGGTGGTCCTAATAGCACGCTCTCCTAAATAGAGCTCCTATCCTCCATCTGTGAATAGAGGAATCCTACGGGTTGATATCACGTGCTCGACACCAGTCAAAAATCCATCCTCAAATCCAACGGTCAAATGTTCCTCATAGTAGGGAACCCAAGTGATGACATCGGCTATCAACAGCTCCAATTGTAAGCGACAATGGATGAAACCCTCCGCTACAGGAACCTCCGCCAAAATGGAGTGATGTCATCACCGTCCTTATGGATAGGTGTCTGAACCTATCACGCTCACAGGATGCAAACATGGAAGCCTCTCATAGGCCCAAAACTGCCAACACAAAGGCAAAACATCTGCTGTCAGTGAATACTCTTAACCTGTACATGGGAAATCAAGAGAGAAATACTCACCAGTAGAAATGGGTAAAATCCTAGCCAAGCCTCAGTCAAGCCCTATGAACGCATGTGCATTCCTCTGAGAAAGTAGGTGAAGGTGTAGGAACCCTAATTATACTCTCCTACACGGTCCACATCCCGCGTAGCACTGATTAAAGCGAATGACACCGTAAAGAGTTATCTGCTATGAAACAACCCCTGATGATAACCAGGAACAATCACCGAAGAATGCGATCCCCGACACTCACATCAGCGGGCATGGGCTCACTCAACAGCCCACTCATAGCATCTACGC
This sequence comes from Panax notoginseng, assembly GCA_016801055.1. Lineage (NCBI taxonomy): Eukaryota > Viridiplantae > Streptophyta > Magnoliopsida > Apiales > Araliaceae > Panax > Panax notoginseng. The sequence goes on from CM029015.1 coordinate 47,375,154, forward strand.
TCAAAGGACCCGTACGGACGGTCCTACCCTTGAGCGCCTCAACTGTGACGCCCCCAAAATTAGGTATACATCACCCATCTTGGGTCGTCAGATACATAGTACAGAATACAAATACAACTTACTAATACAATTATCGTGTACAATACGACAAAATATAAACTGTGAGTTTGAATACAAATATTATCTTCTAGAGAGTATTCATACTCAAAAGGAGTCCTCATTATATTTATTAACACACTATTACATAGAATAGTGAGAACTACTAACTAATACTATCATTCAGACCATCACTCCGTTCCCCGACTTGTCCCAGCTACGTTTTCATTTTCTGAAGAGAACAGTGAAAGTAAGGGTGAGCTCAATTAGCCCAGTAAAAAATATTATGACTAAGATAATACAGAATAAATTATCATTAGCCTTCAACAATGTAAACTGATAAAATATAATAAACATCAAGTTTAACTGCAGCGGAACAAGCAATCCATTAAAAGAGTCAAGTTGAAAATAAACTCTACTATCTTTTATAATTTAAAAGATTTTTCAACACTGTGATCGCTGAGACTCAGCTTAATAAAATAATCCACATCATCGAATCACCCCTGCACTACGGCCAAGGATATTCGTGTCTTCATTAATGGTCATGATTATGCCAATAACTGTCCATCAATGCACTACGGGCCAATGAGGACTTTTACCACATCATTTGTAACATTACGGTCATGATTACACCGAATAATCCCTGGTCATAATCATACCAAGTCCATCTATGCACTACAGGCCACAGATGACTTTCAACAGAATATAAATATGAGGATGATGACAATGATATAAAAATTCAATAAAACAAGTTCAAGAATTAATTTATCCAGAAATTAATAACGTCCAAATTGTTAACATGATACTGCTTTGTGGAGTAAACTTCAAGAATGCTTAGAAGAATATTTTCATAAAAAGATACTGGATGAACCGCAATTATCAAGGATATTCCACAAATTTCATGGAGTATAGAAATCAAAACTTAACCAACTGAGTATAATAAAGAATGGAATAACAAAAGAAATCACCATGCATGCGATAGACCGCACAGACAGGTTATTCTTAACAGAATAATAATAATGGAACCAGGTCCGGCGTAAACGCACAGACAGGATATTCCGACAGAATAATAATAAAGACGGAACCAGGTCCGGCGTAAACGCACAGATATAATATTCCGACAGAATAATAATAAAGACGGAACCAGGTCCGGTGTAAAACACACAGACAGGATGTTCCAACAGAATAATAATAAAAACGGAACCAGGTCCGGTGTAAAACACACAGACAGAATGTTCCAATAGAATAATAGAAGAATGTCACTAAGTATAGGGTAGACCACGTATACTGGTTATTCCAACAGAATAATAAAGAATGGAATAACAGAAGTTCTCTTCATGAATATAAAAGAAATAATATTCTCTACCTTAAAAGAACTGGATATTGGAAAAGTGAAGTAGCAGAATACTTTTATTCTCTCTCTCTTATTCTCTCTATACTTTCTCTCTCTATAGCTTGAATGAATTCGTGAAAAATAATGAAGCCCTAGGCCTCTATTTATAGAAAAACTGAGGGTGGCTCTTGGTCTTAACGAAGGGTCAAATGACTCTTGGTCTTAACGAAGGGTCAAATGACTCTTGGTAATATTGAAGGGACAACTACTATTGACGAAAGTAATTACTATTGACCAAGGTAAATACTATTGACGAAGGTAATTACTATTGACCAAGGTAAATACTATTGACCAAGGTAAATACTATTGACGATGGTAATTACTATTGACGACGGTAATTACTATTGACGAAGAGACTCTTAGATGATGACATATGGCCCCCCATAAAAATAACCAAACTTACCACAACGACTCAATTATTGATTTAATAATATAACATATTATACAGATGATACTATGACAACAATTTAAGAGATATGATGCAGTAATTACTGTAGCAATAATTGAGTATAGCTGAGTGACTTCTCACGTAAGCATCAATAATCAATACCGTGTGCTACTGTGTAACCACGCGTATTACTGTACTTTTACTACCGGGTAGTTCAACAGTTTTAACGGTTTTAACGGTAACACCTCAGCCGTTATTTTTATAGAAAGATAATTTTGTCGTTTTCTAACTACGACTATACTTCTGTTGTGGGGTCCACTAATGATTGTACCGTCGTACGAATATTTCCCGACAAAAAGAATATTCCCCGACCAAATGAATATTTTAAAACAACTTGCTTACTTTGCAAAATTTATAAATATTACCCACAACTATAATATTATATCAAATCCACACCATAATTATTTCGAGAAAATTAAATATTTATTCATAAAATCTGGGGTCTCACAATCTCCCCTCCTTATGGAATTTCACCCTCAAAATTTACGTACATACCTGGTATGCCGAACAGGTGAGGATACATTGACTTCACTTCAAATTCTAACTCTTGAGGTATAACCTTTGAGCGTCGAATATGATCCTTCTTATCCAAGATTTTAACACGTATCTCCTCAAACATTAAATCATCCGCTATCTCGTCCGGTTCTAAATTAATAATGTTGTTCGGGCCGTCCACATATTTACGTAATATCGATACAATGAAAAAAAATGTTATGAACACACGACACGCTTGACGGTAAAACGAGTCTATAAGCCACAGTTCCTACTCGATCGAGGATTTTAAATGAGTCAATTACATCGAGGGTTGAGATTTCCTCCCTTTGTCAATTCTTGCTTCTAGAATAACGCCCACTTGAACCTTCTTACATTCATCAGCTCCAGGTGTGTAGCTTGAACGGCTTTAACGTTATCGATTAAAGTCGATTTTACTCGTATATTCGTTATCTTCATATGGGTCCCTCGAGTCTTTAACTCTATCTTCGTCATTTGTAAGTTATACGAAATGAGTCTTTATTTTAACAACATCGCCCTCGTAAACACATACGATCTTCTACTCAACACGTCAGCTACCACATTCGCTTTTCCACGATGTTATTGAATGGTACGATCGTAATCTTCAACAGCTCGAGCCAACGTCTTTGGCGCATAATACGTTCATTTTAGTTGAAGAAATATTTGAGGGTTTAAGAAATGGGTTTTGTACTGGGGTCAATACAAAATTCAATTTTACGCTCTGGGGTAGGCTAAGAAGTCTTCAAGAATACGTCAAGAAATTTATTAACAATAGAAATATCGTTCAAAACTGTGACCCTCATCCAAGACTTGGATAACACGTCACATTGATACCTATCAACTTGCCATCGTCATTTACAATGTCTCCTACGGAAAGTCTAGCTTCGGTGCATTCCACACCAGGAAGTCAACAACGAAAGGAACAGGGATTTTTACTTATGGCTTGATATGACAATGATTGACTTTATTGATTTGGTTACTTGAATTCGCATAATAGGTTGGTTAGGAATATGAAAGCTAACAACCTTACGAAAAGCATGATGAGCAGTTAACCAATCGTTTCCAAAAATCACATCAATGCAAGTATTTTCAAAGAGATAAGATCAACAGGTAACGTGAAAGTGTTGATTTGAACAAGATTTATAAATAGTGGAGGTAACAAAGGTTTCTCCCAACGGAATTTCAACAGAGAAATCAAAGTCTAACTTCTCCAGAGTTAAGTTCAAACATTGAACACAACTAGGTGAAATAAAAGAGTGAGTAGAACCGGTATCTAACCCGGTATAGACTTCGCAAGAGTTTATGACTAACATACTCGTGATAATTTTATTCAGGTTCCTCGTTACGAAAAAACGCTCTCTCTTAAACTACTGGTTTTGGCTTTTCTGGGACGGTCTTTGGTGCCTCCATCCTATCTAAACTTGTCTTCGGTGAACGACAAAATCGGGCTAAGTGACCTTCTCTTCCATAATTATAGCATGCTTTGGATGGCATCGCGCAGTTTGGACTGATGTGTCCCTCCCCTCCGCATTTGAAGCATATGATAGGTGGTCGTTCTCCTTCCTTAACAACGGGTGCTGGTGCTGACGTCTTTCCATCATTGTTGAATTTCCTCTTCTTGAAATGTCCATTCTTATTGTTTTGACCATGATTACCATTGAAGTGGTTACCATTTCTGGCATGTTGATTCCCTCCATGCTTATTGTCACCGCTTTGATGACTGTTATCACCAGTATTATCATTTTTCCGACTGCTCTCTTTTGGTTGCGTTGACTCGTTATCGCGCTCCACTAACTGAGCCCTATTCACAGCATCTGAATATAAACACAGTTTATGAGAAATAAGATATTGACGTATCTCCGGTTTCAAACCTCTTAAAAACATCCGCGTCATTCTCTCTTCATTATCCACCAAGTGGGATGCAAATCGGGACAACTCGGTAAACTTGGCTTCGTACTGCGACACGGTCATGTTGTTTTGCTCCAACTTGATAAATTCCACCTCCTTTATGTGACGAATACTTTTGGAAAAGTACTTGTCATTGAACAGTTCTTGGAACTTCTCCCAAGACATCTTGAGTGCATCAGGCTGGGTACGTTTACTGATTTCCACCAGTAATCTGCCTCTTCACGCAACATAAAAGTGGCAAAGGGAACCTTTTGCTCCTCGGAGCATCCCAAGACATCAAATATCTTGGTGATCTACTTTAACCATGTCTCCGCCTTAAGTGGTTCTGGCTTTTCCAAAAACTCCGGTGGTCCTAGCTCCTTGAATTGCTTAGCGGTGACCGTCCGAGAGTTATTTTGTTGTTGCATGAATTGCATAAAGTCTCTGACCATCCCATCATTCACCATTTCATCGGTGTTATTATTTTCATGAGGATTATTGTCCTCTGGTTGCACATTACCCTGAGCATTGATCGTTGGTGATTTAATGGTCTCATGTGCTTCATTGTTTATCTCAACATTTTCGGATGCCATTTGCAAATACTGCAACAAAACAAGGGTTAATTAACATATAACATATTATCCATATACTTTGACCAACCAATTAAATACCAAATAAACTTAGGTAGGTCATACTAGCGAAGGAATTCCCCGTCTCTCCCCTCCTAGTTCTATTCTCACATCCTAGCCAGGGATCATATCCCTAAGCTCTGATACCAACTGTGACGCCCCCAAAATTAGGTATACATCACCCATCTTGTGTCGTCAGATACATAGTACAGAATACAAATACAACTTACTAATACAACTGTCGTGTACAATACGACAAAACATAAACTGTGAGTTTGAATACAAATATTATCTTCTAGAGAGTATTCATACTCAAAAGGAGTCCTCATTACATTTATTAACATATTATTACATAGAATAGTGAGGACTACTAACTAATACTATCATTCGGACCATCACTCCGTTCCCCGACTTGCCCCAGCTATGTTCTCATTTGCTGAAGAGAACAGTGGAAGAAAGGGTGAGCTTAACTAGCCCAGTAAGAAATATTATGACTAAGATAATACAGAATAAATTATCATTAGCCTTCAACAATGTTAAACTGATAAAATATAATAGACATCAAGTTTAACTGCAGCGGAACAACCAATCCATTAAAAGAGTCAAGTAGAAAATAAACTCTACTATCTTTTATGATTTAAAAGGTTTTTCAACACTGTGATTGCTGGGACTCAGCTTAATAAAATAATCCACATCATCGAATCACCCCTGCACTACGGCCAAGGATATTCGTGTATTCATTAATGGTCATGATTATGCCAATAACTGTCCATCAATGCACTACGGGCCAATGAGGGCTTTTACCACATCATTTGTAACATTACGGTCATGATTACACCGAATAATCCCTGGTCATAATCATACCAAGTCCATCTATGCACTACAGGCCACAGATGACTTTCAACAGAATATAAATATGAGGATGATGACAATGATATAAAAATTCAATAAAACAAGTTCAAGAATTAATTTATCCAGAAATTAATAACGTCCAAATTGTTAACATGATACTGCTTTGTGGAGTAAACTTCAAGAATGCTTAGAAGAATATTTTCATAAAAAGATACTGGATGAACCGCAATTATCAAGGATATTCCACAAATTTCATGGAGTATAGAAATCAAAACTTAACCAACTGAGTATAATAAAGAATGGAATAACAAAAGAAATCACCATGCATGCGATAGACCGCACAGACAGGTTATTCTTAACAGAATAATAATAATGAAACCAGGTCCGGCGTAAACGCACAGACAAGATATTCCGACAGAATAATAATAAAGACGGAACCAGGTCCGACGTAAACGCACAGACAGGATATTCCGACAGAATAATAATAAAGACGGAACTAGGTCCGGTGTAAAACACACAGACAGGATGTTCCAACAGAATAATAATAAAAACGTTACCAGGTCCGGTATAAAACACACAGACAGGATGTTCCAACAGAATAATAGAAGAATGTCACTAAGTATAGGGTAGACCGCGTATACTGGTTATTCCAACAGAATAATAAAGAATGGAATAACAGAAGTTCTCTTCATGAATATAAAAGAAATAATATTCCCTACCTTAAAAGAACTGGATATTGGAAAAGTGAAGTAGCCGAATACTTTTATTCTCTCTCTCTTATTCTCTCTATACTTTCTCTCTATAGCTTGAATGAATTCGTGAAAAATAATGAAGCCCTAGGCATCTATTTATAGAAAAACTGAGGGTGGCTCTTGGTCTTAACGAAGGGTCAAATGACTCTTGGTCTTAACGAAGGGTCAAATGACTCTTGGTAATATTGAAGGGACAACTACTATTGACGAAAGTAATTACTATTGACCAAGGTAAATACTATTGACGAAGGTAGTTACTATTGACCAAGGTAAATACTATTGACCAAGGTAAATACTATTGATGACGATAATTACTATTGACGACGGTAATTACTATTGACGAAGAGACTCTTAGATGATGACATATGGCCCCCATAAAAACTACCAAACTTACCACAACGTCTCAATTATTGATTTAATAATATAACATATTATACAGATGATACTATGACAATAGTTTAAGAGATATGATGCAGCAATTACTGTAGTAATAATTGAGTATAGCTGAGTGACTTCTCACGTAAGCATCAATAATCAATACCATGTGCTACTATGCAACCACGCGTATTACTGTACTTTTACTACCCGGTAGTTCAACAGTTTTAACGGTAACACCTCAGCCGTTATTTTTATAGAAAGATAATTTTGTCGTTTTCTAACTACGAATATACTTCTGTTGTGGGGCCACCAATGATTGTGTCGTCGTACGAATATTCCCCGACAAAAAGAATATTCTCCGACCAAACGAATATTTTAAAACAACTTGCTTACTTTACAAAATTTATAAATATTACCCACAACTATAATATTATATCAAATCCACACCATAATTATTTCGAGAAAATTAAATATTTATTCATAAAATCTGGGGTCTCACATCAACCGGGACTCCCAACAAGGATCTGACGATAGTCGGGGTAATATCTGCCGTACATGGCACTGGCGCCCCTCCAAACTCTATACCGGTGATAAATTGCCAATCCATCGGCGTCATCACCAACTCACAGTCCAACAAGTGGAGAGACTGAGTATGGTGAAACCAGCGCTCAGATAATACCCTAAGGTAACCCCAGGGTCAACGGCAGGGAAGAATGGAAAAGGACGCCCCAAAGCCCCAATTATGCACTATACCTCGGTAATCTGGATGTAAAGCCTGATACAGGGAGTCTATGCTATACCAGTTCCCTCGAGGCCGTGTAAAGTCGGGGACCTACATCACATGCATATCAATGTCAAAATCCTTGCTCCTCTTTAACAGGAAAAAGGAAGATCAAATCCAACTTTTACCTCATTTGCATGCAAGTAAACTGAGGGGTGGCGACTCAAATCACCCAAAAGATCTGGGATAGCCACCTGAATGCCTGGAAAATCCCTACGGGGAATATGAACAGCAGGAGCTGGAGCCGCTATCGGTACATCCTCCTCCACGTCCTCGACATCCGGTACATCAACCCGGATGGGAAGAATCACCGCCTCCGCCAGACAACGAGGCTGTCTAACTGAACGGGGTCGAGGCACTTCAGAAGCCCTCCTCCGTAAACCTGAAGTGGTCATGCAAGAACTGCTCGGCTGATCCAGATCCATAATATCAGGACACAAGTCTCTAAATCACCTCAAAAAGGGTGTGGTATTTTCTAAACCTGGAGCTTTTCAAAATGCATTTAATGACTATATGCATGCATGCATTATTTTAACATACGCCTACAATAGAGTTAAAAATACATGACTACCCAATGCCTACATTTTGGAAAATATTTGCCACAATTTCCTCTATAAATAGGACTATCCACATGCACATAGGCATGACTAGGTGGCCATTCGGTTGCACACTTGCCCACAGTCATATACATACTATATGCATTAAAATATCAAAGTCATCAATCCATAAGGGTAGCCAAATTACCAGAATTACTTTGCTTTATTACCTTTGCTCATTTGTCCTTAAATAGGATAAGAAATAGCAGAAAAAAGGTACCAATTTGACTGTTTCAAAAGTTAAATTTTTTCACATCATTATGTTCAACATGGTTTAATACTAACATTTACTATGTTGAATATTTTTTATCAAGACATATGAGCATGCATATTCACTACTATGTTTTTAAACACATTTCATATAAAAAGTCATTTTCCAACGGATAAAAACTGGGAAGAAAGACATGCATATGTTACCAGGACAGTGTAGAACACTTGTACGGTGACAGAATTTACAGAAAGTCGCCCGAACTCAGCAGATCTGAAGAAGAGCTCTCAGTTTTCCTTCGCAATGCAGCTTAAAAATGACTTGTGAAAGCAACCAGTCCATTTAAGGACATCCACGGTTGGCCGCAAGTCCACCTGAGCCTACTGTAGGTGTACTTGCGGCTCCCCTGCGTGGATCCAACCCCTCCGGCTCGGTCCAGTTCAAGTTGCAAAGGAGTTCTCACAAGCTAAAAAGGCCAAATCAAGGATAAAAACGCTACGCGATTGAGCAAAATAGCCTGAAATTCTAGTTTTCTTGGGCCCGACTGTGGCTTTCATATCATTCATTGGCATTCGCCTAAACACAAGGTATACTATACTGATGATCTTAGTAGTTGCAGATCACATTCGGTAATTCGGTAATACCGCACAAAGGTCCAATGCCGTCAGTTTGGGGTCACCATTCTCAAGCAAAACCCCGACAAGGGTATCACGCATCTGCATCTGTTGATGCACAAACCCTAGCAGGGGAATCACGCATCTGCATCTGTTGATGCACAAACCCCGGTCGGGGTATCACGCATTTGCATCTATTGATGCATAATCCCCGACTGGGGTATCACACGTTGTCATCTGTTGATGTTCATAGTCCCCGGTGGGGGTATCACGCATTTGCATCCGTTGATACACATGTCGACGAAGGTCAAGCAACCTTGACATCACTTCAGTCGTTGGCAAGTAAATCCAACGAAGCGTCGTAATCCATTCGATGATTTCAGTCGTTGATGCACACGTCAGCGAAGATCAAGCAGATTCCCCAGCACAGGTGTCACATGTTTTCATATGTCAAAGTATATATCCTCGGTGGGGGATTCACGTATTCTCAAGTTTACAGTCCCCGGTGGGGGTATCACGCATGTCCATCCGTTGATGCACATGTCAACGAATATCAAACAACCTTGACATCACTTCAGCCGTTGGCAAGTAAATCCAACGAAGTGTCGAAATCTATCCGATGATTTCAGCCGTTGATGCACACGTCAGCGAAGATCAATTAGATTCCCCGGCGGGAGTGTCACACGTTTTCATATGTTAAAGTACATATCCCCGGCGGGGGTATCACACATTGTTAAGTTTACAGTCCCCAGCGGGGGTATCACACATGTCCATCCGTTGATGCACATGTCAACGAAGGTCAAGCAACCTTGACATCACTTCATCCGTTGGCAAGTAAATCCAACGAAGCATCGGAAGTCATTCGATGATGTCATCCGTTGATGCACACGTCAACAAAGGTCAAGCAGCCTTGACATTTTCCCAGCAGGGATCTCATCCATTGATATACATTTCAGCGAGGGTTAGGCAATCCTGACAACACAGACTATTGGCAGTAACTCCGATAGAGCATCCTTATTGGGGAGGATCGATGATGGAATATGTTATACACATCCTCAACAGAAAGAACTCATCCCCACAGAATCTTTTGTACATGAGAGATACATCTTCAGTGTAGGTCTGTACCAAGGATTAAGGGTTTTGGTGACAACCCCAACGTCAACATCCTAGAAGTTCGTGGTCATTTTGGATCATACGTCCAAATGGTTTACCAGGGTGGTCATGAATATCCCTGATCCTGGTAGAAGTCAAGGGGAGCCGGCAATCATCCCACCATGTTGGAGAACAATCCAACAAACCATATACATTTGCATCGTGCTGCTGTACATTGCATCATGATTATCTTGTTTCATTTCAAGTGTCTAATATTCTTTATCCTATCCATGACATTGCATTTCATGAATATGATAAAGAGGGGCATCTGTAGACACTCAAAAATTTTCTGCATACATGTTACTAACATTGTAGGAGAGCAGAATCGTCTTACAGAGATAACCTTGGAAGACAGCTCTGTTCAATCCCAGAGATAACCTTGGGATATTCAGTATTACCATCTCAGAGATAACCCCGAGACATCCAGCTCAGACCCAAAAACACCACCAGAAGTTTCAACCTCAACCCCGAAAACAACACCGGGAGTTTCAGTTTCAACCTTAGAGATAACCCCGAGGAATGCAGTTCAAATACCAGAAAACACACAGGAGAAGATCGTGTCATCTCAGAGATAACCCCGAGATACTCAGTCTCAGTCCCAAACATCACATTAGAAAAGACAGCATCAACCTCGGGACAACCCCGAGGCATGCAGTTGCAGTTTCGGAGATAACCACGAAAATGCTTGCTTCAAACACATGCAATTAGCTTTAAAGACTTGGCAATGGCCCCGAGGCACTTATTTCCAAAGTCCAGAGATAACCCCAGGAAGTCAGGCACATCTCAAAAATAACACTGAGGACAGTCAACACCTGCAGTAGCCCAATCTCAGAGATAACCCTGAGCAACGACTGCTAAAATTGGCTCAAGTCAGAGATAACCCTGGTGAAGGGCAGAACCGTCATCTTGTCATCCTAATCCCACTTTGCACTGTCTCAACATTCATGCATACATACATAGTAATGTCCTACTAGAACCAAAGAGCGCCAATCCCGAGTGACTACTGCCCAAGACAGCACACCGGATAGAATTTGAAGCTTGAAGACCAAGGGCATGGTCCCATCTTACTGACTTTGTATAACCTCTAATCCCATGTAATTGTGTAGCTCTCGACAACAGTATACTGAAAAAGGTCTTATACACCTCAATCGGATGCCCAAATTGAAGTTTTGAAAGTTCAAGCGGACATCACGTTGCACGCGTGCACGTTGTAAGACCCCAACTTCTTTATTAATAAAATCGAATTTCCTCTAATTATTATTTTGAATAATAAGGTGTTAATTTGATATAATACTTTGGTTATGGGTGAAATGTGCAAATTTTGTAAAATAAGCAAGTGGTTATAAAATATTCATTGTTGTCGGGAAATATTTGTTTGGTCGTGGAATATTCTTGCTATCGGAGAATATTCGTACGATGGCGCAGCCATTTGTAGGCCCCATAACGGAAAACGGTCGGATGTAAAAAATGACAAGTTTGAGTTTTTACAAATAACGGCGTAGTTGTTACCGTTAACACTGTTGGAATACCCGGTGGTTAAAATACAGTAATACGCGTGGTTACACAGTAGCACACGGTATTGTACAGTATTGTTGGATTATTGATTCTTACGTAAGAAGGGGATACTCAATAATTGTTACAGTAATTACTGTTCAATATTTTATTTTATTGATTCAATAATTGCTACGTTGATATTTTATAGTATTGTTGTTTCAATAATTGTCACTGCATAGTATTTTCTATTATCAGATCAATAATTCATATTATTTGAATAATATTAGTATATAGCATTATTGACAATGTTTAAAAAAGTTCTGTCTAAGGAGAGGCTTGGTCACCTAATTGTGCGCCAATAGGGAGAAATCCTTATCTGAAAGCCCCCTCTTTCCTGGGAACCACCTGGTTATCATAATTGTGATTCTGTAATATTATTTGTGAATAATTAATTATTAATTTAAATGATAATAAAATATTTATTTTATGTGCATATAAATGAAAGAATTAATGCTGAGGTCTTTTATAAGTATTTTGTCAGAATAGAGGTGTTGAAAATCGTCCGTATGTGGATTTCAGTCATTTTTCGTTTGGAATTTAGAAAAACTTAAATCTACAAAGTTGTAGAGAATTTAATTTCCTATGGAATAGACATAAAATTCATATTTTTTTAATAAAAGGGCTATTTATTATAAATTATTGAAGTTGCAGAAATAAATATTTTTATTAAAATTATGGGTAAAAAAAATATGTATGTTTGAAATACTTGGGAAGGGTTCTTACGTGCTTAAAAGTTTAAATATCCAATTGATCCTCAAGAAAAATTTGTGCTATGTCTATAATAGCGGTGATTGATGTGATAAGAAGTTTTGAAAGTTGTTTTTGAAAATCTTTTATGAGTATTGGTTGATCTAATCTAAATCATGACTGGTTTGAACATATGGATGCATACACGCACTTAAAGGATCAAGAGTAGATGTGAATCTAATGAAGATTGTTGAAATTTTAGACATGACATTATTTTGAAATTTTCTACGAGTTATCATTTGTTGTAACCTTTGAGGCCATTGATTGAATTCGTATTGATTCATTTTTTGGGTGGATCATTGGTAGAGGATGAATATATCTAATTTGTGTTTTTGCTTGAGGACAAGCAAATGTTTAAGTTTGGGAGTATTTGATAAGTAGGTTTTATACCTACTTATCCGGTATCTGTTACTTAAATTTGTTGCTTAATCTCATGTTTCTTAGTTACTTTTCATACATTTTATGTTTTTTTGTAGGCTATGACATAACATTGGCATGAAGAAGCAAAGAAAAGCAATTCAGACATCTTTTAGACCAAAATACGTAAGCAAATACAAGAACGGAAGATTGAAGGACTTTTAATACCGAGTTGGATGCATGTTCTTGGCTTGGAACTTAGATATTATTGTAGATCTACTTCTTATCTTTTCGGAATATCTTGAATCGTCCCAATCGGAGTTCGGATGCAAGAGTTATGGCCTTTTTATCAACGAATATCAAAGCTAAGAGTTCACATACTTGCATTTACATAGCCTCTACTTCAAGCCGGATTTCCACCTTAATCCAATCCGAATCTATCAAAACTCAAAGCATGAAAGTTGTGGAGCTCGTCGATATCTTCGATTTGATAGGTGGCAGGCCTTGTAACTCTTTCCGGATCAAAAGTTATGGCCGTTTTCCCAGAGGACGTCAATGTAGAAAAGTGAGCCCCACTGGGGTGGGCGTACCAGCTGGAAAATAGACCCAAAGTCAGTCGGGGTGGGCCCTTTACAAGTATAAACCCCCGCTGGGGCGGGTGTACGCGCAGAAAACTCATTTTTTGGCCAAATTTGAGTTCGAGAAGGATTGTTTCGATCCGATTGACTTAAGGACTTCCAAGAGGACTTAAAGACATATGAAGAGACTTATAAAAGGAAGGGAAACAGAAGGATTAGGGGGGAGATTAGAGATTATGGATAGAATTCCATTAGATTAGATTATAGTAGGTTAATTTAACTAGTGGAATTTAAGTAGATTAACTTAACTAGTGGAATTTAACTAGATTAATTTAACTACTATAATGTAATCTAATGGAATTCTGCCCTTAATTACTAATCTCCCCCCCTAATCCTTGTGTTTTCCTTCTTTTTATAAGTCTCTTCATATGTCTTTAAGTCCTCGTTGGAAGTCCTTGAGTCAATCGGATCGAAACAATCCTTCTCGAACTCAAATTTGACCAAAAAATGAGTTTTCTGCGCGTACCCCCACCCCGGCGGGGGTTTATACTTGTAAAGGGCCCGCCCCGACTGGCTTTGGGTCTATTTTCCATCTGGTACCCCCGCCCCGGCGGCCACTTTTTTGCACTAACGTCCTTTGGAAAAATGGCCATAACTTTTGATCCGGAAAGAGTTACGAGGCCTGCCACCTATCAAATCGAAGATATCGACGAGATCTACAACTTTTATGCTTTGTGTTTTGATAGATTCAGATTGGATCAAGGTCAGAATTGAGCTTGAAGTAGATGCCGTGTAAATTGCAAGTATGAGAACTCTTAGCTTTGATCTTCGTTGATAAAATGGTCATAACTCTCGCATCCGAACTCCGATTTGGATGATTCAAGATGTTCTGAAAAGCTAAAAAGTAGATCTACAATAATATCCAAGTTCCAAGCCAAGAACATGCATTCAAATTAGTGTTAAAAGTCCTTCAATCTTCTCTTCTTGTATTTGCTTGCGTATTTTGGTCCAAAAGATGTCCGAATTGCTTTCCCTTGCTTCTTCATGCCAATGTTATGTCATAGCCTACAAAAAAACATAAAATGTATGAAAAGTAACTAAGAAACATAGGTTTAAGCAACTAATTCAAGTAACAGATACCGGATAAGTAGGTATAAAACCTACTTATCAGGGACCCATTTTTGTTTTTTATGAAAACATGTGCTGGAAATTTTTGTTCAAATGTGGTGGACTGAGATTTTTAGCATGCTTTGAAAAAATAATAATATTATTTTATTAATTTAGTCTGCTTTGGCGTTCTAGTATTTTTTTATAAATAGGGTGCTTAGTTAGAATTGAAAATCATACCAGAAATAAGTTTTCTCTCTCTTTATATATATATATATATATATATATATATATATATATATATATTATCGAGCGTGTTTTTGTGAGTATTTAGAAACTTTGAGAGTTGCTATTCAGTTCAAGTTTCCTTCAGCCTTATACTTAATATTTCAGCCGGAAGTACTGTTCTTTTGAGGTAAGTGATGTTATTTTCTTCGTAAATGATATTATTTTCTTCAATATCATTATGCCGAAATATTGATATAAATTTTATTGTGAAATTTCTACCTTTTTGAGTCGGGGTTACTATTTACGTATACGACACTATTCACGTATATGACACTATTCACGAATACGACACTATTCACAGAAAAATAAAATTTTCTCTTCTTTGTTCAAGATGTCTATTATGGTTACTATCTTTGATTGTATCCATGTTTTGATCTTCATTCTTGAATTTTACTCCACTATGGTTTATTATGGAGCGTTTTTGAACTTGGATAAACTGTAGTATGAATTCCTAATATTTGTCGTTTTATCTCACTGGATTCGTTTTCTTTAAGATATTTTTCATCATCCTCAGTCCTAAATAATGATATTACTGAATATCTTTGGCCTGTAGTGCAAAGATGAATGATTAACTGATGAATATCTTTGGCCCGTAGTGTAAAGATGAACAGGTGTTGAGATGAACATGACCAACTGGTGATACAAATGAATATTTTTGGCCCGTAATGCAAAGATGAATATTTGACTCAAGATGTATATTGATTGATGTTACAAGGATAAAATATTGATGATGGACTTTTAAATCTTAGAAGATAGTAGAATTCATTCTCTACTTGACTCTTCTAATGGATTGTTGTTTCTACTGCAGTTGTTGATCTAAAATTTGTTGTCTATTATATTCTATCAAATTTTTCCCTGTTGAAGATTAATGATAATTTGTTGTATATTATCTTAGTCATAATATTCTTTACTGGGCTAGTTGAGCTCACCCTTTTCTTTTTTGTTCCATTTTTTTCTCAGGAGGTGAGAATATAACAGGAACTAGCCGGGGTATGGAGTGATGGTTCAAGAAAGTTATTTTAGCAGTCCTCACTATTTTTGTAAAATAGTGTTTCTATAATTGTAATGAGGACTCCTTTTGAGTTTGAATACTGTCTATTAGACAATATTTGTATTTAAACTCACATATGTGTTGTCGTATTTTACACGACAATTGTATTAATGAAGTTGTATTTGTTTCTGTACCATGTATTTGGCGACTCGGAATGGGTGATATATACCTATTTTGGGGGCGTCACAGTTTATATCAGAGCTTAGGGATATGGTCTCTGGTGGAGATCGGAGAATAGAACTAGGAGGTCAGTCGGAGCATATGGTTAATATGTGATATGTTAATTTCTTTAATTAACCCTTGTTTTATGGCAGTATTTTAGAATGACAGCTGAGAATGTTAACAATGGAGTGAATAAGATCGTGGAGACACCTTTAATCACCAACTAGGGGAACGTGCAACATGAAGGCAATATTCCTCCTATAAACAACACTACCGAACAAACGATGAATAATGGAATGTTTAGAAGCTTTTTACAGTTCATGTAAAATCGAACGAGGGAGACTCGTGTACAAAATACGGATGGAAATGATAGCAACGCGTGGCTTGTCACAGCCAAGCAGTTTAAAGAGTTTGGACCACCAAAATTTGTGGGAAAGCCGAATCCGATCAAGGCGGAAACGTGGGTCAAGCAAATTACCAAGATATTTTATGTCTTGGGATGCACGGAGGAACATAAGGTTCCATTCACCACCTTTATGTTCCGCGGTGAGACAGATTACTGGTGGGAGTCTATGAAGCATACCCAGCCAGCCGCACTCAATATGTCTTGGGAAATGTTTTAGAAACTGTTCAATGACAAGTACTTTCCTGAAAGTATTCGTCATATGAAGGAGGTAGAGTTTATTAGACTGGAACAAAACAACATGACGGTGTCCCAGTACGAGGCAAATTTCGTAGAGTTATCCAGGTTTGCACCTCATTTGGTAGAGAATGAAGAACGAATGACGCAAATGTTTCTGAGAGGTCTAAAACCCGAGATTTGACAATATCTTATTTCTCACAAATTTTCTTTATATTCAGATGTTGTGAACAGGGCTCAATTATTAAAGTGCGATAATGAGTATGTTCAACCGAGGGACCACAACTAGGGTTATACCGATGGCAGCAGTCATCGGAGTAATGACAACCAATGGGGAGGAAAATATTTGAACAAAAGCGGTAACCACTCGGGTGGTAATTGTGGCCATGATAATAGAAGAAGTGAGTCGGTAGGAGATTTCAAAAAGAGAAGGTACAATAATGATAATGTGAAGACGTCAGCACCAACATCAACTATTTATAGGGGAGGAGAACGATCACCGGTCATTTGTTATACATGTGATAAAGAGGGACACATCAGCCTAAACTGCCCATAACAATCAAAGGTGTGTTATAACTGTGGAAAGGAAGGTTATATAGCTAGAGATTGTCTTGTAGCAAAACCAAGTTCAGCGGGAATGGTGACTCCAAAGGCTATCCCGGACAAGTCAAAGATGGTGGTTCCTGGAAGGGCGTTTGTCGTGACTGCCCAAAACGCGAGGAACGCGAACGAGGTGATCACGGGTATGCTAATCAAAAACTTTTGTGAAGTTTATACCTTATTAGATACCGGTTCTATCCATTCTTTTATCTCCCTTGCTTGTGCTCAACGTTTGAAATTGACTCCGGAGAAATTAGACTTTGACTTAACTGTTGAAACTCTGTTAGGAGAAACTTTCATTACATCTACCGTTTATAAATCTTGCCTAATCCAAGTTGGTACCATCACATTACCTGTCGATCTTATTTCTTTGAAAATACTTGCATTTGATGTGATTTTCGGGATTGATTGGTTAACTATTCATCATGCCAAAATTGATTTTTTTCGTAAGGTTGTTAGTTTTCATATTCCTGACCAACCTATTATGCGAATTCAAGCAACCAAACCACTAAAGTTAATCACTGTCATATCAAGTCATAAAGCTATTCGTTTATTAAAAAATGGATGTCAAGCTTTCTTAGCCCATGTCACGGACTTGAATAAAAACACGTCAGATTTGAATAATATTCTGTTGTTAGTAAATTTCCTGACGAATTTCCTAAAGAACTTCCTGGTCTACCCCCAGAACGTGAAGTTAAATTCTTTATTGACCTTGAACCTGGTACAAAGCCCATTTCTAAAACTCTATATTGAATGGCTCCTATTGAACTTCAGGAGTTAAAGGTCCAACTACAGGAGTTGTTAGACATCGGTTTCATTCGTCCTAGTACATCTCCTTGGGGAGCTCCTGTTTTATTCATAAAGAAGAAAGATAGGAGTATGCGACTTTGTATTGACTACCGAGAATTGAATCATGTCACCATCAAGAATAGGTATTCGCTACCTCGCATTGATGACCTGTTCGACCAGTTGCAAGGAGCACAATTTTTTTAAAGATCGATCTTCGTTCTGGATATCATCAGCTGAAGATTAAAACTGAGGATATTCCAAAGACTGCCTTCAGAACTCGGTACGGGCATTATGAATTCTTAGTCATGTCTTTTGGATTGACTAATGGTCCTACGGCTTTCATGGATATGATGAACCGTGTGTTCAAAGAATATTTGGATCAGTTCGTTGTTGTCTTTATTGATGACATCCTCATCTATTCCAAAAGTCGTGAAGATCATGAGCACCATTTGAAGCTATTACTTCAAAGGCTTCGCGATAACAAGCTATATGCTAAGCTGAAGAAATGCGAGTTCTGGCTTAAGGAATTAGCATTACTTGGGCACGTGGTATCAAAATATGGAGTATCTGTTGACCCGATGAAGATTAAAGCCATACAAAGTTGGGAGCAACCGAAGTCGGTGACCGAAGTGCGTAGTTTTCTGGGCTTAGTTGGTTATTATCAGACATTCATGGAAGGATTTTCTAGAATCGCTACTCCGTTAACTCAGCTGACTCGGAAAGATACAAAATTCGTTGGAGCGAAGAATGTGAGAAGAGTTTCCAAGAGCTCAAAAGGAGACTCATTTCGGCACCTGTTCTGACAATACCATCTAGTTCGGATGAATTTGTTATCTACAGCGATGATTCAGGCAAAGGGTTAGGATGTGTTCTCATGCAATATGGAAAAGTCATAGCCTATGCCTCGCGATAACTCAAAGAATATGAGAGAAATTATCCTACTCATGATCTGGAGTTGGCAACAGTCATTTTCGTATTGAGGATCTGGAGACATTACCTGTATGGGGAGAAAGTGGAGATTTATACGGATCATAAAAGGCTCAAATATTTCTTCACCTAAAAGGAACTAAACATGTGGTAACGACATTGGATCGAGTTGTTGAAAGATTACGACCATACCATCCAATATCATCCTGGAAAAGCAAACGTGGTAGCTGACGCATTGAGTAAAAGATCATATGCGGGAATAAGTGCAATGTTGTTAACACAAAGGCCCATTTTGTATGACTTGCAAAGGATGAAGATAGAAGTAAAGGCTCCAAGTATCCACGTGATGATATCAAACATACGAGTAGAGCTGACTTTAATCAATAAAGTTAAAGCTGCTCAAGCTACGGACATGGAGCTGATGCATATGAAGAAGAAAGTGCAAGAAGGTGATGTTCCAGAAGCAAGAATTGATGAAGAAGGAATACTTCGAGTTAACTCCAAACTTTGTGTTCCTAACGATTCTGACTTAAAGTATAGAATCATGATGGAGGCACACAACAAGCCATTTGCAATCCATCTTGGGAGTACCAAAATGTATTATGATCTTCGACATATATTTTGGTGGAGCAATATGAAGAGAGAGATCGCGGAGTTTATCTCGAGGTGTTTAACTTGTCAACGTGTAAAGGCGGAGCATCAAGTGTCAAAGGGTCCATTGCAACCACTTGAGATTTCGAAATGGAAGTGGGAACACATTACTATGGATTTCATCACTGGTCCTCCCAAGGTTTCTCAAGGCACAGATGCGATATGGGTTATTGTTGATAAATTAACCAAGTTTGCTCATTTCTTGCCGATACAGGAGACTTATTCCCTTGAACGTCTTGCTCGTATGTACGTGAATGAGATTATGAGATTGCATGGCATGCCAGTATCCATAGTTTCGGATCGTGACCCAAGATTCACTTCACGATTTTGCGTTAGCTTGCAGAAAGCTACAGGCACGGATTTACGATTCAGTTCGGCATACCATCCTCAAACGGACGAGCAACCAGTAAGGACTATTCAAACTCTTGAAGATCTATTAAGACTCTGTGTCCTAAATTTCAAAGGAGTTAGGATAAGTACTTACCATTGGTGGAATTCTCCTACAACAACAGTTATCAAGCAAGTATAGGCATGGCTCCATTCGAGGCATTGTATGGAAGGAAATGTCGCTCTCCAGTATGCTGGGATGTGGTGGGTGAAGCAACGTTATTGGGACCAAAATTGGTACGCAGAACTACAGAAAAGTTCCAAATGATTCGATAACGTATACAAACGGCACAGGATCGACAAAAGAGTTATGCGGATCTTCATCGAAAGGACGTGAAATTTAATATTGGGGATCATGTATTGTTACGTATTGCTCTATGGAAGGGAGTTACAAGATTTGGGAAGAGAGGAAAGCTCAATCTACGATTTGTTGGTCCGTTTGAGATTCTTGACCGAATAGGAAATGTGGCTTATAGACTCGCATTACCTCCAAGCATGTCTCGTGTTCATAATATTTTTCACATATTTATGCTTCGTAAATATATGAAAGACCCGAACCACATAATTGAGTTAGAACCAGACGATATAGCCGAAGATTTAACGTACGAGGAGGTACCTGTTAAGATATTGGATAGGAAAGAACATGTCCAACGCACCAAGGTTATACTACAAGTTAAGATTTTGTGGAGGAATCATGATATTAAAGAAATGACCCGGGAGTTAGAGTCAGAAATGAAAACGAGTTATCCTCACCTTTTCGAAACATCAGGTACGTACGTCAATTTCGAGGACGAAATTTCATAAGGAGGGGAGGTTGTAAGACCCTAACTTTTTTATTAATAAAATTGAATTTCCTCTAATTAATATTTCGAATAATAAGGTGTTAATTTGATATAATACTTTGGTTATGGGTGAAATGTGCAAAATTTGTAAAATAAGCAAGTGGTTATAAAATATTCATTGTTGCCGGGGAATATTCGTTTGGTCGTGGAATATTCTTGCTGTCGGGGAATATTTGTACGATGGCACAACTATTTGTGGGCCCCATAACGAAAAATAGTCGGATGAAAAAAACGACAAGTTTGAGTTTTTACAAATAACAGCGTAGTTATTACCGTTAACACTGTTGAAATACCCCGTGGTTAAAATACAGTAATACGCGTGGTTGCACGGTAGCACACGGTATTATACAGTATTGTTAAATTATTGATTCTTACATAAGAAGGCAATACTCAATAATTATTACAGTAATTACTGTTCAATATTTTATTTTATTGATTCAATAATTGTTACGCTGATATTTTATATTATTATTGTTTCAATAATTGTCAATGTACAGTATTTTCCATTATCAGATCAATAATTCATATTGTTTGAATAATATTATTAGATAGCATTATTGGCAATGTCTAAGGAAGTTCTGTCTAAGGAGAGGTTTGGTCACCTAATTGCGCGCCAGTAAGGAGAAATCCTTATCGGAAAGCCCCCTCTTTCCTAGGAACGACCTGGTTGTCATAATTGTGATTCTGTAATATTATTTATAAATAATTAATTATTGATTTATATGATAAGAAAATATTTATTTTATGTGAATATATATGATGGATATATTTACTTTATATGGATATAAATGAAGGAATTAATTCTAAGGTGTTTTATCAGTATTTTATCAAAATAGAGGTGTTAAAAATCGTTCGTATGTAGATTTCGGTCATTTTTCGTTTGGAATTTAGTTAAACTTAAATCTACAAAGTTATAGAGAATTTAATTTCCTATGGAATGGACATAAAATTCGTATTTTTCTGATAAAATGACTATTTATTATGAATTATTGAAGTTGCAGAAATAAATATTTTTATTAAAATTATGGGTGAGACCCACTTTTGTTTTTTATGAAAACATGTGCTGAAAATTTTTCTTCAAATGTGGTGGGCTGAGATTTTTAGCATACGTAGAAAAAATAATAATATTATTTAATTAATTTAGCCTGCTTTGGCGTTCTAGCATTTTCTTATAAATAAGGTGCTTAGTTAGAATTGAAAATCACACCAGAAATAAGTTTTCTCTCTCTATACATATAAATTATTGAGCGTATTTTTGTGAGTATTTAGATACTTTGAGAGTTGCTATTCAGTTCAAGTTTCCTTCAGCCTTATACTTAATATTTCAGCCGGAAGTACTGTTCTTTTGAGGTAAGGGATGTTATTTTCTTCGTAAATGATATTATTTTCTTCAATATCATTATGCCGAAATATTGATATAAATTTTATTGAGGAATTTCTACCTTTTGAGTTGGGGTTATTATTCACATATACGACACTATTCACGTATACGACACTATTCACGAATACGACACTATTCACAGAAAAATAAAATTTTCTCTTCTTTGTACAAGATGTCTATTATGGTTACTATCTTTGATTATATCCATGTTTTGATCTTCATTCTTGAATTTTACTCCACTATAGTTTATTATGGAGCGTTTTTGAGCTTGGATAAACTGTAGTACGAATCCCTAATATTTGTCCTTTTGTCTCATTGGATTCGTTTTCTTTAAGATATTTTTCACCATCCTCACTCCTAAATGATGATATTACTGAATATCTTTGGCCTGTAGTGCAAAGATGAATGATTAACTGATGAATATCTTTGGCCCGTAGTGCAAAGATGAACAGGTGTTGAGATGAACATGACCAACTGGTGATACAAATAAATATCTTTGGCCTGTAGTGCAAAGATGAATATTTGACTCAAGATGTATATTGATTGATGTTACATGGATAAAATATTGATGATGGATTTTTAAATCTTTAAAGATAGTAGAATTCATTCTCTACTTGACTCTTCTAATGGATTGATGTTTCCGCTGTAGTTGTTAATCTAAAACTTGTTGTCTATTATATTCTATCAGATTTTTTCCTGTTGAAGATTAATAATAATTTGTTGTATATTATCTTAGTCATAATTATTTTTACTGGGCTAGTTGAGCTCACCCTTTTCCTTTTTGTTCCATTTTTCTTCTCAGGAGGTGAGAATATAGCAGGAACTAGTCAGGGTATGGAGTGATGGTTCTAGAAAGTTATTTTAGCAGTCCTCACTATTTTTGTAAAATAGTGTATCAATAATTGTAGTGAAGACTCTTTTTGAGTTTGAATACTGTCTATTAGACAATATTTATATTTAAACTCACAGTATATGTGTTGTCGTATTTTGCACGATAATTATATTAATGAAGATGTATTTATTTCTGTACCATATATTTGGCGACTCAGAATGGGTGATGTATACCTATTTTGGGGGTGTCACACAAGTATTTCGAGACAGTGAGACCCGCGAAACTCGAGGAACCCCAGGCAGGCGCAGGTACACCTGTGGCTCCCCCCTCTATAAATAGAGGGCTTGGGGCAGCCATTTTGGAGAGAGAAACGGCGAGGAAGCCCTGTCCAATTTGCTCTGTTCACCTAATAAACTGAGTGTTTTCTCATTTTAAACACTTGTGAGCTCATATATTGTTATATTTTTACCGGCGGGAGCCGTGTGTTCATCCCTTTAAAGCTATTGAAATCTTCTTTGGCAGTCCACTGTAAGCCTTCTTACACACTTTAAAGCCTTTCTCCACTACTGTGCACACACAGTTCTTCACGTTGACAGTCGTGTAGCGTGTGTATGCCCGGACTTCAGTCCGTGGCTTTTATTTCATTATATATATATATATATATATATATATATATATATATATATATATATATATATATATATATATGGATTAACATTATCGAGATATGCCTCGATTGAGCTTGAATTTTACATCCGGAGCATTTATTTGATTATATATATATATATATATATATATACATTTCAATCCGGCCTGTAGTTTACTTCGTGGCCTTTTACTGCTTTATTTACATTTCGTCCTGCTTGGAGTTTACTTCGTGGCGGTTGATCGTTTTTACTGCTTTCTTTACATTCTGTCCCGCTTGGAGTTTACTTCGTGGCGGTTGATCGTTTTTATTGCTTTATTTACATTTCTGATCCCCCATGGAGGTGCTTCGTGGTGGCTGATCATGTCTATATATATATATATATATTTATCGCTTTTTTATATTTACATTTCCATTCCGCCATGGAGGTGCTTCGTGGTGGTTGATTGGTTTTTAAAAGCTTTATTTATATTTTTCAATCCCCCATGGAGGTGCTTCGTGGTGGTTGATTGGTTTTTAATGCTTTATTTATATTTACAATCCCCCATGGAGGTGCTTCGTGATGGTTGATTGCCTGCATAAATATATATATATATATATATATATATATAATATATATATATATATATATATATATATATGTATATATATATAGCTGTTTACAGCTTTTCATATAAATTGCGACATCATGTGAGCCTAGGAATCATGTGATCACAGATTCAGTCTACTGAATCTAGATTCGGTTTCCGTGATGGACATTTTCAGCTGTAAGCAGCTTATAAATTATGCACAGTGTTCGAATTTCCTTAGATGACTCTCATGCCCACAAGGAGTTTGGACACTATTTTGTACATTATTTTCTCGAAGATGCTTCGCATCTCGAAAATAAAAGCAATCCAGCCGAACATTTAATAAAATGGAAGTGTAAAAAGTCTCAATTACTATTGAGCATAAGGGTTTAAAAAACCTCTTTTACAAAATATCACTGTTATATCTTGTTTAAAACTGATTTTTTATATAAATTCAAACCCTGTGTATATGACAAGATTTAAATGATGTCATGCAATGCAGCATGATGTGATGCTATGAATGCTGGATGTTTTTGGTTGGAATTATTTCTAACGGGATTCTATCACTAACTGCTCCCGTCGTTTCTGCTGGGGATGGAATTGTTAATGATGATCTCTACTGAACCGTTCATCATCAGATCTTTCTCGATGTTGCGCTGGAGTTGTCGCCAACGACTTGAACTGTCTATCAGTGCTATTGAGACTGATTTGACGACAAGTTGTAGAGATATTTACAAAATCCTTGTTCTGGAGGTTTTCTTATGCCTGAAACCATTGGATTTTGACATTGATGTTGTCACCAACGTTCTTGTGCTTTCTGACTTTATTTCCGCCGAAGATGTTTATCCTAATGATAGCTTGCCTTGATTTCCATCAATGGATTCTTCCTGCCGTTCCGCTGGGATTTTTACCACCGCTCGGGCTTTCTATCAGGTTGATGCCAATAGCTCCACTGGAGATGAATTTTAACTACTTGATTTCACATCATCCTCACAATACCTTCTCGAATGGTAGTTCTGTGAAGGTTGACCATCCCCAACTTTCCTCGATGCCTACTTGAACATTAGTTTACAACGATCTGGAAATCACCAAACCTTCGCGGTGCCTCGGCTGGGGATTTGTATAACAGATTCCATCATTGATTTTCTCTGAGGAAGATAGTTTTCTACAGTTTTTATCATCAGATATTTCCTGATGCTACGCTGGAGTTGTCGCCAATGGTTTGTAATGTCAATCATTCTGACCTTCGTTAAAGTAATTCTCAACAACTTACATCACCGGATCATTCCCGATGCTAAGCTTGAGTTGTCGCCAACGGTTTGTAATGTCAATCATTCTGACCTTCATTGAAGTAGTTTTCAACAACTTACATCACTGGACCATTCCCGATGCTATGCTGGAGTTATCGCCAACGGTTTACACTATCAGACAATTTGACCTTCGTTGAAGTAGCTTTCAACGGCTTATATCATCGGACCATTCCCGATGCTACGATGGCGTTGTCGCCAATGGTCTGCACTATCATAAATTCTTGATATCTCTGTCGAGGATATCTTTCTGACGAATCATACCCCGGACCAAATCTGGACATTTTGATGCATTCAAAACCCACAATTCATGACACCAGACCTTCTCGATGTTTTGACAAGGGTTGTTTTCAAGAACCTCTATAATCGGCTTTCTAAACCCCACATCCGGGTTAATACCAATGACTTACATGTAGATTAAAAGTTTGGTATCTGAATTCAGGGTTTAGGCCCTTTCCACTCAATCGCGTAGCACCTTTTTCCCTGATTTGACTTTTTAGCTTCCAGGAACTCCGTTGTAACTCAAATTTGATCAAGTCGGAGGGGGTGGCACCACCCTGGGTGGCCGTAAGTAGACCCGCAGCTATCGCGGGTTAACCCGCGGCTCCCATCGGGTATTTCTACTCCTTCCCTTCTCTTTCATAAGTTATTTTTAAGTTAAACACAATAAAAAATCTGAAATTTCCTTTTTAGAGATATTGAGTTTAGGCTGCTTTTTATAAGATTCATCATCGTACAAATGTTCTGCACTATTCTGGTAACGTTTACATGTTTTTTTTTCAAGTTTTGACCGTTAGAACATTATATTTCATTTAGAATGCTTCTAAACACAATGTAGTGAATATGCATGCTTATATGACTTGATAAAAATTATTTAACTTAGTAAATGTTCATATTTTAGCATGTTGAATGTATTGATGTGAAAAAAAATTGACTTTTGAGACAGTCATTTGGCACTCTTTTTTGCTAGTTTATTCATGCTATTTTAGGATAAATGAGCACATGTTTTCAAATTAAGTGTACATGGTAATTTGGCTTCCATGTTGGATTTAATTTGATGTTTTTTCATGCATATATGATGTTCATGACTTTGGACTGGTGTGATACTGAATGGCCACCTAGTCATGCCTATATGAATGTGGACAGTCAATTTTACAAAGGAGACTCTAGAGAATTTTTTTCACGAGTCTGGGCATTTAATGAACATACAATTTTAACTCTACTGTGGACGTTTGTTAGCACAATGCACGTATCAGGACTTAGATTATGCATGAAGTAATGATTTGAATTTAATGACCTTTAAGTTTAAAACTTACCTCACCCTTTCTGAGGTGACTTGGAGAATTTTGTCCAGATTATTGATCTAGAACAGCCGAGTAGCTCTCGTAAGGCCTCTGCAAGTGTGAAGTGGAGAGCTTCTGATGTTCCTAAGCAGCTCGTCCAGCCCGGCAGCCTCGCTGGTTGACTGAGTCAGTTATTCTCCCTATCCGGGTTGAGAGACCGGATATCGTGGATGAGGAGGAGGATGTTCCTATTGTGGACCCTGCTCCTTCTTCTTCCATTCCTCTTTGGGAGCTTCTAGGTATTAACATGACGATTCCAGATCTTCTTGATGATTTGAGTAGTAACCCCTCGATCTATCTTCATGCGAATGAGGTAATAGCCGGTTCCATCTTTCTTTTCCCACTTTTGGGGCAAGGGTTTTGATCTTGATTTGCAATATGATCTAGGTTCCTAACTTTACTCAACCCAGGGGGAACTGTTTTAGCATACAGTTTTTGTACCAGACACTCCATCCAAAGTACCGGGAGATCATCCATTCATGGGGTTTTCAGGCTTTCCTTTCTATTCCTCCCCATCGCTGCCCCTAGGATTATCTTAGGGCTTTGTCTGAGCGCTGGTTCTACCAGACCCAGTCTCTCTATTTGCTATATTATAAAGTGATGATGACACCGATAGATTGGCAGTTCATCACTGGGTTAGAGTTTATAGGAGGCGCCATTTCCTTTGGTGGATGACATTTCCCCAACTGTTGTTTGATCCCTGTTAGGAGTTCTAGCCACATCCCTCAAGGGGCAGACTGTTCGTTCTGGGCCCTTGAGTGTAGATGCCATGAGTGGGGCTCTAAGTGATCCTTTTCCTGATGATCTGAGGGTTAGAGATCGTATTCTATGGTGATTATTCCTGATCATCATCAGGGGTTATTTCCTAGCGGATAACTCCTTGACGGTTTCTTTTTCTTTAGTCAGGGCCACTCGTGATGCGGACCGTATCAGAGACTTTGACTGGGGATCATACACCTTTGCCTACTTCCTTAGAGGGATGCGCCTATGCTCAGAGGGCGTGATGGAGGCTTGGCTAGGCTTTTACCCATTTTTGCTAGTGAGTATTTTCTCTTTATCTTTTATTTTCCCCCGATTGGGCGGTCAGTTTTCATAACTGAAGATAGTTGTTCTTTGCATTTTCAATTTTGGGCCTATGAGCGGCTTTCATGTCTTTGTCCCGTTACTACATTAGGTCAGGAGACCTATCCATGGGGACGGCAATGCCATCACTACACTCTTGCAAAGGTTCCTGTAGCCGAGGGGTTTACCCATTCTCGTTTGCAGTTAGAGTTGTTGACAGTCGATGTCATCACATGGGTTCCCTACTCCAAGGACCATTTAACAGTAGGCTTTAAGGGTGGCTTTTCAACTGGAGTTGAGAATGTATTATCCACCCATCGGATTCCCCTCCTGAATGACGGAGTCTGGGAGCTCTATTTAGGAGAGCATGCTATCATGAGCACCATAAGGGAGATTCACATTCCGTTCTTTCCTCCTACTAGGTGACATTGGCCTTTATCTCAGCCAATCACTTAGATTACCCTGATGGGTTTAGATGGTTTTACTTTATCAGAGGGTCCTTTTACTCAAGAGGCTTTCTGCCGCTGGTGGTTCCCTCGCACCATTGGAGCTCAAACTCGTACCACACAGTTTATGGGGGATATAGTCTTTGGGTCTGTTATGATGACAAATTGGATTGCATGCATCCGAGAACCCACTCATTTGACGCAGATTGATAATTTGACCCAGAGGTTAGATCGGGCACATTTTTTCATCCGGTATTTGGGCAGAGATCCGTTTACGGTAAATTCTTTTGATCCGTCCAGCTCTGGTGTTGGCCCTTCAAGTGGCCCATATTTTGATAGTTTTACCAGTACAGATCCTCCTTTGTATCGACCTAACATCCCTTCTGCTAGAGACTCGGTGACTCAGGAAGAGTTACATCAGATGGATAGATTAGATGATGTGGACATCGTTGATTTCCTCTGATAGATTTCTCGTTATCTCTTTTGATAGGCCTCTGTTAGATATTCGGCGGTTGTGGCCCATTTCTCGTTATATCTTTTGATAGGCCTCTATTAGATATTGGGCGGATGTGCCCCATTTCCCTGTACTTTTTATTTTTAGTTGTGTACAGAGATGATGTATTAGATGAAGATGTATTTAGGAATGTATAAATCATATTTTCTATTCCTTGCATCACATTGTCACTTATAATTGTTATGCACGCATTATGTCATGGATATGCATTCACAGAGGTGAGTTTAGCATTGACCGCTGGATGGTCTTATGATACGATTCTACAGATGTCTTCATCTACCGTTCGCCAGATTGAGCATACCCTACCCATATTAATAGCCTCTGCTCTAAGATCATGGTATGGCAGCTTGTCTCCCCCAGACCGGGTGATAGTTGATCAATTATTGAGGCATTCTATGACTCTCCTGACGTTCCAAGTGTTGTTGGGCTTTGTAAAGGGCATGATATCTTGTTGGATACCAGAGAGATATGTTTTTAGATTTTATATCCATGAGCTGACTCCTACGTTGGAGGAGTATGAGTGTCACTGATTTGCCCTTGGACCGGCCTTGGGCTAGGATGGTTGTCAGTTATATGAGCCGATAATTTATGACCTTGACTGGCTTACGACACAGAGTTTCTATGGACGAGATTACCTCAGGGCACGTGGTGTCCATGGATTTCTTGATTAACCAATTTGGGTCACTGGATAGCTATCTGCGATATTCAGGGAATTTCACCATTACTGAGGATGAGTGGCAGGTTGCCCGCTTAGATATCCTACTGATGTGTATCGTAGCCTATTTGTGCATCACACTATATATAGACCATCTGGATATTGGTCTGATTAAGGTAGTCCGTGCTCTCAAGGAGGGTTACACTATCTTGCCCATGATATTGGCAAAGACCTTGAGGTCGTCCACATTTTACCATACCCATCCTGTGGGGTTTTTTAGAAGCAATGTCGTCTTGTTGTATGTGTGGTTCATGACACACTTGAGACTGGTTGACACCTTTAGACGTTATGGGTACTACTTTACTCATGAGATAGCCATGTCTTATTCCTTTCAGTCGACTGAGTGTACAGATGCAACATCCTACTTGACTTTTCTGACAAGGATTGAGGATCCATTTACTATCTTTCCTTGTTCAGGACTCAGCTCTCCCTATAGCTTTATTACTCATGCAGTTGGTATGGACTATCTACCCCTGGCTGGTTTGAGAGTGTTGACCACGTATCATCTATTGGCTGTCATAGGACAGTTTAATCAATTTTAGGATATTCACCCTTTCGACGGGGCAATGGGTAAGCGGCTGTCAGCTCGACTTTTATCAGTAGATGACTTAACTAGGATTTAAGATTGTTGGACTCACCGAGAGAGAGCTGATTTTTTGACTAGTCATCTGGGTCGCTCTTTAAAGTATCTTGCATGGCTGGAGGCTGATATTTCATCGACTATGGTTGTTCACTCAAAGCCGAGTATTGATTCTGATGATGAGGAGCCTATGGAGGACCCTGATTCTCCTACCGAGGATGAGCTATTTGTTGGTTTGACAGTAGCTCTGGTCTATGATTCCCCCAGTATTCCCACTATTGTGGCTCTACTTTATGTAGAGTATTTGTTGCAGAGGTTACATCTGATGATATTTGAGAGGGATCAGGCTAAGGCTCTGATGTTGAAAGCTCTTTCTGGTAGAGATTCTACTTTTACTAAGAGGGATGACACCTGAGCTACCCGAGATACCGCTTTTATTAAGCAGGATGAGGCTCGAGCTGCTCGGGATGCTGCTTTGGTTAAGAGGGATGAGGCTCGAGCTACCCGAGACGCTTCAACTGCTGATAGTACTACACTTAGATCCCATACTGCTACCATTGTTGCAGATATGAGTGCGTTCATAGATGTTCATGGGAGCACTACGCAGATGGTTGTGGATCTTCTTGCTCGCATAGATACCTTAGGGCAGAAGCATATAGATTCACCTCCATCTTCTGAGAGGGACGTCATGTTGGACTTGTTGGCCCGTTTATCTACGGGTTTATAGACTAGCCTTCGTTTTCATGCACATGATACATTGTATATATCAAATAGTATTATATGGTAAGGAAATATATTTTGATTCATTTTCCTTTTAGATATGTCTTGTCACTTACTTGATAGTTGCCATTTTTTTTATGACTTGCTATCTTGATGTGTCCCAAACTTCTCCTTGATGGATTGCCATCAGAATGGTTCGTTGATCTTTTGGCTTTCTGGTTTTTGGTGTCTTGAGACTGTTCTTTGATGTGGTTAAGGTTTAATCAAAGGGTTTGGCTTTCCTCTTTAAGGATTCGATCTCACCATAGATGGTTGCCTACATACTCCCCTGGATAAGAGATCAGGTCTTATGTAGTTCAGGTTTTGGCTTGAAAGTTCGGAAAGTATTCATTGGAGTTTGAGCTTGGTTGAAGGTGTTCTTGGATTTTTGTAGGGGTTAAACCGCACCATAGATGGCTACCGACGTACTCCAATTGATGAGGGGAGATCAGGTCTACGTAGTTCTGGCTTTTGGTTTGGGCTGTTGAAGAGTTGTATCTTGTGATCATTGAAGGGTTTTGTGATTTTTGTAGTGGTCAGACTGCACCATAGTCGGCTGCTTACGTACTCCCACTGACGAGGGGAGATCAGGTCTACGAAGTTCCTGCTTCTGGTTTGTAAGCCTAAATTGGCTTGATTGATTGATTTTTTTTTCAGAACCAGGATATTGGCTTGCAGGTGATTTCAGACATAATACCTTTTCACTATGTCTGAATTGATAAGTTGGGGAAATCTTCGCCATCCATTTCTTGCAGTCTGAGGGCTCCTCCCGTCAACACTTCCTTGACAATGAAAGGGCCTTCCCAGTTCGGGGTGAACTTTCCTTTATATTGATCTTGATTAGCAAGGACTTTCTTTAGTACCAAGTCATTTTCTTTGAATTGCTTAAGCCGAACTTTCTTGTTATATGACCGAGCAATCCTCTGCTGATATAATTGACCAGTAAAGATAGTTGTGGCCCTCCTCTCATCTATCAGAGATAATTGGTGGTACCGGTCTTGCAACCACTGCTCTTCCTCCATTTGAGCATCTATCAACACACTTAATGACTCTATTTCTACCTCTATGGGGAGCACTGCCTCCATGCTATAGACTAATGAGTAGGGGGTAGCCCCAGTAGAAGTGCGCATTGACGTTCTGTAGGCTAGCAAAGTTAGAGGCAATAAGTTAGGCCATCCCTTGTGATTTGTGGACATCTTTTGCATGATTTTCTTGATGGTCTTATTGGTTGCTTCAACAGCACCATTCATCTTGGGACGATAAATGATGGAGTTAAGATGTTTGATGTGGAATTTGCTGCATAACTCCTCCATCATTTGGTTGTTTAGATTCTTGGCATTGTCCGATACGATCACCTATGATTGTCCATATTAACAGATGACATTGTTTCTGATGAAACCAATGATTACCTCTTTGGTAAAAGAGGTCATTTTTACCCATTTGGTGAAGTAGTCAATCATGGTAAAGATAAACTGATGACCATTGCTGGCTTTGGGCTCGATTTGCCCAATCACGTCCATTCCCCACATTAAAAAAGGCCATGGTGAACTCATATTACGTCGTTCATTTGGAAAAGCATGGATGGCATTTCTATGAATTTGACATTGATAGCATCTCCTGACGTGATCATCACAGTCAGCTTTGAGAGAAATCTAATAATGTCCCGTTCTTAATATCTTCTTGACAAGCAAAGGACCACTCATGTGTGGACCACATACTCTACAATGGACTTCATCCATGAGTTTTTGGGCTTGGTCTTTGTCTAGGCATCTTATAAGACATATTCTCACATCCCTTTTGTAAAGTGCTTCTCCGCTTAGGTAGAATTTCATGGCCATTTTATGGATCCGCTTTCTTTCAGCTTGACTTGCCCCAGCGGGCGTAGATCCATCTCGTAGATATTCTTTGATATCATGACACAAGGGCTATTTGATGGGAGGAAATTCACCGGATACTTCTCCAATGTAATTTCCATAGGCTGGTGCCTTCTGGCGTGCAAATTTGATACCTGGGATTCCTCCCCTTTCAGATATATTGATTAAGGAAGCCAGGGTTACTAGTGCATCTGTGAAATCATTCATGTTCTGAGGGATGTGGATGAAGGATATTTCTATAAATTCTATAGCCATCTTGATAACTTGTCGATGGTAAGGCAAAAAATGCAATTTTTTGGTGTGATATGCCCCAGTGGTTTGCTTGATGACCAGCTCGAAATTCCCAAAGACAGCTAACCGTTTGATATCCATGGATTGGGCCAATTTCAATCCCATTATACAGCCTTCATACTCAGTTGTGTTGTTGGTGTTGACAAACTGTAACTTGATAGCCATGGGATACTGTTCTCCCAAAATAGATACCAGAATTGCCTTTTCTCCGTCACCTTCCATGTTTACGGCTCCATCAAAATACTATTTCCAAGATCAGACTGTATTTTCCTAATGGATTTGAATTGTCATTATTCCTTCATCTGAGAAATATGTTTTTAAGGGTTTGAAATTCCCTGATGGTGCACTGGCCAATTGATCTGCAATTCATTGACCTTTGATAGACTTTTGAGTCACGTATATGATGTCGAATTGTTGGAGGATCAATTGCCATTTGGACAGTCTGTAATTCAACATAGGTTTGTCGAATACATACTTCAGAGGATCCATGCGGGATATAAGATAGGTTGTATGACCATGGAGATAATGTTGTAATCTCATGGCACCTCATGCTAATACACAACAAGTCTTTTTAATCAAAGTATACTTTTGCTCACCGCTGCTGAATCTTTTGCTGAGGTAATAGATAACTCTTTCCTTACGTCAATCATTTTTTTGTCCCAGCATGCAGCCCATAGCATTGTCATTGACTGACATGTACATAAATATAGGAACATTGTCCCTTGGAGGTACCAAGACAGGAGCTTTGACCAATTATTTTTTTATGGAAATAAAGACTTTTTGACACTCCTCATTCCACTTCATGGAAGAATTTTTCCTTAATAGCTTGAAGATGGGCTCACGCATTACTGTGAGTTGAGAGATAAATCTATTGATGAAATTGATTCTCCCTAGAAATCCCCGTAGTTCCCTTTCTGTTCGGGGTACATGCATCTCAGTGATTGCCTTAATTTTGGCAGGATCTAGTTCAATGCCTCTGTGGCCTACCAGGAATCCCAGTAACTTGCCTGACTTGACACCGAAGGCACACTTGGCCGAATTCAGCTTCAAGTTGTATTTGCGCAATCGGTTGAAAAGCTTTTTGAGATGGTCAATATGATCATCCTCCTTCAGGAATTTGACGATGATGTCATCCACATAGACCTCTATTTCTTTGTGCATCAAATCATGGGAAAAGGGCCATCATGGCTCGCTGATAGGTGGCACCGACATTGATAAGGCTGAAAGATAAATGTCTATAACAAATGGTTCCCCAGGGAGTGATAAAGGTTATTTTCTCCCTATCCTCTTCAGCAACCATGATCTGATGGTACTTAGCAAAGCAGTCAACAAAAGAATACATGTCATACTGAGCCGTGTTGTCTATTAGTATGTGAATAAAAGGTACTGGGAAATTATCTTTAAGACAAGCTTTTTTCAAATCCCGATAATCCACGCATACTCGTACCTTCCCTCCGGGCTTAGGCACATGAACTATATTGGACAGCCATTCAGGGTAGGTTGATACCATGATGATGTCGGCTTTGAATTGTTTAACAATTGCTTCCTTAACTTTCAGACTCTACTCAGGATTCAATTGCCTGAACTTTTGTTTGACTGGCTTGAATCCTTATTTGATGGGAAGTCGATGAATGACAATATCAGTAGACAAACTGATTATGTCCTCATGTGACCATGCAAACATATCCTGGAACTAGGTCAGTATAGCAATCAAGTCTTTTCTTTGGCTTGGGGTAAGGTCCATGCCAATCTGGATTTCTTTAGGGTTTTCTGAGGTTCTGATATTGATAGAGGTGGTTTGATTAAGGTTTGGTTTCGGTTTATCTTTGACCCATTCTTTGATCTCCATAGGCAACTCATAGTCCTCTATCTCTTCTTGCTCAATCCCCATCAAGTCAAAGTCTAACTCTACATCAAAGTTGTAGTCATTATGGAGATTTGGCATTCCATTAGAAAGGCTAAAACAAACCCAACTCTGGAGTCCTGAAAACAAAATGCTTTCACTTAATATATGAGATTGTTTGATCATACAAAGTGTTAGCAAAGGCATGACAAAAGTAACTGCTAGTACTGTGCAACAAAAGTAAGAAGTTAATAATATCTACACTTTAAGGCAGATGGACTTTCTGCCCTTTTTACCCTTTTCGACAGATGCAATGAGTGCTACTCCAGTTGCCTAAGGTCAAGTCTTTGTGGACAGCTGTGATAAAGGGATACTTGATGCCTTCCTCCTCTTTTATGATGACCATGACTGAATTCATATTAGTGTCAATATTTTTATTTGATCGGTTCTCCTTAGCTTTATTTATACGAGGGGTCAAAATTTGATCTTCTGAACAATCATCATCTAGGATATCCTCGTTCATACCATCTATATGCACCAAAAATTACATCTTTGATAACCGATTTTGTACTTCTTGTTTGAGTCTCTGATTCGTGTCCTCGATTTCTTGATCCGAAATTAGGACTTCTTTTCCACTAGCCGGCTTGGGCCTAGGAATTAGCATACCTGCCACAAAAATAGGAATTTTGCTCAAAGGCTTTATAAATCTTGCATCTGTAAGATTAGGTAGCAAAATTGTAGAAGAAGGAACCGGTGGATATTTGTGCGGGTTCCGATGATCTGATCTAGAGGAATAGCCCAATCCAGCCTTCCCTGTTTGGCTAGGAATTTGAACTAGACCTCTGATTCCTTGCTGACTATTCCCTAACCCTTGTCCAAGCTGGAAACCCAAGGATATCATTTCCTAACTTGCCGACATTACTTTGGTGGAAACTCTGGGCTTTAAAGTTGGGGCCCCGATAGGTTGATATTGAGTGTTGCTCACCTTAAGGGCTTGAAAACTGACAGGCTCAACTCCTTCATTGAGACTGATTAGAGGCATATCACTTTGTGTATGAATAGGATATTCTGGTTTGGCATTGACAGTGACCAAATTACCGTTGATGATGTATTTGACCTATTGATGAAGGGTGGATGGAACTTCTCCTGCCATATGGATCCATGGCCTCCCCAACATCAAATTATATCATGTGGTAATGTTTAGCACTTAAAAGAATATGTAAAAGGTATGTGGATCGATCGCCACTAGCAGTTCAATTTCTCTTACAGCATTTCGTTGAGATCCATCAAAGGCACTTATGACAATGTGGCTGCTTCGGATTCGATTAGGACTAATCTTCATTCTTTCCAACGTGGCATAAGGACAGATGTTCAAGGAAGATCATCCATCTATTAACACACCTCCGACCACATATCCTGAAGACATCACTGCTATGTGCAATGGCTTGTAATGACCTGTCCCTTCAGGTGGTATGTCATCATCAGTGAAAGATATCACATTATTGTTGAAAATGTGATCTATCAAATGATGAAACTTTTCAGTCTCCACAGGCATTGGTAGGTGAGCCTCTTCCAGTACTTTCACTAAGACCTTGCGATGATCTTCATAGGATAATACCAAGTTCAGAATGGATATCTGTTGAGGTGCTTGTTTCAATCTTTTCACCACCTTGGCTTCATTATATCTCATCTTACGGAGGAATTCTTCAACTTTCTCCTTGGGCACTATCCCCTTGGATTTGATGATTGGCTTCATTACTCGTTAAGGTAGATACAACGGGTTTTCCTTTAATATAGTAGCAGTTTGATTTGAAGTTGATCCCTCATCCTCCCCATAGTTCCATGGGACTCTTTTCAGGCTGATAATGGGATACTGCGGCCTGAATGGGAACACTAATGGTTCTGGTACAACCACTTTCAAAGGGGTCTTTACTCCTTTAACCTTTATTCCTTGGATTGCAAGAGGTGTTGCAGACAAATCTCTTTCAGAGGATATGACTACTATAACTTCTATCCATCTCTGTGTTTCTGGAAGAAATAAATTCTCTTCCTCAAGCAACACAGTATCATTATTTGCCATTACAGGTCACCGCTGTCAATCATATTCTGGATTAGATGATGAAGTGCCCAGCAGCTTTCAGTGCTATGACCCCGAGTATTGGAGTGGTATTGGCAAACCCCGGTAGCATCAAATCTCTTGAAAAATGGATTGATTGGGGGTAACAGTGTTGTGATCTTTCCTTCATTGATCAACATCTGCAAAATCACTTCCATTAGTTGACCAAAAGGGATGAACTTTCTTTGGTCTGTATAGTCCCGACGAGCCTGGGATCTTATTTTCCTTACAAGCTTTTCTTCCAAAGTTTAATTCTCATGGACTTCTTGTTGATTCCTTGTGATAAGGGAAAGGAGACTTGTCTGCCCCTGACTGATCAGTTGTTGAGTTACTTGGTACTGATGAATCACCAGTTCTGCCAATTGATCAACCCGTTCTTTGATAGACTTCATTTCTCGCTCTATCATAAACCAGAATTCTGAATAATCTCACTTATCCGAATTATTATTGCTGGTTTGAGGAGAATCACCTACATATTTGAGGTAATTGGAACTTTCTCCACTCCCTCTACTGATCATATTTACATTTTTTCCCTTATGTTGAGGGATAGGGTTATCTTGCACATGTGGTTTTTCTGGTTTTGTTACCACGATCTTACTACTGTCTATCAGATCCTGGATTTTTTGTTTGAGAGACCAGCAATTTTGGGTGTCATGCCCCGGAACTCAAGTATGATAAGCACATTTCTTGCTTGTAACAAAATTCCTTCCACTTGGATTGGTTGGAGCAAAGAGCTGGACAATTTTCTTCTGTGCTGTTAGAAGCTTAAATATATTTTCTAATGAGTCCTCTAAGGGTGTGAAATCTTTGATGTCTAACCTCTCCTCCAACTTTTTACAATGGAGGATGTGAGGATTGTGCAAATCCTTGAAAAGGAGAATAATTTTTCCTTTAGATGGGCAAGTTTTGATTACCTTTCTGAGTTTATCCTTGCATCACCAAGGATACATCCTCTTCTTTCTTTTTATGAACCCTTCGAGGGTTATTCACATAATTTCCAACTTGAATGTGCTCAGCCACGGCTTCTAAAGCAGTGAGGCATTTAATCTTACCAGACTTTGACCCCATCTCAGCCATTTCTCCATGTTTAATCATTTTTGAGAATGGTTTTCCTATGCCTGCTAGGACCCTCTCATAAAATAGAGCTTCTTATATGTCAATGAAGGTCATTACCATCTCAGTTTTTGTCATTGATGGGATTACTTGAGCAGGTAGACGTCTCCATCTTTGGGCATATTCTCTGAATGACTCAGTATTCTTCTTTTTGACTTTGGGAATTTGATATCTATCTGGAGCCATTTGTCGTTGGAAACTGTATTGGTTTAGAAAAGCATGGGCTAGTTTTTCCCAGCTATGGATTTTGGAATTGTCTAATCTGGCATACCATGCTCCGGCCTCTCCAGTTAGACTCTTTTGAAATAACTGCATCCTCAGCTTTTCATCCTTGGCATAGGATCTGAGTTCTCCAATGAACACTTTTAAATGAGTGTAAGGATCTCCCAATCTGTCATATTTTTCAAAATCAGGAGTTTCAAACTTGTGTGGATAATGAACCCTAGGAAAGATGCAAAGGTCTTAATAAGTCACGCTTCCATACGCTCCAGTCCCTTTAATTGACCGGATGGTTTCTTCCATTTATTGGACCTTCTTTCGAATATCACCAGTTTCTTGATCTTATTTAAGATTGGTGATTTCAGGAATTTTGTTGGATTTTTCAATTTGAGGCTCAGGTATCTGTACTTTCTTTTCTTTCTTGTCAGTACCTTGGATTCCTCCTTATGCAGAGGATTCTGTTTGAGTGGGTATTTGTTGACCCTGAGTCCTTTAGTTTTGTTCTTTCAAGAAGACGGCTAATTCTGCTATCTAATTTCTTAGTCCCTC
This sequence comes from Panax notoginseng, assembly GCA_016801055.1. Lineage (NCBI taxonomy): Eukaryota > Viridiplantae > Streptophyta > Magnoliopsida > Apiales > Araliaceae > Panax > Panax notoginseng. The sequence goes on from CM029015.1 coordinate 47,414,292, forward strand.
AAACTCCTCTCGAGAAGCAGGAGTAGATTCAGGTTGGGCACTTGTAGCCATGTCTGAAGGTGGGCTTAGTGCTTTTTTGGACTTTGAACGGGTAGCGGGACCAATTATTTCCCTACAAAAAGACTATGTAGTTTAGTGTTGATAGACATTAATAGTCTGCATGCTATGCAATGTGTCTGTTTTAGGAGTTTAATAATGTTTTCCTACAAAATAGATGTTAGTTGTTTTGATAACAGGATAGCATGACAGATTTTGATAGGGAATGGAATGTGTATTTACATCATTCTTTTTATATTTACATGGAATTGTAATTTACATTGAATCAGAATTTACATGGAATTAAAAGGGAAAGGCATGAAAAGACTCCCCTTCGCATTTGGTTTATCAAAGGCTGACCTATCTTAAGCTACTTTTGCGGCTTCTCGGCATTATGGTCCCCAAATCATTGCAATTTACTAGATGGGAAGTTAATCCGATCTTTCAATTGGAGCGGATCTGAGTGGTGCCTTTCTTGAGCCTCGCAGGATTATTCTCCATTGAGTCTAGTCATCAAACACCGACGGGCTTGCCTCCTGGTGGAGGAATCACACAACATACATCGTGTCTCACCGTATGAAATGATGATATTTATGCAAAGCACTAATACAACATGCAGAGATTGTGCGAGGCACTAAAGTGCAGAAATAAAGCATTCATTTACATCCATTCAATGTAAAGGCGACATTCACACACAAGCAGATAAGAAGGTTTTTTTGAAAAATTTGAAATGCGGCTTAAGCCCTCTACTGTCCCTAGCGGAGTCGCCACCTGTCGACGTCGGGAAATAATTTCTTTTCTTTGAAACTCCTCTTTTTACCCTTTATGTTATCTTAGTGTTGAGTTTTCTTTGAAAGGGCTAGTTTGAAAAGAGTCTGACACAAAATGTCAACGATTTGAAAATTCAAAGTCGCTAGTTGGTAGTTTGGAAATGGTTGTACCAACTCAACTGAATTTGAAAAGGTTTACACAAAGGCCCAATCGTTGGACTCTATTTAAAAGGCCTTGAAAACTGAGATTCATAGAGTTCAGGGGCTTGATTAAGCGGGGGGATCGTGTTAGGCACCCCCCCCCCGACTTCCGTGAAAATACGGTTACGGCATCTTTTCAATTCCCTAATTTATCTAAAGTGTGTGTGTGTGATATAATTGGGCCTAAGTGCATTTATTTGGAAGTAGTGTTATGCCTCGTGTGAACCTATATACAAAGGTATTGATTTGTATAAAAGTTTGATTTTGAAGCAATATGTATATATGTATATTAATGTAGTAGAAAACTTCAAATATGAAAAAATCTTACAGTGTGTTGCAAAGAAGGCTTCAAACCGCTTTTGGAGCTTAAAAACTCGATTTACACCGGTTAAAATTTGATATGTCGTAGAATATATGTATACAAGTGTTTAGAAAGAAGAATATTGAAGTTTAGAACACTATAAGAGGGGTTAAGAGCTGAAATGGATAGAGTTTTCTCTCTTTTTCTTCTTTTTTTTCTTTTTGGCTGAGGGAGGGGTCTATTTATAGACCAAAGTAGCCGCGGGTCTACCTGCGGTTGCCCAGGTGGGCCTAGACCCTGTGGGTCCCGTTGTCTCAAAGTACGTGCACTCGGGCCAACATGTTGTCCACTCGAACCATATCACTTTTAATCTGGGAATCCGATGGAGGCGTGCTATACCTTTCCAGAAAGCCCATGATGAGAACTAAACAATGACATAGGATTTGACATTTTCTGAATCTGGGAAGATAGGTCCATAATCAGATCTTCAAGTCTTTTTAGTCTATCTGTTGAGCTGTCTTGTGTTGTTTTCACTCGGAATTGATGTTATGGTTTTGCATGATTTATTTTGCAGTGATTTGGGTTGAATTGATGTTGAGTTGACAAAATTACTATTTTTCCCCTCCCGAGTCAGTTCTGGGCTTGGTACAGTTATTGCCGTCATTTCTCAGAGTTGTCTTTGAGATTGGATAGCTGTTGACTTTTTACCGTCCTCAAGGTTGTCTCTGAGGTTCGTTTGACTTAATCTCCCGAGGTTGTCACCGAGATTTGATTTGATCCCCCAGGGTTGTCACCGGGGTTTGATTTGATCTCTCGGGGTTGTATCCGGGCTTTGGATTTGATCTCCCGGGGTTGTCGTCGGGGCTTTACTTGATTTCCCGGGGATATCTCCGAGGTCGAATTTGATCTCCCAGTGTTGTCTTCGGGGCTTGAATTTGATCTCTAGGGGTTGTCTCCAGGGCTGGACTTGATCTCCCAAGTTTATCTCTGGGGCTTGGATTTGATCTCCCAGGGTTGTCTCTGGGGTTGGACTTGATCTCCAGGGGTTGTCCCCGAGGCTTGGATTTGATCTCCTGGGATTGTGTCCGGGGTTGGGGTTGATCTCCCGGGGTTGTCTCAGGAGTTGAATTTGATCTCCCGGGGTTGTCTCCGAGGATTGGATTTGATCTCCCGGGGTTATCTCCGGAGTCGAATTTGATTTCTCAGGGTTGTCACCGGGCTTGACTTGATCTCCCGGAGTTGTCACCGAGGCTTGGCTTGATTTCCCGGGGTTGTCTCCAGGGTTTAATTTAATCTCCTGGGGTTGTCGTCGGGGCTTGATTTGATCTCCCGAGGTTATCATCGAGGTTTGATTTGATCTCTTGGGGTTATCTTCGGGCTTGGACTTGATCTCCTGTGGTTGTCTCCTTAAGATGAAAGACGATTCTGCCCTCCTGCATGGTTAGTAACAAGAAGGCAAAATTTCGAGTGTCTACACAGCTAATTCACAAGCACGAGATTGGGGTCCAACGACCTCATTCTGACTTAAACGGTTGTGCTGAGTTGAGACTACATCGTCAAAGTACAAAAAGCATAAGTTGACAAGCTCTTCCTTCGTATAGTGTTCAACGATTGAACCCTCTACACGAGCTTTATTTTTCACTTTCTGCTTTAATCGACGCATATAACTGAAATATGATTGAACGAAATTAATACTCATCAAATTTTAAGTATATAGATGATATTACCTCTAAAAAGAATACATCCACCGTTATTGCACCGGTTCTCCAAGCTTAAGTTCATATGGTAGATGAATAGGCAAATGCTCCATCCAGTCAAAGAACCCTAGAGGTAAGATCATTTTGAGCTTGCACATTATCAATAATATATTACTCTTCATCTGGTCCACATCACTGTACCTTATAACCGTTGAGTAAAGATCCCGAAAGAAATTTGATAGTTCGGTCAAGGCATCAACAAACTTCCTAGGTATCTCACAAAATGCAATTGTCATCAACTTCATAAATACATGTCAATCATGACTTTTGAACCCAGTAATTTCAGCTGCTCAACCTTACTACAATGAGATATGTTAGCAGCATATACATCCGAGAGATGCAATGCACTTAACCACTTGCAAACATCTTCAACCTGTTACTTGGTAAGATAAAATGGAGCTTTTGTTTTTGAGTTGTTAGGTCGAAGCCACAATTTCCACCTGATGTTTTTTACCTCCAAATATTTATGTACTTTATCATTAACTTTTGTTTTACTACTCGCATCTAACATGGTGTAAAACAAGTTCTCCAATACATTCTTTTCTTTATGCATGCCATCTATACAATGATGGACTGATAGTGTGACCTAGTATGGCAACTTAAACCACATGGGCGAGTGTTTCCAGTTAAGAATTTTTTCGTACCATACTTCTCTCAACTTACCATGCTCCTTCCCTGGCGATGGAAATGTTAGATCATTTAGCCAGTCCAATATCTCGCTGCCCAACAAACGTCCAATAACCCCCTTCTTTTATGTCTTTCTGTTGAACTGTGCTGACATCTTTTTGAAACTTTGGTCAGCATGCAAAAATCTACAAATAGTTTCAAAGAAACTAGTTTTTCGCCCATGACATAGTTGTGTGCCTTGCACATCCCCTATACATACTAGACATGAAAGCTTATCGTGAGTCGACCAACCTTTGATCATCCCAAGTGTCAAAAATTCGGTGATAGTCCACAACAAAGCTGCTTTCATCACAAAATTTTGCTTGACCAATTTATCATAAGTCTGAACACCCGTCTCCCTCAACATCTTAAGTTCATCGACTAACGGTCTGAGGTACATGTTTATGTATTTTTTAGGACTCTTATCCCCCGGTATGAGTAAAGTCAAGAACAGATATGGATCCCTCATGCAAATTGACGATGGAAGATTGTAAGCTACCATGGTCACTGGCCAAATAAAGTAGGGCTGACTAAATTATTAAATAGGCAAAAGTCATCCGTAAACATGTCAAGCCTAAAATTCCTAACTTCCTCAGTAAATTCTGGAAAATTTTTGTTAAACTTTGTCCATTCATCTCCATCTGCAGGGTGAGTCAGCTGACCAGGCACGACGTCCCTTGTTCTGTGCCAACTCATATGTTGAGCCATGTAGGATGACACGAATAGCCGTTAAAGCCTTATCGCATGAGGAAATTACTGTAAGATCTTCTTAGGCACATGTTTCTCCTTCACTCCACATTAACCTTAAACCGATTCAAGTTGAATATATCACATTACACCTTATCTCTGTCTGTCCCACAGTATAATCTGCAATCGTTATCACAAGCATCGATCTTCTGATACCCCATATTCAAACCCTTTACCATCTTCTTCATTTTGTAATAATTTGCGGGTAAAGTATGATCCTTGGATAAGAACTCGCTGATAAGAGCAAGCAAAACATTGAAACCTCTCTCACTACAGTCATTCTCATTCTTGAAGTGTAAGAGCTTAGTCACTACAGATAGTCTGGTCTGCTAATCACTTCCAGGGTACAATGGGACCCCCGATTCAAATAACATCTTGTAAAAGGCAACAATTGTATCATTTGGCTCTTGCTGACCATTGCCTAACGAATACTCATTTTCAGCCCAATTTATATTGTTAGGCCCATAAACATCGACCAACATCTCCACGACATCATAGTTATCGACGTATGAATTCCCATGAACTGGTTGGTCTACATTATCGGTAAGTTCCCTCAACTCAGCTGATTCCCTGTGATGAATCCATATAGAATACCCATCCACAAAGCTAGAAGAAAATAAGTTGAATTTAATCTCGCCTGCTTTCTTCCAGATCAGGTTCTTACACTTGATACATGTGCATCTCATCTTTCCGTTCGAATCATCATCATGTTCTATTGCTTTATTCAAAAAATTGTACACTCCTTCGCTGTAAGCATCCATTAATCCCCTCCCATTATTGGGTATCTTACGGTACATCTAACTTCGGTCGGCTAACATCTTTAACTAAACAAAAGACACATTCAGAACATGGATATTCATGTATGTGGTCCATGTATAAATTATATTTTTCTAGTATCTCCACTCTATATGAGTTAAGCTTCTATCTCATTCCTAGATGTGCCTCCTCACTAGTGCCAATCTTGAGCACATTTCTTTAGTTTTAAGAAAATTTCAGCAGCACCTCCCCATTGTCTCTAAGTACACGAAATAGACCAAGAGAACTTAGTCTAAGTATGTACTCGGAGAACATGTAGAGACACCAGTTGAAAAATTTTCAAAAATAAAAACTTACCCTGTTAATTGACACCGACCTAAGTAAAAGACATAACATCCAGTAACAGTCCCAAAATGGGGACTATTCGACATTCACTCCTGATGAGTGAATGTCAAACGGGTTTCTAAGCTCCAACCTATACTACATGCACATGTATATATTGAGTTTATTAAATATTGTGCCAAACTAAGAAAATGCTACTTAGTTTATTTTACCAATGGAAAACTAAGTAAATGCTACTTAATTTATGAAAAATATTATTTGAATATGGGGACTACTATTCGACATTCAGTTTCACTTGTCAAACAGGTTTCTAAGTTCCAAAGTATAGTACATATATGTATATATACATATAATACTTATTTTATTTTTTTTAATTTTGAAAAACTAAGCAAATGTTACTTAGTTTATTTCAATTATATTTTCTGTTAATTTAGTTACCTAAAACTTATTTTATTTTATTTTATTGTATATTACTTAATTAAATAAATTTAATTTTATTTTATTATATGAATATGGGGACAACTTATTCAGTTTATTTTAATTGTAGAAAACTAAGCAAATGCTACTTACTTTATTATTTTACTTTATGTTAATTTTGTTAGCTATAATTTATTTTATTTTATTATATTTGATTTTTTTACATTAATATTTTATTTTACATTAAAATTATTTTATTTTATTATATGAAAATTATTTTATTTTATTATCTAATTATTTTATTTTATCAAATAATTTTTAATTTTTTTTATCTTATTAAATTAAATTTATTATATTAAATTAAATTTATTTTATTTTGTATTATATCATATTATCTAATTTTTTAAATTTTATTTTATTTTTTTAAAATTATTTTATTTTACTAAATGTATTTTATTTTATTAAATTTATTTTATTTTATTGAATTTATTTTATTTTATTCTAATTTATTTTATTTATTTATTAGATATGATTTATGTTATTTCATGTAGTTTTATTTTATATTATTTTTTAAATTTATTTTGTATTACATTATACTATATTATTAAATTAATTTTAATTTATTTTCATTAAATTATTAATTTTATTTAAATTATTTATTTTATTTTAATTATTTCATACCAATTAATATATTTTAGTAATAAAAAACTTAGTAAATGCTACTTGTTTTATTTTAATATTGGAAAATAAATTAAATAATACATAAGTACATGCAGGGCCCACAAAATTTGCAATTGAATAATTCTGACAGTAATTTCGTCGAGAATTCTGTCAGAAATAGCAAATATACCAAAGTATCATAATCGATTAATATAAGGCAGTCCCAAAATAAGTATACTATATGTAAAAAGGAACAAAAAGTGAAGTAAATATCTGATTCAATGTACACTAACAGAAAGTTCCAAAGTTCTATGAAGTCCCAAATTAAATGATGTGAAGGGCCAATACACAAATATTAATCGGCAAAAAGCACTTTTTCACCACTGTGATTGTAGTGTTTTAAGCAATTAGTCACTGTGTTTTTAAAATATTTAATTAACACACTTTACTTTTTAAAAATGTTCAATCAATCAACCCATTCCGTCTAATTTTGCAGACGGACGTCAAAAAATTGGGTTGATTTTCCTACGTGGCTTTTGAAAAAATAAAATAAAATAAGTTATTTCCAACGTAGCAAGCCAGTCATCCAAATTCTTAATACTATTGAGCCACTACACTTTAAAAAAATGCAATTGGTGTAATAACCAAGAATTTCTGTGATACATTGTATTTAAGTATTACATAATCGATAATATTTTATGGATGATTACGTGATTATGTGGTTAGTATGATATAGTATTTTAAGAAAGTCTCACTAATAAGTTATATAAGTTAGTGAACTAACTTAAGTATTTTAATAATCTAGGAAATAGATTTAGGATGTTAAACCCTTAGTAAGTACTCAATAAACTTGAATAAGACAAGTCTAATTGGGTTATGTAAGTTAATTAACATTATTGATTGATGTGAATGTGTAAATATCAATAATAATGAGTAATAGTTCATGTGATAATATGGTTAATATTACTAAGGATGGCTAGTAGTTTAAACAAGCATAATAATTATTTAAGCACTAGACTTGTAGATAATTTGATTGTTAAGCTAGACCACTATTAAATTTAATGGGCAAGTATGTTAGTAGCACAATTATTTAAGGGTGGAGGCCCAAGGTCATATTAATTAGTAAGTCAAACTAGTTAATTAAAAGTCCAATAGGTTATTTATGGAAAGCCCAAAACATTTTTTTTATGACCCAACTTGTAGCCCAATTGATGAGGGTACTTTAGACATTTTGTATGCAAGATTTTTCCATAAAAACAAAAGCAAAGCTAGGAGATAAGAAGGCCACTTTGCCGTCCAAGTAAGGAGGAGAAAGGGGGGGGATGAATGTTATCATTTCAAGCTCCCAAATTTTCAAAGATAAGTGCAAGATTGGCTAGGTGTCAACTCTAGTATGGAGCCAACATATTAGTAAAGTAATCTTGTAATAATTAAGAGATATAGAGAGAGGAGATATGCTAGTAGAAATGTATAGATATACTATTGTATCTCTAGACATTTGTCCAACATATTAAACCATATTCTCTTTCCACTTTTATTTTTCTTTGTTTTATTTTCTCTTAAACTAGCCAAGCAAAAGCATAAGAGGAAAAGAGAGAGGGAGAGAAGTTCGGTGGAAGCAAGAGGAGAGAAAGAAAGGTGTTGCACCATTGATGCATCCTAAGTTTGTTAATTACTTTGGAAGATTAAGAAGAAGTGCTCAAAGATCTAGGTATAAATCTTAAACTTGTGGATTTCCTTTTTATTTTGGTTGATTTTGGTTATCTAAGGTTTATGATCTAGAGGTCTAAAACCCTCTATCTACATGTTTTTAATGGTTTCATGTATTGATCTAACATATTTGAGTGTCAGGAAGTGAATAAAAAGGATAGAAAAGAAACTAGTGTTGTTTTGTAAGAAAACTCTAGTTTTTTTCACTTCCTTTGATCATCTACCATTTTTGATCTACACCTTCTTTTTGTGATCAGTCAAAGAGGGGTGTTAGATATGTAAGTTAACTACTAAACCCAAGTGGTAGCATTCAAAAATGTTGAATACACAAGTGGTGGCAACTATTTTAGCAAAAACAATTTGGTCTTTTGAAAGAAAAATAAACTATTTTTTGGACAGTCAATGCAAGGGGTATTTTCGTCATTTTTCTGGCATTTAAAAATTCTGGAAAACTTTTGGAGAGTAATATGATGAGTTATCTTTCAAACCCAAGTGGAATCACCTAAAAAGGAGTTGTAGATTTCCGTATGGACTGATTTTAGCAAAGTAGGTAAAAGCTAAAAATCCCAAAAAAGAGTCTGCCCAAAATTTTGCAAGGGCAATTTCGGCCACTTAAAATATGAATTAAATTCCGGCCTTTTGGGACATGAAAATATATGATATAAAGTAGCTCTTGTCCAAAAATGAGCTCATTCCGACTTAAAATGACCAAGTTATGATCATTTCAATATTTAGGTTTTTTGGACGAAAATCGCTATAATCGGAGTTCTATAACTCCGATGGCCACGAAATTTAAACTGGAGGGTCACGTTAACGTGCATGAGATTATGCCAAGAGATGGGAATTTCTGGAGTTGAGCATGATGGGGCTAATTTCTTAAGCCACACACTAAAAATGATTTTTGAAAAATAGTAAAAGAAATTGAAAAATTTCGGAAAAATACTTTTTATGTATAAAATACATGTATATAAGTATGGCCAAATGATAGAAAAATAATAAGTTGATTTGGTATTTTCGTAAAGGAGATATGGAATCCAGCTTGCTGGATTGGAAAAAATGTTGAATCCAGTTTGCTGGATTGAAAGATTTAGAATCCAGGCTTGCTGGATTGCAGGATTTGGAATCCAGACCTGCTGGATTAAAAGTTTGTTGAATCCAGTTTGCTGGATTAGCCAATCCAGGTGGCTGGATTGCATGCTGAATAATCTAGGCTATGATGTTAGTATTCAGCTTACTAGATTATAAGGAATAGCTAATAAAAGGAAAAGATTAAGTGTTAAATCATAAGAAATATGATAAAGTAAATAATATATTATCAAAAAAATGATAATAAGAAGAATGTTTTCAGGTAATTGATTATGTGGATAAGAAAAGTGCTGATAGAGTAATTGCATTATGATATAAAGTATTATATGCTGATGGTAAGATCAATCTTAACAATGATAGGTCTTTACAATAAAGAGATTAAATTAAATTGCATAGCAGTAGATAGCAGACAAGGCAAGTTCTCTAACTCAAACTTGAGTTATTCTTTTCAAAGCATGTTAGTGAATAATTATTGTTTATTATTCACATCCTTATTGATTATTGATGCTCGCACTCAATGCAATTAAATTCATGTTCTATTATTATTGAACTGTGAATTAGTTAAAGTTTTTTTATTCATGAACTGTTTAAGATATGGATCTATGCTCATTGTATCGACTAGATCAAATATGTTGAAATTTGTTAAATCAAATATGTTATTAAAAGCTGTTCTTCACCAATTGACGTGGTAAGGACTCAATACTGAGAAAAAGAACAATTTGATTAAAGCATTATTGAAAAACCAGCTATTACTCGTATAGTAAGTGTTTATGCATAATACACCAGGTATGAAAGGCTGATCCCCTTGATTACCAAAACTTATTAAAAGGACCAGTTTAAATGCTGACAACCTTAGCATATGTTCATGGTCATTATGACCACTCAGTATGTGTTATTCAAATATTCAGTTATCAAGACTTAATTCATGTTCTTTCGCAATTAATTTCTATTGTTGAACATTGAACGATAAATTTCTTGCTAATCATGATATATCTTCTTTGTACTTAAACTTGCTAAGAAAATTAGTTGTTTACCCTTGCTATATCATGACATTTATTTCAACTAAGCCAGAGAGTTCAAGTAAGAAGGACAAGGGCAAGGGAAAGGTCCAAGAATAGTTATTATAAATGTTTAAGTATCATGAAATACTATGTTTGATGTTTATGTAAATCTTTTGTGTTACTTTATATAACTTAAGTAAGGTATGTTTATGTTAAGGTAATAGACCTTGGGGTATTGTATAAGACATTATTATAATGAACAACGTATGTTTATTATTCTGTAATAGTATATAGAATGCTTATGTTGATGATGGATAGTGAGCACCAATCCCGGGGTTGAGAACTCGGATTTGGAGGCGTCACAGGTTGGTATCAAAGCTGTAGGTTATAAACTTTAGGATGCGAAACTTAGGTTATAACCTTAGAAGAAAACTCGTATAGAGTATGTTAAGAGGTGGATTGTGGAGATTCATCTAGTATACAGTGTGCATAATAAAATATTGTTTCATTTTACCAATGAAAATATTTTATTGTGATACTGATGTTGTGTTTGTATGGTTATAGGATGCCTGAGGAAGGACAAGGTAGCCATACAGTCGAGCAAGAGCCGTTAGATCTGGTAGAGGATCATGCTGTTAGTGACGAGCGTGATGAGGATGTGATGGAGGTTTTGTTTGAAAATAACATGGCGCTGGAGAATAGAGTGACAGAGTTAGAGCAGGAGAATGCCACTCATCAGTTTACTGAAACTCAATACAAGGAACTGACATATCAAGCTCAGAACGAGCTTGCTGAGATGAAGATACAGTTGCAGGAGCAGACGACCTTGGCTACCCATATGGTTGCCAAGAATGCTGAGCTGAGAGAGATATTACAACAAGAGCATAATAAGTTTGCAATATTGAGTATTGAGCATCAGGCGTTGCACCTGAGGTTTGACTTAGAGATCGCTGACAAGGTCCGAGTTGAGGATGCTTGGGTTCGAGCAGCGAGAAGAGTGGATCAGTTAAAGGTTAAGACGGAGGCTGGAAGGGTTAGGATGGAGTCCTTGGGACGGGCTTTAGATGCAGTATATACTGGTCCCCAAGTAGGAGTGAGGAGATCCTTTGAGATAGGCGAGTCGAGTCGAGATGTTAGACGTCGACTCATGGATGGACTCTTTCCACCAGAGCAGGAGCATTCAGGCGCACCCTCTCCAGATGCGCAGTGATAGTTTATTAGCTTTCTATGGTATATAGATGCAGTAGAACCCCTTTTGTTTATTAGGGTTTTATGTTTGATGTAAACCTTAGTAGGTGTAAGGTAGTATGTAAATATGATGTATCCCCATCTTAGGTGTGTAGGGGAGTATGTTTTTTAGTAGATCCCATCTGTTGATGTTTAAAAATGGGATAGTTAGAGTTTATAAAAATATGCCAAGTATGTAAGTATATGACGTTAAAATTTGGTATATGAATATAAATGCCCTGTTATTAATACTTGTTTGATCAAATAGAAAAGTATTAAGAATTAAAATGAGAAGTTGTTTGTTTGAAAAGTCAGTAAATCGAATATGTTAATTCAGCAAGCTGAATGTGTTATTTAGCAAGCTGAATATGTGAATTCCGTAAGCTGAATGTGTTATTCAGCAAGCTGAATATGTTAATTCAGCAAGATGAATTAGTCAATTCAGTAGGTTGAATTCCCTAATACAACATTATGATGATATAATTGTTAGAGTTTAAATTACATGTTATATTTTAAACACTTAGAAAATATATCATATAATTAAACTCGATGTAATAAATTAAAGTTTTGTTAATCAGATAATGCCGCCAAGACGTCAAAATCGTAACCAGAGGGAGGAACACTCTATGAATAATGAAAGGAATCAAGATGACCCAATGCAGAACTTCGCTGATATGATAGCTCAAGCTATGCGAACTCGTACACCTGCAGCAAGGGGGCAAGCGAATAATAGATTGGCAAATTTTAAAGATTTTAAAGCTGTAGGTCCACCAGAATTCAGCGAAACAACGGACCCTACAGCGGCTCAAACATGGGTGAAAGAGATGGAAAAGGCCTTTATCATTGCTAGGGTAGCCGAAGAGCAAAAGACGACTTTTGCTACCTACTTGATGAAAAGAGAGGCTAACTATTGGTGGGAGACGAACCAAGCTAGAGCCGGAACATAGGTAGTGACATGGACCAGGTTTAAGGAGTTATTCTTAGAAAGTTATTTCTCAGAGGCCATGCAAGCCATAATGGAAGTGCAGTTTCTTGAATTAAAGAAAGAAAACATGTCAGTTGCCGAATATGCAGCAAAATTTAATGAGCTAACCAGATTTGTACCTCATCAGGTGGATACAGAACTACGAAAGGCGCGTAGGTTTGAAAATAGGCTGAAGTCGTGGATTCACAGTAAGGTTACAGTGTTGCAAATTGCTACCTTCTCAACACTGTTAGAAAAAGCCATCATTGCAGAAGGTAGTAGTGAGGCAGTTTCTAGATTCAACCGAGAGAAGAATAAGAAGATGATTGAAGGTGGTCATCAGGGTGCGAGTAGTGGTGGCAGCAACGGCAAGAAGCATAAGTGGAACAACAGTGGCAATGAATCAGGAACGCAACCAGGGAATACTCAGCAGAAGAAGGCAGCGTGTTCGAAGTGTGGAAAGAATCACTCTGGAGAGTGTATGAAAGGGAAAAACGTATGTTATAATTGTGGCCAAGAAGGACATATTTCACCAAATTGTCCTAAGCCGAAGAAAGGTGGTTGTTTTTCTTGTGGAGGAACGGGGCACCGATTCAAGGATTGTCCATTGAAGAAGAATACAGATGGAGGAAGTGGAAACAAGAGCTGTTCAACAAAGTTAACTATTAGAGGGCCAACACAGCAGAGCAAATCGACATCCCAAACGTTCAACATAACTGTGCAAGATGCAGTTGCATCAAAGGTGGTGGTGTCAGATATTATTCCGATCAATAATATAAATGCCTACGTATTATTTGATTCGGGAGCTACCTGTTCATTTTTGTCTGATGAATTTGCTAGAAGATTAAACTTACCATTTGAAAAGTTAAAGAACCCAATGAATATAGAAGTTGCAAACAAAGAAGTGATCCCTGTAGAGTTTATCCATAACAACTGTAGTATGGAAATAAGGGGACATAAGTTAAGCGTGAATTTGATTCCGATACGCTTAGGAGAATTTGATGTTATCTTAGGGATGGATTGGTTGTTTAACCATGAGGCAGTTATAAATTGCCAGAAAAAGAGTATACAGCTTAAGACCCCAGATAAGTCTAAGGTTGTATTTTATGGTAGCAAGTCGCCAAGGCAAACAAGTTGTCTGACGATTATGCAGGCCAGAAGAATGTTACGAAAAGGCTGTGAAGGTTATTTGGCTCATGTAGTGGATACACGGGTTGTGAATTCGGACATGGGGCAGATACCTATAGTTAATGAGTTTGGGGATGTCTTTCCAGAAGAACTTTCGGGACTTCCTCCAGACAGAGAAATAGAGTTTGTGATTGATTTAGTACCGGGGACAGCGCCGATATCGAAAGTGCCGTATCGAATGGCTCCGGTAGAAATGAAAGAGTTGATGATCCAGCTACAAGAGTTGATGGATAAGAAGTACATCCAACCTAGTGTATCTCCGTGGGGAGCACTGGTGTTGTTTGTAAAGAAGAAGGATGGTTCGATGAGGTTGTGTATGGATTATAGAGAATTGAATAAGGTGACAATCAAGAACAAATATCCATTACCAAGAATAGACGATCTGTTTGATCAACTTAAGGGAGCGAGATGTTTTTCGAAGATTAACCTAAGAACTGGTTATCATCAGTTGAAGGTGAGAACAGAAGATGTACCAAAGACATCATTTAGAACTCGTTACGGCCATTATGAGTTCCTAGTGATGTCGTTTGGACTGACAAACGCACCAGCCGCTTTTATGGACTTGATGAATAGAATATTTAAACCATATTTGGATAAATTTGCGGTAGTATTTGCCCTTAAGATTTGGAGACGTTATCTCTACAGAGAAAAGTGTGAGATATACACAGATCACAAGAGTTTGAAGTACATCTTTACACAAAAGGAGTTAAACATGAGGCAGAGGAGATGGTTAAAATTGATTAAGGACTATGATTGTGATATTCTATATCATCCAGGAAAGGCTAATGTGGTGGCAGATGCTTTAAGCAGAAAGAGCCAAGAAAAATTGTTTGTTTTAAAAGATCAGGAAAATTTAGTAAGAGAAATGGAGAAAATGGAGTTGGAGGTGAAAAATCCGAAGGATTCGGATAAAGTAATAGAAATGGAAGCAAGTACAACTTTATTAGACAAGGTGAAAGAATCACAAGGGAATGATGAAGAATGCGGTAACATAAAGAAGCGATTGGCTGAAGGCGAAGAGCTGAAGTATAAGATCGACGGCACTGGATTGATGAGATTTGAAGGAAGAATTTGGGTATCTGCAGTACCAGAGTTACGAGAAGAGATTCTTCAAGAAGCGCACAATACGAGATACTCAATACACCCAGGAAGCACGAAGATGTATTAAGATTTGCGTCAACATTATTGGAGGCCAAACATGAAGAGAGAGGTTGCTGAATGCGTCAGCCGCTGTTTAACTTGTCAAAAAGTCAAGGCAGAGCATCAACGACCAAGTGGACTATTACAGCCGTTGGAAATTCCGGAATGGAAATGGGAACATGTCACGATGGATTTTGTGGTAGGACTTCCAGCGACACCGAAGGGTTATGATGCTATATGGGTAATTGTCGACCGTCTTACAAAGTCTACACACTTTTTGCCGATCAAGATTAGGTATAATTTGGATCAGCTAGCAAAATTGTATATCAAGGAAATTATTTCGAGACATAGAGTGCCAGTATCAATCGTGTCTGATAGAGATCCGCGTTTCACGTCAAACTTTTGGAGGAGTCTTCAAGAAAGAATGGGGACACAATTAAGGTTGAGTACTGCGTATCATCCAAAGACCGATGGGCAAAGCGAGAGAACGATTCAAACATTAGAAGACATGCTCAGAGCCTGTGTGATGGATTTCAAGGGAAGTTGGGAGGATCATCTTCCATTGGTGGAGTTTGCATATAACAATAGTTATCATGCAAGCATTGGAATGCCACCGTATGAAGCCCTGTATGGGAGAAAGTGTAGAACCCCCTTATGTTGGGACGAGGTAGGTGAAAGAAGATTGTTGGGGCCAGAATTGGTTCAGCAGACTGTGGAGATCATCAAAGTGATAAGAGCTCGACTAGTAGCAGCTCAAGATCGACAAAAGAAGTACACAGATATTCATCGCAAGAAAAGAGATTTTGAAGTGGGAAGCTACGTATTTCTGAAGGTATCTCCTTGGAAAGGGAAGATAAGATTTGGGAAGAAAGGTAAACTGAGTCCAAAGTTTATTGGACCGTTCGAAATACTGAAGAAGATAGGGGAAGTAGCGTATGAGGTAGCTCTACCTCCTGAAATGGAACATATTCACAATGTGTTTCATGTGTCAGTGTTACGTCCGTACAAGCCGGATTACAAGCATGTGATATCATACGAGCCGATTTAAGTCGAGAAAGACTTATCGTACGAGGAGATTCCTATAGAAATTTTGGATAAAAAAGAGCAAAAATTGAGAAATAAGGTTATACATTCTGTCAAAGTGCTCTGGAGGAACCACAATGCTGAGGAAGCTACATGGGAACTCGAGGAAAATATGAGGAAAGAGTTTCTAAATCTTTTTGAATAACCTTAATGAAATTCCGGGGACGGAATTCTTATAAGGAGGGGAGAATGTAATAACCAAGAATTTCTGTGATACATTGTAATTAAGTATTACATAATCGATAATATTTTATGGATGATGACGTGATTATGTGGTTAGTATGATATAATATTTTAAGAAAGTCTCACTTATAAGTTATATAAGTTAAGTATTTTAATAATCTAGGAAATAGATTTAGGATATTAAACCCTAAGTAAGTACTCAATAAACTTGAATAAGATAAGTCTAATTGGGTTATGTAAGTTAATTAACATTATTGATTGATGTGAATGTGTAAATATCAATAATAATGAGTAATAGTTCATGTAATAATAGGGTTAATATTACTAAAGATGGCTAGTAGTTTAAACAAGCTCAATAATTATTTAAGCATTAGACTTGTAGATAATTTGATTGTTAAGCTAGACCACTATTAAATTTAATGGGCAAGTATGTTAGTAGCACAATTATTTAAGGGTGGAGGCCCAAGGTCATATTAATTAGTAAGTCAAACTAGTTAATTAAAAGTCCAATAAGTTATTTATGGAAAGCCCAAAATATTTTTTTATGACCCAACTTGTAGCCCAATTGATGAGGGTACTTTAGACATTTTATATGCTAGATTTTTCCATAAAAACAAAAGCAAAGCTAGGAGATAAGAAGGCCACTTGGCCGTCCAAGTAAGGAGGAGAAAGGGGGGGGGATGAATGTTATCATTTCAAGCTCCCAAATTTTCAAAGATAAGTGCAAGATTGGCTAGGTGTCAACTCTAGTATGGAGCCAACATATTAGTAAAGTAATCTTGTAATAATTAAGAGATATAGAGAGAGGAGATAGGCTAGTAGAAATGTATAGATATACTATTGTATCTCTAGACATTTGTCCAACATATTAAACCATATTCTCTTTCCACTTTTATTTTTCTTTGTCTTATTTTCTCTTAAACTAGCCAAGCAAAAGCATAAGAGGAAAAGAGAGAGGGAGAGAAGTTCGGTGGAAGCAAGAGGAGAAAAAGAAAGGTGTTGCACCATTGATGCATCCTAAGTTTGTTAATTACTTTGGAAGATTAAGAAAAAGTGCTCAAAGATCTAGGTATAAATCTTAAACTTGTGGATTTCCTTTTTATTTTGGTTGATTTTGGTTATCTAAGGTTTATGATCTAGAGGTCTAAAACCCTCTATCTACATGTTTTTTATGGTTTCATGTATTGATCTAACATATTTGAGTGTTAGGAAGTGAATAAAAAGGATAGAAAAGAAACTAGTGTTGTTTTGTGAGAAAACTCTAGTTTTTTTTCACTTCTTTTGATCATCTACCATTTTTGATCTACACCTTCTTTTTGTGATCTATTAAAGAGAGGTGCTAAATATGTAAGTTAACTACTAAACCCAAGTGGTAGCATTCAAAAATGTTGAATACACAAGTGGTAGCAACTGTTTTAGCAAAAATAGTTTGGTCTTTTGAAAGAAAAATAAACTATTTTTGGACAGTCAATGCAAGGGGTATTTTCGTCATTTTTCTGGCATTTAAAAATTCTAGAAAACTTTGGAAGAGTAATATGATGAGTTATCTTTCAAACCCAAGTGGAATCACCTAAAAAGGAGTTGTAGATTTCCGTATGGACTGATTTTAGCAAAGTAGGTAAAAGCTAAAAATCTCAAAAAGGAGTCTGCCCAAAATTTTGCAAGGGCAATTTCGGCCACTTAAAATATGAAATAAATTCCAGCCTTTTGGGACATGAAAATATATGACATAAAGTAGCTCTTGTCCAAAAATGAGTTCATTCCAACTTAAAATGACCAAGTTAGGATCATTTCAATATTTAGGTTTTTCGGACGAAAATCGCTATAACCAGAGTTCTATAACTCCGATGGCCACGAAATTTATACTGGAGGGTCACGTTAACATGTATGAGATTATGCCAAGAGATGGGAATTTTTGGAGTTGAGCATGATGGGGCTAATTTCTTAAGCCACGCACTAAAACTGATTTTTGAAAAATAGTAAAAGAAATTGAAAAATTTCGGAAAAATATTTTTTATGTATAAAATACATGTATATAAGTATGGCCAAAGGATAGAAAAATAATAAGTTGATTTGGTATTTTCGTAAAGGAGATATGGAATCCAGCTTGCTGGATTGGAAAAAATGTTGAATCCAGTTTGCTGGATTGAAAAATTTAGAATCCAGGCTTGCTGGATTGCAGGATTTGGAATCCAGACCTGCTGGATTAGAAGTTTGTTGAATCAAGTTTGCTGGATTAGCCAATCCAGGTGGCTGGATTGCATGCTTGAATAATCTAGGCTATGATGTTAGTATTCAGCTTACTACATTATAAAGAAGAGCTAATAAAAGGAAAAGATTAAGTGTTAAATCATAAGAAATATGATAAAGTAAATAATATATTATCAAAAAAAATGATAATAATAAGAATGTTTATAGGTAATTGATTATGTGGATAAGAAAAGTGCTGATAGAGTAATTGCATTATGATATAAAGTATTATATGCTGATGGTAAGATCAATCTTAACAATGATAGGTCTTTACAATAAAGAGATTAAATTAAATTGCATAGCAGTAGATAGCAGACAAGGCAAGTTCTCTAACTCAAACTTGAGTTATTCTTTTCAAAACATGTTAGTGAATAATTATTATTTATTATTCACATCCTTATTGATTATTGATGCTCGTACTCAGTGCAATTAAATTTCTGTTCTATTATTATTGAACTGTGAATTAGTTAAAGTTCTTTTATTCATGAACTGTTTAAGATATGGATCTATGCTCATTGTATCGACTAGATCAAATATGTTGAAATTTGTTAAATCAAATATGTTGTTAAAAGCTGTTCTTCACCAATTGACGTGGTAAGGACTCAATACTGAGAAAAAGAACAATTTGATTAAAGCATTATTGAAAAACTAATTATTGCTCGTATAGTAAGTGTTTATGCATAATACACCGGGTATGAAAGGCTGATCCCCTTGATTACCAAAACTTATTAAAAGGACCAATTTAAATTACTGACAACCTTAGCATATGTTCATGGTCATTATGACCACTCAGTATGTGTTATTCGAAAATTCAGTTATCAAGACTTAATTCATGTTCTTTCGCAATTAATTTCTATTGTTGAACATTGAACGATAAATTTCTTGCTAATCATGATATATCTTCTTTGTACTTAAACTTGCTAAGAAAATTAGTTGCTTACCCTTGCTATATCATGACATTTATTTCAACTAAGCCAGAGAGTTCAAGTAAGAAGGACAAGGGCAAGGGAAAGGTCCAAGAATAGTTATTATAAATGTTTAAGTATCATGAAATACTATGTTTGATGTTTATGTAAATCTTTTGTGTTACTTTATATAACTTAAGTAAGGTATGTTTATGTTAAGGTAATAGACCTTGGGGTATTGTATAAGACTTTATTATAATGAACAACGTATGTTTATTATTTCGCAATAGTATATAGAATGCTTATGTTGATGATGGATAGTGAGCACCAAACCCGGGGTTGAGAACTCGAATTTGGAGGCGTCACAATTGGCCCACTGTGGTTTTAAATATATTTTAATGATTAATTTTCTTTCTTTTTCTTTACCTAAATATTTATAATATGAATAATATTAATAAAAATTAATATTATAATATTTATAATATGTATGTTTTATTTTAAAAATAAAAATAAAAATGCAAAATAATAACACATTTTAAGTTTTTTGTGAGTCGGATTCCATATCATATATAGCAATATTACAAAGAAAAAGGAAGAAATTTGATATTTTTACTTATATTTTTATATTATTCTTCTTGGTATGAATATACAGACGTGGTCAGCTGGTGTGTAAAGTACCTACCAGTCTCGTCAAATATGGTAGGTAGAAGAAATCTGGAATTCAACTGCACATGCTTAACCAACTTGGACCAATTGAAGATGGCATCCAAAATTCACACATCCTTTTCCTCACCATTTCTTGTGACGCCCCCAAAATTAGGTATACATCACCCATCTTGAGTTGCCAGATACATGATACAGAATTCAAATATAACTTAATAATACAACTGTCGTGTACAATACGACAAAACATAAACTGTGAGTTTGAATACAAATATTGTCTACTAGAGAGTATACAAACTCAGAAGGAGTCCTCATTACAATTATTATCACACTATTACATAGAATAGTGAGAACTACTATTGCTATCATCTGGTCCATCACTCCGTTTCCCGACTCGTCCCAACTATATTCTCATTTCCTGAAGAGAACAGTGAAAGAAAAGGTGAGCTCAACTAGTCCAGTAAGAAATATTATGACTAAGATAATGCAGAATAAATTATCATTAGTCTTCAACAATGTTAAACTGATAAAATACAATAGACAAACATCAAATTTAACAGCAACGGAACAAGCAATCCATTAGAAGAGTCAATTAGAGAATAAAATCGACTATCTCTTCTAGATTAAGAGTCCCTCGTTGATATTTTATTCGTGTACTACTCATCAACAGTTCTTTATTATACTCAAGACAAATAGAACTTTCATCACTTGTCTTCACCTGAACCACCAAAGATGTTAGTTAAATTCACAATTCATATTTATAATAATGTGAATTAACAGTTCCTTCTTGCCACAAAGGCTTAATAAAACGTTTACTCAATATCCTTACCCCAAAGGCTGAAGATATTCAAATGTAATAACAATGATTATACCAATCAGTTGTCTATCTTTGCGCTACGGGCCAAAGATATTCAACTATAAAGCCAACGGTCATGATCATACCAATCAATTGCCTGTCAGTGCACTACGACCAAAGACATTCAACTGTTAACTAATGGTCATGATCCTGCCAATCACATCATTGAATTATCCATGCACTACGGCCAAGGATATTCGTTAGTATCACTAATGGTCATGATCATGTCATACACCTGTCCATCTTCGCACTACGGGTCAAAGCTATCAAACAACAGATCATCTTTGCACTATAGGCCAGAGATATTCAACAACTTATCATCTTTGCACTACAGGCCAAAGACATACAACTGTAAAACCCATAACCAACAGTATAATAAAGAATAGAATAATAAAAGAATTTCACCATGTATGCAGTACTTCGCATAGACAGGTTATTCTAACATAATAATAAAGAATGGAATAATAAAAGAATTTCACCATGTATGCAGTACTTCGCATAGACAGGTTATTCCAACATAATATTAAAGAATTGAATAATAAAAGAATTTCACCATGTATGCAGTACTTCGCATAGACAGGCTATTCCAACAGAATAATAAAGACGGAACTAGGTCCGGCGTAAAACGCACAGACAGGATATTCCAACAGAATAATAAAGAATGGAATAGCAACAGAAATCACCATGCATGCGATAGACCGCACAGACAGGTTATTCAACCAGAATAATAAATAATGATACCAGGTCCGGCATAAAACGCACAGACAGGATATTCCAACAGAATAATAATAAAGACGGAACCAGGTCCGGTGTAAAACACACAGACAGGATGTTCCAACAGAATAATAATAAAGACGGAACCAGGTCCGGTGTAAAACACACAGACAGGATGTTCCAATAGAATAATAGAAGAATGTCACCAAGTATAGGGTAGACCGCGTATACAGGTTATTCCAACAGAATAATAAATAGAATGGAATAACAGAAGTTCTCTTCATGAATAAGAAAGAAAGAATACCCTTTATGAGTACAACAAATAATATCCCTTACTGTAAAAGAAACTTGATATCAGAGTAGTGAAGTAGCAGAATACTTTTCTTCTTTCTCTCTATAGTTTCTCTCTATAGTTTCTCTCTCTAGAGTTTAGTGAATTCGTAAGAAAATAATGAAGGAATGAGCTTCTATTTATAGGAAAATGGAATGCATAGTAACTAATCCATGAACGGTTCAGATTGATTTACTTTAATCTGACGGTCCATATTTAAAGAAAAATCTTTTAAATAAAATATAATATATTCCATTTATAGAATAACTTTAATAAAGTATTCTGTTTTATATAAAAAGATGTTTCTGTTTTATTACGTTAATAATACGAATAAAGTAAAACTTCATTATCACTAAACAATTCATATTATTAATTGACAATAATTGAATCAAACTAAGTGACTAATCACGTAAGCCTCAATAATCAATACCGTATGCTACTATGCAACCACACGTATTACTGTACTTTTACTACCGAGTAGTTCAACAGTATTAACGGTAAAACTTCCACCATTATTTTTATAAAATATTTTTGTCGTTTTCTCAATCCGACAATAATTCTGTTGTGGGGTTCACCAATAATTGTGCCGTCGTACGAATATTCTCTGACAAAAATAATATTCCCCGACCAATCGAATATATACAACAACTTGCATACTTTGCAAAATTTATAAATACTACCCACAACTATAACATTATCTCAAATTCACACCATAATATTTAAAAAAATATTTCAAAAAATTAAATCTTTATTCATAAAATCTGGGGTTTTACATTTCTAAACCCTGATTCCCATTTCTTGCTAATAGAAAATCCCTAATATCCTCTTATTGCACAATTTATCGGACCTGAAACAAAAAGATGGAGAATTCAACCCAAGAATCTCATCTCAGATCGGAAACCCTCGTCACATATGAATCCCCATACACTCTCTACGCCATGGCGATCTCTTCAACACCTCACCACTGCATAGCTCTTGGAAGCTTTATTGAGGAATTCATCAACCGAGTCGACGTCGTTTCCTTCGTCGACCAAACCCTAACTCTCAAATCCATTCATAACCTCTCCTTCGAACACCCTTACCCTCCCACTAAACTAATGTTCCACCCCAACCCCGCTGCATCCAGTAAGTCTTCCAACATCCTCGCTTCCTCCGGTGACTATCTCCGTGTCTGGGATGTCCGCGATCGACACCTCAATCGAGCCCATCTCTCTCCTCAACAACAGTAAAACCAGTGAATTTTGCTCTCCGTTGACGTCGTTTGATTGGAATGAGGTCGAACCTAGGATAATCGGAACTTCCAGCATTGACACGACTTGCACAATTTGGGATGTGGAAAGGGGCGTTGTTGAGACGCAGTTAATTGCTCATGATAAGGAAGTTCACGACATAGCCTGGGGTGAAGCTGGGGTTTCGCCTCTGTTTCGATCGATGGACCAGTCAGAATTTTTGATCTCCGTGATAAGGAGCATTCCACTATTATTTGATCAGTCAGCTGCCCCGTAGTAAATAACTTATTTTATTTTATTTTATTTCAAAAGCCACGTAGCAAACGGGCGGGACTAGTGTGGGCCGAGCCGAGTGCTGGTGGGCCAACGGCGGGCTGGGCCAAAAAGAGCCGGATTTTGGCGGACTGAAAATGTGAGGCCCGTGGCTAAGGTTGGGCCGGCCCGGCCCGGCCCGCGGGCTTCTTCCCCTATTTTTTTTTTACAAAAGTTTGCTACACCAAAAATAGTAATAATAATAAATATTAAAAATAATAAAATAATTTATAATAAACAATAATTCTAATTATCTACATTAACTACATATCTCAATCAATTAAAATTTTAATAGTATTATAAATTACTTTTAAAGCATAATTTGGTCATGGGCTTAAGTACGTGGTCAAATTAATAAATTAAAGCTGCCTTAATCTATTTTAATAATAAGTCCAGTACCGTATACTGTGACTCAAGTTTCTGGGCAAATAATTTGTAGGTTTTGTATTTGTATTGCATTATATATATATGTTGTATGCATGAAGTGGTTGATGCCCACAAGTACTATATTGTGTTTACTTGTTAAAGTTTGAGCATCAATATGTATGTATGTTAATTTATGTTAAAACATGTTACATGTATGTATTGTCAAGCTATTGTATCCTTTCATGCTGAACGAAAAATAACAAAATATTTAAATAGATTTTTCATATCCTTTTACATCATAATGAATGTATTATAAACATTTTTATATCGAAACTTGTTAACTTTTGTATGGTATTAGCATATGATATTTTTCGTATAAAAATATATTTTTATATTGAAGATTGTATTAAAATTTAAAAATAAATAGTTGTTGTAGCTCAGTTGGTTTGAACTCTTATTTATTTACTTACAAGTCTTGTGTTCAAGCCTCATAACCCACAAGTAGCAATATTTTATTTTTATTTTTTTTTTAAAAAAAGCCGCGGGCCGGGCCGGGCCACCCGTGGGCCGGGCCCGGCCACCCGCGGGCAGGGCCTTCACGGGCCGGACCAAAACGGGTCGGGCCAAAAACGCCCGCACTTTCATGGGCTAAATAACTGAAGCCTAACGCCCGGCCCAGCCCGCGGGCCTGGGCCTCTTTTGCCAGGTCTACGTCTGTTAGTCAAATTACATGGAATGGCTTGATTGTATATTTTTAAAAAATACAGTGGGTCAATTGAATATTTTAAAAGCACAGTGACTAATTACTTAAAACACTACAATCACAGTGGTGAAAAAGTGTTTTTTGCCAATATTAATCCCAATAACAAAATAAAATGTGCATTTCCAATTTAATTCAAGGCATAATTGTATGTAATGCTTCCAAATATTTCACCAACAGTACCAACTCAAAAACTTAATCCCAATTTTAGCAACAAGAAAATATGAAATTTTCATAGTTTCAGCAACAATATATTAACAAAGTAATCCCATATTCAAATTAAATAAAATTTTAAGGGGAAAAATTGACCATAGGGACTGAAATTAATTAAGCACTAACCTTTCTAGGTAACAAAATACCTTAAGGAGGAGAAGGAGGAGGAGATGTCGTCGAAAAATAAGTCGTTGGACTGTAGGCACCCGGATGTGGGGAGTTAGTAGTCGTCAGTGGTGCGGAGGTGCCTCAGGTGTTGTGGCGTCAGAGATGGGGAGACAGATAGTGGTGACGACTAAGGACAGAGACATGAGAGACACACAAAGAGAGAGTTGAGAAAAAACAGAAGGGGCGACTGGAGGAACTGATATGTATTTTAGGTTTTAAAGAATATTTTTGACGAAATTTTCGTCGAACTTAAATCCGTCGAAATTATGTTATCCTCGACAGATATTTCGTCAAAGACAATCCTCATTCTATCAAAAATATTGTTGGAGTTGGCGGGAACATTGTCGCCAAAATGTTGCTTACATTTCCAATAGAATTTCGTCGAACTTACATTATTTTCGAGGGAATTTATTCCGATAGTATATTCCGTCAAAATAAATTGATTTTTGACTGAATATATTCCGTCGAACTTAGCTGATTTTCTTGTAGTGTTAGTTACCTAAAATCGTGGGTATTTGTTTTGACTAGCTTTCTACCTGATTTTAAATTCTAAAAAGGACTTTATCCCTAAACTTCTCAATTCATAAGATCATGGGATCCTTATTGATATTAACAAAATTTGTTTATGTCACATTGTCACTTATTTATATATATATATATATCAATATATATATATATATATATATATATATATAACCGATTTTGTAGATTCGATAAATTTGTGTATTATTCTTTCATATCTTCTACAACAGATTTTCAAAGATTGAAGATCCTTTTTGTATAACAAATTGGGAATCATAGTTTCAAAATTCCTTATTCTTATAATAGTTTTCCAAGTTTAAAAAATATAGTTGTTATTCTTCAAGTTTATAAATACCTGGCTATACTATTCCATGAAAATAACTAAAACATTAAAAGCTTTCAATTGCTAAAAATGTATTCATCACTTAGTTATTCCAAAAGCCTTGATTTATATTTTTTTGCTAAAGAATATTAGTTTCTGTTTATTTTCATCTCAATTCCTGTTAACGCCAAGATCTTTTGTCGCGTCCCAATCACGTAAGACGTCCTGATCCTGCATAGTAAACACGATCAACACCACAAGCTTGACGGCTTCGACCGTCGGGGGATAGCTCAGGCGTGAGAGTCAGTACCGGTGTTCACAAGGCTAACAATGGAGGATAAGATATCTAGTGTATTGAGAGAGATAAAATTATCAATCCTATATGTGTACGTACCTTTTCATGAAGTCTTCCTTGCAAGGTTATACTTTCTTACCCGGTTTACCGTGCCACCCACTACCATCTGACACAACCCCCCGCTCCTCAGTGATCTCTGCCGATTACATGCAGGCTGTCACCTTTTTTATCCACTGTGCATGCCGTCGGCTGGGTATAATTCCATCCACATTAATGATCTGCAGACCTTTGGTCAACAGCCTTCCTTTTTCATCATTACAAGTCAAAGATAGAGATATTAAAAGATCTAGTGGGTCGGCCCACTGGTTTGACCCATTCTTGTGAGGACCCA
Source organism: Panax notoginseng (assembly GCA_016801055.1). NCBI lineage: Eukaryota > Viridiplantae > Streptophyta > Magnoliopsida > Apiales > Araliaceae > Panax > Panax notoginseng. The sequence goes on from CM029015.1 coordinate 47,440,824, forward strand.
ACAGGACTAAGATAGTGACTAGGCCCAATAACTTAAAGACTCAATAATAAAGACCCAATGGATTAATTAAATAAGTAGGCCCAATCCATCCGGCCTAATAGGAGAAATATCATGACCCAACATTGCCCCCTAGTTTTTTATTAAATAGGATATTTAATAGTTAACTATAAATGGTCCATGATTTTATAAGATTTGATAGAATCGAAATAAGCCCAAACTAAAATTTACCAAAGCCCAACCGGTGAAGGATAAAAAACAAAAATAAAACTGCAAAGATAGATTAAAACTGGAAGTCCAATTGAAGGGCCCAATCTGCTAGATGCTTGAGACTTAACTCGGACGCCACTCTTTCAAATTCGTGATTATGACTATCCATTAAATGTGCCGCCCTCGTGTACCATGTAACCGTTAGTATAAAAGATAAACTTTACCAAATTTGACAGTTTCACCTGCCAATTTATAATTTTGGACCTTTGAGCTCTCTTCTTCTTCCCAAAACTTTTCTTCCCTTCTCTGCGAAATCTCATCAATGGCTTCCCAAGATTCTGAACAAGGTTCGCCTCTTCTAGTGACACCGATCAATGTCGTTCCACCAAATCCAAGCCCGAACAAGGGAGCCTCAAGCTCCAATCCGACAGCTGCAACTCCTAGTAAGAATCCGATAACGAAGCCCCTTCCCAACCCTTCTACATTCTATAGGAGTAAGGAACGATACTCCCATGCCAACACTCCATCGATAGTTACAGAGATTGATTTGAAGAGGATTCGAACTTGTTGTCACATTCCAGATACCCATTTGGTGAGAGCTCCTAGGTCTGAAGAACGAATGTATCAACGTCCTGAAGGATGGATGGCTGTTCCGATGACTATCTTGGATAAGGGGATTTGGTTCCCTCTCCATGTCTTCATAGTGACTATCTTAGGGTTTCTGGGTGTTGGGTTCGCCCAATTGGTGCGGAACTCTTACATTCATATCCTAGCATTCATCGCCTTCTGCCACGAGCTAAGTGTCGAACCTACACTCTACTTCTTCTTTACCGTGTACAAGGTCGGCCAGTCTAGGGAGAAAGGATTTAAGGCCATAAGCAAGCATTCTTCGAAGACAGGAGAGAAGTTCGAGAGACGTTCATTGGTAAACACTCCCTCAAGTAATAGGGGATGGCATGAGAGGTGGTTTTTTGTTAAGGGGCCTGAAATCACCTCTTTACTGAACTGGGCCACTGATGAAAAGACTTCTACTGACTTCGGAGACATTCCTGAAGAGCGTGAGGCTGAAATGATAGAACTTTTTGACAATTTTCTGAAGGAGGAATGGAACTATTTACTTCTTTCCAAGCAGGCGTGGTTATACGACCACAAATGTAAGTACGGATTTATTTTATGAATATCTGAAAATTGATGTGATATGGATTCTGATGTAAAACTGTTAATCTTCTGTAGTAACTTTGATTAAACCGTCGTCTTCGGAGGTGAAAGATTTGAAAGATTTTTTAGCTGGAAAGTCTGCAGAAACTGTTGTCGAAACTCCACAGCAGGAAGCCCCCTCCGAAGACAACCCACCTACTGGAACACACACTACCGAAACACCCAATGTTGAACCTCAAACCCATGAACCAGAAGATGACGAACCAATTCTTTCGGAAGAGGTCCTCTGACCTCGCCGAAAGAGGATAGCCATCCGAAAACCCCGACCAATTACAATACAATCAGATTCTGAATCCCTGCCAGAACCTAAATCAACCATCAATCCAACACCTACTCGAAGGAGTTTGCTAGATTTACCTGCAGATGATTGAAAGCAACTCCTTTGAGTCTAAAAATTAAGAACTAAAATCACCCCCCTGACCCCTGATGAGCTCAGAGTGCCCTTTTCGAAAGTTCTCCCCCCAATTACCCTAGTGGAGACTCAAGCTGCTAATGAAGAAGAGCAAATTGATCCCACCACGGCACTATCTCGAAAGAGGAAACAACCATCTGATACCAAACTAAGTTCGATATATGTACCTTCGCCAATTCGCGATCCCACTCCAGCTCGTTCTCCAACTCCCGAAAATTTATATACAGATCCTATACCATCCCCACCTCAGGAAGAAGTTGTGCCTTTCCTCTTAAGGCCTTCTGTCGATGAGTTTAAGAACGATGTTATGGGGTCCCCAACTTTATGGCCCCAGTTCAATGCCAATTTCCCCTTCCAATTATTCAATTCATTTGTCAGAGATACCGACAAGTATCGGTTCGGTAATAGTTCCATCATGGACTTGATCAAGGAGGGCATGAGCTATCACGCCAAGGCAAATAGTCATTTATTTTTTCATTTAAAATTACGCCTATCTCTTGTAGATTTAACTGACTATCTTCTGATTTCTACAGGCAAATGTCGTCTTTGGACATCTTCTTCCTCGATACCAAGAAGTCGAAGCTGAGGAAGACACGACTAGAAAAGAAAATATCATTCTGAAGTCAGCATTGGCCCGAGAGAGGAGTCAGCATGGAGATACTCTTCATACAAATGAGGATCTTCGGAGAGAGTTAGCTCAGAAGGTTACGAAGTTTGTCAAGGTCGAGGGAAAGAAAAATTGGCGGCAACCCAACTAGATCCGGCCCTGCTTGACTCCGTAGATGAAGATAATATTTAAACAGGATCTTACTATTTTTTATCTTTAGAATTGTATAAAAAATTTTGTTGTGAAAAACTTTTATATCTGCTTAAATGAACGTGTTTAAGTATTAATGAAATTTTAATTTTCAATTTTCTTTATCATGACTTCTGCTTACTTCGTTTCTTGTCAATAATTCAGCATTAATGATCTTGAATGAACTTAACTTAGACTATAAATCAGATAAGGCATATAACAGTTAAGTTTAAGAAACGAAATGAACTGAATTTAGTGAACTAAACTGGATGATCCGAACTCAACACTTGAACAAAATAAAGTAGTGTATACTTATCATTTTTGAAGTGTGAAGTAGATCGTGTATAAGGTGAATTCGACTTATCCTCCTTGCACCATCAAGATCTTGTTTACCACTCGAGGTAAAACAAGTATATATGGACATTTGTTTACCACTCGGGGTAGAACAGATTCATAAGGACACTCCTGACAAAAAGGCTACCATCGAATGGACAGCGAGTCTGACTATACCTCCTTACTTCGGTGCATATTGATTTACCACTCGCGGTAAAAGCAATATTAAAAGGACCATGGAATTTGTTTACCACTTGCGGTAGAACAAATTTATAAAGACACTCCTGCCGAAAAGGCTACCATCGAATGGTCAGCGAGTCCACCCCGTCCTCTTTACACCGATGAAGTTTGCCTACCCCGAAGGGCTTGATAAATTCATAAGGACCACCTGCCAAAAAGGCTACCATCGAATGGTCAGTGAGCCCCCCCCCCCCGTCCTCCTTACTCTATTGTGAACTTAAGACCAATAAGAAGAAGATCGATTTATAAAAAAGTGAATCCTTTAGTGATGACAAAATACCATTTACAGACTTTCGATAAACTGACTCAATCTCTACTGAAAGTATTTTCGAAGCCTGCCAGCATGCCAAGTGTTTTTGAACTCGGATCCGTCTAATGCCTTTAACCGATAAGTCCCAAGCTTTGGTACTTCAATTACTTTATACAGCCCTTCCCAGTTTGGCATTAGCTTTCCCATGTTATATGGCATAAATGCTTCGACTTCTCTGAGGACGAAGTATCCTACTTCAAATCTGTGAAGCTTTACCCCCTTATTGTAATGCTTGGCTACCCTTTGTTGTTATGCTGCCAGCCTGATCAGAGCCACTTCTCTGACTTTTTCCAACAGATCTAAGTTGACCCTCAGTCCCTCTTCATTATAGATTTCTTTAAACTTACTAACCCGAAGACTTGGAGATCCAATCTCGACTGGGACTAAGGCATCGATAAAGTGTTCTGTTGGTCACCTCAACCTGCCCATTTGACTGTGGATGAGCCACCGAAGTCTTTCTGTGCTGAACCCCCAACTCTTTTAGAAATCCTTCAAATTTTGATCCCACGAACTGGCGCCCGTTGTCTGATATCACCGCTTTAGGAATTCCAAAATGAAACACTACGGACTCCTTCATGAACTTCAAACACTCTTATTCCGTTATCAACCGAAGTGGCTTCGCTTCTACCCACTTGGTCATGTAATCGATAGCAACTATGACAAAACTGACCTGACCTTTAGCTTTCGGCAACGGACCCAATATATCTACCCCCTAGACAGCAAAGGGTATAGGAGATAAAATCGAGTATAGCTCTTCTGGTGGCTGATGTGGGATCGGACTGTTGAGCTGGCACTTCTCACACTTTTTCACATACTCTGTAGCTTCCTTGAAGATTGTAGGCCAGTAGTACCCCTACCGAAGTACTTTATAAGCCAAAGACTTAGCAGCCATATGGTCATAGCAAATACCTTCGCGAACCTCCCGAAGAGCATACTCAGCCTCAGACGGAACCAGACACTTCAACAATGGTGATGAAAATGCCAATCGATAAAGGTCTCCATCAATAAGAACGAAGTTGGCACTCCTGTACTTGATCTTCTTTGCCAGCATCTGATCCAAAGGAAGGACGCCATCTGCCAGATATTCAATGTACGGAGTTATCCAACAGTTAGATCGTTCAATACACATTATCGCTTCGTGCTGGATACTCGGCTGCTGTAAAACCTCCAAATAAACTAAACCATTGAAAACAACAGCATTCGTAGTGGCCAGCTTCGATAATGCATCGGCAATGGAATTATCGTTACATTCTATGTAAGACCCCGAAATTTATGAAATAAAAGTATTCAATTTTTCTTATAATTACTATTCAGTAAATGGTTAAATTAATAAAAGTTTAAAGTTATGGGTGAAATATAAAATTTTTTTCAAAATAAGCAAGTGGTTATAAAATAATCATTGTTGTCAGGGAATATTCGTTTGGTCGTGGAATATTCTTTCTGTCGGGGAATATTCGTACGACGGCGCAGCTATTTGTGGGCCCCATAACAAATAACTGTCGGGTGAAGAAAACGATAAATTTGAGTTTTTACAAATAACGGCGTAGTTGTTACCGTTAACACTGTTGGAATACCCGGTGGTTAAAATACAGTAATACGCGTTATTGCACAGTAGCACACGGTATTGCATAGTATTTTTGAAATTATTGATTCTTACGTAAGAAGGCACTACTCAATAATTATTACAGTAATTACTGTTCAATATTTTATTTTATTCATTCAATAATTGCTACGTTGAAATTTTATATTATTGTTGTTCAATAATTGTCACTGCACAGTATTTCCCATTATCAGATCAATAATTCATATTATTTGAATAATATTATTAGATAGCATTATTGGCAATGTCTAGAAAGTTCTGTCTAAGGAGAGGTTTGGTCATCTAATTGCGCGCTAGTAAGGAGAAATCCTTATTGGAAAGCCCACTCTTTCCTGGGAACGGCCTGGTTGTCATAAATGTGATTCTGTAATATTATTTGTGAATAATTAATTATTGATTCATATGATAAGGAAATATTTATTTTATGTGGATATAAACGAGGGATATATTTTTGTGGTTAAAAATGAAGGAGTTAATGTTGAGATTTTTATCCGTATTTTTGTCGGAATGGAGGTATTAAAAATCAGGATTTTTGAGATATTTTACGGGGGTTATAATTTTTAATCCGACCGTTGGATCGTGGTAATTTTTGGATATGTTATACATATATAAGTTGAGTATATGCCCACAAATTTTGAACCGTTAAAAATGAACGTATGATTTATTATGAATTTTACGAGATGACTGGTTCAGAAATTGTTAAATTTTCGGAGTTTATCATTTTGGTGGAAAATTCTAGAATTGGTGGGCCCCACTTGTGATTTGTGAAGAAATGTGCTGAATTTTATTTCAAATGTGGTGGGTGGGAATAGTAGCAGGTAAAGCCATCAGGTTGCAGGTCAAGTTTGCTAAAATTTTCCTATAAATAGAGGGCTAAGTTAGAATTGAAAATCACCCCAGAAACATAAGCTTTCTCTCTTTCTCTCTCTATATTATAAAGCATATTTTGTGAGTATTTAGATACTTTGAGAGTTGCTATTCAGTGCAAGTTTCCTTCGGCTTTGCATACCGATCAGAAGTACTGCTCTTTTGAGGTAAGGGATAGTAAGGAATTTTAAGGGTAGTTATGTTTTTCAGTTTTGTAATTTTTCTGACCTTCAAAAATTCTGGAAAAATTTGAAATGATATTTTGATGAGTTTTCTTGATTGTGTCCAAAAATGGTGATTTTTGGATGTATAGATTGAGAGTTATGAATTTTATGAGAAAAGACTATTTTAAAAGTAATCGCTTATAATTCCTTGTGGTTAACTCCAAAATTGATGAAATTTTTATTGGGAGTACATGTATATGATAGAAGTATACTCTGTAAATTTTAGAATTTTTGGACCAAAGTATAATTTTTGATAAATGTCTAAATATTCGGCTGTTTTGGCCATATGAAAAATAGTAAATGACTTTTAAAAATTCTGAGAAAAATATATGTTCACTATGGGACTATATTATGCTAAATCTCAGAAAAGAAATATTTTTGGAACTGATTTGGTATTTTTCATAAAAATAGTCTAGTTATGAGTAAATAAATTAAATATACTTTGTGAAGTAAGAAAATTAGAAAATAGGATTCTATGACTTTGAGAATCCTATATGAGGTATATGCAGATTTTTGATGAGGGTTTTGATTATTGGTGATAAAATCTTATGAGTTTGGTATTTTAGAATGATTAAATGAATTATTTAGTAAAGTGTAAATAATTTAAATAAATTATTTATAAGCTTAAGAAATATTATTCTTTCAATATCATTATACCGAAATACTGGTATGGATTTTATTGTGGAATTTCTACCTTTTTGTGTCGGGGGTACTATTTATGAGTTACTATTCACGATAAAAATTGGTTTCTTTTTCTAACCAAATTATAGTTGATTTACGAATATTACTCTTGAGATTAAAACTAGATGTTGATCATATTATTTTTATTATTATATATAACATTTTTATAACCCTAATGATGATATTTCTCTTTGACTTGAGTGTAAAGATGGGTAGATTTTTGGTATGATCATGACTATGGGTTATCTTTGGCCAGTAGTGCAAAGTTGAATCGTTGATTGGTATGATCATGACCATTGAATTTATAAGTGAATATCTTTAGCTTAAGTGCAAAGGTGAATTGATCAACATGGTTATAATTATTGTTTATATAAATTCTGAAATGATTATACATTTCTTTGAGATATTAATATCTTTGGCCTGTAATGCAAAGATAAAATATTGATGAATATCTTTGGCCTGTAGTGCAAAGATGAATTGTTGATGAATATCTTTGGCCCGTAGTGCAAAGATGACATGTTGTTGAATATCTTTGGCCAGTAGTGCAAAGATGAACAGATGTTGAGATAAACATGACCAACTGGTGATACAAATGAATATCTTTGGCCATAGTGCAAAGATGAAGTTATTAGTATGATTATGAACAGGAAATGTGATTTGGTGAAACCATGATCTTTGATGTTTCAGGTAAAGATAGGTGATAAAAATTATCTTCGTCCTGGATGAGAAGAGGAATTTAGAACTACAGTTATGATTATGAGTTATTTATATGATTGTGGATCAGAACTGTTGATTGATGTTACAGGGATAAAATATTGTTGGTGAATTTTTAACATGGAGAAGATAATAGACTTTATTGTCTATTTGACTCTTCTAATGGATTGCTCGTTCCGCTGCAACTATGGTTGAAATTTTTATCATTTACCATATGTTCTAAATCTCTGATTTATTATTGATGAAGGCTATTGATAATTTAATTATCTTTAGTCATGATATTCTTTAATGAGCTAGTTGTGCTCACCCTTTTGCTTCACAATTCCTTTCAGGTAATAAGAGTGTAGCTGGGTCGAGCGGGGGTAACAAGGGAATAGAACAGTGATCATCATTTAGTAGTTATATTTGGTGAAGAAAATAGGGTGAGGCGAACCCAACGTTGGAAGGGTGTTTTGTCACTATCATACAAGATGTCTAATGACATACAACCTCGTGTCATCATAAGACAGGGTTGTGCTCATCCACTTGCTGAGTATATCTATGGGCACTACCTATATAATCTTGGTGTTTGTTTGAAGTATAATTCACGATTAAAAACAGTGGAGATAATGATAAGTCAAGAGAAGACTCACCATTGGGAAGAATATGATAGTAATCTTCTCGTTTTTCTTTGGGGTCTATTGGGTCAACCAAGGATAATTCTGTGGCCATATGATATCTATCTTAACCTAGACGCGTGGCCTCCCATGTACGAAGGTTTCCTTGAGCACTTCCCAAAGATTCTAATTTCTAAAATAGTTTTTGACTATACCTTTATGTAAGGTGTCATTGTAAGGTGTTGTCCACGGTTGGGATATGAGTCACATTTAGTATATATTTGTATCCAAACTCACAACATATATGTTGTTGTATTTTGCACGACAATTGTTGTAATAAAGTTGTAGTTGTTTTCTGTACCATGTATTTGGCGACTCAGAATAGGTTGGATGGAATGGACCTATTTTGGGGTCGTCACATTCTATGCCCTGAAACTCATAAGAGACGAAATACTAAAGCCGATCCTTCAACTCTACCAAATACTTGATCATTCGCGTCCCACGAGCTTCATAATCTCTCGATAGTTGCTTGACGACCAGTTGAGAGTCACTATAGATGATCAACTTCTGATCTTCTAGACTCTTTGCTAATCGGACTCCTGGCAGCACTGCTTCATATTTAGCTTTGTTGTTCATTGCTCTGAACCCAAATCTGATGGCTTGCTGCACCTTGAATCCCTCCGGACTTGTCAAAATAATCCCTGCCCCGCTGACATCCACGGTAGAAGACCCATCTGCATACAACATCCATGAATTCTGATCGTGCTGAAGAACTGCAACTGCTCGATCGGACGTCTCAGCTTCTGGCAGCCCAGCATCTGCTTCGAAGAACGAACACTCCACCATGAAATCGGCCAAGGCCTGGCCTTTGATAGCAGTTCGGGGATGATATTCAATAAAAAATTGGGATAATTTCATAGTCCACACTGCTAATCTCCCCAAAACTTCTGGCTTGCTCATCACCTTCTTCAGTGGTTGATCCATGTAGACAACTAGGAGCCGACCTTGAAAATACTGCCGAAGCTTTCGACTAGCAATTATCAAAGCGAAGGCAAATTTTTTGATATTTAGGTACCTGGTTTCAGCATCTCGTAGGACGTGACTGACATAATAAACCGGATGTTACTTCCCACTGACCTCCCGAACCAGCACTGCCCCAACTGCCAACGAACTAGCTACCAGATATAAATATAACGTCTCCGCCGGAGCAGGTTTCACCAATAAAGAAGCTGAAGACAGATATGTCTTTATGCCTTGGAAGGCGTCTTCACACTTCGAAGTCCACTGGAGCGTCTTCGCATTCTTTGGTCCCTTCAGCGTGTCAAAGAATGGCAAGCATCTCTCTGCAGATTTAGACATGAACCTCCTCAAAGCTACAATCCTACCAGTCAGACGTTGAACGTCTTTGAATAACTGAGGAGTCTTCATGTCTAGAATGGCTTGGATCTTTTCTGGATTGGCCTCGATTCCCCTTTGACTGACCAGGTAACCCAGGAACTTCCCTGCACCGAGTCCGAAGGTACACTTTGTAGGATTGAGCCTCAATTTGTAATGGCGGACTATTTGAAAGCATTCCTCTAGATCATCCAAATGCTTCTGAAAAAACATGCTTTTCACAATCATATCATCCACATACACCTCCATGTTCCTTCCCAACTGCTTCTGAAAGACAAAGTTCATCATTCTCTGGTAAGTGGATCCAGTATTTATCAGGCCGAAGGTCATTTTCTTATATGCGTACACCGAACGATATGTGATGAATGCCATCTTCGGAATGTCCTCTTTGCACATAGATATTTGATGATAACCTGAAAAAATATCCATAAAGCTTAGTAGTGCATACCCCAAAGTTGCATCAATAAGTTGATCAATGTGAGGCAGAGGATAGAAGTCCTTCGGGCATGCTTTATTCAGGTCAGTGTAGTCGATGGAAACTCGCCATTTTCCATTCTGCTTCTGCAACGACACTACATTTTCCATCCATTCCGGATAATCAATCTCGAAGATGAAATCAGCAGCTATCAGCTTCGCAATCTCCTCATCAATGATTCTCTGACGCTCAGGTGCAAAGATCCGCCTTTTCTGTCGAACTGGCTTCTTCGATGGATCCACATCCAGCCGATGTTCGGCAATCTCTCGGCTGATCCCAGGCATGTCTTGTGGTTCCCATGCAAAGATGTCTGCATAGCAGCGAAGAAGTTCCATAAGATTTGTCCGAAGAGGTTCTGGCAAACCCGAACCTATCTTCACTGTCTTATCTTTCTTTCCCAGAACCAGCTCGATCTCCTCTGTCTCTCCGGCAGGAATTACCAATGGCTCTAAACTGCTGTCAGTGAAGGGCTCGATCTCAATGGCCATGGTTTGCTTTTGCTTGCTGACCCCTAATCCCGAGGCGATCACAGAATTCCTGTAACATCGTCGGGCCAGATCCAAGTCCCCTGCCACCTTTCCAACTCCGTGTGCTGTTGGAAACTTGATCTTAAAGTGAAGGATGGATGTCACTGCTTGGAGAATAGTCAAGGTAGGTCGTCCCAATATGACGTTGTAGGCCGAATCTACATGCACAACATAAAATTAATATGTTATTTCTATCTGTTGCGGAGCAGTGCCGAAGATGACTGGTAGCTCGATAGTTCCCGCCAATTTGACCGGATCGTTGCTGAAGCCATATAGAGGAGCCTCCTGCCCAACATCCATCTTTCGCCCATCAAGATGCATCCTCTGATAAGCATGGGCATACAAAATATCCACCAAAGACCCGTTGTCTATCATCATGCATTTCACATCTACCGAACCTACTTGTGCAATGATCACCAATGCTCCTTCATGGGGTTTGATAGGTTCCGAAGGGTAATCTGCATCGGTGAAGGATATAACAGTCCCTGGAAATGGTCTGTCGATCTTCGGAGGAGCACCTGCCACGGACATCACAGAATCCAGATATCCCCTCCTCTTCTTTCCTACCAACTTCCCTGCTGTCCCAGCAGTTATTACATCAACGACGTGCCTTGGGGGTTAATTTGGAGCAGGTTATACGGGGGGAGCCATTTGAACTGTCTGAACGGTACAGTCAACATTCTGCTGCTCTTGTTGGTCCCTCCCGGCCACATATTGAACCAGAAAACCACTTTGAACCTTCTTTTCCACAAAATCTTTTAAGTTGCAACACTCATTAGTGATGTGACCTGCAGCTTGATGATAGCCACAATATTTTCGAACGTTGCCATGTCCTGGCTTAAAGTTATCATGAGGTGGTTTAAAGAACGGCTGGCCCCTGATCTGATCCAAAATCACCGACCTATCCATAATCAGTTTGGTGTAAACTTTATTCACCTTCTGGGCGGGAGCAGGTGGGCGATTATTTCCTTGTCGCCATGTGTTATTGTATTTCTTCGAGCTGCCATCTAACCGATCGTTATACCCTCCCACCTTTTTCTGATCGCCTTCAGCTTTAGGAGTATCTGCCTCCTTTATTCGGTCCGAAGAAGGACGTTTCAGGCTATTCATGGCCTCTCCACAACAATATAGTTTTTTGCCTTATCAAAAGCTTCTGCCAAGCTCTTCGGATGATGAAACATCTGTTTCTTCACCAACTTTTTGAACTTCACCAGATCTAGCCCGTTCTGAAATAAACCTACAGCCTGAAGATCATTAAGATCGTACACCTAGCCAACGCCTCCCTAAACCTCTTCACATACTGACCCAAAGACTCATTGGTGAACTGTCTGACCTGTGCTAAAGAACCTGTGGGCTTCCCCCTTCTTCGGTTGCTCCCGAAACGAGCATGGAATTTGTCGAACAGCTCGGACCATGAAGACACTAAATCTACTAGCAAAGTTCCCATCCACTGCCTCGCATCCTTCCTTAACATTGTGACGAATGTATGGCACTTGGCAGCATCGGTAAAGTCATAATAATCCATCAGCCGGTCAAATGCATGGCTATGGCCATAAGGGTCTCCAGACCCATCGTAACTCTCCATGTGAGGCAACTTTTTGGTGGTGTCTGCCTTCTCCTTAAGAATATCCGAGGAAAATGGGGACGCCTTCTTTCCCTGGGTATCTTTCACCTGTTGAACCTCAGCTAATTGCTTCCGGAGCTCTTTTAATTTTTTAACCAGATACTCCACTCCTTCTGGTTGAGATGATTCTTCTTTCTCCGGTAACTCTTTCCTCCTCGGAATGGACTGACCTTCTCTAACAGAAACCAACGCCCTTGATGGGCTTCTAGACTTATTTCGACGTGTGGCCCTGCCATCATATTGAGAGTGCTCATGATACCGCTCTCTCCTTTTACTTTCTGGCACGACCTCCCTCGACCTACTCCTCCGTCGGTCATCATCTCGGCCTTGAGAACCGATGACGAGAAGTGCTCTCTTTGAAGCTACATGAGTTCTGCTCCTCGATCTCCTTCGATCATGAGAACGGTTCCGAGACACATGTATAGAATGTTCTGGCTCTTTCCCTTCTCGTCGTTGTACATCCTTATGCCTACTACGTCTCTTGGACTGGACATAAGTGGACGCCTCGTCCTTTAGATCGGCCATCCGAAGCATCTGCACAGCTATATCTTCCCTTTGCTTTAGAAGAACCTCCAAAGCTTTATCCGCCTATTCTGCCATCTTTGCCAACTTGGCAGCTTTACCATCCCAATCACTTCGGTGATGGGTTCTAGGAGGAGAACCCCCCACTTGCCCTCGGCCGGGGTCTCGACCTTTATCATCAGCAAGAACCAACCTCCGTCTGGCGCCACCATGAGCTCTCGATCAAGACCCCCTGAAAACATGCTTGGAAGCAGTGCTCTCACTCTCATGAACACTCTTCAAAGGACCCAGACGATCCTTGACATAAATGTGTTGGACAGATGAGCTTATAGCCCTCGGCTATCCTTCAGGTGTGTCCGCTCTACTCCTCACCATCGTATCCGACGTAGAGCAAAAGAAAGTTATGATTGAAAATTATAAGACACTAGAACGCCCTCCTTCTAGCGCTAATGTTAACTCTAAGCTCCTTTGCCACGTCCCAATCACGTAAGACGTCCTAATCATGCACAGTAAACACGATCAGCACCACAAGCTTGATGGCTTTGACCTTCGGGGGATAACTCAGGCGTGAGAGTCAGTACCGGTGTTCACAAGGTTAACAATGGAGGATAAGATATCTAGTGTATTGGGAGAGATAAAATTATCAATCGTATATGTGTACGTAACTTTTCATGAAGTCTTCCTTGCTAGGTTATACTCTCTTACCCAGTTTACCGTGCCACCCACTACCATCTGACACAGCCCCCCGCTCCTCAGTGATCTCTGCCGATTACATGCAGGCTGTCACCTTTTTTCTCCACTGTGCATGCCGCCGGCCGGCTATAATTCCATCCACATTAATGATCTGCAGACCTTTGGTCAACAGCCATCATTTTTCATCATTACAAGTCATTCCACTAGTTTGACCCGTTCTTGTGAGGATCCAACAGGACTAAGATAGTGACTAGGCCCAATAACTTAAAGACTCAATAATAAAGACCCAATGGATTAATTAAATAAGTAGGCCAAATCAATTCGGCCTAATAGGAGAAATATCATGACCCAACATTCCGATCTTGTAAAAAGGAGGCTTCGGAGAGAAGTAAGGTTTCCTTTAATATTTTACAAGGAGATTCCAGGGAGTATGTTTACTCAATGGAAGCAGATGTGCTCAATGAAGGAGGTTTCCTCAAAGGAAACTATGTGCTCAAGATTGTTGTAAGGTCTATTGTACAGGGAGTTTTAATATTTTGTATTTGATTATTTATATTAAAGGTAACTTCCCGAATATCAATTGATATATGGCCTTAGATGTAGGCCATTAGTTAGAGGATTATTGGTCTAACCAAGTATAAATTGTGTGTTTTGCATTGTTTACTTTCTTTATATTTTTATCTTGCATACATTTAGTATTATGGTCTCTACACTTAGTTTAATATCACTTAATATTAAAAATATAAAAAGAAAGTAAATTCAAGTTAGAACAGGTTTATAGCAGAAAGTAGTTGATTGCATTCAATATCTATATAGTTTATTAGATTCACTTAGACAGTAAATTTTAAATTGTAATTTTTTCTCACAAACACCTATTCAACCCCCATCTAGGTTTGCATTACATAAATTTCACATCATTGTACAATTCCTTGAACTGACTGATCCGAAGAGATGGAGATCTGATCTCTGCTAGGATAAGAGCAGAGATACCATAAGCGAGTCGAAAAAGCGAATCCCTTGTGGTGGTTATGTGATGCCCCTAAATCCGGGTACCTTAAAATCTTGAATATGGTGTTACATGGTTATATAACATCCATATAGATATCTTTAATCTCATCATCTTCTGACATTCTACAATCAATTTTACATCTTAATTAGCACATAACAACAATTTATATTCATTATTACAAATAACAATTTATTTTATTTTATTTTATTATTACAAATAACAATTTATTTTATTTTATTTTTACTTCTTTAGACTCCTTTCGATGAATTTTCTTAATAACCTCTTACAAACTCTTTCCGAGTTTAACTACTTACTGACTTCTCTAAGGTTATAGCCTAAGGTAATTTCACTTAAGGTTTCTAACCTAAAGCTTTGATACCAACTTGTGACGCCCCCAAATTCGGGTACCTTCAAACCCTAAATATGGTGATACACGGTACTACAACATCCACATATATCTAACCATATAATCTTAATGACACGAATGTAATTACTATATTATTACATCATATCCGTTCAGACACAGGTTTTATGACCATTACATATAAAAAACATAATAATACAAAGTAATACTATGCTATTACACGGTCTCCTATTCTTTTATCTTTGTTTTCCCTTGTCCTTACAAGATCCTTCAATTCGTTCGGTCTTAACTACAATCATTTAATTTAAGAAATGATGAGCATTTAATTTCCCAACAAGTATAACAATTCAATAACGATAAAATCAAAAACCATGTTATCATTATTAATCAACAACTGAAAAATAGTTGTGAAACATTCCGAATAAATAGGAATAATACTTCACTTTTATTTTAAAACATTTTTGAAATGACATACTGACTATTTATGCTGATTTGGTCAACAGACCAAGAACTTTTGCTTTTCATTCATAAAAGGTTTGACAGTAATTCAACAGTAAGTTATCGTCCCTTACGAGCATTTCTAGGTGATCAGCCCATGGTACTCTATATTATACAAAACTCATCCGTTAAACGACTAGGCGTTTAATTTTGACACCTTGTGTGTCAGCCGAAAAATTTGACCAAAACTTTGGTTTGTTCATTCCCAGACTTACCTTAGAATCCTAACAAAATAACTTGGTTTGGATAGCCCTATTTAACATCAATAATATTTCAAATATTGTGTACCAAATCGATAAAACATTTTAATATTCTTCTAGCCGAAACAAATAGCATCAGCGTACTTCTTAAATAGTTCATGAATATTAAACTTTAAAGCTTTAACAGTTTATGTTATAGCATAGCTTGAATACTTGTACAAATATTAAGAGATTTGTATAAGAATGGAATTCACACAATCATATAAGCATTGTGTACATTTGATCTTAAAAACATCACATAACATTCATAAGAACATAATCGAATGAAGTTAGAAAACTTGCCTTAAGCGTTCTTTAGAACTTGACGATAATCATACGTTAAAAGTTCTACACATTTTAGGTTCACATAGACACACTAATTAGTCACGTAATGATACCAATTTTGGTTTACATTAACCCTATTTCATTTCTTATAATGTTCGTTACATTTGAATCGAAACACTTTTTATGTTCATTAACACTTGACAAGGCGTTTCGACGTTTGAACGTTGCACGTCAGACTCGTCTATGTGAACGCCCAAGAGACATGCTCTTGCGTACGATTGACACGCCCAACTTATCTACCATACATTGGTTTACAATACCTTAACTCATATTTCTAAATTTCAACATTTAGAACTTGAAAAATCTTAACAAACATGGCTTGGCGTCAAGGCGTTTCAAAAGAATCATCATGCCTCGTGCCCGATAGCACAATAGTCCTACAAATGCCCATTTTGACCTTGATCCAAATCTTAACTCTAAATTCTTATTAAATGAAAGTTGTAGTTCTACTTCTCAACTTTACGAAACATCTTAAATCATCCAAATTAAAGTTCGTACGAGAAAGTTATGCCTAATTTACTAAAGGAAGTCGAAATTGTTCTAGACATGGCGTGGGGCGTGCCGTGATTAAGCTATGGTTAACATGGGTCGTGGCAACCCTACAGAAATTAATTTCAAGTTTTCTAAAATTCTAACTTTGAGCAATTTCAATGCACCTACTTTAAAACATCGTAACTTCTTCACTTGATATCGAAATGAGTCCGTTCTTAAGCCATTTCCTAGCTCGTAACATCCTCTACAAATCCCTCTGAATGGAATAATTTTTTTGATTCTATAACAAGCCTAAAAATTGGCTCAAAAATTCTTCGTCAATCAGTTTTTCACTTGGCATTCTTAATG
This sequence comes from Panax notoginseng, assembly GCA_016801055.1. Classification (NCBI taxonomy): domain Eukaryota; kingdom Viridiplantae; phylum Streptophyta; class Magnoliopsida; order Apiales; family Araliaceae; genus Panax; species Panax notoginseng. Next base: position 47,457,553 of record CM029015.1, read on the forward strand.
GATCATTTTCAAATCTTCGTAACTTACTCACCCGAAGTCGGAATGAGCTCGTTCTTAATCCTACAACTCACTTATACTACAATATACACCATTCCAATGAAAACTGAGCTTTTAAGAATCATTAAATAGCCTTAAAATTCATCCGAAAGTCATACCAAACTAGGTTTTCGACTTTCAACGTCTTTTATTAAAATTTTTGTCATAATTTCGTTATAGCATGTTTTTATTCCGTTCCACTTGGAACATTTCCATAACTTATATATGTATATTTCCTTCTTCCTGGATTTCCAGTATTAGCTTACGAATTATGATATCAACTAGCTCGTTTAAACAATAATTAATACGTTTAATCATGCGTTCTTGGTTTAGCTCGTTATTTTGATTACTATTTCACTTATTATAAATATAACCGTAATTTAAGTCCCCTAATATCATCCTTATTTCTCTAGATCTTTTATGATTCACATGAACCACCAACAACCACCAACAAAGAACTTCATAACTATTTAAAAAGAAGTTGGTTTATAGGTTTTACTAAACCTGGCAAACGGGCCGGGCCAAAACTGCCCGGGTTTTGGCGGGCTGAAAAAGTTAAGCCCAAAGCCCGCTTTTTGACGACCGGGCTGAGCTGGCCCGTGGGCCTAGATTGATTTATGAAATATTTTTGACATATTTTTGGGCCTAGCCCAAACAGGCCGAGCCAAAACGGCCCGAATTTTGGCGGGATAAAAAATGGAGGCCCAAAGCCCGTTTTTTGACAACCGTGCTGGCCCGGCCCCCGGCCCGCGGGCTTGGGCCAATTTTTCTAGGTCTAGGTTTTACCTTCAAAGTTCTTTCTCATTCTTGCTAAAGAATGATTAAGATTGTGTTCCTCTTACTTTCTCTTTCAAATTCATGAGACTTTCACTTCTCTCTCAATATTGGTAGAGTTTCTTTTCTTAATTTGGTGAATTGGTGAGATTTATGAAGATAAGTGGCTTGTATTTATAGCAACGGCAAGAGTTGGGGTAGAAAGGTCATTTACCTAACTTAATCCTCAACTAAATATGGTTTAGTGTTGAGGGATGGGATGACAAGCTTCTTATGCATTGTTTCTCCATTGATTGTTTCATTTGGTTTCACTTGAATTAAGTTACGAATTAGTTAGCTTGACTAAGTTTTCTTTGCTTATTTTAATTACTCTAACTATTAGTTAGTCGTAATGGTTGACTTTGACTTTTGTATTACTACCGTATAATTTTAATATTATACTCGTATTATTCTTCGTTAACTTTCGAAATTAGTTCGTTAAGCCAAAAAATTACATTTTTCGTTTTCAAATTTTATTGGAGATTTCGTCTTTCCTCTTCATATAAACGCTAGGTGTTGGGTAATTTCTAACTACGCACAACACGTAAGTATACGTGTCAACAAGTAATATAATAGTAAGTTAAGTATCGTTCCCACAGAGAATTTAGTAAGAAATTAACTCCCACAATTATCAGTTTCCTATTAATCTTAATTTTATTAAACTAGCCAAATTAATGATTAAAATTATTAAAAACTAAACTTATTAAAAATACTAAGATCACAAAACAATCACAAATCTCAAAAATTGAATTTCTAAACAAATATTGGAGATTTAGGCTTACAACTTCACCCTAAACTTCACTCTGATTATTATCTTTTATTCTAGTTTAATTTACTATCCCAGTTTATTAATCAAGAACACGAAAGTAGAATTAGCCATCTCTGTAAGACCCCAATTTTTTTATAAATAAAATTAAATTTCCTCTAATTATTATTTTGAATAATAAGGTGTTAATTTGATATAATGCTTTGGTTATGGGTGAAATGTGCAAATTTTACGAAATAAGCAATTGGTTATAAAATATTCATTGTTGTCGGGGAATATTCATTTGGTCGTAGAATATTCTTGCTGTCGGGGAATATTCGTACGATGGCGCAGCCATTTGTGGGCCCCATAATGGAAAACGGTCGGATAAAGAAAATGACAAGTTTGAATTTTTACAAATAACGGCGTAGTTGTTACCGTTAACAATATTGGAGTACCCGGTGGTTAAAGTACAGTAATATGCGTGGTTGCACAGTAGCACACGGTATTGCACAGCATTGTTAGATTATTGATTCTTTCGTAAAAAAGAACTACTCAATAATTGTTACAGTAATTACTGTTTAATATTTTATTTTATTGATTCAATAATTGCTACGTTGATATTTTATATTATTGTTCTTTCAATAATTGTCACTGCACAGTATCTCCATTATCAGATCAATAATTCTTATTATTTTGAATAATATTATTAGATAGCGTTGTTGGCAATGTCTAAGAATGTTCTGTCTAAGAAGAGGTTTGGTCACCTAATTGCGCGCCAGTAAGGAGAAATCCTTATCGGAAAGCCCCCTCTTTCCTAAGAACGACCTGGTTGTCATAATTGTGATTCTGTAATATTATTTGTGAATAATTAATTATTGATGTATATGATAAGTAAATATTTATTTTTATGTGGATATAAATGAAGGAATTAATGTTGAGGTATTTTATCAGTATTTTATCAGAATAAATGTATTAAAAATCATCCGTATGTGAATTTCGAATATTTTTTGATTGGAATTTGGAAAAATATTTTTCTACAAAGTTGTAGAGAATTAAATTTTCTATGGAATAGACATGAGACTCGAATTTTTCTGATAAAAATGCTATTTATTATGAATTATTGAAGTTGATGATTATTATTTAAATTTAAAATATTTTGAAAATTTTCTAGAATGGGTGGGCCCCACTTTTGGCTGGTGAAAAATGTGCTGAAATTTTATTTCAAAAGTGGTGGGCGTGAATAGTTGCAGGTAAAGCCATCAGGTAGTAGGTTAGTCTGCTTTGGCGTTCTAGCATTTTCTTATAAATAGGGTGCTTAGTTAGAATTGAAAATCACACCAGAATCATAAGATTTCTCTCTCTATATTATCGAGTGTATTTTTTTGAGTATTTAGATACTTTGAGAGTTGCTATTCAGTACAAGTTCCTTCAGCCTTATACCTGATATTTTAGCCGAAAGTACTGTTCTTTTGAGGTAAGGGATGTTATTTTCTTCGTAAATGATATTATTCTTTCAATATCATTATGCCAAAATATTGATATGAGTTTTATTGTGGAATTTCTACCTTTTTGTGTCTGGATTACTATTCACGTATACGGCACTATTCACGAATACGGCACTATTCACAGAAAAATAAAATTTTCTCTTCTTTGTCTAAGATGTCTATTATAGTTACTATCTTTGATTGTATCCGTGTTTTGATTTTTATTCTTAAATTTTACTCCACTATGGTTTATTATAGAGTATTTTTGAATTTGGATAAACTGTAGTACGAATTCCTAATATTTGTCCTTTTGTCTCACTAGATTCATTTTCTTTAAGATATTTTTCATCATCCTCAGTCCTAAATGATGATATTACTGAATATCTTTGGCATGTAGTGTAAAGATGAATGATTAACTGATGAATATCTTTGGCCCGTAGTGCAAAGATGAACAAGTGTTAAGATGAACATGACCAACTGGTGAATACAAATGAATATCTTTGGCCTGTAGTGTAAAGATAAATATTTGATTCAAGATGTATATTGATTGATGTTACAAGGATAAAATATTGATGATGGACTTTTAAATCTTAGAAGATAGTAGAATTCATTCTCTACTTGACTCTTCTAATGGATTGTTGTTTCCGCTGCAGTTGTTGATCTAAAACTTGTTGTCTATTATATTCTATCAAATTTTTCCCTGTTGAAGACTAATGATAATTTGTTGTATATTATCTTAGTCATAATATTCTTTACTGGGCTAGTTGAGCTCACCCTTTTCTTTTTTGTTCCATTTTTCTTCTCAGGAGGCGAGAATATAGCAGGAACTAGTCGGGGTGTGGAATAATATTTCCAGTCAGTTGTTTTAGCAGTCCTCACTATTTTGTAAAATAGTGTTACAATAATTGTAATGAGGACTCCTTTTGAGTTTGAATACTGACTATTAGATAATATTTGTATTTAAACTCACAGTATATGCGTTGTCGTATTTTGCACGACAATTATATTAATAAAGTTGTATTTATTTCTGTACCATATATTTGGCGACTCAGAATGGGTGATGTATACCTATTTTGGGGGTGTAACAGTTGGTATCAGAGCTTAGGGATATGGTCTTTGGCGAAGATCATGGAATAGAACTAAGAGGTGAGAGACGAGTAAATCCTTCGCTAATGTGTCCTACCTAAGCTTATTTATTGGTCAGTTATAATATAGGGGTATTATGTGGTTTGTCAATTTCTTTAATTAACCCTTGTTTTATGGCAATATTTGAGAATGACACCTGAGAATGTTAACAATGAAGTGAATGAGACTGTGGAGACACCTTTAATCACCAACCAAGGAAACGTGCAACAAGAAGGCAATATTCCTCCTATAAACAACCCTATCGAACAAACGATGAATGATGGAATGTTTAGAAACTTTTTGTAGTTCATGTAAAATCAGACGAGGGAGACTCGTGTACAAAATACGGATGGAAATGATAGCAACGCGCGGCTTGTCACAGCCAAGCAGTTCAAAGAGTTGGGACCACCAGAATTTGTGGAAAAGCTGGATCCGATCAAGGCGGAAACGTGGGTTAAACAAATTACCAAGATATTTGATGTCTTGGGATGCATGGAGGAACAGAAGGTTCTATTCGCCACCTTTATATTCTGTGGGGAGGCAGATTACTGGTGGGAGTCTGTGAAGCGTACCCAGTCAGCCCCACTCAATATGTCTTGGGAAACGTTTCAGAAACTATTCAATGACAAGTACTTTCCTGAAAGTATTCGTCATATGAAGGAGGTAGATTTATTAGACTAGAATAAAATAACATGACTGTGTCCCAATACGAGGCTAAGTTCACAAAGTTATCCAAGTTTGCACCTCATTTGGTAGAGAATGAGGAACGTATGACGCGGATGTTTCTGAGAGGTCTGAAACCTGAACTTCGATAATATCTTATCTCTCATAAATGTTTTTATATTCAGATGTTGTAAATAGGGCTCAATTATTAGAGCGAGATAATGAGTATGTTCAACCGAGGGACCACAACCAGGGTCACACTGGTGGCAGCAGTCATCGGAGCAATGACAACAAGTGGGGCGGAAAACATTCGGACAAAAGTGGTAACCACTCTGGTGGTAATCGTGGCCATGATAGTAGAAGAAGCGAGTCGAGGGGAGATTTTAAAAATAGAATGTACAATAATGATAACGTGTTGACGTCAGTACCAGCATAAACTGTTTCTAGGGGAGGAGAACGATCACCGGTCGTTTGTTACAAATACGGGAAAGAGGGACATATCAGCCCAAACTACCCACAACAATCTAAGGTGTGTTATAACTGTGGAAAGGAAGGTCATATAGCTAGAGATTGTCTGGTAGCGAAACCAAGTCCAACGGGGATGGTGACTCCAAAGGCTGTCCCAGACAAGTCAAAGTTAGTGGTTCCTGGAAGGGCGTTTGTCGTGGCTGCCCAAAACGCGAGGAACCCGAACGAGGTGATCACGAGTAAACTAATCATAAACTCTTGCGAAGTTTATACCTTATTAGATACCGGTTCTACCCATTCTTTTATCTCTCCTGCTTGTGCTCAACGTTTGAACTTGACTCCGGAGAAATTAAACTTTGACTTATCTGTTGAGACTCCGTTAGGAGAAACTTTCATTACATCTACTATTCATAAATCTTGCTTGATCCAAGTTGGTACCATTACTTTACCTGTCGATCTTATTTCTTTGAAAATACTTGCATTTGATGTAATTTTAGGGATTGATTGGTTAACTATTCATCATGCCAAAATTGATTGTTTTCGTAAGGTTATTAGTTTTCATATTCCTAACCAACCTGTTATGCGAATTCAAGTAACCAAATCACTAAATTCAATCACTGCATATCAAGCCATAAAGTTATTCGTTTATTGAAAAATGGATGTCAAGCTTTCTTAGCCCACGTCATGGACTTGAACAAAAACACGTCAGATTTGAATAATATTTCTATTGTTAGTGAATTTCCTGATGTATTTCCTAAAGAACTTCCCGGTCTACCCCCAAAACGTTAAGTTGAATTCTTTATTGACCTTGAACCTGGTATAAATCCCATTTCTAAAATCCCATATCGAATGGCTCCTATTGAACTTCAGGAGTTGTTAGACATCGGTTTCATTCGTCCTAGTACATCTCCTTGGGGTGCTCCTATTTTATTCGTAAAGAAGAAAGACGGGAGAATGCGACTTTCTATTGACCACCAGAAATTAAACCATGTTACCATCAAGAATAGGTATCTGCTACCTCGCATTGATGACCTGTTCGACCAGTTGCAAGGAGCAAAATTCATTTCAAAAATCGATATTCGTTCTGGATATCATTAGCTGAAGATTAAAACTGAGGATATTCTGAAGACTACCTTTAAAACTCGGTACGAGCATTATGAATTCTTAGTCATGTCTTTTGGATTGACTAATGCTCCTGCTGCTTTCATGGATATGATAACCGTGTGTTCAAGGAATATTTGGATTAGTTCGTTGTTGTCTTTATTGATGACATCTTCATCTATTCCAAAAGCCGTGAAGATCATGAGCACCATTTGAAACTAGTATTTCAAATGCTTCGCAATAAGAAGCTATATGTCAAGCTGAAGAAATGCGAGTTATGACTTGAGGAAGTAGCATTCCTTGGGCACGTGGTGTCAAAACATGGAGTATCTGTTGACCCAACAAATATTGAAGCTATACAAAGTTGGGAGCAACCGAAGTCGGTGACCGAAGTACGTAGTTTTCTAGGCTTAGCTGGTTATTATCGGAGATTCATGGAAGGATTTTCTCGACTCGCTACTCTGTTAACTCAGCTGACTCGAAAAGATACAAAATTCGTATGGAGCGAGGAATGCGAGAAGAATTTCTAATAGCTCAAGAGGAGACTCATTTCGGCACCTATTCTGACAATACCATCTGGTTCGGATGGATTTATTATCTACAGCGATGCTTCAAGTAAAGGGTTAGGGTGTGTTCTCATGCAACATGGGAAAGTCATAGCCTATGCCTCGCGATAACTCAAAGAATATGAGAGGAATTATCCTACTTATGTTCTGGAGTTGGCAGTAGTCATTTTCGCGTTGAAGATCTGGAGACACTAGCTGGATGGGGAGAAAGTGGAGATTTATACGGATCATAAGAGCCTTAAATATTTCTTCACCCAAAAGGAACTCAACATGCGGCAATGACGTTGGCTTGAGCTGTTGAAAGATTACAATCATACCATCCAATACCATCCTAGAAAAGCGAATGTAGTATCTGACGCATTGAGTAGAAGATCATATGCGGGTACGAGTGCAATATTGTCAACACAAAGGCCCATTTGGTATGACTTGCAAAGGATGGAGATAGAGTTAAAGACTACAGGGACCCACGTGATGATGTCAAATATACGAGTAGAATCGACTTTAATCAATCAAGTTAAAGATGGTCAAGCTACAGACCTAGAGCTGATGCATATGAAGAAAAAAGTGTAAGAAGGTGATGTTCCAGAAGTAAGAATCGATGAAGAAGGAATACTTCGAGTCAACTCCAGATTTTGTGTTCCTAACAATTCTGACTTGAAGCATAGAATAATGATGGAGGCACATAACACACCGTTTGCAATCCATCCTGGGAGTACCAAAATATATCATGATCTTCGACATACATATTGGTGGAGCAATGTGACGCCCCCAAAATTAGGTATACATCACCTATCTTGGGTCGCCAGATACATAGTATAGAATTCAAATAAAACTTAATTATACAACTGTCGTATACATTACGACAAAACATAACTGTGAGTTTGAATACAATTATTATCTACTAGAGATTATACAAACTCAAAAGGAGTTCTCATTACAATTATTGTCACACTATTTAACAGAATAGTGAGGACTACTAATACTATCATCTGGTCCATCATTCCGTTTCCCGACTCGTTCTAGCTATATTCTCGTTTCCTAAAGAGAACAGTGAAAGAAAGGGTGAGCTCAACTAGCCCAGTAAGAAATATTATGACTAAGATAATGCAAAATAAACTATCATTAGCCTTCAACATTGTTAAACTGATAAAATATAATAAACATCAAGTTTAACTACAGCGGAACAAGCAATCCATTAGAAGGGTCAAGTAGAGAATAAAATCTACTATCTTCTATGATTTAAAAGGTTTTTCGACATTGTTATCGCTGGGACTTAGCTTAATAAAATAATCCACATCATCGAATCACCCCTGCACTACGGCCAAGAATATTCTTTAGTATCATGACCACAATTATCCATGCACTACGGGCCAAGAATATTTGTGTATTCATTAATGGTCATGATCATGCCAACAACTGTCCATCAATGCACTACGGGCCAATGAAGACTTTTACCACATCATTTGTAACATTACGGTCATGATTATACCGAATAATCCCTGGTCATAATCATATCAAGTCCATCTATGCACTACAGGCCACAGATGACTTTCAACATTTTATAAACATGAGGATGATGACAATGATATAAGAATTCAATAAAATAAGTTCAAGAATTAATTTATCTAAGAACTGATAATGTCCAAATTGTCAACATGATACTGCTTTGTAGAGTAAAATTGAAGAATACTCAGAAGAATATTTTCATGAAAAGATACTAGATGAAGCACAAATATCAAGGATATTCCACTAATTTCATGGAGTATAGAAGTCAAAATTTTAACCAACTGAGTATAATAAAGAATGGAATAACAAAAGAAATCACCATGCATGCGATAGATCGCATAGGCATGTTATTCCAACAGAATACTAAATAACGGAACCAGGTCCGGCATAAAACGCACAGACAGATATTCCAACAGAATAATAAAGAATGGAACCAGATCCGACGTAAAACGCACAAACAGGATATTCCGACAGAATAATAAATAATGAAACCAGGTCTGGTATAAAACGCACAGATAGGATATTCCAACAGAATAATAATAAAGACGGAACCAGGTCCGGTGTAAAACACACAGACAGGATGTTCCAACAGAATAATAGAAGAATGTCACCAAGTATAAGGTAGACCGCGTATACAGGTTATTCCAACAGAATAATAAATAATGGAATAACAAAAGTTCTCTTCATGAATACAAAAGAAATGATACCCCTTACGAGTACAACAAATAATATCCCTTACCGTTTTAAAGAAAAACTGAAATAAAGAAGTTGTTAAGTAGCAGAATACTTTTCTTCTTTTTCTCTATAGTTTCTCTCTCTAGAGTTCAGTGAATTCGTAAGAAAATAATGAAGGAATGAGCTTTTATTTATAGGAAAATGGAATTCATAGTAACTAATCCATGAACGGTCCAAATTGATTTACTTTAATATGACGGTCCATATTTAAAGAAAAATCTATTAAATAAAATATAATATATTCTATTTATAGAATAACTTTAATAAAGTATTCTGTTTTATATAAAAAGATGTTTCTGCTTTATTACGTTAACAATACGAATAAAACAAAACTTCATTATCGCTAAATAAGTCATATTATTAATTGACAATAATTGAATCAAAGTGAGTGACTTCTCACATAAGCATTAATAATCAATACCGTATGCTACTATGCAACCACACGTATTACTGTACTTTTACTATCGAGTAGTTCAACAGTATCAACGGTAAAACTTTCGCCGTTATTTGTAATAAAATATTTTTATCGTTTTCTCAATCCGACAATAATTCTGTTGTGGGGTCCACCAATGATTGTGTCGTCGTACGAATATTCCCTGTTAAAATGAATATTCCCCGACCAATCGAATATTTTATAACAACTTGCTTACTTTGCAAAATTTATAAATATTACCCCCAACTATAACATTATATCAATTTTACTCCATAATATTCAAAAATAATATTTATAGAAAATTTATCTTTATTCAAAAAGTTGGGGTTTTACAATCTCTCCTTCTTATGAAATTTTGCCCTCGAAATTAGGGTACGTACCTGGTATGTCGAAGAGATAAGGATACCTTGATTTCATTTCAGATTCTAACTCCCAAGTCATTTTCTCAACATCGTGATTTCTCCACAAAAAATTGACTCGAGGTATAACCTTGGTGCGTAGAATATGTTCTTTCTTATCCAAAATTTGAACAGGAACCTCTTCATACGTCAAATCTTCCGCTATTTCATCCGGTTCTAACTCAATAATGTGGTTCGGGTCTTCCACATATTTACGTAGCATGGATATGTGAAAAACGTTATGAACACGAGACATACTTGGCGGTAAAGCTAGTCTATAGGCCACAGTTCCTACTCGATCGAGGATTAAAAATGGACCGATGAATCGAGGATTAAGCTTTCCTCTCTTTCCAAATCTCATAACTCCTTTCCATGGAGCAACACGTAACAGCACATGATCTCCTATATCGAATTCCACGTCCTTTCGATGAAGATCAGCATAACTCTTTTGTCGATCTTGTGAGATTTTTATACGTTGCCGGATCGTTTGAATCTTTTTCGTAGTCATACGTACCAACTCCGGTCCCAACAACATTGCTTCACCCACCTCATCCCAGCATACTAGAGAACGACATTTTCTTCCATACAGCGCTTCGAATGGAGCCATGCCAATACTTGCTTGATAACTGTTGTTGTAGGAAAACTCCACCAATGGTAAGAACTTGTCCTAACTTCCCTTGAAATCAAGGACACAGAGCCTTAATAAATCTTTAAGAGTTTGAATAGTCCTCTCTAATTATCCGTCCGTCTGGGGATGATATGCCGAACTAAATCGTAAATCCGTGCCCATAGCTTTTTACAAACTAACCCAAAATCGTGAAGTGAATCTTGGGTCTCGATCAAAAACTATGGATACTGGCATACCATGTAGTCTTACAATCTCGTTTATGTACATACGAGCAAGACGTTCAAGTGTATAAGTTTCTCGTATCGGTAAGAAATGAGCAGACTTGGTCAACCTATCAACAATGACTCAAATCGCATCTATGCCTTGAGAAACTTTGGGAAGACCGGTAACGAAATCCATGGTAATGTGCTCCCACTTCCATTCTGGAATTTCAAGTGGTTACAATGGACCTTGTGGTACTTGATGCTCTGCCTTGACTCGTTGACACGTTAGACACCTTGAGACAAACAGCGCTATCTCTCTCTTCATATTGCTCCACCAAAATGTATGACGAATATCATGATACATTTTGGTACTCTCAGGATGAATTGCAAACGGTGTGTTATGCGCCTCTATCATGATTTTATACTTTAAATCAAGGTCGTTAGGAACACAAAGTCTTGAGTTGACTCGAAGTATTCCTTCTTCATCGATTCTTGCTTCCGGCATAGCACCTTCTTGCACTTTCTTCCTCATACGCATCAGCTCCAGGTCTGTAGCTTGAGCAACTTTAACTTTATCAATTAAAGTCGCTTCTACTCGTATATTCGCCATCATCACATGGGTCCCTGGAGTCTTTAACTCTATCTCCATCCTTTGCAAGTCACACAAAATGGGCCTTTGTGTTGACAATATCGTACTTCTACTTACATATGATCTTCTACTCAATGCGTCAGCTACCACGTTCGCTTTTCCAGGATGGTATTGGGTGGTATGATCATAATCTTTCAACAGTTCAAGCCAACGTCGTTGTCACATGGTGAGTTCCTTTTGAGTGAAGAAATATTTAAGGCTTTTATGATCCGTAAAGATCTTCGCCTTCTCCCCATACAAGTAATGCCTCCAAATTTTAAGTGCAAAAACGACTGCTGCCAACTCTAGATCATGAGTAGGATAATTCCTCTCATATTCTTTGAGTTGTCGTGAGGCATAGGCTATGACTTTCCCATGTTGCATAAGAACACATCCTAACCTTTTGCCCGAAGCATCACTGTAAATAACAAATCCCTCCAAACCAGATGGTATTGTCAAAACAGGTGCTGAAATGAGTCTCCTCTTGAGTTCTTCAAAACTCTTCTCACATTCCTCGCTCCAACCGAACTTTGTATATTTCCGAGTTAGCTGAGTTAGTGGAGAGCGATTCAAGAAAACCCTTCTACGAATCTCCGATAATAACCAGCTAAGCCGAGAAAGCTACGTACTTCGGTCACTGATTTAGGTTACTCCCAGTTTTGAATAGCTTCAATCTTTGCTGGGTCAATAGATATTCCATGACTTGATACCACGTGCCCAAGGAATGCAACTTCCTCAAGCCAGAACTCGCATTTCTTCAACTTGGCATAAAACTTGTATTCACGAAGCTTTTGGAGTATCAGCCTCAAGTGTTGCTCATGATATTCACGGCTTTTGGAATAAATAAGGATGTCATCAATAAAGACGACCACAAAGTGATCCAAATATTCCTTGAATACTCGGTTCATCATATCCATAAAGGCAGCAGGAGCATTAGTCAATCCAAAGGACATGACTAGGAATTTATAATACCTGTACCTAGTTCTGAAAGTCGTCTTTGGAATGTCATCGGTTCTAACCTTCAATTGGTGATATCCGGAACGAAAATCAATCTTTGAAAAGAACTTAGCTCCTTGCAACTGGTCAAACAGGTCATCAATACGTGGCAACGGGTACCTATTTTTGATGGTGACATGATTCAACTCCCGATAATCAATACAAAGTCGCATACTCCCATCTTTCTTGTGATGCCCCCAAAATAGGTCCATTCCACCCAACCTATTCTGAGTCGCCAAATACATGGTACAGAAAGCAAACTACAACTTCAATAATACAATTGTCGTGCAAAATACGACAACACATACTGTGAGTTTAAATACAAATATTATCTTCTGGACAATATCCACACTCAAATAAATTCTCATTACAATTATTCAAACGCTATTTTACAGAAATAGTGAGGACTGCTAAAACATCTTTCTAGAACTATCACTCCATACCCCGACTAGATCCTGCTATGTTCTCACCTCCTGAGAAGAAAAATGGAATAAAAAGGAAAAGGGTGAGCTCAACTAGCCCAGTAAAGAATATTATGACTAAGATAATATACAACAAATTATCATTAGTCTTCAACAGAGAAAAATCTGATAGAATATAATCGACAACAAGTTTTAGATCAACAACTGCAGCGAAAATAGCAAACCATTAGAAGAGTCAAGTAGAGAAAGAATTCTACTATCTTCTAAGATTTAAAAGTACATCATCAATATTTTATCCCTGTAACATCAATTAATAATCATTTTTATCCAAATATTCATCTTTGCACTACAGGCCAAAGATATTCATTTGTATCACCTGTCAGTCATGTTCATCTCAACACCTGTTCATCTTTGCACTACAGGCCAAAGATATTCATCAAGTAATCATACATCTTTGCACTACAGGCCAAAGATATTCAGTAATATCATCATTTAGGACTGAGGATGATGAAAAATATCTTAAAGAGAACGAATCCAGTGAGACAGAAGGACAAATATTAGGGATTCGTATAACAGTTTATCCAAGATCAATAATACTTCAAAATAATCAATTGTGAAGCAGAATTCAAAAATAAAGATCAAAACATGGATACAATCAAAGATAGTAACCATAATAGACATCTTGGACAAAAAGGAAAAAATTTATTTTTCGGTGAATAGTGTCGTATTCGTGAATAGTACCGTATACGTGAATAGTGCCGTATACGTGAATAGTAACTCCAACACAAAAAGTTCTAAATTTGATAAAAACTCATATCAATATTTCAGCATAATGATATTGAAGAAAATAATATCATTAAGAAGAAAATAATATCCCTTACCTCAAAATATCAGTACTTCGGGTCGGAATACCGGTATAAGACTGAAAGAAACTTGCTTTGATGAATAGAAACTCTCAAAGTATCTAAATACTCACAAAATACACTCAATAATCTAGAGAGAGAAAGAGAGAAAACTTATTTCTGGTGTGATTTTTAATTCTAACTTAGCCCTCTATTTATAGGAAAATGTTAGCACGCCGAAGCAGACTTAACCTGCAACTTGATGGCTTTACCTGCTACTATTCCCACCCACCACATTTGAATAAAAATCTCAGCACATTTCTTCACCAACCAAGAGTGGGGCCCACCAATTCTAGAATTTTCCATCAAAATGATAAACTCTGAAAATTCAACAATTTCTGAACCAGTCATCTCGTAAAATTCATAATAAATCATACGTTCATTTTTAACGGTTCAAAATTTGTGGACATATACTCAACTTATATATGTATAACATATCCAAAAATTACAACTATCCAACGGTCGGATTAAAAATTATAACCCCCACAAAATATCTCAAAAACCCTGATTTTTAATACCTCCATTCTGACAAAAATACTGATAAAAATCTCAACATTAACTCCTTCATTTTTAACCACAAAAATATATCCCTCATTTATATCCACATAAAATAAATATTTTCTTATTATATGAATCAATAATTAATTATTCACAAATAATATTACATAATCACATTTATGACAACCAGGCCGTTCCCAGGAAAGAGAGGGCTTTCCAATAAGAATTTCTCCTTACTGGCACACAATTAGATGACTAAACCTCTCCTTAGACAGAACTTTCTAGACATTGCCAATAATGTTATCTAATAATATTATTCAAATAATATGAATTATTGATCTGATAAAGGAAAATATTGTGCAGCAATAATTATTGAAACAATAATAATATAAAATATCAACGCAATAATTATTGAATCAATAAAATAAAATAATGAACAATAACTACTGTAACAATTATTGAGTAGTGTCTTCTTACGTAAGAATCAATAATTGGTGAAATACCGTGTGCTGCTGTATTTTAACCACTGGGTATTCCAACAGTATTAACGGTAACAACTACGTCGTTATTTATAAATAACTTATACTTGTTGTTTTCTTCATTCAATAGCTTTCCGTTATGGGGCCCACACAAGGCTGTGCCGTCGTACGAATATTCCCCGACAGCAAGAATATTCCACGACCAAACGAATATTCCCCGACAAAATGAATATTTTATAACCACTTGCTTATTTTGTAAAATTTACACATTTCACCCATAACCAAAGTATTATATCAAATTAACCCCTTATTATTCACAATAATATTTAGAGAAAATTTGATTTTATTCATTAATAAGTTGGGGTCTTACAACCTCCCCTCCTTATGAAATTTCGTCCTCTAAATTGACGTACGTACCTGATGTTTGAAAAAGTTGAGGATACCTCGCTTTCATTTCTGATTCCAACTCCCAGGTCATTTCTTCAATAGCATGGTTTCTCCACAAAACCTTAACTTGTGGTATAACCTTCGTGCGTAGGACATGCTCTTTCCTATCCAAGATCTTAACAGGTACCTCCTCGTACGTTAAATCTTCAGCTATCTCGTCTGGTTCTAACTCAATAATGTGGTTCGGGTCTTTAACATATTTATGAAGCATAGATATGTGAAAAACATTATGAACACGAGACATGCTTGGAGGTAATGCGAGTCTATATGCCACATTTCCTATTCACTCAAGAATCTCAAATGGACCAACAAATCTTGGATTGAGCTTTCCTCTCTTCCCAAATCTTATAACTCCCTTCCATGGTGCAACACGTAATAATACATGATCCCCAATATTAAATTCCACGTCCTTCCGATGAAGATCTGCATAACTCTTTTGTCGATCCTGTGCCGTTTGTATACGTTGTCGAATCGTTTGGATCTTCTCTGTAGTAATGCGTACCAACTCTGGTCCCAACAATGTTGCTTCACCCACCTCATCCCAGCATACTGGAGAATGACATTTTCTTCCATACAACGCCTCGAATGGAGCCACACCTATGCTCGCCTGATAACTGTTGTTGTAGGAGAATTCCACCAATGGTAGGTACTTATCCCAACTCCCTCTGAGATCTAGGACACAAAGTCTTAATAGATCTTCAAGAGTTTGAATAGTCCTCTCTGATTGTCCGTCCGTTTGAGGATGGTATGCCGAATTGAATTGTAAATCCGTGCCCATAGCTTTCTGCAAGCTAACCCAAAATCGTGAAGTGAATCTTGGGTCACGATCCGAAACTATGGATACTAGCATGCCATGCAATCTCACAATCTCGTTCACGTACATACTAGCAAGACGTTCAAGGAAATAAGTCTCACGTATCGGTAAGAAATGAGCGGACTTGGTTAATCTATTAACAATAACCCAAATCGCATCTATGCCTTGAGAAACCTTGGGAAGACCCGTAACGAAATCTATGGTAATGTGTTCCCACTTCCACTTCGGGATCTCAAGTGGTTGCAATGGACCCTTTGGTACTTGATACTCCGCTTTTACACGTTGACAAGTTAAACATCTCGAGATAAACTCCGCGATCTCTCTTTTCATATTGCTTCACCAAAATGTATGTCGAAGATCGTGATACATTTTGGTACTCCCAAGATGGATTGCAAACGGTGTGTTGTGTGCCTCCATCATTATTCTATGCTTCAAGTCAATATCGTTAGGAACACAAAGTCTGGAGTTGACTCGAAGTATTCCTTCTTCATCGATTCTTGCTTCTGGAATAGCACCTTCTTGTACTTTCTTCTTCATACGCATCAGCTCCATGTCCGTAGCTTGAGCAGCTTTAACTTTATCGATTAAAGTTGGTTCTACTCGTATATTTGATATCATCATGTGGGTACTTGGAGCCTTCATCTCTATCTCCATCCTTTGCAAGTCATACAAATGGGCCTTTGTGTTAACAACATTGCACTCATACCCGCATATGATCTTCTACTCAATGCGTCAGCTACTACGTTTGCTTTTCCAGGATGATATTGGATGGTATGGTCGTAATCTTTCAACCGCTCGAGCCAACGTCGCTGCCGCATGTTGAGTTCCTTTTGGGTGAAGAAATATTTGAGGCTTTTATGATCTGTATAGATCTCTACTTTCTCCCCATACAGGTAGTGTCTCCAGATCTTCAATGCAAAAACGACTGCTGCCAACTCCAAATCATGAGTAGGATAATTCCTCTCATATTCTTTGAGTTGTCGCGAGGCATAGGCTATGACTTTCCCATGTTGCATGAGAACACATCCTAACACTTTTCCTGAAGCATCGCTGTAGATAACAAATCCATCCGAACCAGATGGTATTATCAGAATAGGTGTCGAAATGAGTCTCCTCTTGAGTTCTTGAAAACTCTTCTCACATTCCTCACTACATATGAATTTTTTATCTTTTCGAGTCAGCTGAGTTAACGGAGTAGCGATTCGAGAAAATCCCTCCACAAATCTCCGATAATAACCAGCTAAGCCCAGAAAGCTACGTACTTTGGTCATCGACTTCGGTTGCTCTCAATTGTGATTCATATCCCAATATTGGATAGTATGTCACAATGACACATATCAGTTTACTACAGCACGAATATGGCGTCCCCTACGGAGAGTTTGGCTTCAGTGCATTCCGCAAAGGAAGTCACCAGATAAAGGCTCGGGTACAAACTTCTACAGTTAGGTTTTTAACTCCCGAAGTTCAATAGGAGCCATTCAATATTAGATTTTAGAAATAGGCTTTGTATCGGGTTAATGATCAATATAAAAATTCAATATCACGCTCTGGGTTAGGCCAAGAAATTCTTCAGGAAATACGTCAGGAAATTCACTAACAACAGAAATATCATTCAAATCTGACGTATTTTTGTTCAAGTCCATGACATGGGCTAAGAAAGTTTGACATCCGTTTTTCAATAAACGAATGGCTTTATGGCTTGGTATGACAGCGATTGATTTTAGTGGTTTAGTAGTTTGAATTCGTATGACAGGTTGGTTAGGAATATGAAAACTAACAACCTTACAAAAACAATCAATTTTAGCATGATGAGTGGTTAACCAATCAATTCCTAAAATCACATCAAAAGCACGTATCTTTAAAGAGATAAGATCAACAGGTAATGTGATAGTGCCAACTTGGATCATGCAAGGTTTATAAACTGTAGATGTAACGAAAGTTTCACCCAATGGAGTTTCAACAGATAACTTAAAGTCCAATTTCTCCGGAGTCAAGTTTAAACGTTGACCACAAGCAGGAGAGATAAAAGAATGGGTAGAACCGGTATCTAGTAAAGTATAAACTTCGCAAGAATTCAAGATTAGCTTCCCCGTGATCACCTCGTTCGGGTTTCTCGCATTTTGGCCAGTCACGACAAATGCCCTTCCAGGAACCGCTGATTTTGACTTATCCGGGACAACTTTTGGAGTCACCATCCCCGCTGAACTTGGTTTTGCTACAGAACACTCTAGAGCTATATGACCCTCCTTTCCACAGTTATAACATACCTTGGATTGTTGTGGACAATTTGGGCTGATATGTCCCTCTTTCCCACATTTGTAACATACGACCGGTGGTCATTCTCCTCCCCTAGAAACAGTTGATGTTTGTGCTGACGTCTTCACGTTATCATTGTTGTACCTTCTCTTCTTGAAATCTCCTCCTGACTCGCTCATTTTATTATCACGACCACGATTACCACCAGAGTGGTTATCGCTTTTGTCCGAATGTTTTTCTCCCTGCTGGTTTTCATTGCTTCGATGACTGCCGCCACCGGTATGACCCTGGTTGTGGTCCCTCGGTTGCACATACTCATTATCTCGCTCTAATAATTGAGCCCTGTTTACAACATCTGAATATAAAGAAAATTTATGAGAGATAAGATTTTGCCGAATCTCGGGTTTTAGGCCTCTCAGAAACATCCATGTCATTCGTTCCTCATTTTCGACCAAATGAGGTGCAAACCTGGATAACTCTGCAAACTTCGCCTCGTACTAGGACACCGTCATGTTGTTTTGCTCCAGTCTGATAAACTCCACCTCCTTCATATGACGAATACTTTCAGGAAAGTACTTGTCATTGAACAGTTTTTGAAATGTTTCCCAGGACATGTTGAGTGCATCAGAATGGGTACGCTTCACAAACTCCCACCAGTAGTCTGCCTCACCGCGAAACATAAAGGTGGCGAATGGAACCTTGTGTTCCTCCGTGCATCCCAAGACATCGAATATCTTGGTAATTTGCTTGACCCACATTTCCGCCATGATCGGATCCGGCTTTCCCGTAAATTCTGGTGGTCCCAATTCTTTGAACTGCTTGGCTGTGACAAACCGCGCGTTGTTATCATTTCCACCCGTATTCTGCACACGAGTCTCCCTCGTCTGATTTTGCATGAACTGCAAAAAGCTCCCAAACATTCTATCATTCATCGTTTCTTCGATAACGTTGTTTACAGGAGGAATATTGCCTTCCTGTTGCACGTTCCCCTGGGTGGTGATCAAAGGTGTCTCCACGGTCTGATTTACTCCATTATTAACGTTCTCAGCTGCCATTCTTAAATACAGCCATAAAACAAGGGTTAATAGTCATGTCATATATTATCCCTGTACTCTGACCGACCAAATAAACACCAAATAAACTTAGTCAGGTCATACTAGCGAAGGAATTTCCCGTCTCTCCCCTCCTAGTTCTTGTCTCACATCTCAGCCAGGGATCATATCCCTAAGCTTTGATACCAACTGTGACGCCCCCAAAATAGGTCCATTCCACCCAACCTATTCTGAGTCGCCAAATACATGGTACAGAAAGCAAACTACAACTTCAATAATATAATTATCGTGCAAAATACGACAACACATATTGTGAGTTTAAATACAAATATTATCTTCTGGACAATATCCACACTCAAATAAATCCTCATTACAATTATTCAAATACTATTTTACAGAAATAGTGAGGACTGCTAAAACATCTTTCTAGAACCATCACTCCGTACCCCGACTATATCCTGCTATGTTCTCAAATCCTGAGAAGAAAAATGGAACAAAAAAGAAAAGGGTGAGCTCAACTAGCCCAGTAAAGAATATTATGACTAAGATAATATACAACAAATTATCGTTAGTCTTCAACAGGGAAAAAACTGATAGAATATAATCGACAACAAGTTTTAGATCAACAACTGCAGCGAAAATAGCAAACCATTAGAAGAGTCAAGTAGAGAAAGAATTCTACTATCTTCTGAGATTTAAAAATACATCATCAATATTTTATCCCTGTAACATCAATTAATAATTATCTTTATCCAAATATTCATCTTTGCACTACAGGCCAAAGATATTCATTTGTATCACCTGTCAGTCATGTTCATCTCAACACCTGTTCATCTTTGCACTACAGGCCAAAGATATTCATCAAGTAATCATACATCTTTGCACTACAAGCCAAAGATATTCAGTAATATCATCATTTAGGACTGAGGATGATGAAAAATATCTTAAAGAGAACGAATCCAGTGCGACAAAAGGACAAATATTAGGGATTCGTATAACAGTTTATCCAAGATCAATAATACTTCATAATAATCAATTGTGGATCAGAATTCAAAAATAAAGATCAAAACATGGATACAATCAAAGATAGTAACCATAATAGACATCTTGGACAAAAAGGGAAAAATTTATTTTTCGGTGAATAGTGTCGTATACGTGAATAGTAACCCCAACACAAAAAGTTCTAAATTTGATAAAAACTCATATCAATATTTCAGCATAATGATATTGAAGAAAATAATATCATTAAGAAGAAAATAATATCCCTTACCTCAAAATATCAGTACTTCTGGTCGGAATACCGGTATAAGGCTGAAAGAAACTTGCTCTAATGAATAGAAACTCTCAAAGTATCTAAATACTCACAAAATACACTCAATAATCTAGAGAGAGAAAGAGAGAAAACTTGTTTCTAGTGTGATTTTCAATTCTAACTTAGCCCTCTATTTATAGAAAAATATTAGCACGCCGAAGCAGACTTAACCTGCAACCTGATGGCTTTACCTGCTACTATTCCCACCCACCACATTTGAATAAAAATCTCAGCACATTTCTTCACCAACCAAGAGTGGGGCCCACCAATTCTAGAATTTTCCATCAAAATGATAAACTCCGAAAATTCAACAATTTCTGAACCAGTCATCTCGTAAAATTCATAATAAATCATACGTTCATTTTTAACGGTTCAAAATTTGTGGACATATACTCAACTTATATATGTATAACATATCCAAAAATTACAACGATCCAACGGTCGGATTAAAAATTATAGCCCCCGCAAAATATCTCAAAAATCCTGATTTTTAATACCTCCATTCTGACAAAAATACTGATAAAAACCTCAACATTAACTCCTTTTTTTAACCACAAAAATATATCCCTCATTTATATCCACATAAAATAAATATTTCCTTATCATATGAATCAATAATTAATTATTCACAAATAATATTACAGAATCACATTTATGACAACCAGGCCGTTCCCAGGAAAGAGGGGGCTTTCCAATAAGGATTTCTCCTTACTGGCGCGCAATTAGATGACCAAACCTCTCCTTAGACAGAAATTTCTAGACATTGCCAATAATGTTATCTAATAATATTATTCAAATAATATGAATTATTGATCTGATAAAGGAAAATACTGTGCAGCAACAATTATTGAAACAATAATAATATAAAATATCAACGCAACAATTATTGAATCAATAAAATAAAATATTGAATAATAACTTCTGTAACAATTATTGAGTAGTGCCTTCTTACGTAAGAATCAATAATTGGTGCAATACCGTGTGCTACTGTATTTTAACCACCGGGTATTCTAACAGTATTAATGGTAACAACTACGCCGTTATTTATAAATAACTTATACTTGTTATTTTCTGCATCCAATCGCTTTCCGTTATGGGGCCCACACAAGGCTACGCCGTCGTACGAATATTCCCCGACAGCAAGAATATTCCACGACCAAACGAATATTCCCCGACAAAATGAATATTTTATAACCACTTGCTTATTTTGCAAAATTTGCACATTTCACCCATAACCAAAGTATTATATCAAATTAACCCCTTATTATTCACAATAATATTTAGAGAAAATTTGATTTTATTCATTAATAAGTTGGGGTCTTACATTTCTTCTTCACGAATAGAACATGAGCACCCCAAGGAGAAGTACTAGGACGAATAAAGTCAATGTCTAACAATTCCTGCAGTTGGGTCTTTGACTCCTGAAGTTCAATAGGAGCCATTCGATATTGAGCTTTAGAAATGGGTTTTGTACCGGGTTCAAGGTCAATACAAAATTCAATTTCACGCTCTGGGGGTAGGCCAGGAAGTTCTTCAAGAAATACGTCAGGAAATTCATTAACAATAGAAATATTATTCAAAACTGACGTATTTTTGTTTAGATCTGTGACATGAGCTAAGAAAGCTTGACATCTATTTTTCAATAAACGAATAGCTTTATGGCTTGGGATGACAGTGATTGATTTTAATGGTTTGGTGGCTTGAATTCGCATAACAGATTGGTTAGGAATATAAAAGCTAACAACCTTACGAAAATAATCAATTTTTGCATGATGAGTAGTTAACCAATCAATCCCTAGAATCACGTCAAATACAAGTATTTTCAATGAAATAAGATCGACAGGTAATATGAGGGTACCGATTTGAACCAAACAAGACTTATAAACAGTGAATATAATGAAGGTTTCTCCCAATAGAGTTTCCACAGATAAGTCAAAGTCTAATTTCTCCGGAGTCAAATTTAATCGTTGAGCGCAAGTAGGAGAAATAAAAGAATGGGTAGAACCGGTATCAAATAAGGTATAGACTTCGCTAGAGTTTATGGTAAGCTTACCCGTGATGACCTCATTCGGGTTCTTTACTTTTTGGGAGGTCACTACAAACGCTTTCTCTTGCACTACTGGCTTTAACTTTTCTGGGACGGCCTTTGGTGTAAGACCCCAGCTTTTTAATGAATAAAATCAAATTTTCTCTAAATATTATTGTGAATAATAAGGGGTTAATTTGATATAATACTTTGGTTATAGGTGAAATGTGCAAATTTTACAAAATAAGCAAGTGGTTGTAAATTATTCATTTTGTCAGGAAATATTTGTTTGGTCGTGGAATATTCTTGCTGTCGGGGAATATTCGTACGACGGCGCAGCCTTGTGTGGGCCCCATAACGGAAAGCGATTGGATGAAGAAAACGACAAGTATAAGTTGTTTATAAATAATGGCGTAGTTGTTACCGTTAATACTGTTGGAATACCCGGTGGTTAAAATACAGTAGCACACGGTATTGCACCAATTATTGATTCTTACGTAAGAAGGCACTACTCAATAATTGTTGCAGTAATTATTGTTCAATATTTAATTTTATTGATTCAATAATTGCTACGTTGAAATTTTATATTATTGTTGTTCAATAATTATCACTGAACAGTATTTTCCATTATCAGATCAATAATTCATATTATTTGAATAATATTATTAGATAACATTATTGACAATGTCTAGAAAGTTCTGTCTAAGGAGAGGTTTGGTCACCTAATTGCGCGCCAGTAAGGAGAAATTCTTATTGGAAATCCCCCTCTTTCCTGGGAACGGCCTGGTTGTCATAAATGTGATTCTTTATTATTATTTGTGAATAATTAATTATTGATTCATATGATAAGGAAATAATTATTTTATGTGGATATAAATGGGGGATATATTTTTGTGGTTAAAAATGAAGGAGTTAATGTTGAGGTTTTTATCAGTATTTTTATCAGAATGGAGGTATTGAAAATCAAATTAGGGTTTTTGAGATATTTTGCGGGGGTTATAATTTTTAATCCGACCGTTTGATCGTGGTAATTTTTGGATATGTTATACATATATAAGTTAAGTATATGTCCACAAATTTTGAACCGTTAAAATTGAACGTATGATTTGTTATGAATTTTATGAGATGACTGGTTCAGAAATTATTGAATTTTTGGAGTTAATCATTTTGGTGGAAAATTCTAGAATTGGTGGGCCCCACTCTTGGTTGATGAAGAAATGTGCTAAGATTTTTATTCAAATGTGGTGGGTGGGAATAGTAGCAGATAAAGCCATCAGGTTGCAGGTTAAGTCTGCTTCGGCGTGCTAACATTTTCCTATAAATAGAGGGCTAAGTTAGAATTGAAAATCACACCAGAATTCATAAGTTTTCTCTCTTTCTCTCTCTAGATTATCGAGTGTATTTTGTGAGTATTTAGATACTTTGAGAGTTTCTATTCATCAGAGCAAATTTCTTTCAGCCTTATACTGGTAATCCGACCAGAAGTACTAATATTTTGAAGTAAGGGATATTATTTTTATCTTAATGATATTATTTTTTTCAATATCATTATGCTGAAATATTGATATGAACTTTTTATCAAATTTGAAACTTTTTGAGTTGGGGTTACTATTCACGTATACGACACTATTCACGTATACGGCGCTATTCACGAATACGACACTATTCACCGAAAAATAAAATTTTCCCTTTTAATCCAAGATGTCTATTATGGTTACTATCTTTGATTGTATCCATATTTTGATCTTTATTTTTGAATTCTGCTTCACAATTGATTATTATGAAGTATTATTGATCTTGGATAAACAATTATACGAATCTCTACTATTTGTCCTTCTGTCTCGCTGGATTCGTTCTCTTTAAGATATTTTTCATCATCCTCAGTCCTAAATGATGATATTACTGTATATCTTTGGCCTGTAGTGCAAAGATGTATGATTTCTTGATGAATATCTTTGGCCTGTAGTGCAAAGATGAACAGGTGTTGAGATGAACATGACTGACAGGTGATACAAATGAATATATTTGGCCTGTAGTGCAAAGATTAATATTTGGATAAAGATGATTATTAATTGATGTTACAGGGATAAAATATTGATGATGGACTTTTAAATCTTAGAAGATAGTAGAATTCTTTCTCTACTTGACTCTTCTAATGGTTTGTTATTTCCGCTGCAGTTGTTGATCTAAAACTTGTTGTCGATTATATTCAATCAGATTTTTCCCTGTTGAATACTAATGATAATTTGTTGTATATTATCTTAGTCATAATATTCTTTACTGGGCTAGTTGAGCTCACTCTTTTCTTTTTTCTTCCATTTTTCTTCTCAGGAAGTGAGAACATAGCAGGATCTAGTCGGGGTATGGAGTGATGGTTCTAGAAAGATGTTTTAGCAGTCCTCACTATTTCTGTAAAATAGTGTTTGAATAATTGTATTGAGGACTTATTTGAGTGTGGATATTATCTAGAAGATAATATTTGTATTTAAACTCACGGTATGTGTTGTCATATTTTGCACGACAATTGTATTATTAAAGTTGTAGTTTGCTTTTTGTACCATGTATTTGGCGACTCAGAATGGGTGTTGTATACCTATTTTGGGGGCGTCACAGTTGGTATCAGAGTTTAGGGATATGATCCCTGGCTGAGATGTGAAGAACTAGGAGGGGAGAGACGGGGAATTCCTTCGCTAGTATGACCTGACTAAGTTTATTTGGTCGATCAGAGTATAAGGATAATATATGACATGACTATTAACCCTTGTTTTATGGCAGTATTTAAGAATGGTGGCTAAGAACGTTAATAATGGAGTAAATCAGACCGTGGAAACACCTTTGATCACCACCCAGGGGAACGTGCAACAGGAAGGCAATATTCCTCCTGTAAACAACGTTACCAAGCAAACGATGAATGATAGAATATTTAGGAGCTTTTTGCAGTTCATGCAAAATCAGACGAGGGAGACTCGTGTGCAGAATACGGGTGAAAATGATAACAATACGCGGTTTGTCACAGCCAAGCAGTTCAAAGAATTGGGACCACCAGAATTTAAGGGAAAGCCGGATCCGATCATGGCGAAAACGTGGGTCAAGCAAATTATCAAGATATTCGATGTCTTGGGATGCACGGAGGAACAGAAGGTTCCATTCGCCACCTTTATGTTTCGCGGTGAGGCAGACTACTGGTGGGAGTCTGTGAAGCGTACCCAGCCTGACGCACTCAACATGTACTGGGAAACATTTCATAAACTATTCAATAACAAGTACTTTCCTGAAAGTATTCGTCATATGAAGGAGGTGGAGTTTATCATACTGGAACAAAACAACATGACGGTGTCCCAGTACGAGGTGAAGTTTGCAGAGTTATCCAGGTTTGGACCTCATTTGGTCGAAAATGAGGAACGAATGATAAGGATGTTTCTGAGAGGTCTAAAACCCGAGATTCGACAATATCTTATCTCTCATAAAAAAAATTTTATATTCAGATATTATAAACATGGCTCAATTATTAGAGCGAGATAATGAGTATGTTCAACCGAGGGACCACAACCAGGGTCATACTGGTGACAGCAGTCATCGGAGCGATGAAAACCAACGAGGAGGGAAATATACAGACAAAAGTGGTAACCACTCGGGTGGTCATCGTGGCCATGATAATAGGAGAGGTGAGTCAAGTGGAAATTTCAAGAAGAGAAGATTTAACGATGACAGGACGACGTTGACAACAGCACCAACACCAGGAACAAATTCTAGGGGAGGAGAACGACCGCCAGTTAGATGTTACAGATGAGGAGATGAGGGACATATAAGTCCAAACTGCCCACAACAGTTCAAGGTATGTTATAATTGTGGAAAGGAACGGCATATATCTCGAGATTGTACTATAGCGAAACCAAGTCTAGCTGGGACGGTGACAC
Organism: Panax notoginseng; assembly: GCA_016801055.1. Classification (NCBI taxonomy): domain Eukaryota; kingdom Viridiplantae; phylum Streptophyta; class Magnoliopsida; order Apiales; family Araliaceae; genus Panax; species Panax notoginseng. The sequence goes on from CM029015.1 coordinate 47,484,209, forward strand.
CAAAGGCGGATTCGGACAAAATAAAGTCAGCGGTTTCTGGAAGAGCGTTTGTCATGACTGCCCAAAACGCGAAGAACCCGAACGAAGGTATAACAGGTTAGTTAATTATAAATTTTTGCAAAGTTTATACCTTACTAGATACCGGTTCTACCCACTCTTTTATCTCTCCTGCTTGTGCTCAACGTTTAAACTTGACTCCGGAGAAATTAGACTTTGACCTATCTGTGGAGACTCCGTTAGGAGAAACTTTCATTACATCTACAGTTTATAAATCATGCTTAATCCAAGTTGGCACAATCATATTACCTGTTGACCTTGTCTCTTTAAAGATACTTGCTTTTGGTGTGATTTTAGGAATTGATTGGTTAACTACTCATCATGCCAAAATTGATTATTTTCGTAAGGTTGTTAGTTTTCATATTCATAACCAACCTATTATGCGAATTCAAGCAACCAAACCACTAAAATCAATCGCTGTCATACCAAGTCATAAAGCCATTCGTTTATTGAAAAACGAATGTCAAGCTTTCTTAGCCCATGTCATGGACTTGAACAAAAATACGTCAGATTTGAATGATATTTCTGTTGTTAGTGAATTTCTTGACGTATTTCCTGAAGAATTTCCTGGCCTAACCCAGAGCGTGATATTGAATTTTTGTACTGATCTTCAACCGATACAAAACCCAATTCTAAAATCTCATATTGAATAGCTCCTATTGAACTTCAGGAGTTAAAAACCCAACTGTAGAAGTTGGTACCCGAGCCTCTATCTGGTGACTTCCTTTGTAGAATGCACCAAAGCCAGACTCTCCGTAAGGGACTCTATATTTGTGTGGTGGTAAAATAATAGGTGCCATTGTGTCGTGCTATCCAAGATTGGGATATGAATCACAATTGAGAGCAACCGAAGTCGGTGACCAAAGTACGTAGCTTTCTAGGCTTAGCTGGTTACTATCGGAGATTCGTGGAAGGATTTTCTCGAATCGCTACTCCGTTAACTTAGCTGACTCAGAAAGATACAAAATTCGTATGGAGAGAGGAATGCGAGAAGATTTTCCAATAGCTCAAGAGGCGACTCATTCGGAACATGTTCTGACCATACCACCTTGGAAAAGCGAACGTGGTAGCTGACGCGTTGAGTAGAAGATTGTACGTGAGTACGAGTGCGATATTATTGAACACAAAGACCTATTTTATATAATTTATAAATGATAGAGATAGAGTTAATGACTCTAGGGACCCACGTGATGATATAAGAGTAAAATTGACTTTAATCGATAACGTTAAAGCCGCTCAAGCTACAGACCTGGAGCTGATGAATATAAAGAAGAAGGTGCAAGAATGTGTTATTCTAGAAGTAAGAGTCGATGAAGAGAAGAAGCTCAAGCCTTCGATTTATTTGAAATTCTCGATCGAATAGGAACTGTGGTCTATAGACTCACCTTAACGCTAAGTATGTCGCGTGTTCATAACGTTTTTCACGTATCGATGTTATGTAAATATGTGGATGACCCGAATCATATTATTGTGTTAGAACCAGACGAGATAGCCGAAGATTTAACGTACGAGGAGGTACCTGTTAAGATATTTGATAGGAAAGAACATGTCCTATGCACAAAGGTTATACCACAAGTTAAGATTTTGTGGAGAAACCATGCTATTGAAGAAATGACATGGGAGTTAGAATCAGAAATAAAAGCGAGGTATCCTCACCTTTTCGAAATATCAGGTACGTACGTCAATTTCGAGGACTAAATTTCATAAGGAGGGGAGGTTGTAAGACCCCAGCTTATTAATGAATAAAATCAAATTTTCTCTAAATATTATTATGAATAATAAGGGCTTAATTTGATATAATACTTTGGTTATGGGTGAAATGTGTAAATTTTACAAAATAAGCAAGTGGTTATAAATTATTCATTTTGTCGGGGAATATTCGTTTGGTCGTGGAATATTCTTGCTGTCGGGGAATATTCGTACGATGGCGCAGCCTTGTGTGGGCCCCATAACGAAAAGCGATTGGATGAAGAAAACGACAAGTATAAGTTGTTTATAAATAACGGCGTAGTTGTTACCGTTAATACTGTTGGAATACCCGGTGGTTAAAATACAGTAGCACACGGTATTGCACCAATTATTGATTCTTACGTAAGAAGACACTACTCAATAATTGTTACAGTAGTTATTGTTCAATATTTTATTTTATTGATTCAATAATTGCTACGTTAAAATTTTATATTATTGTTGTTCAATAATTATCACTGCACAGTATTTCCCATTATCAGATCAATAATTCATATTATTTGAATAATAATATTAGATAACATTATTGACAATGTCTAGAAAGTTCTGTCTAAGGAGAGTTTTGGTCACCTAATTGCGCGCCAGTAAGGAGAAATTCTTATTGAAAAGCTCCCTCTTTCCTAGGAACGACATGGTTGTCATAAATGTGATTCTGTAATATTATTTGTAAATAATTAATTATTGATTTATATGATAAGAAAATAATTATTTTATGTGGATATAAATGAGGGATATATTTTTGTGGTTAAAAATGAAGGAGTTAATGTTGAGGTTTTTATCAGTATTTTTGTCGGAATGGAGGTATTGAAAATCAAATTAGAGTTTTTGAGATATTTTACGGGGGTTATAATTTTTAATCCGACCGTTGGATCGTGGTAATTTTTGGATATGTTATACATATATAAGTTGAGTATATGTCCACAAATTTTGAACCGTTAAAAATAAACGTATGATTTGTTATGAATTTTACGAGATGACTGGTTTAGAAATTGTTGAATTTTCGGAGTTAATCATTTTGGTGGAAAATTCTAGAATTGGTGGGCCCCACTCTTGGTTGGTGAAGAAATATGCTGAGATTTTTATTCAAATGTGGTGGGTGGGAATAGTAGCAGGTAAAGCCATCAGGTTACAAGTTAAGTCTGCTTCGGCGTGCTAACATTTTCCTATAAATAGAGGGCTAAGTTAGAATTGAAAATCACACCAGAATTCATAAGTTTTCTCTCTTTCTCTCTCTAGATTATTGAGTGTATTTTGTGAGTATTTAGATCCTTTGAGAGTTTCTATTCATCAGAGCAAGTTTCTTTCAGCCTTATACCGGTATTCCGACCAGAAGTACTGATATTTTGAAGTAAGGGATATTATTTTCTTCTTAATGATATTATTTTCTTCAATATCATTATGCTGAAATATTGATATGAACTTTTTATCAAATTTAGAACTTTTTATGTCGGGGTTACTATTCACGTATACGACACTATTCACGTATATGCCACTATTCACTAATACGGCACTATTCACCAAAAAATAAAATTTTCCCTTTTTGTCTAAGATGTCTATTATGGTTACTATCTTTGATTGTATCCATGTTTTGATCTTTATTTTTGAATTCTGCTTCACAATTGATTATTATGAAGTATTATTGATCTTGGATAAACTGTTATACGAATCCCTACTATTTGTCCTTCTGTCTCACTGGATTCGTTCTCTTTAAGATATTTTTCATCATCCCCAGTCCTAAATGATGATATTACTGAATATCTTTTGTCTGTAGTGCAAAGATGTATTATTTCTTGATGAATATCTTTGGCCTGTAGTGCAAAGATGAACAGGTGTTGAGATGAACATGACTGACAGGTGATACAAATGAATATCTTTGGCCTGTAGTGCAAAGATGAATATTTGGATAAAGATGATTATTAATTGATGTTACAGGGATAAAATATTGATGATGGAATTTTAAATCTTAGAAGATAGTAGAATTCATTCTCTACTTGACTCTTCAAATGGTTTGCTGTTTCCGCTGCAGTTGTTGATCTAAAACTTGTTGTCGATTATATTCTATCAGATTTTTCCCTGTTGAATACTGATGATAATTTGTTGTATATTATCTTAGTCATAATATTCTTTACTGGGCTAGTTGAGCTCACCCTTTTTCCTTTTTATTCTATTTTTCTTCTCAGGAGGTGAGAACATAGTAGGATCTAGTCGGGGTATGGAGTGATGGTTCTAGAAAGATGTTTTAGCAGTCCTCACTATTTCTATAAAATAGTGTTTGAATAATTGTATTGAGGACTTATTTGAGTGTGGATATTATCTAGAAGACAATATTTGTATTTAAACTCATAGTGTGTGTTGTCGTATTTTGCACGACAATTGTATTATTGAAGTTGTAGTTTGCTTTTTGTACCATGTATTTGGCGACTCAAAATGGGTGTTGTATACCTATTTTGGGGGCGTCACATTTGGTGCCTCCATCCTAGCTGAACTTGTCTTCGGTGAACTACAAAATCGGGCTAGGTGACCTTCTCTTCCACAATTATAACATGCTTTGGACTGCATCGCACAGTTTGGACTGATGTGTCCCTCTCCTCCGCATTTGAAGCATATGATAGGTGGTCGTTCTCCTTCCTTAACAATGGGTGTTGGTGCTGACGTCTTTCCATCATTGTTGAATCTCCTCTTCTTGAAATGTCCATTATTATTGTTTTGGCCCTGATTACCACCGAAGTGGTTACCATTTCTGGCATGTTGATTCCCTCCACGCTTGTTGTCACCGCTTCGATGACTGCTCTCACTGGTATTATTATTTTACCGGCTATTCTCCTTTGATTGCGTTGACTCATTATCGCACTCTACTAACTGAGCCCTATTTACAACATCTGAATACAAACACAGTTTATGAGAAATAAGATGTTGACATATCTCAGGTTTCAAACCTCGCAAAAACATTCGCGGCATTCGCTCTTTATTATCCACCAAGTGGGATGCAAACTGGGATAACTCAGTAAATTTAGCCTCATACTTCAACACGGTCATATTATTTTGCTCCAGCTTGATAAACTCCACCTCCTTCATATGACGAATACTCTCGAAAAAAGTACTTGTCGTTGAATAGCTCTTGGAACTTCTCCCAAGACATCTTGAGTGCGTCAGGCAAGGTACATTTTATAGATTCCCACCAGTAATCTGCCTCTTCGCGCAACATGAAGGTGGCGAAGGGAACCTTTTGTTCCTTGGAGCATCCCAAGACATCAAATATCTTGGTGATCTGCTTTATCCATGCTTCCGCCTTAAGTGGTTTTGGCTCTCCTATAAACTCCGGTGGTCCCAGCTCCTTGAACTGTTTAGCAGTGACCGTCCGAGAGTTTCCAGTGTTTCCACCTACATTTTGGACAGGAGCCGCTCTCGCCTGATGTTGTACGAATTGCATAAAGCCTCTGAACAGTCCATCATTCATCATTTGGTCAGTGTTGTTGTTTGCATGAGGATTGTCGCCTTTCTGATGCACATTCTCCTGATTATTGATATGTGGAGACTCAATGGTCTCTTGTGCTCTATTGCTATTTTCAACATTCTCGGATGTCATTTTCAAATACTGCCACAAAACAAAGGTTCATTAACATATAACATATTATCCATATACTTTGACCGACCAATTAAATACCAAATAAACTTAGGTTGGTCATACTAGTGAAGGAATTCCCCGTCTCTCCCCTCCTAGTTCTAGTCTCACATCTTAGCCAGGGATCATATCCCTAAGCTCTGATACCAACTGTGATGCCCCCAAAATTAGGTATACATCACCCATCTTAGGTCACCAGATACATGGTACAGAATTCAAATAAAACTTAATTATACAACTGTCGTGTACATTACGACAAAACATAACTGTGAGTTTGAATACAATTATTGTCTACTAGAGATTATACAAACTCAAAAGGAGTCCTCATTACAATTATTGCCACACTATTTAACAGAATAGTGAGGACTACTAATACTATCATCTGGTCCATCATTCCGTTCCCCGACTCGTCCTACCTATATTCTCATTTCCTGAAGAGAACAGTGAAAGAAAGGGTGAGCTCAACTATCCCAGTAAGAAATATTATGACTAAGATAATGCAAAATAAATTATCATTAGCCTTCAACAGTGTTAAACTGATAAAATATAATCAACATCAAGTTTAACTGCAGCGGAACAAGCAATCCATTAGAAGGGTCAAGTAGAGAATAAAATCTACTATCTTCTATGATTTAAAAGGTTTTTCAACACTGTTATCGCTGGGACTCAGCCTAATAAAATAATCCACATCATCGAATCACCCCTGCACTACGGCCAAGGATATTCTTTAGTATCACGACCACAATTATCTATGCACTACGGGCCAAGAATATTTGTGTATTCATTAATGGTCACGATCATGCCAACAACTGTCCATCAATGCACTACGGGCTAATGAGGACTTTTACCACATCATTTGTAACATTACGGTCATGATTATACCGAATAATCACTGGTCATAATCATACCAAGTCCATCTATGCACTACAGGCCACAGATGACTTTCAACATTTTATAAACATGAGGATGATGACAATGATATAAGAATTCAATAAAACAAGTTCAAGAATTAATTTATCTAAGAACTGATAACATCCAAATTGTCAACATGACACTGCTTTGTAGAGTAAAATTCAAGAATGCTCAGAAGAATATTTCCATGAAAAGATACTGGATGAAGCGCAAATATCAAGGATATTCCACTAATTTCATGGAGTATAGAAGTCAAAGTTTTAACCAACTGAGTATAATAAAGAATGGAATAACAAAAGAAATCACCATGCATGCGATAGATCGCACAGGCAGGTTATTCCAACAGAATACTAAATAATGGAACCAGGTCTGGCGTAAAACGCACAGACAGGATATTTCGACAGAATAATAAATAATGAAACAAGGTCCGGCGTAAAACGCACAGATAGGATATTCCAACAGAATAATAATAAAGACGGAACCAGATCCGGTGTAAAACACACAGACAGGATGTTCCAATAGAATAATAGAAGAATGTCACCAAGTATAGGGTAGACCGCGTATACAGGTTATTCCAACATAATAATAAATAATGGAAAAATAGAAGTTCTCTTCATGAATACAAAAGAAATAATACCCCTTACGAGTACAACAAATAATATCCCTTACCGCTTTAAAGAATAACTGAAATAAAGAAGTAGTTAATTAGCAGAATACTTTTCTTCTTTCTCTCTATAATTTCTCTCTCTAGAGTTCAGTGAATTCGTAAGAAAATAATGAAGGAATGAGCTTCTATTTATAGAAAAATGGAATGCATAGTAACTAATTCATGAACGGTCCAGATTGATTTACTTTAATCTGACGGTCCATATTTAAAGAAAAATCTTTTAAATAAAATATAATATATTCTATTTATAGAATAACTTTAATAAAGTATTCTGTTTTATATAAAAAGATGTTTCTGTTTTATTGCGTTAATAATACGAATAGAACAAAACTTCATTATCGCTAAATAATTCATATTATTAATTGACAATATTTGAATCAAACTGAGTAACTTCTCACATAAGTATTAATAATCAATACCGTGTGCGACTATGCAACTACACGTATTACTGTACTTTTACTATCGAGTAGTTCAACAGTATCAACAATAAAACTTCCGCCGTTATTTTTAATAAAATATTTTTTGTCGTTTTCTCAATCCGACAATAATTCCGTTGTGGGGTCCACCAATGATTGTGTCGTCGTACGAATATTCCCTGTTAAAACTAATATTCCTCGACCAATAAAATATTTTATAATAACTTGCTTACTTTGTAAAATTTATAAATATTACCCCCAACTATAATATTATATCAATTTTACTCTATAATATTCAAAAATAATATTTATAAAAAATTTATCATTATTCAAAAAGTTGGGGTTTTACAAGCAATATGAAGAGAGAGATCGCGGAGTTTATCTCGAGGTGTTTAACTTGTCAACATGTAAAGGCGGAGCATCAAGTGTCAAAGGGTCCATTGCGACCACTTGAGATTCCGAAATGGAAGTGAGAACACATTACTATGGATTTCGTCACTGGTCTTCCCAAGGTTTCTCAAAGCATAGATGTGATTTGGGTTATTGTTGATAGATTAACCAAGTTTGGTTATTTCTTGCCGATACAGGAGACTTATTCCCTTGAACATCTTGCTCGTATGTACGTGAATGAGATTATGAGATTGCATGGCATGCCAGTATTCATAGTTTCAGATCGTGACCCAAGATTCACTTCACAATTTTGGGTTAGCTTGTAGAAAGCTATGGGCACGGATTTACGATTCAGTTTGGCATACCATCCTCAAACGTACGGGCAATCAGAAAGGACTATTTAAACTCTTGAAGTTTTATTAAGACTTCGTGTCCTAGATTTCAAAGGAAGTTAGGATAACTACTTGTCATTGGTGGAATTCTACTACAACAACAGTTATCAAGCAAGTATAGGCATGGCTCCATTCGAGGCGTTGTATGGAAGAAAATGTCGTTCTCCAGTATGCTGGGACGAGGTGGGTGAAGCAATGTTCTTGGGACCAAAATTGGTACGCATAACTACAGAAAAGATCCAAACGATTCGACAACGTATACAAACGGCACAAGATCGACAAAAGAGTTATGTGGATCTTTATCTAAAGGACGTGGAATTTAATATTGGGGATTATGTATTGTTACGTATTACTCCATGGAAGGGAGTTACAAGATTTGAAAAGAGAGAAAAGCTCAATCCAAGATTTATTGGTCCATTTGAGATTCTTGACCGAATAGGAAATGTGGCGTATAGACTCGCATTACCTCCAAGCATGTCCCGTGTTAATAATATTTTCCACATATTTATGCTTCATAAATATGTGAAAGATCTGAACCACATTATTGAGTTAGAACCAGACGAGATAGCAGTAGATTTAACGACGAGGAGGTACCTGTTAAGATATTGGATAGGAAAGAGCATGTCCTACGCACCAAGGTTATACCACAAGTTAAGGTTTTGTGAAAGAACCATGCTATTGAAGAAATGACTTGGGAGTTAGAATCAGAAATGAAAGTGAGGTATCCTCACCTTTTCGAAACACCAGGTACGTATGTCAATTTCGTGGATAAAATTTTATAAGGAGGGGAGGTTGTAAGACCCTAATTTTTTTATAAATAAAATCATATTTCCTCTAATTATTATTTTGAATAATAAGGTGTTAATTTGATATAATATTTTGGTTATGGGTGAAATGTGTAAATTTTTCAAAATAAGCAATTGGTTATAAAATATTTATTGTTGTTGGGGAATATTCGTTTGGTCGTGGAATATTCTTATTGTCGGGGAATATTCGTATGATGGCGCAGCCATTTGTGGGCCCCATAATAAAAAACGGTCGGATAAAGAAAATGACAAGTTTGTTACAAATAACGGCGTAGTTGTTACCGTTAACACTGTTGGAATACCTGGTGGTTAAAGTATAGTAATACGCGTGGTTGCACAGTAGCACACGGTATTGAACAGTATTGTTAGATTATTGATTCTTATGTAAGAAGGCACTACTCAATAATTGTTATAGTAATTACTGTTCAATATTTTATTTTATTGATTCAATAATTGTTACATTGATATTTTATATTATTGTTGTTTCAATAATTGTCACTACACAGTATCTCCATTATCAGATCAATAATTCATATTATTTTGAATAATATTATTAGATAGCGTTGTTGGCAATGCCTAAGAAAGTTCTGTCTAAGGAGAGATTAGGTCACCTAATTGCGCGCCAGTAAGGAGAAATATTTATCGGAAAGTCCCCTCTTTCCTAGGTACGACTTGATTGTCATAATTATGATTCTATAATATTATTTGTGAATAATTAATTATTGATTTATATGATAAGAAAATATTTATTATTATGTAGATATAAATGAAGGAATTAATGTTGAGGTCTTTTATCAGTATTTTGTCAGAATGAAGGTATTAAAAATCTTCCGTATGTAGATTTCGAACATTTTTTGATTGGAATTTGGAAAAACTTTCTTCTATAAAGTTGTAGAGAATTAAATTTCCTATGGAATAGGTATGAGACTCAAATTTTTCTGATAAAAGGGCTATTTATTATGAATTATTGAAGTTATTGATTAATTTTTAAATTTAAAATATTTTGGAAATTTTCTAGAATGGGTGGACCCCACTTTTAGTTGGTGAGAAATGTGCTGAAATTTTATTTCAAAAGTGGTGGACTTGAATAATAGCAGGTGAAAGCCATCAGGTAGCAGGTTAGTCTGCTTTGGCGTTTTGGCGTTTTCCTATAAATAGGGTGCTCAGTTAGAATTGAAAATCACACCAGAATCATAAGCTTTCTCTCTCTATATTATCGAGTGTATTTTTGTGAGTATTTAGATACTTTGAGAGTTGTTATTCAGTACAAGTTTTTCTCAGCCATATACCTGATATTTTAGCTTGAAGTACTGTTGTTTTGAGGTAAGGGATGTTATTTTCTTCGTAAATGATATTTTTCTTTCAATGTCATTATGTCGAAATATTGATATGAGTTTTATTGTGGAATTTCTACATTTTTATGTCGGGGTTACTATTCACATATACGGCACTATTCACAAAAAAATAAAAGTTTCTCTTCTTTGTCCAAGATGTCTAGTATGGTTACTATCTTTGATTGTATCCATGTTATGATCTTTATTCTTGAATTTTACTCCACTATAGTTTATTATAGATTATTTTTGAACTTGGATAAATTGTAGTACGAATCCCTAATATTTGTCCTTTTGTCTCACTGGATTCATTTTCTTTAAGATATTTTTCATCATCCTCAGTCCTAAATGATAATATTTTTGAATATCTTTGGCCTATAGTGCAAAGATGAATGATTAACTGATGAATACCTTTGGCCCGTAGTGCAAAGATGAACAGGTGTTGAGATGAACATGACCAACTGGTGAATACAAATGAATATCTTTGGCCTGTAGTGCAAAGATGAATATTTGATTCAAGATGTATATTGATTGATGTTACAGAGATAAAATATTGATGATGGACTTTTAAATCTTAGAAAATAGAAGAATTCATTCTCTACTTGAATCTTCTAATGGATTGTTGTTTCCGCTGCAGTTGTTGATCTAAAACTTGTTGTTAATTATATTTTATCAAATTTTTCCCTGTTGAAGACTAATGATAATTTGTTGTATATTATCTTAGTCATAATATTTTTTACTGAGCTAGTTGAGCTCACCCTTTTCTTTTTTGTTCTATTTTTCTTCTCAGGAGGTGAGAATATAGCGGGAACTAGTCGGGGTGTGGAGTAATGTTTCCAGTCAGTTGTTTTAACAGTCCTCACTATTTTGTAAAATAGTATTTTAATAATTGTAATGAGGACTCCTTTTGAGTTTGAATACTGTCTATTAGACAATATTTGTATTTAAACTCAGTATATGTGTTGTCGTATTTTGCACAACAATGGTATTAATAAAGTTGTATTTCTTTCTGTACCATGTATTTGGCGACTCAGAATGGGTGATGTATACATATTTTGAGGGCGTCACAATCTCTCAATGCACTAACCCCGTATTAACTTAAATCCACAATTTAGATAGAATTAAGTTAAACACCTTAATTAACTAACTCACTATATCTCTATGGAAATTACAATCAAAGAAGGGTTAAGACCAAGTTCTCTATTCGATTACATGCGATGTTAAGCATATCTCTATCCTAACATTCATCAAGATTACATTCATTCACAGAATTCAAAAACACATGCTATATTAACTAAGTCTAGACTCATATTTCCTTTCTCGAATCCATACAATTCCACAAAGAATTGTTGATCAGGCAACTCATAAATTCAAGCATAAATTAATTTAGATAAACTGAATAATAGCTTATTAAACTGAAAATCAAAGATTACATAACCATTGTTCCACTTAAAGATCCGTCATAAGCCCAAAAAGTACTTAGTTCATCATCAATGAAATAAAAATTGAATTGATTAAAGATATCATCCTTCCAATTACAAATATAAACTAAAAGAAAAGAATAAATCCAGAACCACCCTTTTTCTCAGCCCAATTCGCAATTGATACGAAAATTCTTCAATTATCTTCACTCCAATGCTTGCTCTAAAAATCTGTCTTCTAGCTCTCTTAATTGCCTTGTGTCAATCTCCCCCAAAATCTTGTTATTAGATGTAATATAACTAGCTAAGATATGCATTTCGACTGAAAATCCATGCCATTATGAATCCTAAGCCAACACAAACACTTAAGCTCTATGATTGCAGCATTAGGAACCAACTAGGACTGTTCTGCCCTGTACGCCCCGCCCCGGCGGGGGTGTTAGCTTGAAAAAGGCCCGCCCCGACGGGCATGCACACTGTCTTCTGGGTTTGGACCCCCCTACCCCCGTGGGGGTGTAAGGCATAAAAAGGCCCGCCCCGACGGGCTAGGCTTCTGACTTTTGATATCCTTAAGCTTAAAAACTTGCTAAGTTTTTGCCACAATTGCATCCTTTTTGATCACTTGCCACACCACCAAACCTACACACAAAATAACAATAAACAAGTAAAAATTAACAATAAACTTAATGAATTAACACCAACTAAGTTTGAATTAGGAACCAATTCGTGGTATAAAACCCACTTATCAAAATCCCCCAAACTTAAAATGTGCTAGTCCTTGAGCACAAAACAAACTAACATGCTATGCAATGCAATCCAATAATATGTAATGCATCTAACCTATATGCCTACTAATCCGACAGTCATCATATACTCAAAATTAATCCTCCGGCCACAGAGAAATCAAGCAAACACTACAACACTTAATATCGAAACCAGTCAATAACTTCTTATCAATCCTCGAATCTTAAACCGTTATTATTGGTATAGTGTGTGTGTGTGCTCAATATTCATGCTAACTGATGCAATTGTAAATTTAATACATAACAAATCTCTTAGAAGGCATCATACAGTGTAAACTCAAAAATTTCAAAAACATGCGAAATCCAAATAAAATCAAACATTCACCAAGATTAGGGGTCCGAATAGGGTACTTATGCTTTCTTTTTCATTCACGGGGGCTCTTTGCTCTTATCTCCCGTCTCTTTTTTTTTTGTTTTTTAAGATAGATGGTTGGTGAGTGCGTTTTACGCTCCATCTCACGCCTGTGTTTATAGGGAGTATGTTTCGCATTTCTTCTCAACCCACCACAAGACTCAACTAGAACATTATTTTTTTTTCTTATTTTTTAGCTTATATACCCCACTTTTTCCCCCAAAACTTAGGTTCCTGCTTAATTCATCGTCTTTACTACCTATCCTTGTCATTCTTTCATTTAAACTAGCATATTCCTTTAGAAAATCCTTATGTATCAATTTGAACTAATCAGTCCACATAAGTGTTATTGACGTGCAAACCTTTTTATACCAGTGTCAAACATGCAAAAGATTCAATTCATAACTCAAAATTACATCATAGTTCTAATATTGGGTATTGTATTTGTCTACTTAATCCCAATCTCATCATTGGCCAAAATAAAATGAACTACAACAATTGCTGGACATATGCAATATAACACAATGCATAACTAAATGATTTTTATTTTTTTATTTTTTTATATGGTAAACATAACATGATTGCAAACAAAATAAGATTATTTACAATCCTAAGCTACTATGTAACTACATGACTACATGAATGCAAACATTTAATAATCCTAAAACTAAACATGAAATAACATATGCAAACCTAACTAATGACATTAAACATGCAAACATAAAATGCAAACACGAAACTAAATCCCCTAAACTTGAAAACTATAATGTCCTCATTGTATAGATAAAGCAATGAATGTATGAGGACTTCCCTGTACTCACTTAAGTCTGGGGTGGTGGTGGGTGTTCTTCTTCATCAGAGTCACTTGGTGGGAACCTTGGCATTGGGATTGGCTACTAGTATGGGAATTGTGCATTGGGATTGAAGCTCTGGAGCATCGCATTCAATGAAGCGAAGGACATATTCATAGCCTCGAACATGTGGTCCTGCCTCGCTGCTAGTCTCCACATTTCTCTTCGTGCCTCCTTGTTATGCTCATCCACTTGACGTTGAAGGCTCAGGAATTGAGGGCTAGATATGATTTTGGGTTGTGGTGTCGCCTCGATTCTTTGCTCTCCCATCGTCGCATCCTCCTAAAACTCGTCATCATCCGAGGTGTCTTCAGCGTTAGCCTCGTCCTCCAAAGTTGAGGGAAATACAAAGCCTACTCCTCTAGGATGTGACTTACCCCCTGCCCACACCACATACCATGCAATCATTCTTAAATCTAGTGTCTGAAGCGGCAACTGGGTGGTCTCATCATCGGACCATCTAACTCCTGCTTGCCTACACAATCCACAAATGAGTGATGGGTGTGGCAAGTCGCCCGAGAAATGTCCTCGTAAGCATCGTCGAATTAAAAAACTGATTATAGCCCCTATGTCAATGATGAAATCTTGTACAATTGCATATAAGAGTAATGCCTTTTCTTTGGTCACATCAGATGTGTGTGTGGATGGAAATAGCTTGGCACACAAGAATGAGTACCATATCTTCCCATATCTGCTGAGATCCTTACTATGAAAAACAGTGCCTCCTTTTTGACCTTTGATCCATGTGGTTCCTGGCTTTGTTATTTCCTTCAGAATAGTCTCAAAATCAGGATCGTTGTCACGTAAGTGAGCATACTGGTAATGTCTCGGCACTCGTAACTGGTAGTATATGTTGATAGTGTCGGCACTAAAAGGAACTAGCCTACCCCACACAAAAGCATTGAAAGGGGCCTTATCTTCGGCGTTAGCATAAAATTCTTTGACCACACTCACAACTGCGGCCTCGGGCTCTTTCGTAAACTTATTCCAATCCTTCTGATATATTTGTTGCATCATTTCACCGTCGACATGGCCCGATGCCAACCCCCGCTCCGGTGTGAGTGCTTTTGTCACCATGTAGTCGTAACGGTCGGCGGCATCGGCACTTATGATTTTTTGCCAGTAAAATGTCCATGTAGGTGGTGTGGCCCCGAAACTCACTCCACGTTGCCTTTTTGATGCCGGTTTAGGTGCCATTGAATTAGAATTGGAGAACTTCAACAATGAATGCCCCCAAACTTCACTCAAGCAAATTATCGAACACTTGGTATGCAAAATGAGTAATACCCCCATACTTAGTGATTTGGCTTCAACTATGGTGATTGAAAGTGAAGAATTGGAAAATAACTTACTCACTCTCAGTGTATCTCCAAATTGGCTGAAAAATTTCGCTCAAACTCTAACCCTTGACTCTCTGACTTGGTTGGAATGTATATGGTTGGCTTAGGTTGTGAGAGGAAGCTTTTATAGAGATAATATAAGATATAAAGTTATGGGGTGAAGTCGTGGGCAAGTATGTTAATGTAGTGGAGTGATCGAGATGTATTTGCCAAAATGTGGGTGGAGAATGGGTTGAAGATGTATGGGAGTGGGGTGTCAATTGGGGAAGAAGTGGAAGTAATGTAAACGTGATGTAACTGCCGAATCAAATTGGTTCATATTCTGGACCCCCGCCCCGGCGGGGGGTATTACGCCTAAAAGGCCCGCTCCGGCTGGCATACGTTCTGTTAATTTAATAAGGACCCCCGCCCCGGCGGGGGTGTAAAGCTTGTATAGGCTCGCCCCGGCGGGGGTGTGGTCTGCTAAAATACTCTGTTTTGTTCATTCTTTCCATCCAATTCCACTCCATGATATTGTTAAGTGCCTGAAATACCATTAATCATAAATGTGAGTAGATTTTGAGCAATTTTAAGCATGGTGATAAGATTATCTAGAAAATTCAACTAAGTAATTAGTTAATGAACTTATTCTATATTACTAATTATTTTAAACTATAATTTGACGAACATGAATAAAAATATGAAGAATAAAAGTACAATTGGGTTGCCTCCCAATTAGCGCTTGATTTTAAGTCGTTCAGCCTGACTACTCCCTGTTTGTGGCGCATCAGCAAGTGTGATTGCGATGACATCCCAATTGGAGTCGCCACCCCAATAATGTTTCAACTGTTGACCATTGACCTTGAACATCTCTAATGGATTCCTACTGTATAGTTCAACGGTGCCATGTGAGAAAACTCTTTTGATGGTAAATGGACTCGACCACCTTAATTTTAGCTTCCTTGGGAACAACCTCAACCTTGAGTTGAACAATAGTACTGATTGCCCTGGCTCGAACGCTCTTTGCATGATTTTCTTGTTGTGCCATTTCTTGACTTTTTCTTTGTATAACTTAGAGTTCTCGTAAGCTTGAAGTCAAAATTCATCGAGCTCATTTAACTGAAGTATTCTCTTTCACCCACAGCTGCTTGATCGAAGTTAAGTTTCTGGATTGCCAAGTAGGCTTTATGTTGTAACTCCACAGGTAGGTGACATGTTTTCCCGTAGACCAACTGATATGGTGACATACCAATTGGTGTTTTGTACGTAGTCCTATAAGCCCATAGTGCATCGTCCAATCTGAGAGCCCAGTCTTTTTTGTTCGGGTTTACCACCTTCTCTAAGATTTTCTTCACCTCCCTGTTTGACACCTCAGCTTGCCCACTTGTTTGGGGATGATACGTCGTTGCTACCTTATGGTTGACCCAATATTTTTCCATAAGAGCTGTAAATGATCTATTGCAGAAGTGACTACCTTCATCACTTATAATAGCTCTTGGCGTGCCAAATCTTGTAAAAAAATTCTTATACAAGAATTTAAGAACCACCTTGGCATCATTCGTTGGTAGTGCTATGGCTTCAACCCATTTCGATACATAGTCAACTGCAAGCAAGATGTACTGATTGTTGAACGAGGAAGGTAATGGCCCCATAAAATTCATTCCTCATACATCAAAAATCTCAACTTCTAAGATTGTTTATAGTGGCATCTCATTCCTTTTCGATATGTTGCCCACCCTTTGACATCTATCACAGCTTTTTACGAACTGGTGGGCATCTTTAAATAATGTAGGCCAATAGAACCCGACTTGAAGTACTTTTGTCGCTATTCTCTCACTACCATAATGTCCTCCATATGCAGATGAGTGACATTCGTGCAATATGTTCTTCACTTCGCTGTAGGGTACACACCTCCTAATCATCTTGTCGACGCACTGTTTAAATAGGTATGACTCATCCCACATATACCACTTGACGTCATGAAGGAATTTTTTTTCTGATGTCATGTAAAATCTGGTGGAAGGATGTTGCTCACTAGATTGTTAGCAAAATCCGCGTACCATGGAAATTTCTTATTGATCCCAAATAGCTGCTCGTCCAGAAATGATTCATTAATTACACATTTGTCCTCTTCCTTTTTACCCTGATTTTCCAGCCTTGACAAATGATCTGTAACTTAATTCTCCGTCTCCTTTCGATCTTTTATTTCCAAATCAAATTCTTGTAGGAGAAGTATCCATCTGATATGTCGTGGCTTAGCATCTTTCTTTGAGATTAAGTATTGAATGGTCGAGTGGTCTGTGTAAACTACTACCTTTGTCCCGATTAAATATGCCCAAAATTTATCGAAAGCATATACTACTGCAAGTAATTCCTTTTCCATAGTTGTGTAATTCATTTGGGACTCCGTAAGGGTCTTACTTGCATAATATATGGCGTGAAATACTTTCTCTCGGCGTTGACCCAAGATAGCCCCAACCGCATAGTCATTTGCATCATACATTAACTCAAAAGACATATTCCAATCCGATGCGATGATAACTGGAGCTATAGTCAATTTCTTTTTCAATAGCTCGAATGCCAACTTACAATCCTCATCAATCTTAAAAACTGAATCCTTCTCTAAAAGACTGCACAATAGATTTGCAATTTTAGAGAAGTCTTTTATAAATCTCCTGTAGAACCTGGCATGTCCTAGAAAGCTGCGAATTCCCTTAACTGAAGTTGGTGGTGGAAGCTTTTCAATCATTTCCAGTTTTGCTTTATCAACCTCTAATCCTTTAGCCGAGACCTTGTGCCCCAAAATTATTCCTTCTTCAACCATGAAATGACACTTTTCCCAGTTAAGTACCAAATTTATTTTTGTGCATCTCTGTAAAACCATCACTAAATTCTCTAGACAAGCATCAAAATCTTCCCCATAGACAGAAAAGTCATCCATGAAGACTTCCACATTTTTCTCCACTATGTCTGAGAAGATGGCCATCACACACCGTTAGAAGGTAGCGAGGTGCATTATACAAGCCAAATGATATTCTCCTGAATGTGAATGTGCCGTATGGGCACGTGAAAGTAGTCTTCTCTTGATCTTTAGGAGTAATGTGTGACGCCCCCAAAATAGGTCCATTCCACCCAACCCATTCTGAGTCGCCAAATACATGGTACAGAAATAACTACAACTTTATTAATATAATTGTCGTGCAAAATACGACAACACTTAAGTGTGAGTTTAAAATACAACTATTGTCTTCTAGACAATATCCACACTTAAATATGTTCTCATAACAATTATTGATACTTTATTTTATAAAAATGGTGAGGACTACTAAAACATCTTTCTAGAACCATCATTCTATATCCCGACTAGTACTCGCTACATTCTCGCCTCCTGAGAAGAAAAATGGAACAAAAAGGAAAAGGGTGAGCTCAACTAGCCCAGTAAAGAACATTATGACTAAGATAATATAGAACAAATTATCGTTAGTCTTCAACAGGGAAAAATCTAATAGAATACAATAGACAACAAATTTTAAATCAATATTCGCAGCGAAAATAATAATTCATTAGAAGAGTTAAGTAGAGAATGAAATCTACTATCTTCAATGATTTTAAAAGTCCATCATCAATATTTCAAATATTCATCTTTGCACTATAGGCCAAAGATATTCATCAGTTGGTCATGTTCATCTCAACACCTGTTCATCTTTGCACTACGGGCCAAAGATATTCATCAAAAAATCATTAATCTTTGCACTACAGGCCAAAGATATTCAGTAATATCATCATTTAGGACTGAGGATGATGAAAAATATATTTTAAAGAAAACGAATCCAGTGAGACAAAATAACAAATAGTTAGGATTCGTAATTCGGTTTATCCATGTTTAAAAATACTCCATAATAAACTATTGTGGAGCAGAATTCAAAAATGAAGATCAAAACATAGATTCAATCAAAGATAGGAACCATAACAAATAATCTTGGACACAGAAAAGAATATTTAATTTTTCTGTGAATAGTATCGTATTTGTGAATAGTGTCGTATACGTGAATAGTAACCCCATCACTAAATGGTAGAAATTCCACAAGAAAAACCATCATACTTCGTGAATAGTATCTCGTGAATAGTAACTCATGAATAGTAACTCGTGAATAGTAACTCATAAATAGTAACTCGTGAATAGTAACACATGAATAGTAATCCCGACATGGAAAGATAAGAATTTAATAATAAAATTCATACCAATATTTCGGTATAATGATATTGAAAGAAATAATATCATTTATAAAAAAATAGCATCCCTAACCTCGAAAAGACAGTACTTCTGATTGGAATACTAGATATAGTGCTGAAGGGAACTTGCACCGTATTGCAACACTCAAAGTATCAAAATACTCACAAGAATACGCTAGATAATATAGAGAGAGAAAGACAGAGAAAATTTCAGTTTCTGGCGTGATTTTTAATTCTAACCTAAGCACCCTATTTATAGGAAAATACTTATAGAACACTAAAGTAAAAAATCTAATAAAATATTAATATATTTATAAAATTTTCCTTAGCCCACCTTGACCATCTGAATTCAGCCACCAAATAATGACAAAAACCAAAAAAAAATGTTTTTGTAATTAAAAATAATTAAAACTTTCAAAAATCAATTATTTCAGAACTACGGAACTTCAATAATTCATAATAAATAGCCCTTTTATCAGAAAAATTCGAACCATATATTTTTTCCATAGAAAATTTTATTATCTACAACTTTGCAGAAGAAAAGTTTTTCAAATTCCAACCAGAAATTGAACGAAATCCACAAACGGACGATTTTACAAGCTATAATCAAATTTCAGTCAAGAAATGGGGTCCACCGACACACAAAATATGTGTTAATTATTTAATGCAACAAAAATACTCTTTCTCCTCATATACTCATATATTCCACATTCATTATAAAAATATCACCATTATTATATTATTAAAATATAATAATATATTTAAATGAATTATTTTATCAGAAAAGATAAAATATTAATTTTCAACAATTGTCACATTAAAAATTTTCTCCATCTATATCCACATGCAATGAATATTTTTCTCATCATATAAATCAATAATTAATTATTTCTAAATAATATTACAGAATCACAATACTGACAATCAGGTAGTTCCCAGGAAAGAGGGGGCTTTCCAATAAGGATCTCTCCTTACTGGCGCGCAATTAGGCGACCAAACCTCTCCTTAGACAGAACTTTCTAGACATTACCAATAATGTTATCTAATAATTTTATTCAGATAATATGAATTATTGCTCCGATAATAGAAAATACTGTGTAGTGACAATTATTGAAACAACAATAATATAAAATATCAACGTAGCAATTATTGAGTCAATAAAATAAAATATTGAACAGTAATTACTGTAACAATTATTGAGTAGTGCCTTCTTACGTGAGAATCAATAATTGGTGCAATACCGTGTGCTACTATGCAACAACGCGTATTACTGTGTTTTAACCACTGGGTATTCCAACAAAATTAACGGTAACAACTACGCCGTTATTTATAAACAACTTATACTTGTCATTTTCTTCATCCAATCGCTTTCTGTTATGGGGCCCACAAAAGGATGCGCCGTCGTATGAATATTCCCCGATAGCAATAATATTCCACGACCAAATAAATATTCTCCGACAACAATGAATATTTTATAACCACTTGCTTATTTAAAAATATTTGCGCATTTTACCCATAACTAACCGCATTAATCAAATAAACCCCTACTATTTCAATATAATAAATAAAGGAAATTCCATTTTATTAAAAAAAATTGGGGTCTTACACAATGACTATCTGATTATATCCCGAATACCCATCCAATAAGTAGTAGTACTCGTGTCCTGCTAATCTGTCCAACATCTGATCGATAAAAAGCAGAGGAAAGTGGTCTTTGCGGGTTGCCTTATTCAACTTCCTGTAGTCCATGCAAACCCTCCAACCAGTCACTGTCCTTGTCGAAATTAGCTCATTGTCATCATTTTGTACCACGGTCATTCCTCCCTTTTTCGGCACACATTGAACCGGACTGACCCACTTACTGTCTGAAATTGGGTAGATGATTCCCGCATCCAACCATTTTAGGATTTCTTTCTTCACTACTTCTTTCATGATTGGGTTCAGCTGTCTCTGTTGCTCCACTGCCGGCTTTGCATCCTCTTCCATCAAAATTTTATGCATGCAAAAGGATGGGCTGATTCCCTTGATATCTGCAATTGTCTATCCTAAAGCTGATTTGTGTTCTCTAAGCACTCTCAGCAACTTATTTTCCTGCAATTCGTTAAGTGCAGCATAAATAATAACAGGTAAAGAATTAGAATTGCCTAAATATGCATAGCTGAGGTGTTTAGGGAGTGGCTTAAGCTCGAGCGTAGGTGGCTCCTCCAATGAAGGTTTCATCTTTGTTATGGCTCTTTCCTCCATGTGCAACGGTTCAAATAGTGCTTTGAATCTACTAACTCGTGGCAAGGAGTCTAGCATCTGCAAGTAATCCACAAACTCGGGATCATCTAAATCTTCATCTCCCAATAATGTTGCTTCCAATGGATCGTTAGCCAAACTTCTAACCATATCTTCGCTGATTATCTAATCAATGGCATCCTTCCTGAAACACTCCTTTTCATCTGTGGGGAATTTCATGGTCTTGAAAATAGTGAACTTTACTTCCTGATCTTGGACCCTCATAGTTAGTTCACCTTTTTGCACATCGATGAGAGCCCTTCCCGTAGCCAAGAACGGTCTCCCTAGGATGATTGGGATATTTTTATCTTCCTCAAAATCCAGAATTATGAAGTCCGCGGGGAATATAAATTTGTCAACCTTGACCAAAATGTCCTCCACAATGCCTCTTGGGTACGTAACTGACCTATCTGCCAACTGCAACGAAATTTTCGTAGGCTTTGGAGCTGGCAAACCCAATTCTGTATAAACTAATAATGGCATAAGGTTCGCACTTTCCCCCAAATCACATAAACACTTGTTGAACGTCATGTTCCCAATTGTGCACTGAATAGTAAAACTCCCCGAACATTTCAACTTTGGTGGCAACTTTTGCTGTAAAACTGCACTTCACTCCTCTGTTAATGCCACTATTTCAAAATCTTCCAATTTCTTTTTCCTGGACAAAATCCCTTTCATTAATTTAGTATAACTTGGCATCTGCTCAAGGGCTTTAGCCAACGGAATATTAATCTGAAGTTTCTTAAAAATTTCTAAAAATTTAGTGAATTGCTTATCCAATTTCTGTTTTTGAACTCTTTGCTGAAAAGGTGGGGGAGGATAAACAACCGATTCGTTAACTGTCTTGCTCTTTTCCACTTGCTTTTCTTCCACTTGTCTGTCCTCAACCACTTTATTTTCATTTTCTTTATCATCTTTTTTTACAGCCAAATTTTCTGTTTTCTGACCCTCAAGCTGTTTTCCACTTCTCAACATAATTGCCTGACATTGCTCGTGATTACCTTTCGGATTTTTCTCTGTATCACTCGGTAATGTTCCTTGAGGCCTGTTATTCAATGCAAGAGCTATCTGTCCCATCTGATTTTCTAAATTCTTGATGGCTATTTCTTGTGATTTCATGGCGATTGCTTGGTTTTTCATGGCTACCTTGTTGCTTGTTATGTACTTTGATAACAGCTCCTCTAAATCTGATTTCCACTCTTGATGTTGAACTGGTTGTTGTTGTTGATTCTGAAATCCTGGGGGATAAGATGGTCGTGGAGCTTGCTGATGCTGATTATTACTCCACGAAAAATTAGGATAATTCTTATTCCCCGGATTGTATGTATTCTAGTATGTATTCTGTGGAATTCTATTGTAGCTACCCAAAAATTGCACTGACACTGGGTTAATTGCACATTGATCTGTAGGATTTTCACCCGCGCACAATTCACAAATAACTGCAACTTGTTGTGTCTTTACCCCCAACCAAACATCAAACTTCTTAGAGAGCACTGAAATCTGCGCTATTATTGCCGTCACTCCATCTACCTCTAACACCCCAGCTGCCATAGGGTGTGTCATTCTTGCCGTGGGCCACTGATAATTGTTAGTTGCCATTGTCTCTATCAATTGATACGCCTCCTCATAATTCTTTTCCATAAAAGCTCCACCCAAAGCTGCATCAATATTGGTCCTGAAATTCCTATGTAATCCATTGTAAATTGTGTTCATCTGCAACCACTTAGGTAATCCTTGATGTGGGCATTTTCTGAGCAACTCTTTGTATCCCTCCCATGCCTCGTACAATGATTTCCCATGTTGTTGTTCAAACATAGTAATCTCATTTCTCATATTTGCAGTCTTCGCTGGCGGAAAAGATTTTACTGGAAATTTTTGAGCCAGATCATCCCATGTAGTTATTGATCCCGATGGTAGAGAGTGTAACCAACTCTTCGCCTTGTCCCGCAGAGTGAATGGGAATAAGCGAAGTCTGAATACGTCATCCGACACCCCATTGTATTTGAAAGTGTCGCATATCTCTAAAAAGCTGATCAAATGTTCATTCGGATCATCATTTGCAAGTCCCCAAACTGAACCGAGTTTTGGATCATCTGAATAGTCCCAGGCTTAATCTCAAATGTGTTCGCAGCTATTGCAGGCCTGGTGATACTCGACTGCAGCTCAGTCACCTTGGGTATAGCAAAGTCCCTCAATGCTTTCTGGTCTTCGGCAGCCATTGCTTCTTCTTTTTTAGAGCTTTCGAAGTCTTCTCGTGTCTCCTTGATCCACTTACTTAACCTTTGAAAGCGTCTCTCAATGTCGTCCTTAAAAGGAAGTAACTCTGGATTTTTGGATCGAGTTTGCATAAACCAACTTCAAAAACCTGAAAATAGACGAACAAAACAAAAATAAAATTGTTTAAGTAAAACTGGACTAATTAAACTGATATCACAAAATATTAAAATCTATACTAATCTTCCCCGACAACGGCGCCAAAAACTTGTTGGGTAATTTCTAACTACGCACAACATGCAAGTATACGTGGTTAACAAGTAATATAATAGTAAGTCGAGTATCGTTCCCACAGAAAATTTAGCAAGAAATTAACTCCCACAATTACCAGTTTCCTATTAATCCTAATTTTACTAAACTAGCCAAATTAATGATTAAAATTATTAAAAACTAAAATTATTAAAAATACTAAGATCACAAAGCAATCACAAATCTCAAAAATTGAATTTCTAAACAAATATTGGAGAATTAGGCTTACAACTTCACCCAAAGCTTCACTATGATTATTATCCTTTATTCCAATTTAATTTACTATCCCAGTTTATTAATCAAGAACACGAAAGTAGAATTAGCCATCTCTCGATGCACTAACCCCGTATTAACTTAAATCCACAATTTAGATAGAATTAAGTTAAACACCTTAATTAACTAACTCACAATATCTCTATGTGAATTACAATCAAAGTAGGGTTAAGACCAAGTTCTCTATTCAATTACACGCGATGTTAAGCATATCTCTACCCTAACATTCATCAAGATTACATTCATTCACAGAATTCAAAAACACATGCTATATTAAATAAGTCTAAACTCGTATTTTCTCTATCGAATCCATACAAGTCCACAAAGAATTGTTGATCAGGCAACTCATAAATTCAAGCATAAATTAATATAGATAAACTGAATAATAGATTATTAAACTGAAAATCAAAGATTACATAACCATTGTTCCACTTAAAGATCCGTCATAAGCCTAAAAAGTACTTAGTTCATCATTAATGAAATAAAAACTGAATTGATTAAAGATATCATCCTTCCAATTACAAATATAAACTAAAAGAAAATAATAAATACAGAACCACCCTTTTCCTCAGCCCAATTCGCAATTGATACGAAAATTCTTCAATTATCTTCACTCCAATACTTGCTCCAAAAATCTGTCTTCTAGCTCTCTTAATTGCCTTGTGTCAATCTCCCCCCAAATCTTGTTATTAGATGTAATATAACTAGCTAAGATATGCATTTCTACTGCAAATCCACGCCATTATGAATCCTAAGCCAATACAAAACACTTAAGCTCTATGATTGCAGCATTAGGAACCAACTAGGAGTGCGCTGCCCCGTACCCCCCGCCCCGGCGGGGGTGTTAGCTTGAAAAAGACCCGCCCCGGCGGGCATGCACACTGTCTTCTGGGTTTGGACCCCCCTCCCCACCCCGGTGGGGGTGTAAGGCATAAAAAGGCCCGCCCCGGCGGGCTAGGCTTCTGACTTCTGATCTCCTTAAGCCCAAAAACTTGCTAAGTTTTTGCCACAATTGCATCCTTTTTTATCACTTGCCACACCACCAAACCTACACACAAAATAACAATAAACAAGTAAAAATAAACAATAAACTTAATGAATTAACACCAACTAAGTTTGAATTAAGAACCGATTCGTGTGTATAAAACTCACTTATCACTAGGGCGTTATTCGAAAAATCAAAAAAATGTAAAAGCATTTTTTTGCATGAATAGTATTTTTACGTCTTTTTCTGAAAAATTTTATTTTCTTATATGAAACCCAAATTCATAAATTCTAACACGTAAACACATTGTAGGTCATAAAATTGACCTTTAAACACATAACACAAAACAATATTCATAAAATCTCATATTATTCAATAATATTAAAAAACTAATTACAAGGTTAAGTATAAATGTTCGATCGTTATAGGTTTAAGGTGTAGTTCAATAGGATTGTAAAAAACTATGTAATTCCTCAGGCCACCGTCCCTTAGCCTCATCCAATCTCCTCTTAATACCATTCATCAGAGTCCAATTCTTTACTTCCACCGACCATTCGACTGAGGTCGGTCAATTAAAACTGTAGAATGATGAATATTTAAATCTTTAAGGAGTTAATCAAACTTGGATCCAACAAATTGAAGACCATTTTCTGACATCATAGCAATAGGGATGCCAAACCAAAAAACCACCGACTCCTTAAAAAATTGTATACAATCTTATTCGGTAATCATCCGAAGCGGTTTGGCCTTCACCGACTCGGTCATGTAATCAATTACCACAATCACGATCGCTAATTGATCCTTTGCTTCGGGAGTGGACACTACAAATGGAATTGGGGACAAAACTGACGATAACTCCTCTGGGGGCTGATGTGGGATCGGACTATTACGTTGAAATTTTACACATTTTTTCTCAAAGTCATTCACATCCTAGAACATGGTTGGCTAATAGTATCCCTGCCTTATCAAGTTGTAAGCTAATGAATTGGCTCACGTATGATCCCCACACCCCCTCATGTACCTCTCGAAGAACATAAGTCACCTCAAAAGGCACCAGACACTTCAATAAAGGAGAAGAATAAATTCGGCCATAAAGATCTCCGTCAATCAAACAAAAGTACAAACTCTGATGCTTTATTTTCTTGGCCAACATCAAATTCGTAGGCAACTTCCCTTCAATAAGATAGTCTAGATAAGATGTAAGCCAATAGCTCGACCTTTCTATCCCCATAACCACCGTTTTTAGAATGCTTGGTTCATCCAAAGCTTCTAAGTATATCGACCCACTGAAAGAGCTAACATCAGTCGTGGCCAATTTTGACAAGGCATCGTCCACTATATTATTCGATTGATCCACCACTGGAAAAAATAAGAGCTAAAATAGTGTAGCAGACTCTTAACTTCAAATAGATACTTGTTCATTCTTACCCCCGAGCCTCATACTCACCTTGTAATTGTTTAACAACTAATTGGGAGTCACTACAAATGACTAAATAGCGAAACTCCAGACTCCGTGCAAACCATAAACATGCAAGGATAGCTTTATGCTCGGCCTCATTATTGGTTGCCTTGAACTAGAACCAAATTGTATGTTGTACCTTAAACCCTTTAGGACTAGTTAGTATAACTCCAACCCCACTTAAGTTAACTGTCAAAGATCTGTCCACATAAAGCATCCATGAAGAGTGCAGAAATTCCCCCTAGATATAAGGTGTGCTTCATTCTCTGAATAAGTTGGTGGGTCAGGCTAGGTGAACGAACACTAACCTACAAAGTCCACCAACACATGCCCCTTTACCACTGTCCACAAGTGATACTCCAAGGTGAATTGGTTAAGCTCTATAGCCCAAACACCCAACCTTCTTGAAACATCTGGCACTGTCTTCAACGGTTGATCGGCATAGACAATAATTACATGATCCTAAAAGTAATGTTGAATCTTCTGACTAACAATGATCAAAGTGTAAGTAAAAATTTTCTAAGTTCAGATATCGAGTCTCTACATCTCGGAGGGCATGACTTACATAATATATCAAATATTGCTTACCCCTCGATTCCTGAACCAGAACAACCCCAACTACTAAGGAGCTTGAAGACAAATACAAGTACAAAGGTTCCAAAGGTACTTATATCATCAATAATGGTGTCGAGGATAGATACTTCTTTATCCCTTGGAATGCATCCTTACACTCTAAAGTCCACTAGAAGGTCTTTTCATTCTTCGGTCCCTTCAACGTGCCAAATAAGGGCAAGTAACGTTCTGTCGATCGGGACATGAATCATCAAAGTGTCGATATCCATCTCGTCAATATCTGAACATCCTTAGAGGTTTACGGCGACCTCATATCTAATGCAGCCCTTATCCTTTTAGGGTTGGCATTAATCCCCCTTTTACTCACTAAATATTCGAGGAACTTCCCTGACCCAAGACCGAAGGTACACTTAACTAGATTCGGACGCATATTATGGTCTCAGATGGTTTAAAATTATTCCTCCAAATCATTCTAATGATTCTGAACCATCGTGCTTTTGATGATCATATCATCCATGTACACCTCTATATTTCTTCTGATCTTCTTTTGAAACACCTTATTCATCATACGTTAATAAGTCGCCCTTACGTTAACCAATCCGAAGGGCATCTTATTATAGGCATAGATTTCCTGATGGGTGATAAACGATGTCTTTGGGATATCCTCCTTATACATCAAAATTTTATTATATCCCGAAAAAACATCGAGGAAACTTAAGAGAACATAACCTGATGTTGCATCAATCAACTAGTCTATATGTGGAAGTGGATAGAAGTTCTTTGGGCACGCCTTGTTAAAATCAATATAATCTATGCACACCCACCATTTACCATTTTGCTTGTGGGCTAAGACCACATTAGCCAACCACTCGAGGTAGTCAATCTCTAATATAATATCAGCATCAAGTAACTTGGCAATCTTTTCGTCTATTATCTTTTTCCTTTTCGGAGCTAAAATACTTTACTTTTGTAGAACAAGCTTTCGATCCGAATCCACACTAAGCCAATAGACGGTGACTGACTCATCAATTCCTAACATATCACTAGTTATCAATGCAAAAATATCAGCATACGATCGGAACAACTCAATTAAACCAGATCGGCTCGCCAATCCCGATCCCGATCTTCACTACCTTCTCTTTATTTCCCTGGATAAGCTCCACATCCTTCATTTTTTCAACTAGCATAACCAGGGGTTCGTTTACACCTTTTATAAAGAGTTCTACCTCAATTACCATTATTTATTTCTGCTTACTAACCCCAATCATTGATGATGTAAGTGTTGGTTTGTAGAAACAAGACATACATACAATCATATTGTAATAAGAGCGAAAGCATAGCAAAAATGGAATTTAAAATTTTTCTGCAATCCCAAGAATCACCTTATGCAATATTATTAATCGAGGAAGGATAAAGATATAACTCAAAGATGATGCAACCCTTTGATCTAATCTTTAAGTTCCAATCCTTTGCTCCTCCGTGCTTCTCTAATGTCTCGGATCAAGCGTTCGCTACAGAAGTGTGCAACGCTCTAAAATTGATCTACCAAGAGTATATTGATTGAATAAGTGAATTTAGGTTGTACAAGACCTTGAGTGGCTAACCCTAATTTTCTATCCTAGCTCTTTAGGGTTTTGAGAATACTTGCAAAAAGATGTACTTGCATTAGTCTATCTCACAATAAGACCCCTCTTATTTATAAACTAACCATCCCTCCTAAACCTTTTAGGACTTAGGGTTTTAATTTAATTCACAATCTAATTAGGAACTAAATAATAATAATAAATAAGAAGACTCCTCTTATTAATTTATAATTAGTATTTCTCCAAATATTTAATTATAAATATTAAGTCATTAATTTATTTCACTAATAAATTAAATACACTTCATTTATTATTATTAAGAAAATCCCTTTTAAAATTATATTTCTCTTTTTATGGTGTAACCCTTTAGGTTCAATATTAAGCCGGTAGTAGAATAAATAAATTAGAATCATTCTAATATTATTTATAATGAAATAAACTCCTTTAACAAGTTTGTGTTCGTGGAAAAGCTTGGTGTTCGTGAACATAGTTTATGTCCGCGAACAAACTTATGTTCGACTTGTTCGCGAACTGTTCGATTATGTTCGCGAACAGTTCGCAAACACCAAATCAAATGATCCGAACTCGTACACAGATGTTGGTTCGATCAAGTTACTCGAACATGTTCGAGTTCG
Source organism: Panax notoginseng (assembly GCA_016801055.1). Classification (NCBI taxonomy): domain Eukaryota; kingdom Viridiplantae; phylum Streptophyta; class Magnoliopsida; order Apiales; family Araliaceae; genus Panax; species Panax notoginseng. Next base: position 47,513,838 of record CM029015.1, read on the forward strand.
ACTAAAAGTGCTCGAGTTTGATTCGAGTTCGACAGAGTTAGGTTCGGTTCGTTTATAGCTCTACCAAAAAATCACATCCTAACACGTGCATAACTAGTTGTTAATATAATAATTGTCGCTAAATGTGTATGGGAGAATCGAATAAAAGGTGTAATGGAGGGGAGTTTTGTTCTCAGGGACCGAAGCTAGAGATTGAAACTGATCATATTTATTCAAAAAAAAAAAAGAGTTGTTGTAGCGATTGCTACAATTTGAAGGTGGCTTACTTAATGTGCAAGAACTGATAAAGTCAAGACAATAGTTTGTTTTAATATTCATAAAGACAACTTTTTCTATGTGCATTTACATACAAAGTAGTACATAGCCCTTACAATAAGTGAATAGAGGAAACTGAAAGTAAAAGGAATTATGTCCGTGTCTATTGCCTTGAACAAGGTTCCTAATATACAACCATGATCAATGTAATTCTAGGCTAGGATAATTACAATTACAAGATATTAGTTGCTACAAATTAGGAGAGCTAACTATACAAAAGATATGGTCAATCAATCTAAAAGATAGTTATGAAAATTAACTTAATTAAATTTATATTCTATCACATCCCCACAGTCTTAGCGGGAGGTGGTCGGACGCTGAGACTGGTTCAAAAATCATCAAATAATACGAGCGGAAGCCCTTTTGTAAAAATATCTGCGAGTTGAGAACGAGACGGGACATGGAGGACACGCACCTCTCCTTTTTGTACCTTTTCACTGACAAAGTGGATGTCCAATTCAATATGTTTAGTGCGCTAATGTTGAACTGGATTCCCGGATAAATATATCGCACTAATATTATCACAGTAGACCAAAGTTGCCTTTTGGATAGGACAATGAAGTTCATGAAGAAGATTCCTAATCCAACAAGACTCAGAGACAACGTTAGCGACACCCCTATATTCAGCTTCGGCACTAGACTTGGATATTGTAAGTTGTCGCTTAGAAAACCAAGAAATGAGATTATATCCGAGAAACACACAATAACCCGAGGTGGACCGTCTAGTATCAGGACATCCACCCCAATCTGCATCTGTATATGACAAGATAGAGTGAATCGAAGACGTATACAAGTGCATACCATAATCAATCGTACCTTGTACATAACGAAGAATGCGTTTCAAAGACTGCATGTGTTCAATTTTCAGAGCATGCTTAAATAGGCAGACCTGTTGGACTGCATAAGAAATATCTGGCCATGTGAAAGTAAGATATTGCAGAGCACTAGCCAATCGACGATATTTCGTAGGATTATCATAAGGGTCACCCGATTTTGTACTTAGCTTCCCCTGAGTGTTGACGGATGTGGGGCAAGGTTTGCAAGCAGTCATTCCTGCCCTCTCTAATATCTCTTCGGCATATTTTTGTTGAGAGAGAAAAAGGCCATTTTTGGTACGAGTGACAGCAATACCCAAAAAATAACTCAATTGACCCAGATCTTTCATAGCAAATTCTGCACTGAGAAGAGAGATAATAGAACATCGAAGAGCATCTGAAGAAGCTATGAGTATAATGTCATCAACATACAATAAAATATATGCAATGTCAGTCCTACGACAATAAATGAAAAGTGAGTGATCTGATTTACTGTGAGTAAAACCAATAGTAGCAACAAAATCAGCATACCGTTGATACCAGGCATGGGGAGCTTGTTTAAGACCATAAAGAGATTTACGTAATAGACAAACATGATCAGGATGAGTGGGGTCTTTAAACCCTATAGGTTGGTGCATGTAAACAGTCTCATTCAAGTTCCTGTGCAAAAATGCATTCTTAACATCTAGCTGATGAATAGGCTAATATTTGGACAATGCAATGCTAAGAACTGTTCGAATAGTTGCCGGTTTTACAATCGGGCTAAATGTCTCTTCACAGTCAATTCCTTCTCGTTGCGACCAGCCATCACCTACAAGACGGTCTTTATACCTCTCAAAAGAACCATCAGATTTCTTTTTATGACTAAAAATCCACATGGACCGAATTATATTCACATGAAATGGACGAGATACTAAGTCCCACGTCTTATTTTTATTTAGAGCATTATATTCATCTAACATAGCAGATTTCCAATTTGGGTCATTAAGTGCACTCACCAGGTTTCGAGGGATAGGGGAGATTTTAGGAGTTTCGGCACTTAAGGCATGGCGGTATTTTTGGTTTGGCGTGAAGATGCCATGTTGACTACAAGAAGTCATTCACTAGGCTGATGGTTGGTAGTGAGGTATGGGCTGCGGAGGGGGGACTGCTGGGCTTGGAGAAGAGGGCGCTCTTTGTGGGGAAAGGGCAGCCTGCAAAGGAGACATTGTGAGCACAGGAGACTGGGCTGGAGAAGGAGATTGAGGGAGTTGATTGTGTTGGTTTTAGGCGTCATTTTGATGCAAGTTGTGAATTTGCAATGGAGACAAACATCCTCTATAAAAATCATATGTATAAGTATTTGGAGTATCGATTGTTGAAAATGGAAATTGAGTTTCATCAAAATGCACATGACGTGAAATGATAATTTTTCGAGCTGACAAATCATAACACTTGTACCCCCTATGATTGGAAGGATAGCCTAAAAAGACACACGGAGTTGAACGAGCTTGGAGTTTATGAAATTTGGTGGATGGAAAGAGTGGGAAGCATTAACACCCGAAAACCAGAAGATGAGAATAGGAAGGATGCGTTTGATAAAGATTTTGTGTAGGAGATTTGTAGCCTAAAACCTTTGTGAGAAGGATGTTTAGAAGGTAGGTAGCCATTTGTAAAGCGTGGTGCCAAAAGGAGGGAGGCATAGATGAATGTGCAAGCAGAGTACGGACAATATTATTTATGGATTTTATTTTTCATTACGCTTTTCCGTTTTGAGGAGAAGTGCGAGGACACAAAAAATGGAATGACATGCTATTTTGTTCACAAAATTTATGAAAGGGGTCATTATCGTACTCACGACCATGATCACACTAAAATGATTTTATTTCTCTTTCAAATTGAGTTTTTATGAATGCTCAAAAAGAAAGAAAAATGTTGTGAACCAGTGATTTTTGAGACAAAGGAAAAGTCCACAAAAAATTAGTATAATCATCAAGAAATAATGCATAATAACGATGGCCGGATGAGCTAAGAATAGGTGACGTCCATAAATCGCTATAACCAATATCAAAAGGCATAGTAGTGAAAGATAAAGAATCATAAAAAGGCAATTTAACAAACTTCCCAAGGGGATAAGATGAACAACGAAAGTTACGGGCTTTATTACAACTAATAAAATTGTTTTTGCGAAGATTACTAAAAATTACATCTCCCGGATGACCTAGACGGGAGTGCCAAATACTAGGAGGAAGGATTGTAAATGCAGAAGGTGCTGAAGATGAAATAGCCCAATTTTTTATGGTGAAAGGGTAGAGCTCTCCCGTGCTCTCACATCTCAGAAGTTTGCTCCCCATCTGTAGGTCCTTCACAGAAAATCCAAATGGGTCAAATTCAACGGAAACCATATTATCGTTAGTAAATTTACGTACCAAAATAAGGTTTTTAATCAGGTTAGGAGCATGTAAAACATTTTTGAGGTGTAATGGTGGATTTGTTTTGGTAAGGGAGGTATTACCATAACCACGAATTGGAATCATACTACCGTTACCAACAATTATTCCATTAGTTTTGCTCAAATTAAAATAAGACGTGCATGAGAGTACCTGGATTAGCGGTCATGTGAGACGTCGCTCCAGTGTCCATATACCAATTTTCGTCTGGCTGGTTCAAAGAGAGAGTGTGCATTGCTTGATCAATGTCAGTTGGAGCATAAACACTTGGATCCGGAGTTGCGGTGTAGAACGATTGAGAAGGACGAGCACCTAAGACACCCTGCTGCCTTGCCGCCATTGATGGACGGACACCCCAAGGGGTGGTGGGATAAGGACACGGTGGGGTGGCCCACGGCTGAGGGACCCACCCGGCCCAAGGTGGGAAATTCCAGGCCTGTCGCTGCTGCTGTGGAGGTCGCTGCTGGTTGCGATTGTCGCCACCACGACCACCGCGGGTCTGATGGTTGCATTGGTTGTTTCCACCATGATTTTTGTCATTGTTCTTCCTACCCTTATTGTGTGAAAACCTGTTCCGACCCGTCTCCTGTTGCTATCCATTATTGTTCAAATTATCAGTTTTGGAATTCATGAAAAGAGCAGAGGTCGAACCTGATTCGAGCTTGGCTCGTTCGGCCTTGGTGGTTTCATCCAGAAGCAGCATCGACCGTACTTGAGCGAACGTCGGTAGAGGTTTCATGTTCTGAACCACCGTCACAAAACCGTCATATACCTCGGTCAAGCCAGTGAGAAGAAGCAGCACCATTCTTTGGTCAGAGACATTGGCGCCGACATTGGCCAACTGATCGGCCAGCACCTTGAGGCGGCGAGTGAACACCTGTGCATCAGGAAAGTCACACAAATTAGTGGTTGCGAACTCTGTCTCTAGGTGGATGGCCCGAGAAATCTTATTATCCTGGAATAATTTCGCCAAACGGTTCCGAGCATCAGCAGCCGTGTCATCGGGATCAATTATGGTGTTAAGGAGATCCTCGGAGATGGTTCCATAAATCCATTGACGAACAATGTTGTCAATGCGATCCCAATGAGCCTTCTTGGCCAGAAGTGCAGCCTCGATTTTTGTAGAAGCCAGAGTTATCGCCTTATCAGTGACCGGTGGTGGCACGATGTGCTCGTAGGTGAGCGTGGCTTTAGCATGGATTGTGAATAAAGTCTTCCAATTAGTGTATTTGGCAGACTCGTAATCCAGTGTGAGGGGAATGGCTGTTTTGATGTTTGTTATGGTGGTGGCGGGATGAAACTTTTTAGCCATTGATGAAGAATAAGAGATGACGATGAAGAAGAAGAAGAAGAAGAAGAGGAAGATGAAGGAGGAGAGATTGCTTTTTTATGGCTCTGATACCATGAAAGTAAAAGGAATTCTGTCCGTATCTATTGCCTTGAACAAGGTTCCTAATATACAACCATGATCAACGTAATTCTAGGCTAGGATAATTACAATTACAAGATATTAGTTGCTACAAATTAGGAGAGCCAACTATACAAAAGATATGGTCAATCAATCTAAAAGATAATTATAAAAATTAACTTAAATAAATTTATATTCTATCAGAAACAACCAACTTCACTATAAATACAATAACTAGATTACATGGAAGTAGGAGATAGATTCCATCTCGCTAGATACGGGACCTTCTGCAGCAGTGACCGGGGGGCCAGCCGCCGCAGCAGAAATCGGAGCAGAAGCTGCACCTGAACTAAGAAGTTGACTCATTGCCATGCGTGGCATTGTTCTTTGTAACTTGCACAAATCAGGCAGAAACACTCATGTAGAAACAAAACTAACACCATTGTAATGATTCTGAACCATTCTCCCAAAACTAAGTTGTCGTAGAGATCCACAATATTGGGGCAGTTCTGGTAACATTTTGGCGTGCAAAGCTTTGCGGTGAACTTAGGCTCCATTAGGGAATCCGAGGAGATCCCAATAGACTTTCTATCGACTCCACAGGCGCTAACGCACTCGTCAGTATCAATTAATTCAACAAAATCTCTTACAATCACCTCTGAGGTCTTGCATTGGAATTCCATGCTACCATCTCTTAACATATTTGTCTCTAACAAGCATCGCTTTCTAGAAGACGCGACGGAAAAGGAGCACGTTCCAACAGGAAATTCCTCGCATATAATTTCACCTACATTAGATATCAAAGGAATCATTAATATGAACAGAAAAGGGTATATGTGGCATATGACATAGTCAAACTTGGTTATAGATCGAACCCCAAAATGACGTAATATTTGATACTAAAACAGTACTGCCCCCGTTTTTGTTTCTTTGACGTTTTAAATTTATGCACATAGATTAAGCAATATAATTAATTTTTTGTATGATTGACTAAATTGAGTGTAAACCCTAAACTTTGGGGACATCACCGAAGAAAGTCAGACTAGACTACTCTGGAGAAAGTCTCTGTAGACTTTGGGGACATCACCGAAGAGCGCTTGAACGAGATGATAGAGCTTCTGTATAATTTCCCGAAGAAAGAATGAAATTATGTACTCCTGACCAAGCAGGCGTGGTTATATGACCACAAATGTAACACCCCCTTCCCGAAAAGGAAAGAGAGATCACGTGCAAAGCGCAACAAATCTCAAAATAAGTAAACAAAGCACTAATAACTTCAAAATATTAATAATTGTGATCCCTTAATAAAGTACTAAATACAATTCTCTAACTAGAGTCAAAATAATCAAACTTAAAATCGAAACAACCTAAATGGTCAAAGGCAGCACTCTCATCACACTAGCCCTGAATCACCGCTGCAAACCTGCCGGAAGAAAAACACAGCATGCGTCAATTGCCCAGTACGGATATAATATACAAAAGATATAAAACTGATATACGAAAACAACTGAGACAAAATACTGAACAAAGCCTCAAGTATAAATACTGACGAAAATATAATCTCCAAAGATCTGAAAGAAATATATCTAAAGCAACGGAATTGACGAAACCAATAGACGAATAAAGAAATAACGAACTGAAGTAACTAACTCAATGAATTGAACTGAACAGAAACAAACAAAATTAATACAATAAAATAATAGGCTGAAACTAATGGTTGGGGTTATTTCATACCGATTGAGCTCAAAAATATATCTTGTCACACAGGCAAGTCAAACTAATGCCACACAGGCAACAAAAATAATGCCACATAGGCAAATCGCACATTGGACCGCGAATCCAAATATATGCAAATCGGATAGTGTGTTTAGAATAACATCACCAATTCGCAGAGCAGAAAACTAGGGTTAACCCATACGTCTCCCACAACAAAACACCAAATTGCCCACTTCCTCCGGAACCCAAAACAGAGACGCCGTGGACTAATCACACGCCACGGAAAGTGTCATGTCTCTCGTGCCAAGACGACATGCCTATAGTACCCCCACAGGTGGTTATAGCTAAGGTATACCCTATAGTATATTCTAACAAAAATATCATGTCACAACACATGCGACAAAAAACCAACAAAAGGGTTCTATATTTATATGTTGAACCAAATCAAATTATAGTCACAAGGTCTCAAAAAGAAGGTAGCAACATGTACCGCTCTACAATTATCAAAAATAAATAGTACTAAACATGATAATCTAATTCAGAGAGTACAAATACGAGTTATATATATCAACTCCAAAATGAAACTAATATATTTATTTCACAGGAAACAATTATGTGAAATAATAACAAAATTCGAACAAGCGACAAAACGAACAAATCAATTTTAACAAGAGTATCGCTGAAAGAGTACGGAATCCGTACCTTAAAATAGTACCAAAATAATTCACCAATTCCAAACGTCACCCGCTAGACTCCCTCAATTCGATCTAATTACATATAATAAAAATAAATGTAAGTATATTTATAAAAATATTATTCCCCTTTTTAACCCTTTAATTAACTTGACCAACCATATATATATAATCTTCATACTTTCCATTGAAAAAGCTATATATATATATATATATATATATATATATATATATATATATATATATATATATATATATATATATATATATATAATAGTAATGATATTACTACAATTCAATCCTTTTACTTTGATGCAAGACTTCTATATTGGAACAAGAATTAGATACTGACAATTCATAAAAAGCCATACCGAATAAGAAAGCTTCTCATTCAATTAAACAAAAAAAAATACTAGCAACTTACCAGTATGATCCAATTTATCAACTTCCCTTTGTTTTGCGGCTGCTGGGTTCTCCTCTTTTCTTTTCCAATTGTTTCGTATAGATATAATGAAGCACTTAGGTTTTGGTTTATTTATTAATACTCTTAATTTATTAGGATTTAAAATTAGACAAATATAATTTAGACTCAATTAATACAATCCTTTACTTATTGAAAGCCCAATTTTATCAAATTAATTTATCCACACTTATTAATATTTATTAGCCCATATTAATTAAATGATTAGTTTGACCCAATAAATAACAAAGTCCAAATAATATATTTTAAGAATATAAATTTAATATTATTTTTTATTTTTTTGGGATATTACAACAAACGTAAGTCCCGAACTACATTATTTGCATAAGCTTTCCAATTTCCATTAGCACTTATTCTGAATTATTATTCCTTCCTCTTTACAGTGTCTCTTATCAAACCAACATCAATTGACCGAAAGGATTTAGACAAATTCCTTTCGGGTAAATCTTCGCCGACCTCTACTGAACTCCCAGTTGAAGAACCTTCAACTTCAGAACCTCAGACCACTGAAGCCCAAACCACAGAGCCTACTCCTGACTAGGAATCTAACCAACCTTGCCCGAAAGCCCAAACAAGTTCCCCTACCAACCTTCAACGAAAGTCTCCTCGACATGCCTCTTGACGAAAGGACCCGAGTCCTTCGTATCAAAAAGAGGAAAACTCATATAACCCCTATCTCCACCGAAGAACTCTGAGTACCTCCCCCCGAAGCCAATCAACCGATAGTATTGATGATTGAAATCATCGTTTCTGAAGAAGAACTCGAAGAACAAGCTGAACCGACTTCTTTAGTCTCTCGCAAAAGAAAGCATCCCGACAATAGCCAAACAGTTCATCCACCTGAACCGACAACAACTCAACCCCCACCTCCTCCTGAACATCGCATGCCTTCTCCCCCACGACCTTCTTCATCTGAGACCAGGCCTGAAGCGGTGGCATCTCCCACTTTATGGCCTGAACTCAACGAGAATTTTCCCTTCCAACTCTACAACTCTTTCGTCCGTGACACCGATGATTATTGGCTAAGCAACAGCTCCATCATGGACTTGATCGATGAAGGAATGAAGTACCAGGCCAACTTGAGCTTAGCGAAACAGGTCAATGATGTCCAAGCTAAAGAAGAAAGACATCTGGCCAAACATCGTAAGCTTCAAGAGAAACTGCGAGCACTCAAGGAGCTAGGTCCACCTCTGACCGAAGACCTGTGTAAGGAGATACAAGAAGAGTACCGAAGATCAAAGGATCTAAACGATGAGATCGTACATATGTACTCTGAGGGATACGAAATCTGCCAAAGCAAAGGCAAGGCCAAACTCGTTGCCGCCAAGATAGACCCAACTCTGGTAGACTCTTCAGACGGCGAGGACGATGACGAAGCCTGAAGATGACTTTCCTTCCCCCTAGTTTTAAAACTTTCTTTAAAAATTTCAATCTTTTTTGTAAATAGTTAAATATCAATGAATGATTACCAATTTTATTCCTTATTACTCCTTTGTGATTATTTCTTGTCAATAATTCACCATTAATCAACTTGAAAAATGTACAAACTCTTTTTAAACTTACCTTAAACTGTTAGTCAATAATCAAGTAAATTATATAACAGATAAGATTAAGTAATAGCACAATCCGAACTTAACACTTAAATAAAATTAAGTAATAAAGTAATGCAATACTTATTCGTTACCGAAGTGGGAGACAGATCTACATCAATTCAATTCACCCTCAAATGGTCGAATGAGTCCACCCGAACCTCCTTACGCCATTTGAATTTTGTTTACCACGAAGGGCCTAATAAATTCCACCGAACAATGAATCTACCATCGAATGGTAGACAAGTCCACCCGAACCTCCTTACGCCCTTTGAATTTTGTTTACCATGAAGGGCCTAACAAATTCCACCGAACAATGAATCTACCATCGAGTGGTAGACAAGTCCACCCGAACCTCCTTACGCCATTTGAATTTTGTTTACCAAGAAGGGCCTAACAAATTCCATCGAACAATGAATTTACCATCAAATGGTAGACAAGTCCACCCGAACCTCCATGAATCTACCATCGAATGGTAGATAAGTCCACCAGAACCTCCTTACGCCCTTTGAATTTTGTTTACCACGAAGAGCCTAACAAATTCCACCAAATAATGAATCTACCATCGAATAGTAGACAAGTCCACACGAACCTCCTTACGCTATTTGAACCAAACATCAATGAACAGAACACCAATTGAGAAAAAAGAATCTTTTATTGATGATGATTCAAGTATTTACAGACTCTAGAAGACTGACACAGTCACTACTGAAAATACTTCCGAAGCCTATAGGCATGTCAAGTATTCTTGATTTCTGATCCATCTAATGCTCTCAACCGATAGGTCTCTGGCTTCGGTACTTCAATAACTTCATAAGGTCCTTCACAGTTCGGCATTAGCTTTCCCAAATTCTGAGGCATAGAAGCTTCGACCTCCCTAAGGATAAAATCCCCCACTTCAAATCTTCAAAGCTTTACCCCTTTGTTATAGTGTTTAGCTATACGTCGCTGATAGGCTACCAACTTTATCAAAGTTATCTCTCTGACTTCTTCCAGCAAGTCCATGTTGACCTTCAGCCCTTCCTCATTATATATCTCCTTAAACTGACTGACCCGAAGACTTTTAGATCCAATTTCCACTAGGACCAAGGCATCAGTACCATAAGCCAATCTGAAATCCGATAAGCCCATAACACGCTGAGCAGCTCCTTTGGCCATCTTTCCTTAGCCTCATCCAGTCTACGCTTGATCCCATTCAGAAGCGTTATGTTGGTTACCTCAACTTGCCCGTTAGACTGTGGATGAGCTACCGAAATCCTCTTGTGCTAGATCCCCAACTCCTTTAGAAATGCTTCAAACTTTGATCCCACAAACTGGCGTCCGTTATCTGAGATCACCACCTTAGGAATTCTAAAACGAAACACTATAGATTCCTTCAGAAACTTTAAACACTCATGTTCCGTTATCAACCTAAGTGGTTTTGCTTCCACCCATTTGGTCATATAATTAATTGTAACTATAACGAAACTGACCTGACCTTTAACTTTCGGCAATGGACCCAATATATCTACCCCCCAGACAGCAAAAGGTATATGAGATAAAATTGAGTATAGCTCTTCTGGTGACTGATGTGTGATTGGACTGTTGAGCTGACACTTCTGACACTTCTTTACATACTCAGTAGCTTCCTTAAAAATGTGTAGGCTAAAGACTTTGCAGCCATGTGGTCGCCACAGATACCTTCGTGAACCTCCCGAAGAGCATATTCAGCCTCTGAAGGAACTAAACACTTCAATAACGGAGATAAAAAAGCTCTTCGATAAAGATCTCCATCAATAAGCATAAAATTAGCACTTTTGTACTTCACTTTCTTAGCCATCATCTGATCCGAAGGAAGTACACCATCTGTCAGATATTCCAGATATGGAGTCATCCAGCAGTTAGAACGCTCGATAAACATTACTGACTCCTGCTACTAGGTTGTTGTAGAGTCTCCAAATACATGAATCCATCAAAAGTACTTGCATCCGTAGTGGCCAGCTTTGACAATGCATCGACAATGGAATTATCATTGCGTTCAATTCCTTGAAACTTATAGGAAAGGAAATAATGAAGTCGATCCTTTAACTCTTCTAGGTACTTGATCATTCTTGATCCTCAGGCTTCATACTCCCCTGATATTTGCTTGACGACCAACTAAGAGTCACTGTAAATGATTAATCTCTGAACTTCGAGATTCTTTGCCAGTCGTAACCCTGCTAGCACTGCTTCATATTCTGCCTCGTTGTTATTTGCTCTGAAACCCAAATCTGATAGCTTGCTGCACCTTGAATCCCTCCGGACTTGTCAAAATAATCCCTGCTCCACTGATATCCGAAGTAGAAGATCCATCTGCATACAGCGTCCATGAACTCTACTTTTGCTAAAGTACTGCAACTGCTTCGTCAGACTCTTCAGCCTCTCCCAAACTATCATTTGACCACAAAATCAGCCAAAGCTTGCCCTTTAATAGCCGTCCGGGGATGATATTTTATGAAAAATTGAGACAACTCCATCTTCCAAGCAGCAAGTCTTCCCAAAACTTCAGGTTTGCCCAAAACTTTTTTCAGAGGTTGATCTGTGTAAACTACTAACAATCGACCTTGAAAATATTGCCTAAGCTTTCGACTGGCTATTAGGGCAAACTTCTTAATGTTCGGGTACCTTGTTTTAGCATCCCTAAGGACATGGCTTACATTGTAAATCGGGTGCTGCTTACTCCCAACTTCACGCACCAATACTGCTCCTACTGCCAATGAACTAGTTGCTAAATACAAATACAATGGCTCAGCAGGAGCATGCTTCACCAACAAAGGCGCCGAAGATAGATACGTCTTTATTCCTTGGAAGGCGTCTTCACATTTTGAAGTCTACTGGAACATCTTTGCATTCTTAGCCCCTTTCAACGTATCAAAGAACGGCAAACATCTCTCTGCCGACTTAGACATGAACCTCCTCAAAGCTGCAATTCTTCCCATTAGACGTTGAACATCTTTAAAAGATTGAGGAGTCTTCATGTTTAGAATAGCCTGGATCTTTTCTAGATTTGCTTCGATACCCCGCTTGCTAACCAGATAACCCAGAAACTTACCTGCACCTAAACTGAAGGTACATTTAGTAGGATTTAGTTTCAGATTGTAATGACGAACTGTCTGGAAACACTCCTCTAAATCATCCAAATGCCCTTGCATTGTCATACTCTTAACAATCATATCGTCGACTTAGACCTCCATATTTCTCCCTAGCTGCCTTGTGAAGATGAAATTCATCATCCTTTGGTATGTGGCCCCCGCATTTATCAAACTAAATGGCATCTTTTTATAAGCATATACCGACCGATGCGTAATGAACGCCGTCTTTGGTATATCCTCTTTATACATAGAAATTTGGTGATAACCAGAAAATGCATCCATAAAGCTAAGCAAGGCATACCCTGAAGACGCATCGATGAGCTAAACAATGTGAGGTAATGGATAGAAGTCTTTCGGGCAAGCTTTATTCAACTCTGTGTAATCTATGCAAACTCGCTATTTCCCATTCTGCTTCTGCACCAGAACCACATTCGCCATCCACTCCGGGTAGTCAATCTCGAATATGAAATTGGCAGCAAAAAGCTTGGCTATTTCTTCATCTATAATCCTTTGTCGCTCTGGTGCAAATATCCGCATTTTTTGTCGAACTGGTTTCTTCGCTGGATCCACATATAGTCGATGCTCCGCAACCTTTCTGCTCACCCCAGGCATATCACTAGGTATCCAGGCGAAGATATCAGCATAGCATCGAAGTAGTTCTATTAGGTTCGTCCAAAGAGGTTTCGGCAGACCTGAACCTATCTTCACTATCTTATCCTTCTTACCAAAAATCAGCTCGAAATCCTCAGTTTCTCCATCCGGCATGACTAACGGTTCTGAACTGCTCTCCGTAAAGGGCTCTATCTCTATAGCCAATCTGTTTTTGCTTGCTAACCCCTACCCCCGAAGCAATCACAGCATTCCGATAACACCGCCTAGCCAAATCCAAATCCCCTACCACTTCACCAACTCCATTTGCTGTTGGGAACTTGATTTTGAAGTGAGGAATTGATGTTACTGCTTGGAGAGCAGTCAAGGTAGGTCTCCCCAATATGGCGTTGTAAGTCGAGTCTACATGCACAACATAAAATTTACACATTATCTCCACTTGTTGTGGAGTTGTACCAAAGATAACTGGTAACTCAATAGTCCATACCACTTTGACTGGATCATTGCTGAAACCATATAAAGGAGCCTTCTGCCCGATCTCCATCTTTCGCCCATCCAGATGTATCCTCTGATAAGCATGTGCGTATAGGATATCAACAGAAAACCCATTATCAATCATCATCCGTTTCATATCCACTGAACCCACTTGTGCAGTAATCACCAACGCTCCTTCAAAGGGTTCGATGGGCTTAGAAGGGTAATCCACGTCAGTAAAGAAAATTACCGTACCTGGATAAGGTCTGTCAGTCTTTGGGAGTGAACCCGCCACTGACATGATCGAATCCAAATATCCTCGTCGCTTTTTCCCGATAACCTTGCCAGAAGTACCCCCAGTGATAATATCAACCACATGTCTCGCTGGCTGATCAGGAGCTGGTAAGGCAGGTTGAACCGGTTGAGCTACCTGAACAAGTCTGCCATCCCTCTGCTGATCTCGTTGAGGTGCTCTTCCTGCCACATACTGAACCAACGCACCACTTTGAACACTCTTCTCAATGAACTCCTTTAAACTGCAACAATCATTTGTGCCAATAATGAAACTAATATATTACATAATAACAATATTATTGAACAAATATGTTATTATAATGAAACAAATATATTTAAATCCCATAATAACATAATATATTTAATAATATAAACTAATATATTACAGAAATATATTATTATAATGAAACTAATATATTTAAATCTCATAATAACATAATATATTTAATATTATAATAAAACTAATATATTACAGAATAATAGTGTTATTGAACAAATATGTTATTATTGTTAAGGGTATAATAGTCCAAACGATATTTTTTTTATCCAATCCTTTAATTAATCTTAGAAAAAAAAAACATAACATAGGATTATTTTAAATTATCCCTTGTATAATCTCATAAAAAATAAACATGTGACTAGGATTATTTAATCCTAGAATTATTAGTCTTGGTATTATAATCCCGGGATTATAATTCTTAAAAACAAACATGACCTTAATATACATAAAATAAATTAGCCATTTTAGTATTTATCCATTTTGCCTTAATTTTGTTATACATAATATTTATAAGATGGAATGTGTATAGTTAGCCAAATCTTAATCCTCAAATTCAATTGAACTACTTTATTAAACCTATTATATTTTTACTTAATAGCATTCTTTTTAATTTGTGGTATTTTATAATTTATACTTAAAATTTTGAGTTAGAGATTAAAGCACATACAATATTATTAGAAAACCTAAAAAAAATTATAAGTGGTAAACCTTCAAAATTTTAGAGATTAAAGCACATACAATATTATTAGAAAACCTAAAAAAAATTATAAGTGGTAAACCTTCTTGTTCGTGTATTTTTAGACAATATATGATTTAGCTTGCTATGTTATTAAGTATTATCCACAATATAGTTTAGGAGAACACTATTTCCACATGAGTTTTTGATATTTTCACATGGTCCTCTTTCATATGAAGGTAGGATCCACTTTCTTCTCAATGTGAGAGAAGACTACGTGAAAATATCAAAACTACATGTAGAATATCAATTTCCGTTTAGTTTATTGATCGTCTAATTTAAAAGATTTATTTTGACTTGAAATCAATTTTTACAAAAACTTAATATAAAATTCAAAAAAACAAAAAATAGAAAGTTATTTAGTCAATATATAAACTTTCAGATATTGTAAACTATATACTCTATTTTTTAAAAAAAAAAACTTTCAGCTAGTATAGACAAATGATAAATGTGTTAATTAATTGATTTTATCATTAATTAAAAACTGAAGAAGAGGTAGAAATCAAAAAAACTATACCCAACCATGACGGTTGGACCTTATAACTAAACCAAATCATTTGATATTTTGATTTGCTTATCACCCATGGCGGGTGAAGTTCTTCAACGATTACAAGTCGTAATATAAACAAGGGAATAAGACACTAAAACAACCGATGTGGGACTAAGATAGATTTGCCCTTGCATTTAAGCAATTTCTTCTTCACATTAATACACCACTTATGGTTATAATTCCGAGAAAATAAGTAAGTCATTAATGATACTCCCACCGTTCTTTTTTATTTGTCCTTTTAAAGAGTATAATTTGTTTCTTTTTTACTTGTTGTTTGTAGATTTTAAGAAAATATTAATGACTTAATTTCCTATATTATCTTTATATTAAATGCTCTCTCCGTTGCTTAATATAAATCATTTTAAAGAAAAGTTTTTGTCTCTTAATATAAGTCATTTTGAGAATTTTAATTAAGTATTAATTGATTAGTTTCCAATATTACCACAAATATTAAATATAATTTTGGTTCTCTCATTATTATTTGTTCAATAAATAATACTCTCTTTTTTTAATACAAGGGCAATATAGACAATTGATATTATATTTAATGATTTTCAATCATTTCCTTAATATTTGTGCACAAGTCTAAAACGAAGGAACAGAAATAGTATCAACTTATTTCTCTTTCATCATTTCCGATGAATTTTTGAATTATAGTACTCCATCCGTTCCTTAATATAAGTCGTTTTAGAGAAATATATTTGTTCCTTAATATAAATCATTTTAGAATTTCAAGTAAGCATTAATTGTTTAGTTTCCAATATTATCCCAAATATTAAATATAACTTTGGTTCTCTCACTATTTTCTGTCCAATAAATAATAATCTCTTATTCTAATACAAGGTTAATATAGACAATTGATATTATAGTTAATGCTATACAATCATTACCTTAATATTTGTGCATAACCCTAAAACGACCTATATGGAACGGAGGGAGTAGTATTGAGATTTTGTAATTATGTTAGTCAATGAGACAAAACATTAATTGTATTTCTTAATTTTTGTGTTTTTTAAAATGACAAGTAAAAAAAGGAATGGAGGTTGGAGGGTGGAGGGTGGAGGGTGGAGGGGAAAAAAGGAGGAAAGTTGCATACAAAAATTGATATTAACACAAGTTACATATACATGAGATTTGTTGATTCTTTTCTTTATGAAGATTAAAGCTTAAATAGGACATACTCAGATTATTTTTTCCCATATTAAAGTTTAAAGGCAAAATTTTGTTATTTGTTAACTTGGCATTAACTCAGCACGCATTAATTTGAAGACAATCATCATATAAAAATATGACACGACACGAATTCGCCTCACAAGACACGATTGACAACTCTAACTCAAACACTCCTCCCTACACACATCTTTCTCCTTTTTAAAGATTATTTTTTACCCCTTCAAATAAATCTTACCCCATTAAAGGAAGATCAAATCTATGCAATGATTATTATCTTTTTTTTTTCACTTTTATTTGCAAACTTAAGCATTTGAGAGTCCTCTAGAATTAAAAATCTGATTGCGTTTTTCGGGTCCTTATCCATTTGAAGGGTGATGGATCCATTCAAGGGCAAGGGTGGTTGACCACCCTTAAATTTTTCTAATTTTATGGTAGTATATTTTTTATGCATGATATTTATATACAAATATTCCTTCTGTTCTAAAATTAGACTACATTTTTAAAAGTGACAATTTTTTTATTTTAATTTTATTTTTTTAGATAAATTCTTAACATTTACTAGAAATGTAGTAGTGATAGTGTGATAGTATTCAATTTACCCAAAATATAGGTAACTTCACTTTATAGTCAAAATATATAAATGTATTTTTAATTTGAACGAAATAGAAAAACTAATACATCTTACTAATTTTGAAATGGGGAGAGCGTTAAAGTTAGTTAATTGAGTCGATTTATTTTCATTTTTATTTATTCAAAATAACTTAAAGCTGAATAATTTGATTCATTTATATCGTTGGTTGAGAACTTTTGGTTAATTTCTTGTAACTGTTAATTTTGTGAATTTTTTAGATTAAGTTGATTAAATATAAGAAACTGATAAATTCACAACAGAAAATGATATTTCCACATGAAACCCGTTGCTATAGATCTTACAGCGACGGAACTGTCGATATATATCTATAACGATACTTTTCATGTAAAAATATCAAAAAGTGTTGTGAAAATATCAATTTCCTAAATATATTATCATTTAATTTTCAATTTTTGTATGGTTTTAATAATTTATCAAATCAAAGAAATTTGTTTGTTGAATTTTCTGAATTAACCAAAAACATGACCCCACATTCTGTTAATGGTGTTTCAGACCATGAGTTCGCACTAGGCATGTACGACTGTACCTAGGGCTGTAAATGGTAATCAAAAAATTCGTATTCGTTCGCATCTGTATTAAAAAAACGGATATTATTCGTATTTGAAAAAAAATGAATATATGCGTATTTGGTTTAAAAGTGTCCGCAAATAAACGGATACGAATACGGATATAGGCGTATTTGTATTCGTTTAACATCTGACCGTAAATATATCTGACAGATAGCGAATATCCGAATTCGGATCCGTATCCGGAATTCGTATCCAAATAACTCATATATATATATATATATATATATATATATATATATATATATATATATATATATATATTATCATATAATAAGCAAAATAATTTTTTTAAAGTGGCATTCCATATAAAATAATTAGTTTTCACTATCATATGAAAATTATTTTAAAAATATATCATTTCACTTCAAAAAAGTAGGAAATAACACCTTTATTCTAATATTAATAAATTGCAGTAAATTGATTTAAGTACAGTTAATAGATTTTTACTATTATAAAGTTAAAATATCTAAAATGTATCATTTACAAAAAAAATTATATACTAGAAGAACAAAACAATAGTTATTAGCTTGTTATAAGGTTTTTTACTTTCAAAACTTACTTGCAATGTTGGGAGGCGAGAACAATGGATAATATTATTTTATTGTTAAAATGTGTTAAGTCCGAATTAAATTAGAATTAATCTAGAAGGGAGTTGAATAATTATTTCACGTTTATGATTTTTCGGATGGAGAAAGTATTTATCACTTTCGTTTGCCCAATTATTTAAAAATTAGAAATCCAAATATTTAAAGCAAATCCAAAGTAAATTTTGGATCAAGTTGGATTAACTAGTTGTCAATTGTCATGTATGCATTATAATTCGCACTCTTTGTAAGATCCCAATTTTTTATGAATAAAGATTTGATTTTCACTAAATGTTATTTATAATAAAGTGTGGATTTGATATAATGTTATAGTTGTGGGTAATATTTACAAATTTTGCAAAGTAAGTAAGTTGTCATAAAATATTCGTTTGGTCGGGGAATATTTATTTTATCAGGAAATATCCGTACGACGACACAATCATTGGTAGACTCCACTACGAAATTACTGTTGGATTTAGAAAGCGACAAAAATAACTTTTTTATAAAAATAAAGACATAACTTTTACTGTTAACTGTTGAAATACCCGGTGATAAAACTACAGTAGCACACGGTATTGCACAGTATCTCTGATTATTGATGCTTAAGTAAGAAGTCACTCAATTTATTCAATTATTGCCACAGTAGTTGTTGCATAGTATCTCATATTATTGATTCAATTATTGTCACAGTATTATCTGCACAATATTTTATATTATTAAATCAATAATTGAGATGACACCGTTATTCATATTATTATTTGCATTATTGACAATGTCTAGAAAGTTCTATCGAGAAAAGGGATTTGGTCATCTAATTGCGCGCCAATAAGGAGAAGTCCTTATCGGAAAGCCCCCTCTTTCCTATGAATATTCTGGTTGTTAATATTGTAAGTTATAATATTAATGATGAATAAAGATCGTGTTGATTAAAGATAAGAATAATAATTGATGAGTGGAAGATGTTTGTTCAATGTTGAGAAAGTTACTATATCCTAATTGGTACTTGAAGATCCCTTTGTCATAAAGAAGTGAGAGCATGTTGTTGTCAGTTTCATTCATTTATTTAACTTTTTCTCTTTGTTCATTCTTTAAACTAATTAGACGGTACAATTAGGGGTGTAAATAGATATATACGGATTCAGATATAGTAGTATCCGTATCTATTTATTTGTAGATATCTTTAAATTGAATACGAATAATATCCGCTTTTTTTCTGAATACGAATAATATTCGTTTTTTTTCCAATACGGATGCGGACGAATACGAATTTTTCGATTTCTATTTACAACCCTAACTATAACTAGAACAAAAATATAATGAGTTTTAAAATATAGTTTATTAATGAATGAATGTTAATTTATTTATTTTTAATAAATATTTAAATACAATAATCAGTGTTCTAAATTACAATTCAAATAAGTTTTCATCATTTTTGAAATCCTAAATTTCAAATGAATGCTCTACTTATTAATGTTTAGATGTCCATTTTATGTGTGTGGAGTAATATTGTAGTGTATATGAATATTTATAATTTAGACTAAAAGACATTTTGCACCCCAAATGTGACGCCCCCCAAAATAGGTCCACACAACCCATCTTTGGTCGCCAGATACACGGTACAGAATTCAAATACAAACTTCATTTATACAACTGTTGAACTGTCGTGTAAAATACGACAACAAATAAGCTGCGAGTTTTAATACAATATTGTCTCGTAGACAGTATCCAAATTCAAATTATTACAATGCCATATAAAATACACTAGTAAATATTTCAAGACCCCAAAGAAGAACGAGAAGATTACTATCATATTCATTCTAATGAGGTGCACTTTTGGCGCTTTTCAAGTCGGGTTCTCATCACCCTATTGTTGTTCACCAAAATTAATTATTAGGTGACGTATAATATACGACACACCCATCTTAGGTGCTCAATACAATTATATATTGCATGTCATGCAATTTTATAATGTATTGAGAAATTTCCACAATCTCGGACCATCACACTATTCCCCTGTTATCCCCGCTCGACCCAGCTACACTCTTAATAACTGAAAGGAATTGTGAAGCAAAAGGGTGAGCACAAATATCCCAGTAAAAAAATATTATGACTAAGATAATTAATTTATCAATAGCCTTCATCAGTACTAAATCAGATATTTAGAACATATGGTAGATGATAAAAGTTATCAACTATAATTGCAGTGGAATCAACAATCCATTAGAAGATTCAAGTAGAACATAATGTCTACTATCTTCTCCAAATTAAAAGTCTATCATTAATATTTCATTCCTGTAATACTCATCAACAATTCTTTGTTGTACCCAAGACAAAGAGAACTCCCATCATCTGTCTTCACCTGAACCACTAAAGATTATAGTTAAATTCACAATTCATATTTATAATTAGGTAAATCAACAGTCCATCTTTGCACTACGAGCCAAAGACATACAACTGTAAAACCAATAATCAATAGTCCATCTTTGCACGTAAGCCAAAAAAAAATTTTACCACATCATTTGTCTGCAAAATAAATAATCCAAATTACCGAATTATCCATGCACTACGGCCAAAGATATTCGTTAGTATCACATCCATGAATTATTCATGCACTACGGACCAAGGATATTCATTATTATCATATCCACGAATTATCCATGCACTACGGGCCAAAGATATTCGTTATTATCACATCCATGAATTATCTATGTACTACGGGCCAATGATATTCATTATTATCACATCCACGAATTATCCATGCACTACGGGCCAAGGATATTCATTATTATCACATCCACAAATTATCCATGCACTACGTGCCAAGGATATTTGTTATTATCACATCCACGAATTATCCATGCACTACGGGCTAAGGATATTCGTTATTATCACCAGTGATCATGATCATGCCAAATAATAATTTATCTTTGCACCCTTGGCCGAAGAGAACCCATGGCCATTATCATACCAACAACTGTCCATCAATGCACTACGGGCCAATGAGAAATTTTACCACATCATTTGTAACATTACATGTCATGATTATACCGATACATAATTCCTGGTCATAATCATACCAATCAACAGTCCATCTATGCACTACTGACTAAAGATGACTTTCATTACAATATAAGCATGAGGATGATGACAATGATATAAGCATTCAATTAAATGAGATCAATGATTAATTTTAAAGATTTTTAATTCAATTTATCCAGAGTTTAAGAATATCCAAATTGTCAATATGATACTACTTTGTGGAGTAAAATTCAAGAATAATATTCATGTATTGTAACGACCCTAAAATTCATACAATAATATTCTCCTTCTCGATCGTTAACAATATAACTTTAATCTATCTTTACATCATTATTCAATATTAAAATTATTAAAAATGCATAATATTTAAAACTTTTATACATTTCCTTCTGTATAGCCCTAAATCGTAACCTTTACATTACATCTCTTCGATTCAAATTTATATCATGAATCGTTACAATAAAATGACTATATAAAGTTTTACATCATATATAGATTTTCAAATACACCGGATAGCTCAACTTACAATTCAACAACATGTTACATTCAAAATATTAAATACATTTCTCATAAATTATAAGTAATCTTCACGAATATGGATCTCTATAATTCACTTAGCACATATCCTTACCTTGAAATCTTAACCTGCAAAAATAGTTATTTGCAAGGTTGACCTCGACAGCCCAGCAAAATCTAATAGTTTTCATACATCACGTAGTATATAATAACATGCTCAACATATATCTCATAAACATTGAACTAGCATAACATACATGCTACAGTTCATATAACAAGTATAAAGATTGAGTTCATTACTCAATCGGTATGCTTTACTCAATCAACGTAGTCATAAGTTGACTTTAACATTTCATACTTTCAACATATATATAACACATCATGCTCTTTGAAATAAAGATTGAAAACAGTTAATCATCAAGTTCACATAGCAAATAGGAACTGAAAGACTTGCCTTGATCGTTGTTTACCAATAACAGTTTAACAGCTTACAGTTATCTGCACTTCACTTGCCCTACACAATTATATAATCATTCACATTAACTATGATTCACATAGCAACACATAGTAGTTGTAATGTAAACTTTACTCTACATCTCAAAACCCTTCCTATTATATATATATGCAATGCACTAACATCCATTTTTCAACATAACATTCAATTCTAGTTAAGCTTGTTATTTCAGTACAGGTCTTATGCTACTATATATATTTCTGAAACTCCAAGTGTTGACTTCACAACACTTATCAAACATTCATTATGTACATTAAGTTCTAACATAACATGTTCATAACTTATGATTCTTTTTACAATTTTGAATTTATCAATGACATATTATGGTTCTGTTTTACCCTTCTTACTACATGCTTGTTACTTTAACACACAATTAAACTAAGTTATAGTGATATCCCAAAGTCTGCTGCAGTAGCAGACTTCACTGTATCAGGACAGGGTATGTCGCAGCTGCACTATACACAAGCCTGGGACCGGCACAGCTGCGCCATTTCTGGCCTTAGCACCGGCACAGTTGCGTCAGTGCACAGACAGAACCAGAGACAGCAGTGAACAGTAGCCGTTTTTAGCCCAACTAACACGAATTTCACCCACCAAACAGTAATATTAACACGTACAAATGATATAGAACTATCAAAAACATGTTTGCTAACATATTCCTCAACAAAGAACAATTTAACAACCATTATACTAGTTTAATTTCTCAAATTCCATGTTTTTCATATGAAAACTCTATTTTTGAGTTCCTTTACAAAATTCATCACTGTGGTTTCAATTCTTCACCAAATCACTTCGTTCAAACTACGTTTTCTTCGTTTCTTAATGAATCAACATAATCAAGCCTCAATTTGTAGATTAATATACGAATTGACCACTAAAATTGATACTTTTACAAGACATATGAGAAAATATTCACTGTCATTATTTTTTCTACTTTTAAAAAAAATTAGCATACACTTCTTGCTTAAACACAAACTATAAACACAAACTCTGATCATCATAAACACATATACTCATAATTACCAGTTATACATATCAACAATTCAACAACTTGAATTCACAGGACATGAGATTTTATGCCGTAAAAACCCATATATATATATATATATATATATATATATATATATATATATATATATATATATATTATCAAGGAGTTAAAAATACCTTCAAATAGTTTGGAAATCCTCTTTGTTAAACACTGAAGTTGCTCAGATTTTCTCTCAATCTCTCAAGTTCTCTGTCAAGCTCTCTTTGAATTCTCAGAATTTTTCTAAGGCCTAGCACTAAGGTTATGCGTAAAAACCAAACTGATACTAATAATAATACACATACTTATTGTTGTATCAGTTACAAAATAAACGTATATATTATTAAATATATTATATTTATTAATTAATTCATGTTATTTATTTTATTTATATTATTTAAAAATCCAAAAAATCCCAAAAGTCATAAGACTACATTTGGCAAAACCCTTTAAAATTAAAGACTTAATATTTTAAGTCTTGTTGGCAAAACTAAATTAAACTCCTTTAACTTATTTTAATAAACAATTTAGTTTATTATTTATCATCACATATTATTTATTTGAATTTCCATACCCACATTAATTAAATAAATTAATCACATACTATATTTTAAATAAATTTTTCACTTAAACAATTATCACAAAATTATAATTTTATTATAATTTTTATTTAATAACTTATCATACCATCTTGAATTATTAAATTAAAACAACAATATAACATCTCATGTTATTTTACAACTCTCTAAATTATAAATTAATTTAATTTATAATACTATCTAGTCATAAATATTTACTAATAATAACCACATCAATAAAATATTTATTTCATTTAATAAATATTTTAAATTATAATTACTAAAATCTTTGATTGTCACATGTATCAAAAATAAGTTGGACATAAATGAAATTAATTTTTGTCGTGAATAGTACCCCGTGAATAGTACTTTGTGAATAGTGCCGTATGTATGAATAGTGTTGTATGTATGAGTAGTACTCATGAATAGTACTTCATAAATAATACCTCGTGAATAGTACTTCGTGAATAGTGCCGTACGTATGAATAGTGCCGTACGTATGAATAGTGCCGTATGTATGAATAGTACTTCGTAAATAGTATCCCGTGAATAGTAATTCGTGAATAGTGTCGTACGTATGAATAGTACCGTACGTATAAATAGTACCCATGAATAGTACTCCTGCATTAAAAGATTAAAATTTAACAAGAATATTCAGAAAAATATTTTTATGAAACGTTACTAGATGAAACACAAATATCAAGGATATTCTACTAATTTCAAGGAGTATAGAAACAATACTTGTCAAAATAAGTGTAGAATTAGGAATACAAAACGAAGTAATATTACTTACATACTACAAAGTATGGAAGAAAATATTATTTCTTATGAATATTGAACAAAAATATTATCCCTTCCGACTGTTGAACGAAAATAATATTCCTTACGAATATTGAACGAAGATAATATTCTTTACGAATATTGAACGAAAATAATATTTCTTACGAATATTGAACAAAAATAAAATTCTTTACGAATATGAAAAATAATATCGTAAATGAATATGAAATAAATAATACCCCTTACCTCAAAAAGAGAGCAATTTTGACTTATATAGCGGAGATATTCTTGAAGAAAACTTGTACTATTTTCTACACTCAAAGCTTCCTTAAACTCAAAAGAAATACGCTCAATATTATAGAAGAATAATTCTCTGATTCTGGTGTGATTTTTATTTCTAAACTGAGCATCCTATTTATAGGAGAATGGTAGGATACTATTTAGAAAAAATAATCACGGACGCATAATAACTTTTTCACGGGTAAATTCGGCGCATAGAATTTTTTTTTTAATTTTTACTATGCAGCACTATGCTGCACTATGCAGTACTCTACAAATACTATGCAGTACTATGTAATACTATGCAGTACTATACAAACATTATGCAATACTATGCAGTACTATACAAATACTATGCAGTATTCTACAATACTATGCAGTACTATGCATCACTATGTAGTACTATGCAACACTATGCAGTACTCTGCAATACAATGCAATACTATACATCACTATGCAGTACTATGTAACACTATGCAGTATTATGTAAATACTATGCAGTACTATACTGCATAGTAGAAACACTATGCAATAAAATAAAATAAAATATATTCTATTTATAAAAAGTATTCTGTTTTATATATAAATTTTTTTTGTTTTTATTACTATTATAATAATAATAAAACAAAAACTGAGATAACTTTCTACCGACGATTTTAAAAAATAAGTAAGTGGGGGTCCATATAATAGGCCAAATTCACAACAAATACTTCATAAAAAAAATTCCTCTATTTATCTCAATTCACTTGGCTTCACTAAACACATTTTTAATAACATTTTTTTCGTCATTATTATTATAACTCACAATATTAATAACCAGATCATTCCCAGGAAAGATGGGCTTTCCAATAAGGATTTCTCCTTATTGGCGCGCAATTAGGTGACCAAACCCCTTTCCTCGATAAAACTTTCTAGACATCGTCAATAATACAAATAATAATATGAATAACTTTATTGTCTGAATTATTAATTTAATAATATAAAATATTATGCAGATGATACTGTGACAATAATTGAATCAATAATATGAGATACTATGCATCAACTACTGTTGCAATAATT
Source organism: Panax notoginseng (assembly GCA_016801055.1). NCBI lineage: Eukaryota > Viridiplantae > Streptophyta > Magnoliopsida > Apiales > Araliaceae > Panax > Panax notoginseng. The sequence goes on from CM029015.1 coordinate 47,540,112, forward strand.
AAGTATAACTGAGTGACTTCTCACGTAAGCATCAATAATCAAAGATATTGTACAATACCGTGCGCTACTGTGCAACCACGCGTATTACTGTACTTTTATCACAGGGTAGTTTAACAGTTAACGGTAAAAATTTTGCTGTTATTTTTATAAAAAAGTTATTTCTGTCGTTTTCTAACTCTGACAGTAATTCCGTTGTGGGGTCCACTAATGATTGTGCCGTCGTACGAATATTTCCTGATAAAAGGAATATTCCTTGACCAAACGAATATTTTACGACAACTTGCTTACTTCGTAAAATTTTCACATATCACCCTTAACTTTAACCTTTTATCAATTTAACCATCTACTAAATAGAATAATAATTATAAGAAAATTGAATACTTTCATTTCATAAAATTCGGGGTCTTACACCAAACTTTACACACATATTGACGTTTGCATCCCAAACTGAAAAAGGTGTCTAAGTACACCCCAAACTTCAGTTATACTTAACAAAAGACACACTTTCTTCAGTTAACTGGTCAAAAGTGACCAACTAAGGCTGTAATATTTATTACAGAGGGGTACCTTTGGTAGTTTACATTTATGCCACTTTTAGTCTCAATTATGCACTAGTTATTTACTTGTGTTAGTTATCAGACAAAAATTCCCAAATCAGTTGGGCTAAGGTTCGTGATCTGAAGGAGAAGTGGGATAATGAGTGAGAACAATAAACTCTTGAGGGATTCGAAAGAGAATGATATTTATAGAGTGAAGGGTGTCTCAGAATACCGTAAGTGCTTCAAAGAATATCTTAAATAATGGGCTGGTGTAGTTTAATGTGTTATTTTTGTAGTTTATTGTGTTCTTTTTATATTTTATTATGTTCTTTTTGTAGTTTATTAACTTCTTTTTGTTGTAAAGTGGAATGGTATCCATCATTGAATAGTATAAAGCTGGGTAGTGGACCCTTTTGATGATCAATGTATAAAATTCTGTAGTTATTACTTTACAATTTTTGGATTTTATGAAATTAAATATGATGTGGTCCACACATTTAATCGACAGTGTTTACTTTGTGTTTGTGGCTGTACAGGCAATAAGAAATATTTTACAGTTAAATTTTTCCATGGTGGACACTTTGAAGAGAGCCCGCATAAACAGTATGTGGGAGGTCTTTTATTTTTTTTGATTTTTGTCATCCTGATTATATTTCTTTACTTGATATAGTTAACATGGGGAAGGAGTTGAGATATCAAGTTGAACACCTAAAGTTCTATTATAAGTCACCTGCAACTAATATGGAGAGGGGATTATGGGTGTTAGAAAATGATGATGATCTTTTAACAATGTGTATGTTTATCCCTCCTAGTAGGCTAATTGAAATATATTTGCAGTTGATTATGTGACGAACGAGACTTTTGTAATTAATTTTAAATATTTATTGAATTAACTAAATATTTTTTTAAATTTATTTATTGAGTTAAATAAATATTTGGCAAAATTGTTGTAGATTAATTTAATTAATGATTAATTTAATTAAGTGTGTCACATTAATTAAATTAATGAGAAATAATTTTATAGTTCGAAGTTATAATTTATTTGGAATTATTAAATTAATCGAGTTGTTAATAATTATAATGTTATTCTAATTAATTTAATAATTAATTAGAGGTTTAACGATTTGTCATAATTAATAAATAAGAATTTTAATTATGTCATAATTTGATTTAATCAGTAATGTTTCCTTTAATTTAATTAAATTTAAACAATATTATTTGATTAATTAAAGTGTGACAAATAAACTATATAATAAACTAGTTAATTAAAATAAACTAAAAGGAGTTTTTAAAAGTCAAACTAAACATGACCTTAAGAACATGGGATCAGTTAAAGCTATGATGCGCTTAACTGATACCCATGTTGTGCCAGTTATTAATTATACGTAATATATTATACTATCAGTCTTACTTTTCTTTTCACGTATTTTATTTCCTAAGACCTAAGCCTGAGAAAACTGAGAGAAAAAGAGAGAGTTTTGAGAGAATTGAGTTTGAAGAAGAAGATTTGGAGAATCACAGGAGGGTTTCCTATCATCTAAACAAGAATCAAAGGGTGAGAATTCGAATTTCAATCTCTGTTTATTATATTCTTGAGTTTTCCATTAAAATATATTTTCATTATCTATAATTGAGTTTTCATGAGTAATTGTTGAAAAGTTATTTATAAATTGTTAGCATGCATGAATAATCTAATATGTGATGTTATAAACAATTTTTGGGCGAATCAATCCATAAAATTTTGGTTAAAAAGGAAGTTTTGAGTTTATAGTGACATATATATGATTTTGAAGTCAAAATTAGAGTTTTGGTTGATGATTCATTAGAATAATGGTTGTTTATGTTGTTAGATGGATATAATCTATTATATGTGGGTTGAAAACAATTTTTGGTATGAATTGATTCATGAAATCTTGTTTTACAGAAGAAGTTTGAGTTTTGTTATAGAATGTATAAAAAGGGTGATTTTAGAACTAAAATTAGTGTTCAATCCATGTTGTAATCTGTAAATTGACGATTGATTGTGTTAATATGTTTAAATACGAAAACAATGCATGTTATACGAACTGATTTGATCAAGAAATGAATATGTGGTGAGATGATTTGCTAAGGATGTCTAAAATAAGGTTTTTAGCAAGAGCATGAATTTGAAGGGGTTAAATCTGATGAATATTGTTGTTTTGTTGTTTAAAATCGATGTATGCATGCTTGGTGACGATTATGTGAAGTCTATGTCTTTTGGGTTTGTTAAATTTACTGATTGTATGTGAAATTTGTGAGTTTTGAGGCTGATGAACAGTGCAGTTGCGAACTGCAGAATCTGAATCCGGGTAAGCCCGCCCCAGCGGGTGTTACCAAGCCAAAATGCCCCGCCCCGGCAGGCATTTTGCCCCGACGGGTATTTCCTCAGTATAAAAACTCACCCCGGAAGGGGTATCAAAGTTGAGCTATTTTGGCTTTCTTTGTATACAGTCCATTCCATGTTAGTTTAACCTAGTCTAAGGAACATTATAATTTACTGGACATGTAATAAGAGGTTATATCAGATTGTTAACATACATGTGGTGAAATTGCATGATAATTTGATAAGCTGTATAAGGGCTAAAACCTGATGTTCACGAGAAGATATAATGTTGTTTAAACTTAAGATTTGAGACTTCAATTTTGTAATGTGTGATTGATGGTGATGAGCAGAACTTAAACTAAGTTAACAAGTTGTACTAAAAGTGGAACTAAACCTATAAGGTTAATATTAATGTAACTAATGAATGTTGTGAATACATATGGTATATGTGGCACCCCCAAATCCGGGTACTTCATTCCCACAGGATTTGGTGCTCACTATCTAAAATAATTACATCTAACTACCCATAATCAAGGATAAGGACATAACTTAAATAACTTAAACAATAATTCTTCCCATTAAAGGATTACATCAACTTAAAACAAAACCCATGTAATCTAACCTTAAATTATTACATAAGTCTGCGGAACACATCATATAATTAAATAGGTCTCATAACATAGATTCTATTAAATAAAATCAAACAAGTCTTCATCATTTGGACATCTTGCACTTGCCCTTGCTTGTAGATGGCTCGTCAACTTTAGCTGCAATGTTATATGCAAGAGTGAGTAAATAATTGCTCACTAATATAATGACAACAATAGAAATAACATAAGAGTAAGCAATGAACACTGAATAATAAAGAACTCGTTATTTGAATCAAGATTAGGAAACAAGTCCAAGATTAATATATGAGGGTCTTAAGACTATGAACTATGTCTCAGGTTACTAAGTATTTCTACCTCAACCTTTAACAGTCGTTAGACTATACAGACCTTTCCTTTCGTACTTAGGGGGATCATCCCTTCGTACCATGTATTGTACACAAACATCTAAACGCTAACAATTACATAATCCCCTATATCAGGGTTGTTCATCTCAGTTTGACTTTAGAATTTCCGCACTAAAGAAAGTTTAGTTTGGATTAACTTATTAATGGTTCTAGAATTTTAGAATGCTCATCAACTATGGACTAGTCAATTTCAATAAAGGTTCACTAGCCATTCGAGGTTCAATGCAATAACTAGGTATTGAGTAATAATGTTTAAGATAAGAATGAAATCACAACAATATATAGTAGAATAAAACATTGTATATTCAATAGACTATCTTCAATGGAATGAGAAAGTCTCGTTCGAAATAATGAACATTTTAAGCTTTGAATTAATAAGAAACAATGATTAGAACTCGCTCAGTACGAACAAACAACTTGAGCCATGAAACAAGATACTTGCATAACAATAATAAACAAGATAGGGTAAAGATCTTGCTACATAAAGAAATAAGGTTTAGGAACTTGCCTTGTGCGTAAGTTATACAATTATAACACATGTTCGTCAGAACCCTACATATACCATTGAAATCGCAATACCGATTAGTTAAACTAACATTAACCCTATAGGTTTAATTCTCATTCAAGTTCATCTCATTATCCTATCTCATATTCTAATCACTGACACCATTTATAGGTCTAAAATCACAAATCTAATAAGGCATTATCACGCTTTAAATAACATCTTAAGACTTAATCAAATAATAAGTTAAAGTTTTCTAAGTCTTTATCTTTTCAATCTAAAATCATCAAATACATATTTACAATTTGTTATGGAACTTCATTAAATGTTTAACACATTATCATGCACCTTAGACTAGGTTAGGCCAACACGTCATGGACTGAAACTAAAAAAAGCAAATTGTTTCTGCTCAGGGGAGGGCGCAGCTGCGCTGCCCCAAGCCTTGGCACTGGCGTAGCTGCGCTATTCATGTCCTTGACACCGGTGCAGCTACGCTGGTGCGCAGACAAGAACACTGCAGTCTGCTTCCAGCACTGATGCGATCCAAAGCTCTAATTTTTCACAGCAACATGGACAAACCCATACATTATAAACCTTACCAAACCACATAACATATACACTTAATCATTGTAACACCTAAAGTAATCATAAACAACTATATTTAAGGGATTAAAACCATGTTTTTGCTGTTTTCTTCAATTTTCGCACATTAAGCTAATTCAATCACCAAAACTTCGTTTCTTGACCAAATTAAACCATTTCAATTGCATTCTTTTCATTTCTTGACATATTAACACAATCTATAACCAATTTATAGTTTATAATAAGAATTGAACATCAATTTTTGGTCTCAATAAGCCTATTCCCTATATATATATATATATATATATATATATATATATATATATATATATATATATATATATATAACACTATAAACTTGAATTTTCTCCTTTAAACAAAATTTCATGAATTTAATCACTAATAATCGATAACCATTAGATTATACACACATATAATCAACATTTTAAACCCTAATCCAATAAGAATTCAACCACAGAGAATAAATATTGAAAGAAAAATAAGACTAGGAATTAGGAATAGATTATTACACTTAATCCTTAGTTTATACTAGCAAAGATGATGATTACAAGGTTTGACAAAACCTTCTTCTTCCTCTTGACTCCCAATTCACAGAGAACTCTCAATTTCCTTTCTAGCTCTCTCAATTTTCTCTGTATCTCTCTCTAAGTTTTGAAACAAGAGTACGCATATTATAAAAACAACTAAAACCCAATACGCGAAATATAAACTGATAAACGTGGGTTATCGGTTTAACCAAGCAAAAGTCCTCAGCTGTTACATTAACCAAAAGCCACAAGGCTTTGTTTGCCTTGCCCACTAAAACTTCCCCCTCCATTTATTTTTATATTACTTATATAATATAGTTTAATTGTCACATTCCTAGTAAATTAAATTAATCCAATTCTAAATATTTTAAATTATTAATCTTAGTTCATTAATAATTAAACCAAAAATCTACAATATAATTATAATTTTATTTAATAGATTATTAAATTTCTAATTTAATTATTAAATCAAATGGGAACATCGTCATTACACACATTGTAATTATTAAACAATTTATTTAATTTAATTACTTCATTAAATTAAATCTTCAAATTATAAAACTATCATACATTAATTTAATTATTAAAACACACTTTAACTAAATAAATAAATCAATTCAAATATTTATTTAACTCAATAAATATTTAAAATTAATAAAATTAATTACAAAATTCTCGTTCGTTACATTCTTCCTTCCTTAAAAGGATTGTCCCCAGAATCACGACTCAATAAATTCATTCGTCACAGTATATATGTAGGACTTGTGGTGAGCGTAAGTAGTAATTATTTAGCCTACGCACGAGGCAAGTTTCTTAACCTATCTTGATTATGATTATGCTAGTTTCCTTACAATATCATAATTATAATTACACAACTTCCATGACCCTAAACTTCCATTGAGCAAGTTCTTAAACTTTATTATTGTTGAGCAAGCTTCATATTAGTGTTTCGAATTGTTCAAAGCTTAATCCACTATAAAAAAATTGGTCACTGCCGACGGGCTATGCCGTCGCCTATGACTATAGTGCCGTCGACATTGATGTCATTCACGACGGCGATGGCCGTCGGTGGTCTCGTCGCCTCGCACTAAGTCATTCCCGACGGCGGCATCATTGTAATTGGCGATGGTCATCATTGGCGACGACACAGCCCGTTTGGACGATCGAGGCGGGTTTTGGTCTCTTTTTCGACTATTTTTCTAAATTTTCTCAAGTTAGGCGTACGGGACTCGAACTTGGGCTCTGTATATCGGAATCGAGTCTCGTTAGTTGTAACGCTTGTCTATTGCCTATGCAGTGCTATTGTCTGTGTTTACGTGTCGTTTAGACGAACGAGATGGGTTTTGGTCTCTTTTTCGACTATTTTTCTATGTTTTCTCAAGTTAGACGTACGGGACTGGAACTCGGACTCTATATATCAAAATTGATTCCTGTCAGTTATAATGCGTGTCTGTTGTTTATGCGGTGCTATTGTCTATATTTGTGTATCGTTTGGATGACCGAGGTGGGGTTTGGTCTCTTTTTCGACTATTTTTCTAAATTTTCTCAAGTTAGGCGTTTGGTACTCGAACTCGGGCTCCTCATATAAGAATCGAGTTCTGTCAGTTGTAACATGTGTTTATTACCTATGCGGTGCTATTATCTATGTTTACGTGTTATTTGGACGACCGAGGCGGATTTTGGTCTCTTTTTCGACTATTTTTTTAAATTTTCTCAAGTTAGGCGTACGAGGCTCGAACTTGGAGTCCGTATATCAGAATCGAGTCTCGTTAGTTATAACGCGTGTCTATTGCCTATACGGTGCTATTGTCTGTGTTTACGTGTCGTTTAGACGAACGAGGATGGTTTTGGTCTCTTTTTTGACTATTTTTCTAAGTTTTCTCAAGTTAGGCGTTCGTGACTGGAACTCAGACTCCGCATATCAGAATAGAGTCCCATCAGTTATAACGCGTGTCTGTGCCTATGCGGTGCTATTGTCTGTATTTGTGTGTTATTTGGATAATCGAGGCGGGGTTTGGTATCTTTTTTGACTATTTTTCTAAGTTTTCTCAAGTTAGGCATACGGGACTCAAACTAGGGTTCCGTATATCGGAATTGAGTCCCATCAGTTGTAACGTGTGTCTATTGCCTATGCGGTTCTATTATCTGTGTTTACTTGTCATTTTGGACGACCAAGGCGGGTTTTGGTCACTTTTTCGACTATTTTTCTAAATTTTCTCAAGTTAGGCGTACGAGACTCGAACTTGGGCTCCGTATATCAGAATCGAGTCTCATTAGTTGTAACGCGTGTCTATTTCCCATGCGGTACTATTGTCTGTGTTTACGTGTCATTTGGACGAACGAGACTGGTTTTGGTCTCTTTTTTGACTATTTTTCTAAGTTTTCTTAAGTTAGGCGTACGCGACTGGAACTCGGACTCCGCATATTAGAATAGAATCCCATCAGTTGTAACGTGTGTTTGTTGCCTATGTGGTACTATTGTCTGTATTTGTGTGTCATTTGGACGACCGAGGCCGGGTTTGGTCTCTTTTTTGACTATTTTTCTAAGTTTTCTCAAGTTAGGCGTACGAGACTCGAACTCGGGCTCTGTATATTGGAATTGAGTCCCGTCAGTTATAACGCGTGTCTATTGCCCATGCGGTGCTATTGTCTGTGTTTGCATGTCGTTTGGACGATCGAGGCGGATTTTAGTCTCTTTTTAAACCATTTTTCTAAGTTTACTCAAGTTAGGCATACGTGATTCGAACTCGGGCTCTGTATTTCAAAATTGAGTTTTGTTAGTTGTAACTGATGTCTATTACCTATGCGGTGCTATTTTCTATGTTTGCGTGTCGTTTGGACGATCGAGGCGAGTTTTGATATCTTTTTCGACTATTTTTCTAAGTTTTCTCAAGTTAGGCGTACGGGACTCGAACTCAAGCTCCGTATATCAGAATTGAGTCCCGTCATTTGTAACGTATGTCTATTGCCTATGCGGTGCTATTGTATGTGTTTACGTGTCATTTGGAAGTTCGAGGCGGGTTTTGGTCTATTTTTTGACTGTTTTTCTAAGTTTTCTCAAGTTAGGCGTACGGGACTCGAACTCGGGCTCCGTATATCGAAATTAAGTCCCGTTAGTTGTAACACGTGTCTATTGCCTATGCGGTGCTATTGTATGTGTTTGCGTGTCGTTTGGACGACCGAGGTGGGGTTTGGTCTCTTTTTTGACTATTTTTCTAAGTTTTCTCAAGTTAGGCGTACGGGACTCGAACTCAGGTTTCGTATATCAGAATCGAGTCCCATTAGTTGTATCGCATGCCTATTTCCTATATGATGCTATTATCTGTGTTTGCGTGTCGTTTGGACGACCGAAGCGGGTTTTGGTCTCTTTTTTGACTATTTTTCTAAGTTTTCTCAAGTTAGGCGTACGGGACTCGAACTCGAGCTCCGTATAACGAAATTGAATCCCGTCAGTTGTAACGCGTTTCTATTGCCTATGCGCTGCTATTGTCTATGTTTGTGTATCGTTTGGACGACCGAGGCGGGTTTTGTCTCCTTTTTGACTATTTTTCTAAGTTTTCTCAAGTTAGGCGTACGGGACTCTAACTCGTGCTCCGTATATCAGAATCGATTCTTGTTAGTTATAGCGTGTGTCTATTACCTATGCGGTGCTATTGTCTATATTTGCATGTCATTTGGACGACCGAGACCGATTTTGGTCTTTTTCGACTATTTTTCTAAGTTTTCTCAAGTTAGGCGTACGGGACTCGAACTCGGGCTCCGTATATCAGAATCGAGTCCCGTCAGTTGTAATACGTGTCTATTGCCTATGCGGTGCTATTGTCTATATTTGCGTGTCATTTGGACAACCGAGGCGAGATTTGGTATCTTTTTCGACTATTTTTCTAAGTTTTCTCAAGTTAGGCGTATGGGACTAGAAATCGAGCTCTGTATATCGGAATCGAGTCCTGTCAATTATAACACGTGTCTGTGCCTATGCGGTGCTATTATCTATATTTGCGTGTCGTTTGGATAATCGAGGCGGATTTTGGTATCTTTTTTGACTATTTTACTAAGTTTTCTCAAGTTAGGTGTACGGGACTCAAACTAGGGCTCCGTATATCGGAATTGAGTCCCGTCAGTTGTAACGTGTGTCTATTACCTATGCGGTGCTATTATCTATGTTTACGTGTCATTCTGGACGACTGAGGCGGGTTTTGGTCACTTTTTCGACTATTTTTCTAAATTTTCTCAAGTTAGGCGTACGAGACTCGAACTAGGGCTTCGTATATCGGAATCGAGTCCTGTCAGTTGTAACGCATGTCTATTGCCTATGCGATGCTATTGTCTGTGTTTACGTGTCATTTGGACGAACGAGGCTGGTTTTGGTCTCTTTTTTGACTATTTTTCTAAGTTTTCTTAAGTTAGGCGTACGTGACTGGAACTCGGACTCCGCATATCAGAATAGAATCCCATCAGTTGTAACGTGTGTCTGTTGCCTATGTGGTACTATTGTCTCTATTTGTGTGTCATTTGGACGACCGAGGCCGGGTTTGGTCTCTTTTTTGACTATTTTTCTAAGTTTTCTCAAGTTAGGCGTACGAGACTTGAACTCGGGCTCTGTATATCGGAATTGAGTCCCGTCAGTTATAACGCGTGTCTATTGCCCATGCGGTGCTATTGTCTGTGTTTGCATGTCGTTTGGACGATCGAGGCAGATTTTAGTCTCTTTTTAAACTATTTTTCTAAGTTTACTCAAGTTAGGCATACGTGATTCGAACTCGGGCTCCGTATTTTAAAATTGAGTTTTGTTAGTTGTAACTGGTGTCTATTACCTATGCGGTGCTATTTTTTATGTTTGCGTGTCGTTTGGACGATCGAGGCGAGTTTTGATATCTTTTTCGACTATTTTTCTAAGTTTTCTCAAGTTAGGCGTACGGGACTCGAACTCAAGCTCCGTATATCAGAATTGAGTCCTGTCATTTGTAACGCATGTCTATTGCCCATGCTGTGCTATTGTATGTGTTTGCGTGTCATTTGGACGTTCGAGGCGGGTTTTGGTCTATTTTTTGACTGTTTTTCTAAGTTTTCTCAAGTAAGGCGTACGGGACTCGAACTCGGGCTCTGTATATCGGAATCAAGTCCCGTTAGTTGTAACACGTGCCTATTGCCTATGCGGTGCTATTGTATGTGTTTGCGTGTCGTTTGGACGACCGAGGTGGGGATTGGTCTCTTTTTCGACTATTTTTCTAAGTTTTCTCAAGTTAGGCGTACGGGACTCGAACTCAGGTTTCGTATATCAGAATCGAGTCCCGTTAGTTGTATCGCATGTCTACTTCCTATACGATGCTATTATCTGTGTTTGCATGTCGTTGGGAGTCGACTCTGCTGTCGGGCAGCTGTGCACTGTGTCGACATCTTCTTGAACACCTCATCCTCCCAAATAAGGCACATCTACTCCTACACCACAACACCAATGAAATCTGGTCGAACATCTCTAAGTGTCTGTCCATCAGCCATTTGGTCTGGGCCTTCTTCTTCCAGTCGTAGACCCACTTGTGCCAATTCATCTCGAGATACTTCCCGTGAACAGTGCTGCCGTGGGCTTCCTGCCCGTCCTCGAAGCGATAATATCTCTACAAGTACAACATATGAATATCAATAGTTACTTAGTACGTTGACAACATAAAGCAAAGCGATAAATAAATATTCAAAAACACAAGTTAAAACTAACATATGAATGAATGACTTCTTACCCTAAACTCAGCAATAATCAGCCCACGTGTGCAGTCATCCACATCCGCCCACCTCATCCACGGGCTGGAGAATCGGTTGCGGATGATCCCAAGCAACGTGTTCCTTGGAGTCGCGTTAAGGATACTAAAAATGAAATGATTAAATTTGCAAATTACAAAGAATATATATGAACTAAATAATTAATACAAACATAATGAAGCTCATAAAATTACCTAGTAGTCCCGACACGACATATAAGCGGCACCTGGGGGGATTCCCTAATAATCCACATGCTAGTCCCCGCGGAGTCCTACGTCGATCACCTATGTAGTGAAATATAATGTCAATATTATATAAAATTAAAAACAATAAGATGTATAGCAACAAAACATGTAATTATACTTGATGATCCGGCCTGATCATCACCAGCACTACCTCTACGACCCCCACGGTCTCCACAGCCTGAACTACCAGCACGTCCACCACGATCGTCGTGTGGTGTATGCGCCATATCTGTATATATACTGTCAAATCATCATCAATAGGATAACATGCGGATACAACTAAAAGGATACAACATAAATATCAGAATCGTCATGCACATACAACTAAAGGGATACAACATGCATATATAACTAAAAGGAGACAACTATATACATTTGAATACAACTAAAAGGACATAAAGAGTACATACTCCTAATCATTTATATCATCAAAGCCATCAATATCAGAATCGTCATCTTCGAACAGTAGATCTTCACTATCGTTGTCATCACCATCTTCGTTATCCTCAACGATTTCTTCAATTATATCTACCTCCTCAACAACATCGTCTTTACTTTCGACAGTGGCAACATCATCCTCTTCTTCACTAGACTCACTAATAATTGTCACATCAGCAGGTATGACACAAGTAGACTCGACTTGTAAAGGTTCATTGTCTGGACGAGGAGCTGTGCCTTGAAAACCACGGGCTTTGGTGGTTATAACAGCATGCCATGGGCTTGCAGGAGTCTAAACACTCCACGCGTAGTACACCTGTGTTGCTTGACTTGTTAAAATAAAAGGCTTGTCCATACCAGTCATCAATCTTAGTTTTGACTTACAGTTAACAATCACCCGTCCTGATTTTTTTTATCTAATTTAACTCCATTCTCAACATCAAACGAATGACAATTGAAGCAAACTAATTTTTTATGACCCCAATATTTGAGAACGACAACTTCTAGTAATCTTCCATACCAGTCATCCCAAATGTTATCGTAGCAGTTACCTTTCACCACAACACCAGAATCAGCAGAAGTGACTTCCCCAATATCGCAACACTTAAATCTGTAACCGTTGATAATGCAGCATGTATAAGTATCTACAGATCTTTTAGAGCCGTCGGATATAAGCTTTAGCCGATTGTCAGCCAACTCATCTATGAGGACCTAATATACATTAACACAACATATTCTAGAGTTAATTACGCCATATGAATAAATCTATGATGGTAGATTCTTTGAACTTGTAAAGGTTAGACTTACATGATCTTTAAACCATTGTACAAATTGTCCATTTCTCAAATTTTACAAATCCCCGTCCGATATACTCGGATTCGCTTCACGTACTTCAGCATCATATTGAATGCAACACATTTATATACTTAATGTGTTTGTAAAGGAACTTGACACAGTTACACTAGACATATATAATTATGACTACTTACTTAATGTATGGCGCTACTTCATTCATGTTGACAAGTGCATACAATGTGGCAGTTGCATGCTCACTATCGGTTAAGAATCGCCTTTTTTACCGCCGAATAGGCGTACAGGATGACTAAAGGCCGTCAATTCTCCATTTTCCTCGTGCGCAATAGCCTCATTCCGAAGTAAGTGATTGTGCTTCGTCTGAACATTCGGCTCAAAGTACAACGAGCAAAAATTAACAAGTTCCTCCATAACATAACTTTCAGTAATTGATCCCTCTACACGGGCTATATTCTTCAACTTTTGCTTTAGACGTCGCATATACGTATTTGATATATAGATTAACAAACAAGAATGAACATTTTACCGTATTAAAAATATTAATGTCATTACCTCTCAAATGGATACATTCATCTATATTGCACGGGATCACCAAACTTAGCTTCGTATGGCAAGTGAATAGACAAATGCTCCATTGAATCAAAAAATGATGGAGGGAAGATCATTTCTAACTTGCACATTATTTCCACTATCTGCATCTCCATTTTATCTATGTCTTTGAGCTGGAGCTCCGTCAAGCATAGATCTCTGAAGAAATTAGAAAGCTTTGTCAGTGCTTCAACAACACATTTTGGTAACAAGTCGATAAATGCCACAGGAATCAACTTCTGCATGAATACGTGACAATCATGACTTTGAGACCCCAAAACTTCAGCTCTTCGACTTTATAACACCTTGCTATATTCGAAGAATATCCATCTGGGAGCTTCAATCCACTGATCCAATTACATATCAATATCAACTGTTCCCTGGTCAAAGTATATTTAGCTTTAGGCATTACCATCTTACTACACTCCTGATACAGCCACAGATCTTCCCTAATGTTTATTTCTACCAAATCAAGCCTCGACTTGTTGTTGTCCTTTGTTCTTCCACTGGCATCTAGGACTGTATAAAAAATATTATCAAATACGTTCTTCTCAGTATGGATCGGATCTAAATAATGACGGATGCAGAGTGTAGCCCAATAAGGTAGGTCAAAGAACATGGATCTGTGTGTCCAATTGTGAACCTTGTCGTAACCATAAGCTCGCTCGAATCTGTGATTCTTCCTTAGAGGTGGAAACTTCAAATGACTAATCCAACTCAACACTGCTGACCCAGAAAGACGGCCAGGTACTTGACGTTTCTCTATTTTTTGATTGAATTGTCTACTCATCCGTCGATAACGATGTTTAATCTGTAAAAATTGTTTGGATGTTGCAAAGAAACTCATCTTCCCCCCATATTTGAGCCGCATAGCTTTAACTGACCCCATGAACACGGGACATGACAAGCCCCCGTGAGTCGACCATATACTGATTATTCCAAAAGCTGGGAAATCATTTATTGTCCACAATAAAGCTGCCCTCATGTCAAAGTTCTGCTTAAGAGATACATCATAAGTTTGAACCCCTTATTCCCACAACATCTTCAACTCATCAACTAACGGCCTAGGGTATACATTGATGTCTTTACTCAGACTCTTATCACCCGAAATCAGTAAAGGCATGAATATGTAGGGATCTTTCATGCACATCGAAGGCGGGAGGTTGTACACAACAATAATCACCAGCCAAGTTGAGTAGGGCTTTGTGTAAGGCCTGTTAAACGGATTAAACCCATCCGTAGCAAGTCCAAGCCTAACATTGCGAACCTCTTCAACAAACGAGGGGTGCTTGTTATCAAAATTTTTCCACTCAAGCCCATCTGCCGGGTGCATCAGTTGACCTTTGACTATGTCCCGTGTAGAGTGCCACCTCATATCCTCGGCGGTATGTGTTGACATGAACAACCACTGAAGCCTCAACGTAATGGGAAAGTAACGTAAGATCTTTCTCGACACTTCTTTTCCTTTTCTCATGCGCTGTTCATAGTATCTACTTGTACCGCAAATATCACATAACCTCTTATCTTTATTGACATCTCCGTAATACAACATACAATCATTCTCACAAGCATCAATCTTCTCATACCCTAGATTGAGCCTTTTGACCATTTTCTTCACATCATAGTACGACTCCAGTAACTTATTGCCTTTAGGTAAACACCCCTTCACAATGTTTAGCAGTTCATTAAAACCTCTCTCGCTACAGTCATGCTAGTTCTTGAAGTGTAAAAACTTAGTCCCTATAGATAAGATGGTGTGCTTTTCGTGTCTGTCATACAATGGCGTCGCTGATTCCTGTAATAACTCATAGAAACCCTTAGCCCCGTCAATCGGCTCTTGCTCAGTGCTACTGTCATCCCTATCTGTATTCCACTGGAAGTATGAACTAGCAGCTTCGACTATTATGTTAGTATAGTTAAAGGTTTCGTCACCTCTGGATTCTAGTTCTTATTCATGTTCATCCAACCAGGTTTCCCCATGATAGATCCATGTCGTATAACCCTGCTTGAACACATATGCAAATAAGTCGCACATGACATCACTCCTTTCCTTCCACACTTCATTCACACACCTCTTACAAGGACATCTGATCTCATCGCCACTGACGTGCTTAAACGCAAAATTGATAAACTGTTCAACCCCACTACGGTACTTAGAGCTAAGCCCACTCTTATCGGTGGCTACCCTACGTTCCATCCAACTTCGATCAACAGACATCTTAGACAACTGTCTGCTATATGTATGGAAAGTTAGACAAACAAAATCAAGTCTCCAAGTTAATGTATATGCAAGCTTATATGAGTTTTCTAACTTCATCTCCACCTCTGACGGGTCAAGCTTCTATCCCATTCCCGGATGTGTTGCCTCATTGATGCCAACAACTTGAACACATCTTTAAATTTTTTAGAAATTTCGGCAGCACCTCCTCATGGTCTTCAAGTACACGAAATAGACTAACACATCGTAGTCTAAATATGCACCCGAAGAACATCAAGAGATATATACTGATCGAAAATTCAAAAAATATAAAGACGTGCTTAAGTCGTTAACACCGACCTAAGTGAGATCGAAACATACAAGAACAGGCCAAAACGGGGACTATTTGAGATTCACTCATACTAAGTGAATCTCAAACGGGTTTCTAAGCTTCCTAAACTATATGAAAATATGCACGTATGAAATTGAACTCTTTAATTGTACATTATACCATTTTCCCCCATTTTGATTTTCTTTAATTGTACATTACACTATTTTTTGTTTTTAATGCCAATTTTGTTTTGGTGTTTTTAATCCCAACTAATTTTTTAAAAACAAATTCAAATGTTATCAATAAAGATGGGTATCTTCATACATATATGATGTATCCATATTTGAATATTATATTTATTATTTATTTATTGTATCGGTCTTACTTTTTTTCTTTTGGTGTCTTCCTCTTCTCTCTTTCCAAAGTGTATTGCTAACAAAAATGGCAAAAAGGATAATACCAATTGTGTTTGTCCACTTTTAAGGTTTATCTTTCCAAACTTTTAAAGAAAAATTGACGTACGACGTCAAATAACATTTTTATTCTATATTAAATGAGTCTCAAGATTTTGCTTGAGTATTTTTTGGAATGAATATTGCAATACCCGTGAAGCTTTGATTAATAACTATTGTAATACCCATGAATATCTCTTCTTCTTCCTCTTCCTTAGATCAATAACTAGCTCAAAATATTATAAAATCGCCCTGAAATACACGTGTTTGACTATTTTGAAATTTGTCACATAATGTAACACTTACGATATATACTATATAGTGAAGTACAGTAGGCTCTTAGAATTCAAGTCTATAGTATTTTTAAGAGAATATATAGAGATCTTCTATATATATACAGTATAACTATTTATCCTATTGAGCAAAGTAAGGAGAGGATAACCACATGAAAGTGATATTTTAGAACTCAACCAAATAACATTCGACATGCTGATATTTGACCCCTTAATCAGATTAGATAGCTTGTCAAATGAATGGATAGAGCTAAGTAATGTTTGTACCAAACAAACAAACAAATTAACCAACCAAACCAGTTAAAGAGATTATGGCTTCTAAAATTTAAAATCACATCAGATAATACTGCTACATTGCTATATGTCGTCGATTTATAATAGTTATACATAGATTGAAGCTATTTCTACCCTTATACGAATAGCACATGAATATAGAAAAATTACAGACCCCCAAATATAGCAGGCCCCCAAATTCAAAACAAGCTGACATATATATAGAGAGGAGATGCGAACTGAAAATCTTACATGGTTATAAGAGTTCCAAACTAGCCCCAATCCTTGTACAAGTGCAGGTACGATCGGCAAAATGGGCGGAGGCACGACCGACGAAGTTGCAGCGGCCAAAGGGAAAATGGAGGAGCTTAAAGTGAGGATGAGGGAAATGAGCGAACTGGGCAAAATGAGGGAAATGGGCGTATTCAATTGACCAAATAAGAGAATCAATATCGCAAATTTAAGAATTAAGTGGGAAAATCAGAGAGTAATGGGCAAATTTGAGAGGGAAAGAGAAATATGAGAGATGAAAAAATGAGTCGTTGCCGTCGCGAACCAGGGTTTTAATTAATAGAACTCATTCTCGACGGCACACCCGTCGATAATGACCCCGTCGATATGGAGTTATTGTCGACGGCGTTGCCGCCGCCTTTGATTTATGTGTCCATTGTTAATGAGTTTTCCCTCCACCGCCAAATTTTCGCACCAAATTATCTAGTGGGAAATGTCATTATCGACAGTACCCATTCTCGACGGCTTCCCAGTCGGCAGTAAGGTCATTATCGACGGTCATTGGACCATCGCCAATAATCCCGTCGCCAATGACCCTTTTTCTTGTAGTGATCATTCAAGTTCATGATTCCAAATGAAATGTTCTAACTCTTTTGAAGTATTACTTTTGTTATACAATGTTCATTTAATTGCATAGAGTTGAGATTCAATCTTTGATTTGAATATTGATTACATTATCGCATTGAAACCTTACATAGATAGTCAATCCTTATTGATTCAACTAATCCTTAGTTTATGATTATTGAACTCTAAATTACCCTTGAAGTTAATCTGTGATAACTTGGGATTTCGAATAGTCCGAATTTTACGAATATTTTTTATTATTATTTAATATTAATATTGATTGACAATTTTGTGCCGAGTATCTATGATACGAGTCTAGAAATTTGGTCAATTTGTGTATTGACTGAGAAAATAAGAGTAGAGTTGTGCTTAACAGAGAATAGAAACCCTAACCCTAAGTACGGATAAGGATTCGATTGAAAATACAATTAAAATAATTATATTGGTGTGTACGTGTTTGTACTGAATAGAATTAATGATCAATGATTGATCGGACATGGTATAAATTTAGTAAACCCTAATAAGGGATTAGAAACCCAAATCTCAAATTGAGAAACCCTAACGCGTAGTTAGGAACCATAATCAAAAGTCGGGAAACCCTAATTTTAAATTTAGAAACCCTAAGCCCTAATTAGGAAACCCTAATCCTATTTAGCAAACCTTAATGTGATTAGTAAACTTTAATGTAATTAGGAAATGCTAATTATATTTTAGTTATCTTAATTTTCTATTTTTAAACCCTAATTAGAAAATTCTAGAATTTAAAGTTATAAAAACCTAAGGGTTAGAACCTTAGGGTTAAACCCTAAGGGTTTGGCAAGTTATTATTATGCCATTAAAATTTCATGTTCAAAGTCCAAAATGCCCTTTATTTGTAAGCTTAAAGTTTTTCTAGAAATTGCATGAGTAATCACATTAGGTATACCCCATGTGCTGGAAATCATCTCAAATCTAATCCAAATGGACACCTTGCATGCTTGTATACATTGCATCTAAATATTATAAGAGATAAGAGAGAGAAAGTTACTAAAGTTTGCTTATTTGCTATCTTACTCTCAACAAACTCTCTCTCTCACCAAGCCTCCAAATTTTTTAAGTAATTCAGTCCCTAGAACACCCCCTAGATCACCAAGAACAAATTTGGAGAGCTAAGATCAAAGCATATTTAAGAGAAGGTATAACCCTAAACTCACCTTTGATCTTGTATGCAAAGAAAGAATTTGTGTTTATGTGTTTATATAAGTGTTAGAAGATGTTTTATGATGATCTATGATGATACATCATAGATCTATTGCATCAAAGGCCTCAAAAATGAAGTTTTTCAAAAACTGTGCTAGAACACAAAAAGTGGTCTGACAAGCAGATGTCAGTGGCCTTAGATCTCTACCTGTTTATGATTTTTCTTATTTTACGTGTTAGATCCATAGTCTGACATGAGGTCTTTAATCTGGAAGTGGAATTATTGCCATTCCATGTCCAGATTGCATGTTATTCATGGTCAAAACTCATTGACCGAGCATGACCGAATGATTTCTGGGTAACCTAGAAATCATATAACCGAGTCTGACAATGTTTTTCAAGGCCAAGATTTGTTAGGTATTATGTGTTTTGTTGATGTTGTTATAACCTATTTGTAGCCTGTAATATGGACTATAAATTCATGTCTTTAGACCCTTCAAAACATCAATATATCGAACGGAGTGAATAGTCAAAGTAGGCCACTCGTTATTGATTTAGCATTTTTGGAAAACCCAGAAACCGTAAGAACAAAGTTTCTGACCATGTTTGACCGGATCACATCTGGCGATTATGTTATAGATGGACTGATCTGTTGTTATGGCGATGTTCCTTGACACACGGACTATAGATTCAAACCATAAAACCACATGAATCATGACCAGAACACTGTATTAATTGAGCCCCAAAATGGATCCTCGAAGCTGGCTGGGTTTCTAGGTTACCCAGAAAACCTAAATGGTGCCTGACAACAACTTTGAAGGGGAAGATCTTGCTAGATTGTTAAGTTATGACTCTGTTAATGATTTATACTTGTAGTACTACATGTAAACTACAAGATCAAAGCCTAAGTTAGCCAAAAACAAAATTGGACTGAGAATTAAAGTCGATCAAACATGGCATGTTGAACACTGGCTTGTCAGTGTTCCTGAGCCAAGAACACCTAAAACGACAGAAAGTGTCGCTATAGCCTATAGCGATGGTTTTAATATATTTATTTTTTGATTTTCCAGAAATTGATTAAAAATAGAAAATAAATTCTAAAAATTACAAAAATAGTTTTAAAAATTATTTTAAATTATGAAAAATAACTTTTGATAATTTGGGATATTTTTCATTAATAATTATAATTATTTGAATAATAATGATATTTAATTTATTTAATTTGTATATTAAATAAATTAGAGAAAAATGATTTTAATATTATAAAAATTATTTTAAATAAGAATAAAGTATTTAAAAATATTTTGAGTTATAAAATATAACTTTTAATATTTTTGAGTAATTTTCATTAATAAATTAATATTAATGACATTAAATTTATTTAATTAGTATATTAAATAAATGATGAAAAAATAATTTTATTGATTTAAAAATCATTTAAAAATGAGAAAAATAATTTAAAAATATTTTAAGCTATAATTAGTGACTTTTAATATTTTTATGATAAATTTATTAATATTTAAATATTAATGGTGATAGTTTAAAAATGATTTTAATTATTTTAAAAATCATTTAAGGATAATATTGATGATTTAAAAATATTTTAAGTTATTAATAATAACTTTAATATTTTGACAAGTATGTTATTAATATTTTAATATTATTAAATATTAATGATGATAAGATTATTTGATATTTAAATCATTTAAATGATTACAGTATTTGAAAAATTATTATAAACTATAATAATTGTTTAAAAATTATTAAAAGCTTCCGAAAAATATTATAAACAATATATGACTTATCTAATATAATATTAAAGCTTAGAGACCGAATTTAATTGACAATAAATATTTTAATTGTCGGATAGGGGTGACCCAGACACCGAGATGAGATCGAAGTCCAACTAAATCGAACTAGTTAGACTTGATAAGTGTTTGTATAGGATATAAACACTAATGTGACTATGTGCTAATGTGCCTAGGAGAAAAACTGACTGTAAATTACAACGTTATGTGTTGTAATTTATTGTTCTAATTGTGAGACCGATATTGTGATTATAGGTCTTGTGAACGCAGATAAGTATATTGTGTAGCAGTAATCAACGGAGAAGGCAAGTTTCCTTAACTCAACCTTGAGTTATATTTTTTAAATATTATGGTGGTTAATTATTGTTGATTAGACCACGTTAGAGAATTATTGTTGATTATTCGCAGTTAGTGCATGTTTATTAATTCAAATTGAATTAGTAATTTTGAGAATATACTTAGAGAATAACTGTTGTTGGATACTTACATCCGTAGAAGCTATTATTGATAGTACAGATAATTCATGTCTATTGTCGAATTGTGTTGAGATATGTCTTAGCTAATTATTCTGGCTAGACAAATATTTGTTAGAACTTGATAGGTTCGAGAAGAGAATTCAATTATTATTAACAGATCGATGCTAATTATTTCGGCTAGATCGAGAAAGTAATATGATATTGAAATCATTGTATTTCGTTGTTATAAATCAAACTCTGATTATAAGACTGAGAAGAATAATCTTTTATACAAAGGGAACATTTTTGGTCGTATATTCGGCCTTTGCGCACGTGTAAGTATTATGCATAATATAGGGTACAAAGAGTTGGCCACTCTAAGTACTTGCAGAGGGGTATAATTTAATCTATATGGTTATCTGATACAACTGGGTATATCAAAGTTAAATCTTTAATAGTTACTCGAGAAGAGAAGTTCAAGATCCAATGGATCACTCAACATAGACCTGGAAAATATTCCACTTTGTTATTGCGTAGAATTGATTCTTGATTATTTAATAGAATATCGTAGAAACTTTGAAAGCGTTGTACTATTTCATTATCAAATTATTGTGTTACATAGAATGCGAGAAGACTTGTCAGTTATTAAAGATTTATTCAGCTATTTTAAAGTTCCCCAAACTTTGGTGTCATTCTATCAAAATAGATAGTCTGCTATTCTTGATTCTTATGCATCTATTGTATGTCTTAACTTGTGGGGCAAACTTGTTGTTCACCCTTGCTAAATAAAATATTTCAGTTAGAAACGAAGAGGACAGCGGATCTAAGAAGAACAAAGGCAAATGCATAATGTTGGAGTAGTTGTAATAAACATTATTATTATGTTGTATTTGTAAATCCTTTTTGTATATCTAAAGGGTATGTTTGTAATGTCAAGGTTAGATAGTCTGGGACGAATGTATTAACAACATCTGTTAATAATATATGTATTACAATTTATGAATGTATGGGTAGTTAGATGTTATTTATATCTTGGATCGTGTGCACCAAACTCGGGGGTCAGGTAATCCGGATTTGGGGGCGTCACATAATCAAAATCAAAATTCCTTTGGTGCGAACTTTAATGTCAAAGCTGAGATAAACAACCCTACTACGGGGGATTATATTACTCGATAGCGTTAAGATGTTGTGCATATATATGGTATTAAGGGATGATCCTCCTGAGTACGTGAAGTAAGGTCCATATTGTCTTATGACTGTTAAAAGTTTAAAGTATAAATACTTGAAAACCTGGGACATAGTTCATGGTCTTGTGATCCTCAGATGTACTTTTGATTCTTGTTCTAATCTTGATTCAAAAGCTGAACTTTCTATTATCTAGTATCCCTTGTTTATTGGCATGTTATTATTTCTACTATTATTGTTATACTTATGGGCAATTATTATTCACTCTTGCATAATAACATTGCAGCTAAGGTTAAAAGAATTGATGCGACATCTACTAGTAAGGGCAACGGCAAAGCAAGCAAATGATGAAGACTTGTTTATTATTTGAGAATGTTGATGTTAAGACTTATTTTGCTATGTTTAAGATTTATTTAAAATATGTTATGTTTCCACATTGATGTATTAAGGTTAGATTATCTGGGATTGATTTTTCAAACTGTTGTAACCCGTAATTGTAAGACCCCGAATTTTATGAAATAAAAGTATTCAATTTTTCTTATAATTACTATTCAGTAAATGGTTAAATTGATAAATGTTAAAGTTAAGGGTGATATATGATTTTTTTTCAAAATACACAAGTGGTTATAAAATAATCATTGTTGTCGGGGAATATTCGTTTGGTCGTGGAATATTCTTTCTGTCGGGGAATATTCGTACGACGGCACAGCTATTTGTGGGCCCCATAACGAATAACTGTCGGGTGAAGAAAACGACAAATTTGAGTTTTTACAAATAACGACGTAGTTGTTACTGTTAATACTGTTGAAATACCCGGTGGTTAAAATACAGTAATACGCGTTATTGCACAGTAGCACACGGTATTGCACAGTATTTTTGAAATTATTGATTCTTACGTAAGAAGGCACTACTCAATAATTGTTACAGTAATTATTGTTCAATATTTTATTTTACTGATTCAATAATTGCTACGTTGAAATTTTGTATTATTGTTGTTCAATAATTGTTGCTGCACAGTATTTTCTATTATCAGATCAATAATTCATATTATTTGAATAGTATTATTAGATAACATTATTGACAATGTCTAGAAAGTTCTGTCTAAGGAGAGGTTTGGTCATCTAATTGCGCGCCAGTAAGGAAAAATTCTTATTGGAAAGCCCCCTCTTTCCTGGGAACGGCCTGGTTGTCATAAATGTGATTCTGTAATATTATTTGTGAATAATTAATTATTGATTCATATGATAAGGAAATATTTATTTTATGTGGATATAAATGAGGGATATATTTTTGTGGTTAAAAAAAATGAAGGAGTTAATGTTGAGGTTTTTATCCGTATTTTTGTCGGAATGGAGGTATTAAAAATCAGGGTTTTTTAGATATTTTGTGGGGGTTATAATTTTTAATCCGACCGTTGGATCGTGATAATTTTTGGATATGTTATACATATATAAGTTGAGTATATGTCCACAAATTTTGAACCGTTAAAAATGAACGTATGATTTATTATGAATTTTACAAGATGACTGGTTCAGAAATTGTTGAATTTTTGGAGTTTATCATTTTGGTAGAAAATTCTAGAATTGGTGGGCCCCACTTGTGGTTGGTGAAGAAATGTGCTGAATTATATTTCAAATGTGGTGGGTGGGAATAGTAGCAGGTAAAGCCATCAGGTTGCAGGTCAAACCTACCAAAATTTTCCTATAAATAGAGGGCTAAGTTAGAATTGAAAATCACACCAAAAACATAAGCTTTCTCTCTTTCTCTCTCTATATTATGAAGCATATTTTGTGAGTATTTAGATACTTTGAGAGTTGCTATTCAGTGCAAGTTTCCTTCGGCTTTGCATTCCAGTCAGAAATACTGCACTTTTGAGGTAAGGGATAGTAAGGGATAGTAAGGGATAGTAAGGGATTTTAAGGGTTGTTATGTTTTTCAGTTTCGTAATTTTTCTGAACTTCAAAAATTCTGGAAAAATTTGAAATGATATTTTGATGAGTTTTATTGATTGTGTCCAAAAATGGTGATTTTTGGATGTATAGATTGAGAGTTATGAATTTTATGAGAAAAGACTATTTTAAAAGTAACCGCTTATAATTCCTTGTGGTTAACTCTAAAATTGATAAAATTTTTATTGGGAGTACATGTATATGATAGAAGTATACTCTGTAAATTTCAGAATTTTTAGAAAAAATATAATTTTTGATAAATGTCTAAATATTCGGCTATTTTGGCCATATGAAAAATAGTAAATGACTTTTAAAAATTCTGAGAAAAATATATGTTCACTATGGGACTATATTATGCTAAATCCCAGAAAAGAAATATTTTTGGAACTGATTTGGTATTTTTCATGAAAATGGTCTAGTTATGAGTAAATGAATTAAATATGTTTTGTGAAGAAAGAAAATTGAAAAATAGGATTTTATGGCTTGAGAATCCTATATGAGGTATATGCAGATTTTTGATGAGGGTTTTGGTTATTGATGATGAAATTGTAAGAGTTGACATTTTATGATGATTAAATGCATTAATTAGTAAAGTGTAAACAATTAAAATAAATTGTTTATAAATTTAAGTAATGTTATTCTTTCAATATCATTATACCGAAATATTGGTATGAATTTTATTGTAGAATTTCTATCTTTTGTGTCGGGGTTACTATTCATGAGTTACGAATATTACTCTTGAAATTAAAATTATATGTTGATCATATTATTTTTATCATCATATATAACATTTTTATAACCCTGATGTTGAAATTCTCTTTCACTGGAGTGTAAAGATGGGTAGATTATTGGTATGATCATGACTAGGGTTCTCTTTGGCCTGTAGTGCAAAGTTGAATTGTGACTGGTATGATCATGACCATTGAATTTAGAATTGAATATCTTAAGCTTAAGTGCAAAGGTGAATTGATCAACATGGTTATAATTATTGTTTATATAAATTCTGAAATGATTATATATTTCTTTGAGATATGAATATATTTGGCCTGTAGTGCAAATATGAATTGTTGATGAATATCTTTGGCCTGTAGTGTAAAGATGAACTGTTGTTGAATATCTTTGGCCTGTAGTGCAAAGATGAACTGTTGTTGAATATCTTTGGCCCGTAGTGCAAAGATGGTTTGTTGATGAATATCTTTGGCTTGTAGTGCAAATATGAACTGTTGTTGAATATCTTTGGCCTGTAGTGCAAAGATGAACTGTTGTTGAATATCTTTGGCCCGTAGTGCAAAGATGGTTTGTTGATGAATATCTTTGGCCCGTAGTGCAAAGATGGATTTGTTAGTATGATTATAAACAGGAATTGTGATTTGGTATAACCATGATCTTTGATGTTTCAGGTAAAGACAGGTGATGAAAATATTCTTCGTCCTGGGTGCGAAGAAAAATTTATAGTCACAATTATGATTATGAGTTATTCATATGATTGTGGAAAGGAACTGTTGAGTGATGTTACATGGATAAAATATTGTTGGTGGATTTTTAACATGGAGAAGATAATAGACTTTATAGTCTATTTGACTCTTCTAATGGATTGCTCGTTCCGCTGCAACTATGGTTGAAATTTTTATCATTTACCATATGTTCTAAATCTCTGATTTATTATTGATGAAGGCTATTGATAATTTAATTATCTTTAGTCATGATATTCTTTACTGAGCTAGTTGTGCTCACCCTTTTGCTTCACAATTCCTTTCAGGTAATAAGAGTGTAGCTGGGTCGAGCGGGGGTAACAAGGAAATAGAACGGTGGTCATCATTTAGTAGTTATATTTGGTGAAGAAAATAGGGTGAGGCGAACCCAACGTTGGAAGGGTGTTTTGTCACTATCATACAAGATGTCTAATGACATACAACCTCGTGTCATCATAGGACAGGGTTGTGCTCATCCACTTGCTGAGTATATCTATGGGCACTACCTATATAATCTTGGTGTTTGTTTGAAGTATAATTCTCAATTAGAGACAGTGGAGATAATGATAAGTCAAGAGAAGACTCACCATTGGGAAGAATATGATAGTAATCTTCTCGTTTTTCTTTGGGGTCTATTGGGTCAACCAAGGATAATTCTGTGGCCATATGATATCTATCATAACCTAGACGCGTGGCCTCCCATGTACGAAGGTTTCCTTGAGCACTTCCCAAAGATTCTAATTTCTAAAATAATTTTTGACTATACCTTTATGTAAGGTGTTATTGTGAGGTGATGTCCACGGTTGGAACATGAGTCACATTTGGTATATATTTGTATCCAAACTCACAGCATATGTGTTGTTGTATTTTGCACGACAATTGTTGTAATAAAGTTGTAGTTGTTTTCTGTACCATGTATTTGACGACTCAGAATGGGTTGGGTGGAATGGACCTATTTTGGGGTCGTTACATTTGGTATCAGAGCTTGGGGATATGATCTCTGGCGGAGATCGGGGAATACAACTAGGAGGGGAGAGATGAGTAAATCCTTCGCTAGTGTGTCCTACCTAAGCTTATTTGTTGGTCAGTAATAATATCGGGATATTATGTGATATGTTAATTTGTTAAATTAACACTTGTTTTGAAGCTGTATTCTAGAATGTTATTTGAAATACAGGAGATGAGCAATGGAGAAATTATGATGACAGAGAAGATGAAATTTGAAATGAAAGGAAGGTATTCTCAACTCTTTGAAATACCAGGTACGTAAATTTCGGGGACGAAATTTCATAAGGAGGGGAGATTGTAAGACCCCGAATTTTATGAAATAAAAGTATTCAATTTTTCTTATAATTACTATTCAGTAAATGGTTAAATTGATAAATGTTAAAGTTAAGGATGATATATGATTTTTTTTCAAAATACACAAGTGGTTATAAAATAATCATTGTTGTCGGGGAATATTCGTTTGGTCGTGGAATATTCTTTCTGTCGGGGAATATTCGTACGACGGCACAGCTATTTGTGGGCCCCATAACGAATAACTGTCGGGTGAAGAAAACGACAAATTTGAGTTTTTACAAATAACGACGTAGTTGTTACTGTTAATACTGTTGAAATACCCGGTGGTTAAAATACAGTAATACGCGTTATTGCACAGTAGCACACGGTATTGCACAGTATTTTTGAAATTATTGATTCTTACGTAAGAAGGCACTACTCAATAATTGTTACAGTAATTATTGTTCAATATTTTATTTTATTGATTCAATAATTGCTACGTTGAAATTTTGTATTATTGTTGTTCAATAATTGTTGCTGCACAGTATTTTCTATTATCAGATCAATAATTCATATTATTTGAATAGTATTATTAGATAATATTATTGACAATGTCTAGAAAGTTCTGTCTAAGGAGAGGTTTGGTCATCTAATTGCGCGCCAGTAAGGAAAAATTCTTATTGGAAAGCCCCCTCTTTCCTGGGAACGGCCTGGTTGTCATAAATGTGATTCTGTAATATTATTTGTGAATAATTAATTATTGATTCATATGATAAGGAAATATTTATTTTATGTGGATATAAATGAGGGATATATTTTTGTGGTTAAAAAAATGAAGGAGTTAATGTTGAGGTTTTTATCCGTATTTTTGTCGGAATGGAGGTATTAAAAATCAGGGTTTTTGAGATATTTTGCGGGGGTTATAATTTTTAATCCGACCGTTGGATCGTGGTAATTTTTGGATATGTTATACATATATAAGTTGAGTATATGTCCACAAATTTTGAACCGTTAAAAATGAACGTATGATTTATTATGAATTTTACAAGATGACTGGTTCAGAAATTGTTGAATTTTTGGAGTTTATCATTTTGGTGGAAAATTCTAGAATTGGTGGGCCCCACTTGTGGTTGGTGAAGAAATGTGCTGAATTATATTTCAAATGTGGTGGGTGGAAATAGTAGCAGGTAAAGCCATCAGGTTGCAGGTCAAACCTACCAAAATTTTTCTATAAATAGAGGGCTAAGTTAGAATTGAAAATCACACCAAAAACATAAGCTTTCTCTCTTTCTCTCTCTATATTATGAAGCATATTTTGTGAGTATTTAGATACTTTGAGAGTTGCTATTCAGTGCAAGTTTCCTTCGGCTTTGCATTCCAGTCAGAAATACTGCACTTTTGAGGTAAGGGATAGTAAGGGATAGTAAGGGATAGTAAGGGATTTTAAGGGTTGTTATGTTTTTCAGTTTCGTAATTTTTCTGAACTTCAAAAATTCTGGAAAAATTTGAAATGATATTTTGATGAGTTTTATTGATTGTGTCCAAAAATGGTGATTTTTGGATGTATAGATTGAGAGTTATGAATTTTATGAGAAAAGACTATTTTAAAAGTAACCGCTTATAATTCCTTGTGGTTAACTCTAAAATTGATAAAATTTTTATTGGGAGTACATGTATATGATAGAAGTATACTCTGTAAATTTCAGAATTTTTAGATAAAAGTATAATTTTTGATAAATGTCTAAATATTCGGCTATTTTGGCCATATGAAAAATAGTAAATGACTTTTAAAAATTCTGAGAAAAATATATGTTCACTATGGGACTATATTATGCTAAATCCCAGAAAAGAAATATTTTTGGAACTGATTTGGTATTTTTCATGAAAATGGTCTAGTTATGAGTAAATGAATTAAATATGTTTTGTGAAGAAAGAAAATTGAAAAATAGGATTTTATGGCTTGAGAATCCTATATGAGGTATATGCAGATTTTTGATGAGGGTTTTGGTTATTGATGATGAAATTGTAAGAGTTGACATTTTATGATGATTAAATGCATTAATTAGTAAAGTGTAAACAATTAAAATAAATTGTTTATAAATTTAAGTAATGTTATTCTTTCAATATCATTATACCGAAATATTGGTATGAATTTTATTGTAGAATTTCTATCTTTTGTGTCGGGGTTACTATTCATGAGTTACGAATATTACTCTTGAAATTAAAATTATATGTTGATCATATTATTTTTATTATCATATATAACATTTTTATAACCCTGATGTTGAAATTCTCTTTCACTGGAGTGTAAAGATGGGTAGATTATTGGAATGATCATGACTAGGGTTCTCTTTGTCCTGTAGTGCAAAGTTAAATTGTGACTGGTATGAGCATGACCATTGAATTTATAATTGAATATCTTAAGCTTAAGTGCAAAGGTGAATTGATCAACATGGTTATAATTATTGTTTATATAAATTCTGAAATGATTATATATTTCTTTGAGATATGAATATATTTGGCCTGTAGTGCAAATATGAATTGTTGATGAATATCTTTGGCCTGTAGTGTAAAGATGAACTGTTGTTGAATATCTTTGGCCTGTAGTGCAAAGATGAACTGTTGTTGAATATCTTTGGCCCGTAGTGCAAAGATGGTTTGTTGATGAATATCTTTGGCCTGTAGTGCAAATATGAACTGTTGTTGAATATCTTTGGCCTGTAGTGCAAAGATGAACTGTTGTTGAATATCTTTGGCCCGTAGTGCAAAGATGGTTTGTTGATGAATATCTTTGGCCCGTAGTGCAAAGATGGATTTGTTAGTATGATTATAAACAGGAATTGTGATTTGGTATAACCATGATCTTTGATGTTTCAGGTAAAGACAGGTGATGAAAATATTCTTCGTCCTGGGTGCGAAGAAAAATTTATAGTCACAATTATGATTATGAGTTATTCATATGATTGTGGAAAGGAACTGTTGAGTGATGTTACATGGATAAAATATTGTTGGTGGATTTTTAACATGGAGAAGATAATAGACTTTATAGTCTATTTGACTCTTCTAATGGATTGCTCGTTCCGCTGCAACTATGGTTGAAATTTTTATCATTTACCATATGTTCTAAATCTCTGATTTATTATTGATGAAGGCTATTGATAATTTAATTATCTTTAGTCATGATATTCTTTACTGAGCTAGTTGTGCTCACCCTTTTGCTTCACAATTCCTTTCAGGTAATAAGAGTGTAGCTGGGTCGAGCGGGGGTAACAAGAAAATAGAACGGTGGTCATCATTTAGTAGTTATATTTGGTGAAGAAAATAGGGTGAGGCGAACCCAACGTTGGAAGGATGTTTTGTCACTATCATACAAGATGTCTAATGACATACAACCTCGTGTCATCATAGGACAGGGTTGTGCTCATCCACTTGCTGAGTATATCTATGGGCACTACCTATATAATCTTGGTGTTTGTTTGAAGTATAATTCTCAATTAGAGACAGTGGAGATAATGATAAGTCAAGAGAAGACTCACCATTGGGAAGAATATAATAGTAATCTTTTCGTTTTTCTTTGGGGTCTATTGGGTCAACCAAGGATAATTCTGTGGCCATATGATATCTATCATAACCTAGACGCGTGGCCTCCCATGTACGAAGGTTTCCTTGAGCACTTCCCAAAGATTCTAATTTCTAAAACAGTTTTTGACTATACCTTTATGTAAGGTGTTATTGTGAGGTGATGTCCACGGTTGGAACATGAGTCACATTTGATATATATTTGTATCCAAACTCACAGCATATGTGTTGTTGTATTTTGCACGACAATTGTTGTAATAAAGTTGTAGTTGTTTTCTGTACCATGTATTTGACGACTCAGAATGGGTTGGGTGGAATGGACCTATTTTGGGGTCGTTACAGTAATTAGGAGGATTTCTATTTTAATTTTATTGTTATCTTTATTATGGGTAGTTAGATGTTATTTATTTTGGTGAGTGAATACCAAATCTGTGGGAAATTTGAGTACCTGGATTTGGGGGTGTCATAGATTAGACTTGTGGGAGCAGAAGATGACTTTGAAGTTGAAGGTGATAATAATAATGAATGCAAAAAATTGATATCAATTGGGGATTATGAAATAGAGTCAACTTATGAAGATTATGTTGATAGTTTTGTGGAAAAATAAACTGAGGATAAGAGGATGATGAAATTGGGGAGGGGGATGAGGGTGATCAGACTGGGGGGACTGAGGATGGGACAGAGGGTGATTAAACTGGGGGGCTGTGGATGGGGCAGAGGGTGATTCATTTAGTGCAGATGGTGATCAGACTGGGGGGCTGAGGATGATGCGTTTAGGGATGAGGGTGCAACTATAACATAGAAAGGCAAAGGAAAATATTATGAAAATGGAAAAAGATTTGCCACTAACTAAGGGAAGGGAAAACAGACTGCAGAAACTCAAACTTTGAAAGAAGAAGAACCACATAAACCAGTATTTTGATTCCCTAACAATGATGACTCTGATGTGGAAAGGATGCCTGTAATATTCATGAATTTTAGAAATAATATTAATAATTAAATAACTAATAATTTGAGTATTTATGTGAATATATATTCTTGTGGCATGAGATGTGAATATGCAGCTAAATTAAACTAAGTGTTGATAATCAAGAATTGTGGTAATGTAAGGCTTAATATAAGCTTGTGCTTCGATAAGCCCTCTGCGGCATGAGAATGAACGAAGTGATCGTCTAATTAAATTTATGAAGGAATGATTTAATAAGGTGTTTAACTAGTAGCATTATCATTTTGGGATTGATTATGTGCTAGGTGAAACTAAATTGGTAGTGAAATTGGAACTGGCAAGTAGCTAAACCAGCTTGGCACTGACAGGAAGCAGTGCAGCTGCGCCCTTTCTGCAGTACAAACTGGCGCAACTGCACTGGTGGCTAGACTTGAAAAAGTTAGTTTATTACTTTGGATACAATATGGAACATTATTTTAATGTGTGACATTATTAAAATCATGTGGTAAAAGTAAATTGAATTGTATGATTTACTAAGTAGAAAAATAGAATCCTGTGTGGCATTCTATTATAGAAGAGTTAATTAACTGTACATCTCAGACATTCGGAAGAAAGTTAAATTTTAAAAAATAAACATTTAATATTGAATATCATTATAATATTGAAGTGTAAGAGTAATAATAAAATTTATGGTGAATACTGGGTTAGTAATACCCAACTGCATTATTTTACGTAAAATTAAATATTATTTTATTTAAACCCAATGTACATGGATTATATAATATGTGTACATATATAAATCCCAACTTTTTATTATGTAGTAGCATTAACACATTACAATTAAATTTGTGAACCAAAAGGGAACTAAACTAAGCACATTGAAACTAAATGCTGAGTTTTATAAAACCTTATCCCAAATTCAGTGGCTCAACAATGCCTACACTCTCCTTTACGTAAAATGCAAAGTTGTTAACAATGGCTAGCTAGGGGGGTTATCATGGCTATGGAAATGGATGAGGGAGAGTCATTTGGTTAATAATGGCTATTGTCTATGTTCGCGTGTATATTATAAATGATATATGACTTATCTAATATAATATTAAAGCTTAGAGACCGAGTTTAATTGACAATAAATGTGTTAATTATCGGATAGGGGTGACCCAGACACCGAGATGAGACCAAAGTCCAACCAAACCGAGCTAGTTAGACTTGATAAGTGTTTATATAGGTTATAAACACTAATGTGACTATGTGCTAATGTGCCTACGAGAAAGACTGACTGTAAATTACAACGTTATGTGTTGTGATTTATTGTTCTAATTGTGAGATCGATATTATGATTATAGGTCTTGTGAACGCAGATAAGTATATTGTGTAGCAGTAATCAACGGAGAAGGCAAGTTTCCTTAACTCAACCTTGAGTTATACTTTTTAAATATTATGGTGGTTAATTATTGTTGATTAGACCACGTTTGAGAATTATTGTTAATTATTCGCAGTTAGTGCATGTTTATTAATTCAAATTGAATTAGTAATTCTGAGAATATACTTAGAGAATAACTGTTGTTGGATACTTACATCCGTAGAAGCTATTATTGACAGTACAGATAATTCCTTTCTATGTCGAATTGTGAT
Organism: Panax notoginseng; assembly: GCA_016801055.1. Classification (NCBI taxonomy): domain Eukaryota; kingdom Viridiplantae; phylum Streptophyta; class Magnoliopsida; order Apiales; family Araliaceae; genus Panax; species Panax notoginseng. The sequence continues at coordinate 47,573,370 of CM029015.1, forward strand.
GAGATATGTCTTAGCTAATTATTCTGGCTAGACAAATATTTGTTAGAACTTGATAGGTTCGAGAAGAGAATTCAATTATTATTAACAGATCGATGCCAATTATTTCGGCTAGATCGAGAAAGTAATATGATATTGAAATCATTGTATTTCGTTATTATAAATCAAACTCTGATTATAAGACTGAGAAGAACAAACTTTTATACAAAGGGAACATTTTTGGTGGTATATTCGGCCTTTACGCACGTGTAAGTATTATGCATAATATAGGGTACAAGGAGTTGGCCGCTCTAAGTACTTGCAGAGGGGTATATTTTAATCTATATGGTTATCTGATACACCTGGGTATATCAAAGTCAAATCTTTGATAGTTACTCGAGAAGAGAAGTTCAAGATCCAATGGATCACTCAACATAGACCTGGAAAATATTTCACTTTGTTATTGCGTAGAATTGATTCTTGATTATTTAATAGAATATCGTAGAAACTTTGAAAGCGTTGTACTCTTTCATTATCAAATTATTGTGTTGCATAGAATGCGAGAAGACTTGTCAGTTATTAAAGATTTGTTCAGCTATTTTAAAGTTCCCCAAACTTTGGTGTCATTCTATCAAAATAGATAGTATGCTATTCTTGATTCTTATGCATCTATTGTATGTCTTAACTTGTGGGGCAAACTTGTTGTTCACCCTTGCTAAATAAAATATTTCAGTTAGAAACGAAGAGGACAGCGGATCTAAGAAGAACAAAGGCAAAGGCATAATGTTGGAGTAGTTGTAATAAACATTATTATTATGTTGTATTTGTAAATCCTTTTTGTATATCTAAAGGGTATGTTTGTAATGTCAAGGTTAGATAGTCTGGGACGAATGTATTAACAACATCTGTTAATAATATATGTATTGCAATTTATGAATGTATGGGAAGTTAGATGATATTTATATCCTAGATCGTGTGCACCAAACTCTGGGGTCAGGTAATCCGAATTTGGGGGCGTCACATAATCTAAATCAAAATTCCTTTGGTGTGAACTTTAATGTCAAAGCTGAGATAAACAACCCTGCTATGGGGGATTATATTACGCGATAGCGTTAAGATGTTGTGCATATACATGGTACTAAGGGATGATCCCCCTGAGTATGTGAAGTAAGGTCCATATAGTCTTATGACTGTTAAAGGTTTAAAGTATAAATACTTGATAACCTGGGACATAGTTCATAGTCTTGTGACCCTCAGATGTACTTTTGATTCTTGTTCTAATCTTGATTCAAAAGCTGAACTTTCTATTATCTAGTATCCCTTGTTTATTCGCATGTTATTATTTCTACTATTATTGTTATACTTGTGGGCAATTATTATTCACTCTTGCATAATAACATTGCAGCTAAGGTTAAAAGAGTTGATGCGACATCTACTAGTAAGGGCAAAGGCAAAGCAAGCAAATGATGAAGACTTATTTATTATTTGAGAATGTTGATGTTAAGACTTATTTTGCTATGTTTAAGACTTATTTTAAATAAGTTATGTTTTCGCATTGATGTATTAAGGTTAGATTACCTGGGATTGATTTGTCAAACTGTTGTAACCCGTAATTAGGAGGATTTCTATTTCAGTTTTATTGTTATCTTTATTATGGGTAGTTAGATGTTATTTATTTTGGTGAGTGAATACCAAATCTGTGGGAAATTCGAGTACCTAGATTTGGGGGTGTCATAGATTAGACTTGTGGGAGCAAAAGATGACTTTGAAGTTGAAGGTGATTGTGACAAGCCGATAAATTAGAAAAATTTTAAAATCTTAAATGATTGGTTTAAGGTCAAATAATAGACCTAGACAGAAAATAAGTGTATGTGTTTGATATTTTCAGGAAGGAATTTTGAGAATTTAAAATTTCTTTTAGTGAATTATTCAGGATTAAGGGTATGTGTGTATATGTTCAGGATTTCGGTATCATGTGTACAGAAAGTGGTTAAGGGTTAAGGGTTGACCATATAAATTAAACCTGTGTCAAACCCTAATCGTATATATTACGAACGTCCACGTTCAGTTATAAAAATTTTACGTTTGACAAGAAACCCTAGAAATTGGTTCTGGAAACCCTAATTTCAGTTCTGGGAATCTGAAACCCTAATTCTGAATTTGAAAACCCTAATCCAAGAAATTATCGGATAAGTATAATGCTTAAGTGCTATTAATTATAATATTAATTAGGGTAAAACTTAATTAATTAGCAAACCCTAATTTCAGAATTTTTGAACCCTAATTGTTCTGTCATGAACCCTAATGTACTGTTATGGAATTAATTACTAAATTAGCCATATTAATTAGGAAATATTAATCCTAATCAGTTAAAGTCATAATGTGATTAAGGAATTGTAATATAATTAGGAATCCCTAATTATAATTTTAAAATCAAGATTTTCTATTTTTAAAATCTAATTAGAAAATCTTAGAATTTTAATCGCAAAATTTTTAGGGTTAAACCCTAAAGTGTTAAACCTTAAACCCTAAGGGTTGTAACCAATGTCTAAAATGCCCTTAATAATGAAAGTGAGAAGTCTAAAATACCATTGTGCATTATTAAAGGAAGTAATCAATTATTGGTAAGGAAATTACCATTTTACCCTTTTGTATTATTTGAGCATTGTTGGAGGAAACTAGCAATTATTGGAGTTGGTAAGCAAATTATTGACCACCCTCATGCTACAAATCTCAGCCATTCCAACTGAATTATTACAAAGCATAGCAACAAGCATCAAATAATTAGATTAAGAGAGAGAAAGAGGCACTTACAATTTTATTTTCTCCCAAGACCCTCTCTCTCTAGAAATTCGAGATATAGAGTGATAGAAAGAGAAAAGATGAGCCAAGATCAGTTCATAGCAAGCCAAGAACAGATTCAAGAAGTCAGGATCAAAATCAAAGCCTAAAAGTGGTAAGAACCTTAATTTTTAAAATCCTACGATTTGATGTTAGTTGTTGAAATTAATTGGTTAGAGATGTGTTATAAGGTGTCTATAAGTGATCTGGGTTGTTGGATCATGAGTCCATAACACTTAGATGCACAAAAATCGAGTTTTCAAAAACTGCTCAAGAATACGATCTTTGGTCTGGCAAGCTAATGTCAGGTGCCATAGATCCGTGCCTGTTTTTGATTTGTCTTGTTTGATGTTTTGAAATGGTAGCCTGGTATGTTGTCTTTAATCTGCAAGTGAAATCAAGGTCAGTTAAAAGCTATATTTCAAATTATTTATGGTCAAACATCGTTGACCGACGTTGACTGCTCAAAAATCTGGGCAGCCCAGAAATTTAAAACAGCTTCTGACATGTACTTTGGGGCTTAAGATCTTGCAGATTTATTGTTGTATGATCGAAATAAGGATTGATTGTTGTATTAATACATGTATAATACTTGATAAATGCATAAGGTAGCACAGAACATGATCCGATTGTGAATTAAAGATGGTCAAAGTAGGCTTCACGATCAGATTTGGAATTCTGGAAAAAAACCTAGAAATCTGGGGAACGCAATTTCTGACAACGTTTGACCGAGATTGATCTGGCGTTTTAGATGTTATTTAACTGATATGTTGTGATGTAAACGTAACTAGACATATGGGCTACATGTTGGAACATCAATATCACTTAAAATATGAACAGAACACAAAGAAAATTGAGCATAAAAGTAGTCAGTTGAAATTCTGGGTTTCTGAAGAAACCCAGGTATGGTCTGACAGTATATTTGGGAGCCCAGATCTCCTTGATATGTTGATGTATGACCAAATTTATGGTTTGTTATTGTAGTATTACGATTCAGCTACATGATCAATCTTTAATATGGTCCATAAACACAATAGGCTAAGATTTTTAAGTGGTCAAACTAGGTAGTATGAACACTGACATGATTTCTGGGTTTAGGCTCAAAAACACCTATAGCGACGGGTCTGTCGCTATAGGGCCCTTTTAGCGACAGTTTAATTAAGAAATTAATTATTAATTTCTAAAAATTATTTAAAAATAGATAAAAATGGTTTTTAATTATTATAAATACATAATAAATTATGAAAAATTATTTTAAAGCCTGAAAAATAGTTTTTAATTATTTTAAGTATATTTCAAAAATATTTGGTATTTTTGGAATATAAAAGGTATTTATTTATTTAATTATAATATTAAATAAATGATTTAAAAATAGTTTTAATTCATGAAAAATCATGAAAAATTATTTTATGGTGTTAGAAAATATTTTAAGTTATTTTTGATGACTTTTAATATTTTGTGATGAATTTCATTAATAATTTATTTTTAATGTTAATTAATTTATTTAATGAATATATTAAATAATTATGGAAAAATAGAGTTAATGGTTTAAAAATTATATAAAAATTATTTAAGTATTATAAAAATATTTTGAGTTATAAAATATAACTTTTGATATTTTTTCATGATAATATTGATATTTTATTATTAATATCAATTATCGGATAATGGATTTAACTGTTTAAAAATATTGTGATATATTATAATTATATTATAATATTATGTTATGATTTTCATTAATACTGTGATATATTATAATTATATTATAATTATAATTATAAAATATTATAAAATACTGTGATATATTATAATTATATTATAATTATAATTATAAAATATTATAAAATACTGTGATATATTATAATTATATTATAATATTATGTTATGATTTTTATTAATATTTAAAGATAAATAGATATTAATGATTAAGAAATTATGTGGTATTTAATTCATTAAATACGTTTTAAATGATCCGAAAATCATGATAAATGATATTAATTATCTGAAAATTATTGCAAGTCTATGAAAATTGTTTAGACTGATAATATGATTGTTTAAGATAATTGTTAATTATTAGACAGAGTTTAATTGAACTTAGACTAGATAATTGTCCGACTAGACCGTCGGGATGATAGAATTTTGTCGATTTCAAGTCAGACCGAAATAATTTGACTTGATGCTATGTCTTATGTGTATAATAGACTGATAGGATTATGTGGTAATGTGTTTAAGTTATTTTATACCGTGATGATATTATTCTAATATTGGAGATCTATATTATTAATATTAGGTCTCAGATTAAGCTTATTATATTGCGTTACGGTAATCAACGGTTCAGGCAAGTTTTTCTTTTTACTTAACTCTATTAAGAGTGATTTCATTCGGATATGCTTATGGTTAATCATCTCTGATTGCCATGTTGAATTGTACTATGTACATCTTGCATGTATAAGTGAGGTATGAAAGGCTGATCACCTTCATTACCATTCAGTTCAGACATAAATTATTCCTGTTCAATACTTGTTCAGTCAAAATTTTGTTCATGCTAATTCACAAATACATTGTGAAGGATAGTCAGCTTATTATTCAGACTCTTTCAATCATGATATATCTTTAAATTGTTTTAAAACTTACTGGGCAACTTTCATGCTTACCCTTGCTATATCATGATAAACATTGCAGATAAGGCGAATGCGTTCGGATACAGGAAAAGAATAATGCCAAGTTCAGCTTGGGATAGAATGTGCAGCTAGATTGTAATGGTATAGTTTGATAATGTGTTATATGTCAGATAGTTTATGAATTGTGTATAAGTTAAGGTTATTCGATTTTGGGAAAAAGTATATAAGTTTAATGTATAAACAATTTATGTTTATATCTTCCGCAAATAGTAATAGTTGTATAGAATGATCGAACCGGATCCGAGGTGATTTAGGACCTGGATTCGGGGTCCTCGCAGTTGGTATCAGAGCTGTTGGTTATGAAGCTTAGGTAGCAATACCTGAGACCAATAACCGCAGTGATTAGGATAAGTACTAACTCACATAGAGTTAGTTGAAGAATCTCGCAGGGTCAAAAAAAAAGTTAGGTTTAAGTATGGTACAATTGTACTCTTTAATAGTTGATGTATGGTATCTGGGCTAAACGATTCCTTCATAGAGCGAAGGTATATATGAACTAGCAACTCGGCACCTAGTTTGTTGGTTGTTTGTGGGAAACCACTCAGCGTACCATATTGAAACTGTTAGAGACTAGATACGTACCAAGTATAGGAATTGGATAGATAGAGTCTAGAAGATTACAAGTGTAGGGATAAGAGATCGTAAAACAAAACGATCACAGAATAGCAATGAATCGTAATATATACGATGAGATCACCCCGTGATCTGATAAGGTTATTACAACCAGAAAGAATCAATCTAAGGATTGAAATTTTTTATAGCAAAATGCTGTGTGGCAGTTGTACCATGAATTGGTACAAATACAGGAAAGAATTATGAATGCGAGTTGAATGAAATTTGTATTGAGAAGGGAGTTAGTAATAGGTGGAGATTCAATTGAGGACTCATGTCAGCAGCTGAGTTGTATGATTCCTTGTATGGGCGGGGAATTTGTACTTGGTTTTAGAATCACTTAGCTTCCTGGTTGATACAGTGATTAGGTTGACAAATTCTTTGTATGGGCAGGGAATTGTCCGCTTAGCTTCCTATATTGATTAGTGGCCAAGTTTGGTTTGACAACCACTTAGTTTCTGGCATTGATAATCGTTGAAATGTTTATGTCGCGCTATTTGTTATATGCACATTAAGAGGATGACTCCATTCTCAGGTGTATAACAGATAGATATGTCATAGGTAGAGGACATAAGGATTAAGTACGAGTTCTTAAAACTCATACTTATGTGACATTCTTGACTCACAATTATATGAAGTGTTATGAACCCCGCAGCGAATGGACGCCAAAGGTCTGACTGGGGTAAGTTCTAAAGCTCATCTGATTGTGGCAATTTATGAACTCATAAGTGTGGTTTGACGAACTGGGTATAGTTGTGTGTGAATGGAGAATTGAGGATAATAGGAACAGATAGATTGTTAAGCAAATGATCATTAGTGAAGACTTAAGTTTTTCAAAACTCCTAGCTATGCTAGACTTCAAAATTTTGACATCAAGCTAAATACGCACTATGTGCCTTTAAAAAAAATAATATATAAAAAAAATAATATATAGACTCGTAATCATTTTTGAAACGGTTTAAAGTATAGTCTATGCTACTTATTTCGGCTAGACGCAAATGATTTGAAATATCAAAATATATTTTTATTTATCACTTATGTACCATGTAACCTGGTGCAGAGATGATAAGAATGTGATGGAGTTGTAAATACAGGAATACTTAGTGCGAATTTGATCTAAAATCGTTATTCCACTATTGTATGATGTGTTATGACGAAGTCATACAATGACAGCATTCTCAAACGGACTGGTAATACAGTACGACATCATGACGTCATTCTCGAAAATATTTTCAAAAATTTTAATTTGCCAACGGGGTTTGGCTATACTTAAATAATTCGATCGAATTGAATTATTGATATGAGTCTACGCTATTCAATTCAGCTAGACTAATGTTTATGAAAACTCTCAAGTGTTCATTGAAAGAAATTTCCCGAACCAAATTATTTTGGCACGGAATCCTATGATAAGACTGAGGTGAACTGTGTTGTTTGGATAAATAATCCAATCTAATAACGTAAATATTCGCTAGACATAATTAATACGTTATGCATGACGTAAGGGTACGATAGGCTAATCACCTAAAGTATTAGTAATGGTAGTTTACCTTCTTCGTGATTGTAAGCATACCAAGTAATGTATAGTTTTGCGGTATGAATATCGTTAAAACTATGTGTTCATGGTCTATATGACCCCTCAGCACAATTCTAAAATACTACTCTTGTGAGTGATGTATTGGGTAGCATGTGATGATATGTGTGAACAGAGTAAGATGTATGGTATACGGTGTAAGTTGAATTTCGGGGACGAAATTCTTATAAGAAGGGGTGAATGTGACAAGCCAAGAAATTAGAAAAATTTTAAAATCTTAAATGATTGGTTTAAGGTCAAATAATAGACCTAGACAGAAAATAAGTGTATGTGTTTGATATTTTCAGGAAGGAATTTTGAGAATTTAAAATTTCTTTTAGTGATTTATTCAGGATTAAGGGTATGTGTGTATATGTTCAGGATTTCGGTATCATGTGTACAGAATGTGGTTAATGGTTAAGGGTTGACCAGATAAATTAAACCTGTGTCAAACCCTAATCGTATATATTACGAACGTCCACGTTCAGTTATAAAAATTTTACGTTTGACAAGAAACCCTAGAAATCGATTCTGGAAACCATAATTTCAGTTCTGGGAATCCGAAACCCTAATTTTGTATTTGAAAACCCTAATCCGAGAAATTATCGGATAAGTATAATGCTTAAGTGCTATTAATTATAATATTAATTAGGGTAAAGCTTAATTAATTAGCAAACCCCAATTTCAGAATTTTTGAACCCTAATTGTTCTGTCATGAACCCTAATGTACTGTTATGGAATTAATTGCTAAATTAGCCATATTAATTAGGAAATATTAATCCTAATCAGTTAAAGTCATAATGTGATTAAGGAATTATAATATAATTAGGAATCCCTAATTATAATTTTAAAATCAAGATTTTCTATTTTTAAAATCTAATTAGAAAATCTTAGAATTTTAATCGCAAAATTTTTAGGGTTAAACCCTAAAGTGTTAAACCCTAAACTCTAAGGGTTGTAACCAATGTCTAAAATGCCCTTAATAATGAAAGTGAGAAGTCTAAAATACCATTGTGCATTATTAAAGGAAGTAATCAATTATTGGTAAGGAAATTACCATTTTACCCTTTTGTATTATTTGAGCATTGTTGGAGGAATCTAGCAATTATTGGAGTTGGTAAGCAAATTATTGACCACCCTCATGCTACAAATCTCAGCCATTCCAACTGAATTATTACAAAGCATAGCAACAAGCATCAAATTATTAGATTAAGAGAGAGAAAGAGGCACTTACAATTTTATTTTCTCCCAAGACCCTCTCTCTCTAGAAATTCGAGATATAGAGTGATAGAAAGAGAAAAGATGAGCCAAGATCAGTTCATAGCAAGCCAAGAACAGATTCAAGAAGTCAGGATCAAAATCAAAGCCTAAAAGTGGTAAGAACCTTAATTTTTAAAATCCTACGATTTGATGTTAGTTGTTGAAATTAATTGGTTAGAGATGTGTTATAAGGTGTCTATAAGTGATTTGGGTTGTTGGATCATGAGTCCATAACACTTACATGCACAAAAATCGAGTTTTCAAAAACTGCTCAAGAATACGATCTGTGGTCTGACAAGCTAATGTCAGGTGCCATAGATCCGTGCCTGTTTTTGATTTGTCTTGTTTGATGTTTTGAAATGGTAGCCTGGTATGTTGTCTTTAATCTGCAAGTGAAATCAAGGTCAGTTAAAAGCTATATTTCAAATTATTTATGGTCAAACATCGTTTACTGACGTTGACTGCTCAAAAATCTGGGCAGCCCAGAAATTTAAAACAGCTTCTGACATGTACTTTGGGGCTTAAGATCTTGCAGATTTATTGTTGTATGATCGAAATAAGGATTGATTGTTGTATTAATACATGTATAATACTTGATAAATGCATAAGGTAGCACAGAACATGATCCGATTGTGAATTAAAGATGGTCAAAGTAGGCTTCACGATCAGATTTGGAATTCTGGAAAAAAACCTAGAAATCTGGGGAACGCAATTTCTGACAACGTTTGACCGAGATTAATCTGGCGTTTTAGATGTTATTTAACTGATATGTTGTGATGTAAACGTAACTAGACATATGGGCTACATGTTGGAACATCAATATCACTTAAAATATGAACAGAACACAAAGAAAATTGAGCATAAAAGTAGTTTGTCGAAATTCTGGGTTTCTGAAGAAACCCAGGTATGGTCTGACAGTATATTTGGGAGCCCAGATCTCCTTGATATGTTGATGTATGACAAAATTTATGGTTTGTTATTGTAGTATTACAATTCAGCTACATGATCAATCTTTAATATGGTCCATAAACACAATAGGCTAAGATTTTTAAGTGGTCAAACTAGGTAGTATGAACACTGACATGATTTCTGGGTTTAGGCTCAAGAACACCTATAGCGATGGGTCTGTCGCTATAGGGCCCTTTTAGCGACAGTTTAATTATGAAATTAATTATTAATTTCTGAAAATTATTTAAAAATAGATAAAAATGGTTTTAAATTATTATAAATACATAATAAATTATGAAAAATTATTTTAAAGCCTGAAAAATAGTTTTTAATTATTTTAAGTATATTTCAAAAATATTTGGTATTTTTGGAATATAAAAGGTATTTTTTTTATTTAATTATAATATTAAATAAATGATTTAAAAATAGTTTTAATTCATGAAAAATCATGAAAAATTATTTTATGGTGTTAGAAAATATTTTAAGTTATTTTTGATGACTTTTAATATTTTGTGATGAATTTCATTAATAATTTATTATTAATGTTAATTAATTTATTTAATGAATATATTAAATAATTATGGAAAAATAGAGTTAATGGTTTAAAAATCATACAAAAATGATTTAAGTATTATAAAAATATTTTGAGTTATAAAATATAACTTTTGATATTTTGCCATGATAATATTGATATTTTATTATTAATATCAATTATCGGATAATGGATTTAACTGTTTAAAAATTATATAAATATGATTTTAAGGTATTAAAAATACTGTGATATATTATAATTATATTATAATATTATGTTATGATTTTCATTAATATTTAAAGATAAATAGATATTAATTATTAAGAAATTATGTGGTATTTAATTCATTAAATACGTTTTAAATGATCGGAAAATCATGATAAATGATATTAATTATCTGAAAATTATTGTAAGTCTATGAAAATTGTTTAGACTGATAATATGATTGTTTAAGATAATTGTTAATTGTCAGACAGAGTTTAATTGAATTTAGACTAGATAATTGTCCGACTAGACCGTCGGGATGATATAATTTTGTCGATTTCAATTCAGACCGAAATAATTTGACTTGATGCTATGTCTTATGTGTATAATAGACTGATAGGATTATGTGGTAATGTGTTTAAGTTATTTTATACCATGATGATATTATTCTAATATTGGAGATCTATATTATTAATATTAGGTCTCAGATGAAGCTTATTATATTGTGTTACGGTAATCAACAGTTCAGGAAAGTTTTTCTTTTTACTTAACTCTATTAAGAGTGATTTCATTCGGATATGCTTATGGTTAATCATCTCTGATTGCCATGTTGAATTGTACTCTGTACATCTTGCATGTATAAGTCAGGTATGAAAGGCTGATCACCTTCATTACCATTCAGTTCAGACATAAATTATTCCTGTTCAATACTTGTTCAGTCAAAATTTTGTTCGTGCTAATTCACAAATACATTGTGAAGGATAACCAGCTTATTATTTAGACTCTTTCAATCATGATATATCTTTAAATTATTTTAAAACTTGCTGGGCAACTTTCATGCCCACCCTTGCTATATCATGATAAACATTGCAGATAAGGCGAATGCGTTCGGATATAGGAAAAGAATAATGCCAAGTTCAGCTTGGGATAGAATGTGCAGCTAGATTGTAATGGTATAGTTTGATAATTTGTTATATGTCAGATAGTTTATGAATTGTGTATAAGTTAAGGTTATTCAATTTTGGGAAAAAGTATATAAGTTTAATGTATAAACAATTTATGTTTATATCTTCCGCAAATAGTAATAGTTGTATAGAATGATCGAACCAGATCCGAGGTGATTTAGGACCTAGATTCGGGGTCCTCACAGTGATAATAATAATGAATGCAAAAATTTGATATCAATTGGGGATTATGAAATAGAGTCAACTTATGAAGATTATGTTGATAGTTTTGTGGAAAAATAAACTAAGGATAAGAGGATGATGAAATTGGGGAGGGGGATGAGGGTGATCAGACTGGGGGGACTGAGGATGGGACATAGGGTGATTAAACTGGGGGGCTGAGGATGGGGCAGAAGGTGACTCATTTAGGGGAGATGGTGATCAGGATGAGGGGCTGAGGATGATGCGTTTTGGGATGAGGGTGCAACTGTAACATAGAAAGGCAAAGGAAAATATTATGAAAATGGAAAAAGATTTGCCACTAACTAAGGGAAGGGAAAACAAACTGCAGAAACTAAAACTTTGAAAGAAGAAGAACCACATAAACCAGTATTTTGATTCCCTAACAATGATGACTCTGATGTGGAAAGGATGCCTGTGATATTCATGAATTTCAGAAATAATATTAATAATTAAATAAATAATAATTTGAGTATTTATGTGAATATATATTCTTGTGGCATGAGATGTGAATATGCAGCTAAATTAAACTAAGTGTTGATAATCAAGAATTGTGGTAATGTAAGGCTTAATATAAGCTCGTGCTGCAATAAGCCCTGTGCGGCATGAGAATGAACGATGTGATCGTCTAATTAAATTTATGAAGGAATGATTTAATAAGGTATTTAACTAGTAGCATTATAATTTTGGGATTGATTATGTGCTTGGTGAAACTAAATTGGTAGTGAAATTGGAACTGGCAAGTAGCTAAACCAGCTTGGCACTGACATGAAGCATTGCAGCTGCGCCCTTTCTGTAGTACAAACTGGCACAACTGCACTGGTGGCCAGACTTGAAAAAGTTAGTTTATTACTTTGGATACAATGTGGAACATTATTTTAATGTGTGACATTATTAAAATCATGTGGTAAAAGTAAATTGAATGATATGATTTACTAAGTAGAAAAATAGAATCCTGTGTGGCATTCTATTATAGAAGAGTTAATTAACTGTACATCTCAGACATTCGGAAGAAAGTTAAATTTTAAAAAATAAACATTTAATATTGAATATCATTATAATATTGAAGTGTAAGAGTAATAATAAAATTTATGGCGAATACTGGATTAGTAATACCCAACTGCATTATTTTACCTAAAATTAAATATTATTTTATTTAAACCCAATATACATGGATTATATAATATGTGTACATATATAAACCCCAACTTTTTATTATGTAATAGCATTAACACATTACAATTAAATTTGTGAACCAAAAGGGAACTAAACTAAGCACATTGAAACTAAATGCTGAGTTTTATAAAACCTTATCCCAAATTCAGTGGCTCAACAATGCCTACACTCTCCTTTACGTAAAATGCAAAGCTGTTAACAATGGCTAGCTAGGGGGGTTATCATGGCTATGGAAATGGTTGAGGGAGAGTGGTTGGCCAACTCTTCCTTAACCATTGGTTTCTTCTTCTACCTCATATATTCAAACCCTAATGCAAAACCAATAATTGGTCACCTAATCCTCTATATATAGCAGCTCTCTTCTTCATTTTTCTTGTTGCTTGATTGTCTAATAAGTCCATATAAGAGTGTGAGTTGCATTGGTGTGTGAGGAGAAGTCTGAGATTGCATGGATTGTCAATTGAAGCTCTAAGAGGTAATAATCCTGGTTTTATGTTCTTAATTTCTAATTTGGTAGAATTTCTAAAATTTTCATGAAATTTCTGTGAATTTGGTTGTGGATTGATATCAATATGTTTATGAAGTCTATATGCATGTATGGAACCTTTAAGAAGGAATTTAAGCATGTTTAGTTGAGAGAAATTTGGAATTAGGTTTGAAAGTCTACAAAAACAGAGCCTTTCCTAATTCTGTCCAGGAAGGGCGTAGATGCGCCCAGTTTGTACTAGGAGGAAGCGCAGCTGCGCCGTTCTCCAAAACTAGATTCTGGTTTTATTTGTTATGTGGTGCCTCCAACATGCTATATATACTTAGTTATACATGAAAACCGATATGACATGTAGTATAAAGCTTCCTTATGTGATATGAGTTGTCTAAACATGATTTAATAGGAGATTTATCAAAAAACTTAAAGTTTTAAAAATGAACTTTGATGAAACTTGTATTTTGAAAATTCTGAGTATCATATCATACATATATGACTGAGTTATGAACATTAATGAGCATGGGTTGTTATTCAAGGATCATTTATTTATGTCTAACTTGTTTTGGCTTTGAGTTAAAAGACTTTGTAAAGGAAAATTTGACATACTTGAGACTAATATCCATGAATACCATGTGGAGTATGTTCTGACTTTGTAAAATTGTAAACAAGACCTAAGAACATATAAAATGTGATTCTAAGATGTTTGGTATACACTAGAATGAATGGTTTAAGTTTAAAATGATTTTAAAAGCAAACTCAGACATTTTTCAAACTAAGTTGCATAAGTATGGTGTAGTTATATTCTGGACATCTAAGATGGCATGTTTATGTTCTTTTGTCTCTAAACATGATTCATATGTATACTCACCTTGTTAGACACAATGTAAGTTAATCAAGCATGAGCTTAGGCATGTTTTAAGGTGATAAACGATGCTAACTATGCGTAAATGGTGTGAACACTTGCAAGCGTGCATATTACAAAATATACGACCTCATATGGATGCATGGTTAACATAGTAGGCCTTGTGACTTCATGACCTTATTTGGCATTAATTCATTAGAAATTTTAAACTAAGACCTTAACATGTAAAGTTGAACTTAGAATGGTCGTACAAGTATGTGAAACCCTTTAACATGTGTGCATGCTATTTTTTAATGCCTTGGTATGCTAAATAGTGCACTGAAACTAGGATAACAAAAGCTCAACTCTAGTTTGGCTAGGGGATAGTGCATCTGTGCCGTCCCTAAGCCTAACCAGAGCGCAGTTGCGCCCTCTTGCTGTTTCGTTTGACTTGTTTTGTTTGTATTTTGATCATGGTGGCTTGGTTATATTATTATTCTAAGCTAATAATTAGAGACTTACTAATGTGTTATGTATGGTGATAATATAGCATGAAGATGTTAAACTTGTAAAAGATTTCTAAATGTGATAAAGATGATATTGATTAAGAAATTCATGATTTCATATACATAGACTGATTGTATAGACTTATGTATGTACTTAACATACATATTGGGAATGTGCATAAGATAAATTATGTTTCGAGCATGCGTATCTAATGAATGTGTATAACTATATACGTTAATAGGGTAACTTAGTTCGTTGAAGAGATTATTAGCTTTAGATTGGTAAACTACGCTTCAGGCAAGTTCCCTAACTTCATTCTTATATTGAATGCAAGTATCTAAACCTTATCTCATATTGTGCAAACTTTGAATCATTGATATACCAACTATATCCATATTGAGCAATTTCTATATTCGTATGAATCGTTATTCATATTCGGAAGTTTATTATATATCTTGATTCATGTTGCATTGAACTTATTATTCCAAAATATATTGTAAAAGTTGTCTAAGCCATTTGACTCGGCTAGACTAATATCATGTGTTAGAAAACGTTCCAAACCAATTGTCTTGGTGCGGAAATCTTATAAATCTACTGAGATGAACAACCCTCATTGAAGGGGAAAATTTTATATTATCGGGGAACTGACGTGCGCACAAACAACATGCTTAAATGTTATGCATAACGTAGGGTACATCGGGCTGATTACATATTGTACTTGTTTATATTGGATTATCGATTAAATATTGTTAATTCTAGTGGTCTATAGCGACTACTCAGTGTTGAAACCTTTGAATTCTTTTAAAATCTTTCAGTCTATAATGACTCATCATTTAGTATTCGAAGGACCATTTTGAAGCTATTGAAATTTCCTTGTTACAACATTATTCCTTAACTCTCGAGTTATCCTTGATTAATATACTTCTAAACTTATTAAATTTATATTGTGCCTGTTCACCTTATTGTTATATACTTGCTGGAAAAACTTGTTGCTCATTCTTGCTTTCTTTAAACCTTTTAGTTAAGGCAGAACGTGGGGAAACCTCAGGCAAAGATAAGGGAAAGGGAAAAACTACGAATTAGCTTTAGTCCTTTGTGCTAGAAGTATATGTTTAAGATGTAATAAAACTTGTTTAATATTATGTATGAAGTATGTTTTAAGTCGTGATGTATTAGTAACGGTTACGAGACTTTGGAACAAGAATAATTATAATAAAATCAATATAAATTATTCTATTATTCCGCTGTATGAGTTATTAGTGTATCATTAGAATGAGATCGTGAAGCACCAAATTCGAGAGATTAGTGTCTGAATTTGGGTGCGTTATAGGTTGGTATCAAAGCATTAGGTTATAAACCTTAGGAGTGAGAATCCTTAAACTATAACCTTAGAAGAATTTAGAGACTAGAAGGAGATAAAACTCATGTAGAGTTTTCTTAAGAGACTTAGTAGCGTTATGAAATATATTTTCATTTCATACAATGAACTTATGTTTTATCTGACATTCTGATGCAGTTTGTTTATTTGTTTTGTGTTTGTGGTTGTAGGATGTCAAAACAAGGAGGACCTAATATGATTACCGAGGAGGAGCCACGTGATATACACGTGGTGTATGAGGCACCTTTGTTAGCCAAACCTGTTCAGCCAGTACCACCATCCGAGTTTGACGACGAGGATGAGATCGAGGTGGAGTCGGATCTTGAGGAGGAACCCATGGAGAATGAGCCCGTGGAAGATTCTGATGGGACTACGATTGAGGATCGGATGTTGCGAGAGTGTGAAGAGAAAATCCTGGAGTTAGAATGCCGAGTTGAGGAGCTAGAGACCTAGGCTCAGGAGAGAGAAACTGAGATGCAGAAGCTGAGGGATGAAGACCACAAGAGGAAGCTGGAAATATAAGAGATGTAGGTAGAAATTGCCTATCACAAAGAAGCAGAGAAGGAGGCTCTCCGCACACAGCTGGAGATAGAGGTCATGGAAAGGATTCACTTTGAGGAGAAGTGGGAAGAAGCCAACGATAGAGCTAATGACCTAGAGGATGAGACAAGATGCTAGAAGAGGAAGATGAACCGAATGGGCTATGCTTTTCGCACAACTATGGAGAAGTTGATCGATGGCATGTACCATTATCCGGCAAAACAAGGGCAAACCCGTTATTCATTGAGTAAAGATATGATGACTCACATGACACAGATTGAGTACAAGAGCGTTGTGGAAAGTGAAATATTGGGTTGAGGTCTATGTGTTAGTAGTCTTCTAGCAGTAGTTGGTATTTATGTATGTTCTGTAGTGGTAATCCCAATCTTTTGTATGAGATATGGGATAGATATGTAAACCCCAAGTATGTTTATAGGGGTAGTAAGATAGTATTTCCCCATCTTTTGTAATACGAGGGGATATATGTTGACATTTATAGAAGTATGCTAGGAAATGATCACTCATGATGTAATAATTAATGACATATGAATATAAATGTTTTTATTTCAAAAATGGGTTATGTGATTATTTTATTAAAATAGTAAATACTTAAAGAAGATTATAAGATAATAATTTCAGAAAATGCAGTCGAGACGTAGACTAGCAGCACCAGAGGAGTCAGTAAATAACGAGAGGGAACAAGTGGGCCCCATCCAACGACTAGTAGACTTTCTAGGGGAAGCCCTGCAGGGAAGAAACAATGCGTAACAACCCCCAAGCAGTACCTGTAACGAACTTTAAAGATTTTAAGAGTGTAGGATCGCCCGAATTTAGAGGAACCACCAATCCTATCGAAGCACAAACTTGGATCAAAGAGATGGAGAAATCTTTCACCATTGCTCATGTGGGTGAGGATCAGAAGACCACATTCGCCATGTACATGATGAAAGGTGAAGAAAACTATTGGTGGGAAGCAAATCAACAGAGGGCGGGGGAAGGAGTAATAGCCTGGGATAGGTTTAACACGTTGTTCTTCGAAAACTATTTTTCAAAGAGCATGAAGAATAGGATGGAGGTAAAGTTCCTAGAGCTGAAGCAAGGGGAGATGACGGTGGCATAGTACGTGGTCAAGTTCAATGAACTCGTGTGATTTGCAACGTATCAAATAGACACTAAAGAGAGGAAAGCTAGACAATTTAAGCTTGGATTGAAACCTTGGTTGTTCAACAAGGTGTCAGTCCTCCAAATTGACTCGTTCGCCACACTATTAGAGAATGCCATCATTGCGAAATGAGGTAGCGAGGCCTTGAGTCGGTATAACAAGGAGAAGAAGGGTAAGAATAGTGGGGGAGAGAACCGTGGAGGAAGCAATCTAGGGATGAGAAAGTGGGATAACAACAACAATAACAATAGAAACAACCATCAAGTGGGAAGTTTTCAAGGAGGGTTGAAGAAGAGAGCAAAGGGATGCTCGAAGTGTGGAAAGAACCACTAAGGGGAGTGCTAGAAGGGACGTAGTGTTTGCTACAACTGCGGCTAGGAGGGGACACATTTCACCAAACTGCCCAAATCCAAAGAAGATCAAGGGATGTTTCGCTTGTAGCTCAACCGAGCATCAGATCAAAGACTGTCCAGAGAAAGGGAACAGAGGAGGAAGCGGCCATCAGGGAGGAGGCAACAAGCTGATGATTGATGGACCTGTGCAATCCAACTGACCATCTGCCAGAGCTTTTAACATGCCGTCCAGGACGGATTAGTTACAAAGGACGTGGTGTCAGGTATTGTTCCAATCAATAATATAAATGCTTACGTATTATTTGATTTGAGTGCTACCTGTTCCTTCATGTCTGAAGATTTTGCTAGTCGATTAAATGTACCCCAAGAATGATTAGAAAATCCTTTGAACATAGAAGTTGA
The DNA here is from genome assembly GCA_016801055.1 of Panax notoginseng. NCBI lineage: Eukaryota > Viridiplantae > Streptophyta > Magnoliopsida > Apiales > Araliaceae > Panax > Panax notoginseng. The sequence continues at coordinate 47,592,021 of CM029015.1, forward strand.
GAATAAGGAGATAATTCCCGAAGAGTTTAAATACTGGAATTATTGCACAGAAATTAGGGGACATAAATTTAGTGTAGACATGATTCCAATAAGATTTGGAGAGTTTGATGTGATATTAGGAATAGATTGGTTATCCAACCACGCTATGATAATCGATTGTCAAAAGAAAAGTGTGAACCTTCAGACTCCAAATCGATCTAAGGTAGTGTTTTATGGTAGCTCATCGCTTAGGCAATCGTGTTATCTTACGATGATACAGGCCAAGAAATTGTTAAAGAAGGGATGTGTAGGTTATCTGCCTATATTATAGATACTCAGAAAAAGGGAGTAGAAATGAAAAATATATCGATAGTGAGAGATTTTCAAGACGTGTTTCTAGACGATTTGCCTGGTTTTCCACTAGACAGAGAAATCAAATTCGTAATAGACTTAGCACCGAGAATGATATCAATTTTGAAATCTCCATATCGGGGCGCCGGTAGAAATGAAGGAATTAATGATATAATTGCAAGAATTGCCAGATAAGGGTTATATTCGGCCAAGTATGTCTCCATGGGGAGTACTAGTGTTGTTTGTTAAGAAGAAAGATGGATCGATGAGGCTTTATATCAACTATCAAGAGTTGAATAGAGTAACAATTCAGAATATATACCCGTTGCTGAGAATTGACGACCTTTTAGATCAGTTGAAGGGAGTGAAATGTTTCTCAAAGATAGATCTACGAACGTGTTATCATCAACTGAAGGTATGAGAGGAAGACATACTGAAGACGGTGTTTTGAACTCAATATGGACATTATAAATTTTTGGTGATGTCATTCGATTTGACTAATGCCCCGGCAGCATTTATTGATTTGATGAACCGAGTTTTTAAACCATATTTGGATAAGTTCGTGGTGGTTTTCATTGACGACATCCTAATTTATTCAAATACCAAAGAAGAGCACGCCGAACATCTGAAGATGGTATTAGAAGCATTGAGAAGGGAAAAGATGTACACAAAATTATCAAAATGTGAATTTTGGATGAAGAAGGTTCAATTCTTAGGACACGTGATAGACAAGGATAGAATTTCAGTAAATCCTACAAAAGTGGAGGCATTGAGTAATTGGGAACAACCGAAGACACCGATAGAGGTGAAAAGTTTCTTAGGGTTAGCCGGGTACTATCGAAGATTTATCCAAGATTTTTCTATGATAGCAACCCCGTTGACCAATTTAATGAGAAAAATGGTGAAGTTCATATGGATAGTCAAATGCGAAGAGAGTTTTCAAGAGTTGAAGAAGAGGTTGAGTGAGGCACCTGTATTATCATTACCAGATGATACGGGAGGATTTGTGGTGTATAATAACGTGTCGCACATAGGACTTGATTGTGTGCTAATGAAACATGGAAAGGTCATTGCGTATGCGTCACGACAGTTGAAAGATTATGAAAAGCGATACCCTACCCATGACTTGAATTTAGCGGCGGTAGTTTTTGCGTTAAAAATTTGGAGACATTATTTGTATAGAGAAAAATGTGAGATATATACGAACCATAAGAGTTTGAAATATATCTTCATACAGAAGGAGTTAAAAATGTGACAAAGAAGGTGGTTGGAATTAATCAAGGATTACGACTGTGAAATTCTTTATCACCCAAGAAAGGTAAATGTAGTAGATGACGCCTTGAGTAGAAAAGGAAGGGAGAAGTTATTTGTGCTGACATCTCAGGAGGAATTAATAAGGAAATGGAGAGACTAGAAATAGAAGTAAAGAGACTCGAAGAGTTCGGGGAAAAATTATTTGTAATAGGAGCTTATCCGACATTGTTGGATAGCGTAAAGGAATCACAAAAGAAGGATGAAACGTGTGAGAAGGTAAAGAAAAGGATAACAAAAAATGAGGAAGAAAAGTTCAAAATAGATAAGGATGATATCTTGAGATTCAAAGATTGAGTGTGGGTGCCGCCCGTAACTGAGTTAAGGGAGGAGATTTTGCATGAGGCACACAGTACGTCATATGTAGTTCATCTGAGAAGTATAAAAATGTACCGAGATCTTAGAAAACACTATTGGTGGCCTAATATGAAACGAGAGGTTGCAGAGTACGTTAGTAGATGCCTTACCTATCAATGAGTCAAAGTAGAGCACCAAATGCCAAATGGTTTACTTCAACCTTTGGAGATACCGGAGTGGAAATGGAAGCATATTATAATGGACTTCGTGGTGGGACTCCCGAGCATGTAGAAAGGTTTTGATGCCATTTGGGTTATTGTGGACCGACTAACGAAGACAACTCATTTTTTACTGTCGACGTTGGGATTTTTATTTGTCCCTTTCTGTGCTTGTCTTTTGGTGTTCTCATTTTAGGTGAGTTTTATTTGAAAAAACATGTTTAAAAAGGTCCGACATGTATATGTCGACGATTTGACTTTTAGAGCCTCCTGTTGGTAGATTTGAAATGGTTGTACCAACTCAACCGAAAAGGTTTGCACAAAGACCCAATAATTGGACACTGTTTAACTGATCTTGGAAACCGAGATTCATAAGGGTTTGGGGGCTTGATTAAGTGGAGGAAAGGTGTTAGGCACCCCCCAACTTCTGTGAAAACATGGTTACCACCACTTTTCATTTAACTTTTATCTACGTATATGTGTGTGTGAGTTGGGCTTATGTGCAATTATCTGGAAGGTGTTATACCTCGTTTGCACCTATATACAAAGGGTTTGACTTTTGTATAAAAGTTTAATTTTAGCAAGATATAGTAGTGAAGTTTTGGAAAATAGGTTTTTCAAACCCTTATGCTCAATAGTAATTGAGGCCTTTGATACTTTCATTTTATTATGTGTTTTGCTTAATTACTTTTATTTTTGAGATGCGAGGCATCTTCGAGAAAATAAGATACATAGCAATACCAAACTCCTTGTGGGAATGAGAGCCATCTAAGGATATCTGGACGCAGAAGATAATTTACAAGTTGGCTGTAGCTGAGAAATGTCCATCTTGGGAACCAAATCTAGATTCAGAGACTGAATCTATGATCACATGATTCCTAGGCTCACATGAAAGAGTAATATGTTCAAAAGTTAGAAAAAGAACTAGATTTGAGTAAATCTAAACCATTCTAGCTTTAACGGTTCATAAGTAGGTTTTATACATACTTATTGACCATCAACTTGCTAGAATTATGCTGAAACTTAAGTATTTTTAGTATTGTTTGATTGCTTTTTATGTTTGTTTTGTAGGTTACATCAAGGAGACTCTAAAGGCATGGTGATGGCATGGAATGGTGAGCAATGGCTAGAACAAAGATTGTAGCTGGACTAATGCATGTGAAGAAGGTGTCCAGACGTCAAGTGAAGATTGAATGGCTAAGTGAAGAAAGAAGAAGAAGTTAGCAGCAACAGTGTAGCAGCAGAACACTAGTAACAACAATACAACAGAGTGTAGCAGGAGAGGCCAGCGCGACCATGCCCATCAGTACGCCAAACTCGGCGTGCCCGCGCCAGGAGAATCACAAATGCAGATACGGCGCGTCCGCGCCCAATTACCTATACTCGCCTGCGCGGCCACTCCAGTTAGACTTATTAAAACTGCTGACTTTTCATTTAAGATTGTTGTAGCGTATTTTCCATATAAGGGTATATTTGGTGGTTATGAGAGATAGATTTTAGCAGTTTTATTTTTCTATTTTAGGGTTCCATAGAACTAGAGAGATTCTATAGCAATACTCTACTATTTGGTTTCTCTCTCTAGATCTAGTAGCTTGTGAATATTGAGTATTACTTTGGTTTTGATTATGGATCTGAACTGAGTTGGAAGCACATTATGGAGCAGAGTTTAAGCAGATTTGCAAAATCTATTCTCATTACCCTCTTTGTTCTCTTTGCTTCTTCTCATGCTTGGCTTAATCCCATAATGGTTGTTGATTCAGAGATGAACTAACAACCATTATGGGATTCTAATGTAGCTTATTGTGTAGTTCAGATTTATATACCTTTTTGTGATGCTTGAATGATTATAGTTGGATTGCCTAACTTGGTTGTGCTTATTGCATAGATGCTTGATCATCATCTACCCTAATAACTTGTATGGAATTAAAAAAGGAAGTATAAGTTCAGATTTGACTTTGTTAGCATATGTTCATGAGATTTACATGTGTTAGATTTCGTGATTAGTAACCCGGATAGACATATACCGATTTTCCATGTGTAGTCGTTGAGAGAGCTTGCACTTAAATTGATATTACTTATAATTCACATAGACATATAGTGGGTTAGGTAATATTGATGTTCATATGAATTCTATCTCTTGTGTGGATTTTGTGTGATATGGATATGGTGTATTAAAAAATAGTAATGTTTCACTTTCGTGCTCTCGACTAGCAGTCCATAGTAATTAATCAAGTTAAACATGAGGTGTATAATCTGAATGAAGCAATAAGTGAAGTTAGGGTCCCAAATCTTTCGAATTTGAATCTCTTCGTTATTTAATTAGTAATTTGTGTTGATAATTATTTTAGTTTTAATTCAATTGTCATTTGATCGTTTAAGCAGCCAAAAATAGCTATAAGGTAGTTGTATGATAGATTAGAAGTCCAAGGGAACGATACTTAACTTACTCTATATTACTTGTTGACCGTGTATACTTGCACGAGTGTGATTGTTCTGTTAAACCCAAAACAAGCCAACAAGTTTTTGGCGCCGTTGTTGGGGATAGGTTTTTATTTTTATTACTGTCGTCGTCAACTTAAGTTAGATTTGTCTAACTTGAATAATTCTTATCTTATCTCCTTTCTATTCTTCTTTTATTTGCGTTTCAGGTACTTGTGGATAGTATATGCATACTCGATCTTCAAACTCTGAATTGGTACCAAGACAAGATAATATTAACGGAAAAGCTTGGAGAGCGAGTGCATGTCATTCATGTACACAAGTGAACACTAAACATCAACCAATATGGCAGAAGAGCATAGAGAAGAGCACAGAGCTTTAAGGGACTATTCTATGCCAAAAATAAATGAGTTACAGTCGAGCATTGTAAGGCCAGCAATAGCAGCAAACACCTTCGAGATTAACTCGGGAACAATACAGATGGTACAGAATTCAGTTTAATTTAGCGGTGCTGCTACTAATGATCCTAACGAGAACTTGATGAGTTTCATTGGGATATGTTACACATTCAAGTACAATGGTGTGTCTGAAGATGCAATACGGATCAGACTGTTTCTATTCTCTTTGAGGGATAAGGCAAGAAGTTGGCTCCATTCATTGCCATCTGGGTCAATAACCACATGGGAGGACTTAGCATAGAAATTTTTAGCCAAATTCTTTTCAATGGCTAAAACAGCGAAAATGAGGACTGTAATATCTCAGTTTGAGCAACAGCAGGGAGAGTCCCTGTATGAGGCCTGGGAATGTTACAAAGAGATGAAAAGGAAATGCCCTCACCACGGGATGCCTGACTGGATGGTCATTAATACCTTCTACAATGGGTTGGGTTGGCAGTCTAGGCCAATCTTTGATGCCGCTGCAGGAGGAGCTTTGTGGGCTAATAGCTCTGAAGAAGCTTATGAGCTTATTGAGACCATGACGATAAATGATTTCCAGAATCCATCGGCCAGGATGCCTCAAACAAAATTTGCTGCGGTATAGGAGGTGGATGCCATAACAGCGTTATCAGCTCAAATGACAGCTATGGCAAAGAAATTTGATTCATTAGCGGAGAACAAAGTTAAGCAAGTTGCCTATGTCTATGAGATTTGTGCAGGGTCACACCAAACAGAACAATGTGCTATCACAGCAGAGTCAGTACAGTTTGTTAGCAACTACCAAAAGCCACAAAATTAGTTTCAAAACTCCTACCATCCTAACAACCGAAACCATCCGAATTTCAGTTGGAGCAATAATCAGAATGTCCAACAACACCAACCACAACAACAATACCAATCTCAACAACAGTATCAACCACAACAATCTCATCAGCAGTATACACCTAAACCACTTTACCCTCCTGGATTTCAAAAACAACAACAACATCATCCACCTCCTGCCACTCAACCAGAAAAGAAGTCAGAGATGAAAGAAATGATGTTGAAATACATGGCGAACACCGAAGTGATGATAAAGAGCCAAGCGGTGGCTATTAAGAATTTGGAGACTAAAATGGACCAAATGGCCAACATGTTGAATAATAGACCGCAAGGGGCTTTACCAAGTAACACTGAAGCCAATCCAAGAATGGAAGGGAAAGAACAATGTCAAGCCATTACACTGAGATAAGGAAAATAGATTGTAAAAATTGACTCTGCCGCGCTCGTGCCCATTAATGAAGAGTCCTTGGCGCGCCCGCGCCAAGGTGTATTGAGTTCTGATTATGGCTTGAAGAAAGGGGGTTCTGAGCAGTGGGTAGTTCAGAAGAATCATGAGGAGTTGGCTGAGAAAACCACTACCAAACCACCACTTGTTTACCCCCATGTTCCTTACCCACATAGACTTTAAAAGCAAAGAGAAGACAAATAGTTTACTAAGTTTTTGGAGGTCTTTCAGAAACTGTAGATCAACATACCATTCATAGAGGCTTTAGAGCAAATGACAAGGTACGCGAAGTTTATGAAGGGCATTCTATCAAGGAAGAAGAGATTAGAGGAATATGAGATAGTGGCCTTAACAGAAGAGTACAGTGTGGTGTTGCAGTGTAAGCTACCTCCAAAGCTTAAGGACCCGAGCAATTTTACAATACCATGCTCCATTAGAAAGCTTTCTTCCAACAAATGCCTACGTGACTTGGGGGCAAGCATAAACTTGATGCCTCTATAGGTGTTCAATCAATTGGGATTGCCGGCTCCAAAGCCGATAAATATATCATTATAGCTTTTCGATAGATCCATCACTTACCCAAGAGGTATTGTTGAAGATGTCTTGGTCAAAGTAGACAAGTTTATCTTCCCAGCAGACTTCATTATTTTGGACTATGAAGAGGACAGAGACATACCGATCATACTTGGGAGACCTTTTCTATCCACGGGGCAAACGCTCATAGATGTACAAAAAGGAGAGCTGACCATAAGAGTACAAGATTAAGAGGTCACTTTCAATGTTTTTAAGGCTATGAAGTTCCCCACTAACGAGGAAGAGTACTTCTGGATCGATGTTGTCGATAGAGTGTTAAATGAAGAAGTTGGAAATCTGTTTGACATTGAGCCATTGGAGAGTGCTATACTGGGGGAATCAGATATGGAAGATAATGAGGTTGTAGAATATGTACAAATTTTGGACACAGCACCACGGATGCGAAGATTTAAGGTTCCCATTGAGCTACTCAAACTTTCTGGGGAGACATCAGAATGACTCAAGCCTTCTCTTGAGATGCCTCCCAATCTTGACTTTAAACCCCTTCCAGATCAATTAAGGTACACATTTTTAAGTGAATCTTCAAAGTTGCATGTTATAATTGCTGCTGCACTAACATCTTGCTAGGAAGATAAATTGCTACGAGTACTGCGAGAGTTTAAATCAGCAATTGGATGGACTATAGCAGACATAAAGGGGATCAATCCCTCATTTTGTATGCACAAAATCCTTCTTGAAGATGATAATAAGCCATCAGTAGAGCAATAATGAAGATTAAATCCTATCATGAAGGAAGTGGTTAAGAAGGAGATCTTGAAGTGGTTAGATGCAGGGATCATTTATCCTATTTCAAATAGCTCTTGGGTGAGCCCGATGCAGTGCGTGTCAAAAAAGGGGGTATGACAGTGGTATCTAATGAGAACAATGAGCTAATACCTACCAGGACAGTTACGGGTTAGAGGGTCTGCATAGATTACCGCAGACTGAACAAGGCTACCAAGAAAGATCATTTTCCTCTCCCGTTTATTGATCAAATGCTGGATAGGCTAGCAGGTCATGAGTATTACTGCCTTCTGGATGGTTACTCTGGATACAACCAAATAGTGATAGCCCTAGAAAACCAAGAGAAGACTACCTTCACTTGTCTGTATGGTACATTTACTTTTAGAAGGATGTCTTTCGGTTTGTGTAATGCCCTAACTACATTCCAAAGGTACATGCTGGACATTTTCTCTGATATGGTTGAGCATAATGTTGAAGTCTTTATAGACGATTTCTCAATTTTTGGAGACTTTTTTGACTTATGTTTGGATAATCTGGTAATGGTACTGAAAAGGTGTGTTGAAACAAATCTCGTTCTGAATTGGGAAAAGTGCCATTTTATGGTATAAGAAGGTATTATTTTGGGACATAAAGTTTCAAGGAAAGGGTTAGAGGTGGATAGGGCTAAACTGGAAACTATCAAGAACTTACCTCCACCTACTTCTGTAAAAGGCGTCTGTAGTTTTTTGGGGCATACAAACTTTTATCGCCGGATTATCAAGGACTTCTCAAAGATTATTAAGCCACTTTGCAGTTTGTTAGAAAAAGATGTCCATTTTAGATTCGATGATGAAGTTGACTTTGGCACTTGTGATTACAGCTCCGGATTGGGATCTTCCATTCGAGTTGATGTGTGATGCAAACAATTTTGCTGTGAGAGCTGTATTGGGCCAACATAGGGACAAGGTCTTTCATGTTATTTATTATGCTAGTAAGACCCTGACTGACGCCCAGTTGAACTACACTACCACAGAAAAAAAGCTTCTAGTGGTGGTATACACATTCGACAAATTTCATGCTTACTTGATTGGGACAAGAGTGATTGTATACACCGACCATGCAGTGATCCGATACTTGATAGCAAAGAAATATGCTAAACCCTGTCTGATCAGGTGGATTCTTCTTCTACAGGAATTTAACTTAGAGATCAAAAATAGAAAAGGGACTGAGAACCAAGTGGCTGACCACTTATCTCGATTGGAGAATCTAGGAGAGATACAAATGACAAAGTTATGATCAATGAATCCTTCCCAGATGAACAATTGTTTGTGGTGAAAGGCGAAGTGCCATGGTTCGCAGATTATGCAAACTTCCTAGTGAGCAATATCATTCCCTCTAATTTGACTGGACATCAAAAGAAGAAGTTTCTACATGATGTTAAATGTTATATTTGGGATGAACCTTACTTGTTCAAGCAATGTGTTAATCGAATGATTAGAAGGTGCATTTCATATAGTGAGACGAAGAGTATATTGCAGGATTGCCACGCATCAGTTTATGGAAGTTATTACGGGGGAGAAAGAACACCGACCAAGGTTTTGTAGGCATGTTTTTATTGGATAACTCTCTTCAAGGATGCTTACAACTTTATGCAGAGATATAATAGGTGTCAGAGGGTAGGGAATATATCAAAATGAAATGAAATGCCTTTGAATACAATCCTCGAGGTGGAGATCTTCGACGTCTGGCAGATAGATTTTATGGGGCCTTTCTTTTCGTCATGTGGAAACTTGTACATCCTTTTGGTAGTTGATTATGTGTCCAAATGGGTGGAAGTGGCAGCTTTACCGACTAATGACACTAGGGTGGTTCTGAGATTTCTTCATAAGAACATATTCATAAGTTTCGGGACTCCTAGGGTGATTATAAGCGATGAAGGAAGCCATTTCTATAATCGCCAGTTTACAACATTGTTGGCCAAATATGGGGTGAACCATCGAGTAGCTACAGCTTACCACCCCCAAACAAACAGTCAAACAGAAGTGTCAAACCGTGAGGTGATGAGAATATTAGAAAATATTGTCAACCCCACGAGAAAAGATTGGTCGTTGAAGTTGGACGATGCAGTATGGGCATATAGGACTACCTAAGAAACACCACTGGGTATGTCGCTGTTTCAGCTAGTGTATAGAAAGGCTTATCACCTTACCATGGAGCTTGAACATAATGCTTATTGGGCAATCAAGAAGCTGAACTTTGACTTAAAGGCTATAGGGGAGAAACGCCTTCTTCAAATCAATGAGCTGGATGAATTTCGATTGCAGGCCTATAAAAATTCCAAGTTATACAAAGAGAAGGTGATGAGGTGGCATGATTGTAGAATCATGGAAAGAACATTTGAGCTAGGGCAAGCAGTACTACTATTCAATTCCAGACTTAGACTCTTCCTAAGAAATCTTAAATCAAGGTGGTCAGGACCCTTCACAGTCAAAAATGTATTTCCACACGGTGCAATTGAGATTTTTGACAAGTTCCCAGACAAGCCCTTCAAAGTAAATGGACAGAGGTTGAAGCATTATTACGGTGGTGAGGTCGATAGACAAAAGGTCGCCTCAATTCTTTTAACAACATGACCAAGGCAGAGATAATCAAGCTAATAGACTATAAACAAGCGCTCGATGGGAGGCACCCCATTATCTCTCTTCTCCCTCATATTTAATTCTAACCGATCATGTCTAATTCTCCCTACTGTTTCATTCTCAGTTACATATATCTCTATTCCTTCCTATTGTTTAATTTTGATCGCATATATCTCTTATTTCCCCCCTATTTAATTCTTGGGATCATGAAAAATTTTGAAATCAATTTTGAGTAGGAGCTTAATGAACATATCTTTTTGATAGAAATTGCATATAGAACATTTTTGGGTATATAATCATACATACATGTTACACAGTTCAAATCTTGATTTGGGAATATGTATATCTCATTTTTGTTAATGCTTGATTTGCAGGTTAAATATTGAATTACAAGTTGCTGCTTCTTCCTTCTTTAATGCAAAACAAACTCAGTTTGGGGCTCAGGGCGGCGCGGCTGTGCCAACACCATGCATAAATCAAGCGTGCCTGCGCCTGGTCTCAGCAAGTAAAGCCATCCGGTGCACCCACGCCACATCCATGCATACACTCAGCACGCCCGCGCTAGGCATTAGTGCACAAAATCATCCGGCGCGCCCATGCCACATTCAATACTACATCCAGCGTACCCACTCCCATGTTTGGGTCCAGGCAGTTTTAAACGATTTAAAAATGTGACCCATTTTATTTAAAACCTCTTCATTCAGTTGAGCAATCACAGAGCCCTAACGTCTTCTCCTTCTCCTACTCCATTCGGTCTCTTTCTCATACACTCCTAACCAACTGCGATCTCTCACCCTCTCTTCCCATACTCAGTTTCCACATATAACCCATTCATATACAAAAGATTTGCTTAGGGTTTGGTCAGAACAATTTGGGGATTCCTCTGCAGTATCTCTAGGGATTGTTCAGAGTAATTAAGAGAAAAAATTTGTCAGTTTCTAATCACAATTAGGGCTTACAAGTATCTTCTTTGACAGCACTCATGGCACCCAAGCGAGCACAATCACGCACTCCTAAATTTTCTTCCAGCAACAGTCAGGATGAAGACATTTTGGACCTCACCAAATTTGTCAGTTTCTAGGCTCAAACGGAATACTCAAGGATTGTATCGAAAATATTTATAAAAGAAAGGGGATTCAAGCTCAAAAAATAGGATGGGCAACTATGGGAGATGATTAGGGAGCAATACTGGCTGGGGTTATGGCTAGTCCTACGCCTGCACCGATGGCCATTGTGCATGAATTCTACGTGAGCGCAAAAGAAACGCAGAGTGGCATATCTTTTGTCAGGGGCATCCATGTTGATTATTGCCCACAAGCGATTCGAGAAGTGTTGAACCTACCCGACCCTCCTACTGGCCGAGCAAATTGGGTGGAAGCTGCACGATTTGAGACTAATTTGGATAGAGTGATCGAGGACTTGTGTGTGCCACGCACCAAATGGAACTACAAGCAAGGCACGAGCTATCCCACCAATTTCCTGAGTGCAGAACTAAACCGTTATGCGAAGGCGTGGAACTTGTTCATATGTGCCAAGTTGATGCCATCTACACACCAGTACGATATCCCAACTGATCGGGCAATAATATTGTGGGTATTGACATAGGGAAGTACATTGATGTGGTCCACCTCCTCCACCAGAATATGCTACGTTACATGCTGGGGAGCACCACTAGCAGTATCCCTCATGCCTCAGTCGTAGCTCATTTATGAGCAAAATCTAGAGTGACCTGGGATGATAATCAGTTACAGATGCCTAGCTAGGATATTACACATGCTACTATTTAAAAGTTTGATGACTGGGCTAGTGGCACAACATACCCTCAGGGAAGAGGGTTTATTTTGCCAGCTCCATCGTCAGTGCCGTCTCCACAGTCAACTAAGGCAGCCACCACCCCTCGTGCCACTTCAGAGACTGATGATTGCAGGTTAAGGCGATTAGAGAGGAAGGTAGACGAGCTGTACGTTAATTTTTCAGCATTCGCGAATGGGATGTCTAGGGCTTTGGCCAAGGCATTTGTGCAGCAAGGGACGATGGTGGAGTGGGCTCTCTTTGGTTCTGCTATGCCGTATCCGCCACCAGATTCACCACTTGAGGAGGGTGGCCATGCCTACTGATAGGGGAGTTTCCTTTACCTTCATTGAGGATAATGAATATTCTGAGTTTGGGGGTATTGAGTCTAGTTAGCAGTTTAGAGCATGTATTATAATTGCATCATATAGAGTAAATTCATTTCATGTTGCATATAGTTAATTGCATGTAGTAGTTCAGTTTAATTTTTGCAGTAAATTTTTTATTTTTATCTGTTTAATTGCATAACATTGCATAATCCTAGGTTTTTAGTTAGTTGAATTCTAATTTAGCTAATGATGACATAGAAATTTGATAGATTTTTGAGCTTAGTTGATATCTTGAGCTGAGTTATACTTTTATACATGATATAATCCATGCCTGTTGTTTAGATGTTATCGGTTAGTACGTCAGTGTTCCTATTTGCTTATTAGTTAATATTAGCATGCTTGTTTGCTAAGAGAAAAATGATGTTTTTAATGATAGAATTGTGTAGGAAGTGAGTAATGATTACTAGACACTGAAACTCAAGTCTTGGGAACGCATTGGGCATACTTGCTATGTGTTTAAAAAAAGTGAATAAAAACTGTTGCTAGCCTTGTTTCGGGGCCTTTGTTACTTGAGTAAGTATGCCCGAGGGGATTGTCTCTACACCTAGCGCCCTAAAGCCGGAATGGTTCGGGAGTCGTTGGTTGAAAGCTCGCTAAGGGGTAGCACTATTAGCCTAATGGAATGAGACATTGCACAGCTATGGAAAATATAAAAATCAATAAACACCGCAGGAAAGTGTGAAAATCGCCCTCGTGAGTCAAATAAAGCAGAATAAACCCTTGTTGAACCTTAGCTTGTATTGATCTGTTGGAGTAGTTATCGTTTCATTTTTATGCATAGCTCTTGATTTGAAACCTCAGTTTTCTTTCTTAAACATTATAGCATGTGATATCTTCACATTTATCAAGCTTATCTGTGATAACAACACACACACACACATAACATCTCTATACCAGGTCGGGATTATCTGATTGTATGTCATTATGCCTTTAGCTTAGTTTGATGCTTTGTTCTTGGATCATGATATTTCTTCGAGGCATATCTTAATTATTGGAATTCTTAACATGGCTGAAAATCTTGGGATTCATTTGCATGATAGTGTAATTGCATAGCATGTAGTTTGCATTTCTTAGTTTGTATTTGTGTTTATTACTTGAGGGCAATCAATAGTTCAAGTTTGGAGGTATTTGATAAGTATGTTTTATACATACTTATTGACTATCAACTTTCTAGAATTATGCTTAAACTTAAGTATTTTTAGTTTTGTTTGATTGCTTTTTATGTTTGTTTTGTAGGTTACATCAAGGAGACTCTAAAGGCATGCTGATGGCATGGCAATGGCATGACATGGTGAGCAATGGCTAGAATGAAGATTATAGTTTAACTAACGCATGTGAAGAAGGTGTCCAGAAGTCAAGTGAAGATTGAATGGCTAAGTGAAGAAAGAAGAAAAAGTTAGCAGCAACAGTGTAGCAGCAGAACACTAGTAACAACAATACAACAGAGTGTAGCAGGAGAGGCCAGCGCGACCATCCCCATCAGTACCCCAAACTCGGCGTGCCCGCGCCAGGAGAATCACAAATGCAGATACGGTGCGTCCGCGCCCAATTACCTATACTCGCCTGCGCGGCCACTCTAGTTAGACTTATTAAAACTGCTGACTTTTCATTTAAGATTGTTGTAGCGTATTTTCCATATAAGGGTATATTTGGTGGTTATGAGAGATAGATTTTAGCAGTTTTATTTTGCTATTTTAGGGTTCCATAGAACTAGAGAGATTCTATAGCAATACTCTACTATTTGGTTTCTCTCTCTAGATCTAGTAGCTTGTGAATATTGAGTATTACTTTGGTTTTGATTATGGATCTGAACTAAGTTGGAAGCACATTGTGGAGTAGAGTTTAAGCAGATTTGCAATCTCTATTCTCATTACCCTCTTTGTTCTCTTTGTTTCTTCTCATGCTTGGCTTAAATCCCATAATTGTTGTTGATTCAGAGATGAACTAACCACCATTATGGGATTCTAATGTAGCTTATTGTGTAGTTCATATTTATATACCTTTTGGTGATGCTTGAATGATTATAGTTAGATTGCCTAACTTGGTTGTGCTTATTGCATAGATGCTTGATCATCATCTACACTAATAACTTGTATGGAATTGAAAAATGAAGTATACGTTCAGATTTGACTTTGTTAGCATATGTTCATGAGATTTTACATGTGTTAGATTTCGTGTCTAGTAACCCGGATAGACATATACCGGTTTGCCATATGTAGTCGTTGAGAGAGCTTGCACTTAAATTGATATTACTTATAATTCACATAGACATATAGTGGGTTAGGTAATATTGATGTTCATATGAATTCTATCTCTTATGTGGATTTTGTGTGATATGGATATGGTGTATTGAAAAATAGTTATGTTTTGCTTTCGTGCTCTCAACTAGCAGTCCATACTAATTAATCAAGTTAAACACGAGGTGTATAATCTGAATAAAGCAATAAATGAAGTTAGGGTCCCATATCTTTCCAATTTGAATCTCTTCATTATTTAATCAATAATTTGTGTTGATAATTATTTTAGTTTTAATTCAATTGTCGTTTGATCGTTTAAGCAGCCAGAAATAGCTATAAGGTAGTTGTATGATAGATTAGGAATATTTACCTTTCTCCGAGGGAACGATACTTAACTTACTCTATATTACTTGTTGATCGTGTATACTTGCACGAGTGTGATTGTTTTGTTAAACCCGAAACAAGCCAACAAGTTTTTGGCGCCGTTGCCGGGGATATGTTTTTATTTTTATTATTTTCGTCATCAACTTAAGTTAGATTTGTCTAACTTGAACAATTCTTATCTTATCTCCTTTTTATTCTTCTTTTATTTGCGTTTTAGGTACTTGTGGGTAGTATATGCACACTCGATCTTTAGACTCTGAATTGGTACCAAGGCAAGATAATATTAACAAAAAAGCTTGGAGAGCAAGTGCACGTCATTCTTGTACATAAGTGTACACTGAAACATCAACCAATATGGCAGAAGAGCATAGAGAAGAGCACAGAGCTTTAAAGGAATATTCTATGCCAAAAATAAATGAGTTACAGTCGAGCATTGTAAGGCCAGCAATAGCAGCAAACACCTTCGAGATTAAGCCAAGAACAATACAGATGGTACATAATTAGGTTCAATTTGGGGGTGCTGCTACTGATGATCTTAACGAGCACTTGCTGAGTTTCATTGAGATATGTTACACATTCAAGTACAATGGTGTGTCAGAAGATGCAATACGGCTCAGATTGTTTCCATTCTCTTTAAGGGACAAGGCAAGAATTTGGCTCTATTCATTGCCATCTGGGTCAATAACCACATAGGAGGACTTAGCACAAATTTTTTTAGCCAAATTCTTTCCTATAGCTAAAACAGCGAAAATGAGGACTGCAATATCTCAGTTTGAGCAACAGCAGGGAGAGTCATTGTATGAGGCTTGGGAATTTTACAAAGAGATGCTAAGGAAATGCCCTCACCATGGGATGCCTGACTGGATGGTCATTAATACCTTCTACAATGGGTTGGGTTGGCAGTCTAGGCCAATCTTTGATGCCGCTGCATGAGGAGCTTTGTGGGCCAATAACTATGAAGAAGCTTATGAACTTATTGAGACCATGGCGGTGAATGATTTCAAGAATCCATCTGCCAGGATGCCTAAACCAAAAGTTGTTGGGGTATTGGAGGTCGATGCCATAACAGCGTTATCAGCTCAGATGGCAGCCATGGCAAATAAAATTGATTCATTAGCGGAGAACAAAGTTAAGCAAGTTGCCTATGTCTGTGAGATTTGTGTGGGGTCAAACCAAACAGAATAATGTGCTATCACAACATAGTTGGTACAGTTTGTTAGCACCTACCAAAAGCCACAAAATCAGTTTCAGAACTCCTACCATCCTAGTAACCGAAACCATCCCAATTTAAGTTGGCCCAATAATCAGAATGTGCAACAACACCAACCACAACAACAATACCAATCTCAACAACAATATCAATCACAATAATCTCATCAGCAGTATGCATCTAAACCTCTTTACC
Organism: Panax notoginseng; assembly: GCA_016801055.1. Classification (NCBI taxonomy): domain Eukaryota; kingdom Viridiplantae; phylum Streptophyta; class Magnoliopsida; order Apiales; family Araliaceae; genus Panax; species Panax notoginseng. The sequence continues at coordinate 47,608,461 of CM029015.1, forward strand.
CTCTTGGATTTCAACAACAACAACAACATCATCCACCTTCTACCCCTCAACCATAAAAGAAGTCAGAGATGGAAGAAATGATGTTGAAATACATGGCGAACACCGAAGTGATGACAAAGAGCCAAGAGGTTGCTATTAAGAATTTGGAGACTCAAATGGATCAAATGGCCAACATGTTGAATAATAGACCTCAATGGGCTCTGGAAAGTAACACTGAAGCCAATCCAAGAAGGGAAGGAAAAGAACAATGTCAAGCTATTACACTGAGATCAGGAAAATAGACATCAAAAATTGACTCTACTGCGCCCGCCCCCGCGCCCATTAATGTAGAGTCCTTGGCGCGCCTGCGCCAAGGTGTATTGAGTTCTGATAATGACTTGAAGAAAGGGGGTTCTGAGCAGTGGGTAGTTGAGAAGAATCATGAGGAGTTAGCTGAGAAAACCACAACCAAACCACCACTTGTTTACCCCCTTGTTCCTTACCCACAGTTACTTCAAAAGCAAAGAGAAGACAAACAGTTTGCTAAATTTTTGGGTTGGCAGTCTAGGCCAATCGTTGATGCCGCTGCAGGAGGAGCTTTGTGGGCCAATAGCTATGAAGAAGCTTATGAGCTTATTGAGACCATGGCGACGAAGTAAACTCCAGGTCTAACAGAAATGTAAATATATATATATATATATATATATATACATCATCGAACTCAAATTCGATTGAGCCTGGATAGAATATCTGGTGCGTTATATATATATAAGCAATAAAAAGCCACAGATCGATGATCCGGGCATACCCACTCGAAGAGACTCTCAACGTTAGTTTATATATAGATATAAAAGTAGTAGAAAGCTTAAAAATTTGAAATATCATAAGTGGGTTGCCAAGAAGACTTCAGATAGCTTTTAATGCCTGAAAACTTGGTTTACACTGGTTAAACTTCAGTATGTTACAAAACACGAGCTTACACGTGTTTAGAAAGAAGAATCACTCAGTTTAGAGCAATCTAGCAGGGGTCACAAGATGAAATGGACAGAGTTTTCTCTCGTTTCTTTTTCTTCTTTTTTAAATGAGCTTCCAAGAGCTCATATCTAAAGAATAGATGGCCACGGGTCAACCAACAGTGGCCACGGGTCTACCTGCGGCTGCCTGTGTTGCCTCGGGCCATGCGGGTCCCGTCGTCTCAAAGTACGTGCACTTGGACTACGCGCTGTTTGCTCAAACCTTCATAACTTTTAATCTGGACATCCAATAAAGGAGTGATGTACCTTTTTAGAATGTTATTGTCGAGAGCTACACAATAACATGAGATTAGAGGTTGTACGAAGTCGGGAAGATGGGTCCATGACCAGATCTCCAAGTCTTCAAAGTCTATTCGTTGTACTGTCTTATACAGTTGTCACTCAGGATTTTAGCTATGGTTCTTTTGGGACATCTTGATACGCAATGTGAATTAAATTGTGTTGAGATGACGTTTATGAGGTGTTGAGGTGCTAAAATGACAATTTTACCCCCACCGGAGTTATCTCCGGCTTTGGCGCAGTCGTAGCAGTTGTTTCTCAGGGTTATCTCCGAGATTGGGCTGTTGTTGATGCTAAATGTCCTCAGGGTTATCTCTGAGGTTCGCTTGACCTCCTGAGGTTATCTCTAGGGTTAGAATTAACTCTTCCACGATTATCTCCAGACCTTGAACTGGATCCCTCGGGATTATCTCCGAGATTGGAACTGGATCTCCCGGGGTTATCTTCGGTGTGTGTACTGAATCTCTTGGGTTTATCTCCAAAATTGAAAACTGGACTTCCTGGGGTTATCTTCAGGGTTGAAAACTGATATGACTTCTAGGGTTATCTCTGAAAGATGATTCTGCCCTCCTTTAGGGTTAGTAATAGGAATGTAAAATTTTGAGTGTCTATATATGCCCTTCTTTATCACATTCATGCGATGAAATGACATGGATAGGATAAAGACTACTAGACACTTGAAATATGACAAGATAAGCATGATGCAAATACAATTCAATATGATGTGATGTTATGTTGAGTGTTATTTGTTGGAATGGTTTCCAATGGGATGTGATAAATTCTTTCTCCTCCTACTTCTGTTGGGGGATGGAATTGTCAATGATGGACCTATTGAACCGCTTTGATGTCTACTCGACCAGTAGTTTCTGAAGCTCCGATCACAGAAAGTTCCTAATGCAACATTAGGGTTATCGCCAGCAGTTTGGACTGTCTATCAGTGTTATCTGAGCTTGATTTGCTGATAAGTCGTAGAAATGCCTTTAAAATTCCTAGAGTGGAGGTTTCTCAATGATTGAGACCACATGATGTTGACATTGGGATTATCATCAAAGTCCTTAATCCTTTGTACACGCTTTCCACCGAAGATGTTCTTCTCTTTTCTGAGCAACTCTTGAGGATTGCTGGGGATCTGTATAACAGATTCCATCATTGGTCCTCCCCCATTAGGATGATTTTTAGTGGTTTATGTTATCAGGTTTTTCTGACGCTTCGTTGGAGTTATCGTCAACGGCTGGTAATATCAGGGATGCCTGACCCTCGTTGAAGTAACTTTCAATAGCTGGCACCATCGAGCCACCTCCGATGCTTCGCTGGAGCTATCGCCAATGACTTATGATATCATGGATGCCTGACCCTCGTTGAAGTAGCTTTCAATGGCTGGAACCATCAGACCACCTCCGATGCTTCGCTGGAGTTATCGCCAATGGCTTATGATATCTGGGCTGCCTGATCTTCGTTGAAGTAGTTTTCAGCGGTTTAGGATGTCTAAAATCTCCGCTGAGGATGTATTTCTGACGAGAGATACTTTTGATAGCAATTATAACCCTCGGTTGATGGCATCGGTCCTTCACGATGCGTTGACAAGGGTCACTTTCAATAACTGTAGCGTCCCCAAATTCGGGTACTAATCACCACGAACTTGGTACACCAATTCTATAGCTATTGCGGAAGATATAAACATAAATTATTTATTCAAATACCTTTACACATAATCCCCAAGGTTGATTACCTTAACTTAATACCTGAATTCAAAATCCTAATCGACATACAATGTCATTATCATACAATACTGTTACAAGTTTTAGTTGCATAATAATCCAATATTGGAATTGTCTTTGACTTTTCCTGTATCTGACGTTTCGTCTTAATCTGAAATATTTATCATGATATAGCAAGGGTGAGCAACAAGTTTGCCTAGCAAGTTTTATTTCAAATAAAGATATATCATGATCAAAAAGAATAAATAGCTGATAAGCTTTCAACAATATAATAATTATGAAAGAACATGAATCAATTTTCATAACTGAATGACCGAGTCAATAATGATGAATGGCCAACAATGAACATGAACAAATTAACTGAATCAAATGGTAATGAAGGTGATCAGCCTTTCATACCTGATGAACATATCCAACATGCATAATGTGCGAATCAATAATCAAAGAAGTGATGTAATCAACAATGGGTAACCACTAGCATGCTTGAAAAAATCATAACTCAGGTTTGAGTTAGAGAACTTGCACAATAAAAGTATAGGAACTTGCTCAATCAATGAGTATAGTTCGAGAAACTTGCATAATAAGAGAGTATATGAACTTGCCTGTATCGTCGACTACTGCTACACAAGGCTAATTTAGCTTCAGTTGAAAGACCTATTATTGATAATATTGATATCTCAATTAGAATAATATCATCAGATATACTACTATTAATTACAGTCATAATATAACCTAAACACATAAGCACATATCCCTAACAGTCGCTAAAACTCATAAGACCCGATATCAAGTTAAACTATTTCAGTCTGGTTTGATCTCGGTACTATTTCGACGTCCCGATTGTCCTATCAGATAATATTGAGTCTATTTTAAATAAAACTCTACTTAACTGCTTCAATATTGCTTAAGATAATTTATTTTTCAATTATAACATTTTTCAGAAGCTCATAATAATTTTCAAATAATTATTATCATTTATAATGATTTTTCAATCATTAATATTATTTTTAAATGATTTAAATACCACATAATTCTATTATTATTAATATCAAATATTAATACATATCTCAATATTAAAAGTTATTTATTATAACTCAGAATATTTTTAATACCGTAATATCACCTTTTAAATGATTTTAAAACATTTAAAATCATTATTAAATAACTGCCATTAATATTAAAATATCAATCTATTTCATGCCAAAATATTATAAGTTATGTTTTATAACTTAAAACATTTTTAAAACCTTTAAATCATTTTTAGAACATTAAAACTATTTTTTCATAATTTGTTTAATACAATTATTAAGTAAATTTATTATCATTAATATTAAATATTAATGAAATTCATACCAAAATATTAAAAGTCATTCAAAATAACTTAAAATATTTTCTAATACTTTAATATATTTTCAAAAGATTTTTAAATTATTAAAATCATTATTAAGTAATTTATTTAATATTATTATTAAATAAATTAAATATCATAAAATTTAAATAAATTAAAATATTAATGAAATATATCTCAAATTATTAAAAGATAATTTTCATACGTCAAAATAATTTTTACAAATTAATTATGAATTTTTCTTAATTATTTTCTATTTTATTCAAATTATTTAAATTAAATAATTCATTTTTTAATAAAACTGTCGCTAAAGGGGATTATCGCGACAAAACTGTCGCTATAAGTGTTCTTGAGCCCTCAAGAACATTCATATTCAGTTTCATGATGCCTAGTTTGAGCACTTGCAAATCCTTGATCTTGATGTTTCTGGGCATCTGGTTATGTAGTATTGATGTAATACTACATGTACCAACAATGTTCAAGGTCAAACTACATCACATAATGAAGCTATAAGCCTTCAAAATAGCTGTCAGAGTTGTTCTTCATTTTCTAGAATTTCCAGAAAATAAGAACAATGTGAGGGTCCTACTTTGGATCTTAATAACTTGGATTCTAGGTTTTGATTTTGTGTTTAAGTGTAACATTTATGTAGTATGTATGTCAGGGTACAAAAGTTATACACTTTTGTAGCTTAACAACCTCATAGAGGCAAGATTTGGCTTGGTCAAAGTACCGGCCAGAAACTGTTCTTGAGAAATCTTGGTTTTCCAGAAACTCAACCCAGGCAGTTGGTCAACCCAATTTTTACCATGAATATTTTTGATCCTGTTGATGATCTAGGTGTTCTAGTGTCATGGTTTGGAAGTCCATATGTCAGACTACAAAAGCAATACAATTACATGGCCTAACAACTTAACAATTGCAAGATCTAAGCCCTGCAAAATGGTTGTCAGACATTTCTGGGTTTTCCAAAAACTAGTTTCTGTGACTGGTCAACCATGTTTAACCATGAACAACTTGGAATCTAGACATGCTATAGACTTGGTTTCACTTCCAGCGTACTCTCCTCATGGCATAAAACATCAATGATACACTTAGCCATCCTAACATCTAACATATTGAGATCTAGAGGCTCTGACATATGGCTGTTAGACCTCATTTTAGGGTTCTTGACTGTTTTCAAAAATTTCTATTTTCATGCACTTAGATGTTATGGATCCATGATGTATCATCATAGATCACTAAATAACATCTTATAACATATATAAAAACAACAAAACACATATTTACATAAATCATAAGGATCTAGCTTATGTTAGAGTTTATACCTTATATGTTCAAATCTTTGACTTCTGTCCTCATGATCTGATCTTGGCTAGCTAAGGGTTGTTCTTGGCTTTATTTTTGACTGAGTTCCTCTCAATATTTCGAAAATTAGAGAGAGAAAGGGTTGGCTAAGTTATGAACTAAAGTAAGATATTTTCTTACTTTTAACTTTTTAATCTTTGAATACATGGACACAATTGTTGCTAGGTGACCAATTTTGACTGATTGGTGTCATTTAGAGAACATGGAAAAATCTTGGATGATGACTCACAAGATTTGGTGGTATCATTTACTTAAAAGTTAAGTAAAAGGGCATTTTTGATAATTTCGCACCTACTAAGGGTATTTTGGTCATTTTCCCTATAATTCGAATGCTAATTTGGTATTTTCACACATATCCCATAACTTTTAACCCTTAAGTTTTAATACTTAACATTAGGGTTCCCAATTAAGGTTTAAAAATTCTCGATTAGGGTTTATGATTTTCAGAACTGAAATTAGGGTTTTCAAAGCTGAAATTAGGGTTTCTTATCGATCGTTAGGGTTTCTTAACTGAACATCAAAGGTGTTAATATAACATTAGGGTTTACCCGTGTTACACTATACCTAATTCATACTTAACCCTTAACCACATACTGTACACGCATATACTCACAATACACAATACCACATAAGTCCTTCATAAAAATTTTAAAATCTATACCTATTTCTAGTCTAGGTCTTATTATCAAATCATTTAAGATTTATATTAATATTATAAATTCTCGGGTTATCATAATAACTTTGATCATTGACTTTGTGAACCCTGTATCTGGGCGAATACCAATGAACCCTTAATCGCGTAGCATCTTTTTTCCTGATTTAACTTTTCAGCTTCTGGGACCTCCTTTGCAACTCAAATTTGATCTAGCCAGAGGGGTTGGGCACTACCCAGAGTAGCCGTAGGTAGACTCGCGGCTGCCGCGAGTTGACCTGCGGCCACCCGTGGGTTATAACTTACCTACCATCCCTTTCACAAGTCATTTTTAAGTTGAAGCCGCATATAGAATCCGAGATTTCCTCTTTAGATCTATTGAGTTCGGGTTGTTTTCTGTAAAATTCGTCACCGTACAATCGTTGTGCACTATCCTGGTAACGTTTACATGTTTTCTTTTCCAATTTTGATTGTTGGAAAGTGAGATATCATACAAAATGCTTCAAAACACATAGTAGTGAATATGCATACTCATATGACTTGATAAAAATAATTTAACGCAGTAAATGTTAGTATTTTACTATGCTTAACATATTGATGTGAAAAAATTTGACTTTTGAAACAGTCAATTTGGCACCTTTTTCTACTATTTTTTCATCCTATTTGAGGACAAATAAGCAAAGGTTTTGAAGTAAAGTAATCCTGGTAATTATGACTCTGATGTTTTTTCATGCATATAGGATGTTTATGGCTTTGAGTTAGTGTGCTACTGAATGGTCACCTAGTCCTGCCTACGTACATGCGGATAGTCCTTTTCACAAAGGAGACTCTGGAGAAAAAATTTCACTAGTCTAGGCATTAAATGATCATGCATTTTTAACTCTACTGCAAATGTATGTTAAAGTAATGTATGCATATAGCTATGAATTGAATTGAATGAGCTCAAGGTTAGAATTTAACACACATTTTCTGAGGTGATTTGGATACTTTTATCTAGATATATGGATCCAGACCAGCCGAGTAGCTCCCGTAAGACCTCTTTAGGTGTGAGGAGGAGAGCTTCAGATGTGCCTCAGCCTCACCCAGCTCGACAACCTCGTCGGTTGACTGAGTCAGTTATTCATCCTATCCGTGTTGAGAGACCAGATGTTGAGGACGAGGAGGAGGATGTACCCGTTACGGATCCTGCTCCTTCTTCTTCTATTCTCTGCAGGGAGCTTCCAGCTATAAATGTGACAATTCCAGAGCTTCCAAATGATTTGAGTCGTCACCCCTCAATCTATCTTCATGCAATTGAGGTAAAAGCCGTGTTGATATTCCTTTTCCCATTTATGGGGTCAAGAGTTCTGATTCTAATTTGCACTGTGATGCAGGTTCCTGGCTTTACTCAGCCCAGAGGGAATTGGTTTAACATACATTCTCTATACCAGACTATTCATCCAGAGTACCGAGAGATTGTGCATGCTTGGGGCTTCGAGGCTTTCCTTTCCATCCTCCCCCATCATTTTCCCTAGGGTTATCTCAGGGATTTGTCTGAGCGCTGGTTTCACCAGACCCAGTCTCTCTATTTGTTGGATTATGAGGTGATGATGACACCAATGGATTGGCGATTCATCACTTGGATGGAGTTTTCTAGGGCGCCAGTGCCTTTGGTCGCTGACATTTCCCAGACTGCCGTCATATTCTTGTTAGGAGTCCCGACCAAATCGCTCAAGGGTCGGACAGTTCGTTTTGGTCCCTTGAGTGTATATGCCATGAGTGGGGATCTAACTGAGCCATTGCCCGATGATCGGAGGGTTAGAGATTGCATCCTTCGGCGATTATTTCTGATCATCCTCAGGGTTTGTTTCATGGCTGATAACGATTCGACGGTGTCATTCACTTTAGTTAGCGCCACTCGGGAGGTGGACCATATTGGAGAGTTTGATTGGGGCTCCTACACCTTTGCCTACTTCCTCAGGGGGATGCGCCTACGTTCAGAGGGCGTGACGGAGGCTTGATTAGGGTTTTATCCATTCCTACTAGTGAGCATTTTCTTTTTTTAATTTCCCTTTGTTTGGGTTGCCAGTTTGACTAACCACGAATATTTAATCTTTTATTCGCTGTTTTGGGCCTACGAGAGGCTCCCATATCTTCGTTCCAGTAGCCTGTTAGGTGTTGATACCTATCCATGGGGACGATGATGGCATTTCACCACTTTGGCAGAGGTTTCTGTAGCTGAGGGTTTCACCCATTCGCGCCTATAGTTGGAGTTTTTGACCGCAGAGGTCATTACATGGGTTCCTAACTTTGAAGACCACTTGATAGTTGGCTTCGAGGGTGGTTTCCCGACTGGTTTCAAGTATGTATTGTCCACCCGTTGGATTCCTCTCCTTACTGACGGAGTTTGGGAGCTCTATTTAAGAGAGCGTGCTATTAGGAGCACTACAGGAGAGATACACATTCCGATCTTTCCTCCTGCCAGGCGTCATTGGCCTTTGTTGCAGCCGATCACTTAGATCCCATTGATGGGCGTGGATGGCTTAACTTTATCAGAGGGACCTTTCACTCAGGAGGCTTTTTACCGCTGGTGGTTCCCTCGCACCATTGGAGCTCAGACCTGCGCCACACAGTTTATAGGGGATATAGTTCCTGGCTCCGTCATGATGACAGATTAGATTTCCTGCGTTTGAGAGCCTACTCATCTGACACAGATTGAGAGTTTGACTCATCAGTTGGACCGGGCACATTTCTTTATTCGGCATTTGGGCAGAGATCCATTAGAGGCGGATACTTTTGATCCTTCTAGCTCTGATGTTGTCCCTTCAGGTGGCCCATATTCAAATGGTTTTGCTAGCGTAGATCCTCCGTTGTATCAGCCTGATATCCCTTCTGGCAGAGATTCAGTTACTCGTGAGGAGTTACATCAGATGGACAGATTGGATGATGTGGACATCAACACCATTGACTTCTTCTGATGCATTTCTCGCTATATCTTTTGATAGGCCTCTGTTAGATATTGGGCGGCTGTGCCCAAGTTCTCATTATATCTTTTGATAGGTCTCTGTTAGATGTTGGGCAGTTGTGCCCCATTTCCCTGTACTTTTCTCAGTTGTATACAGAGATGATGTATTTAGATGATGATGTACTTAGGAATGTATGCATAATACTTTTTATTCCCTACATCATATTGCCATCTGTTATTTATCATGCATGTATTATGTCATGGATATGCATTTCCAGAGATGAGTTTAATATTGACCCCTGGATGGTCTTATGACACGGCTCTATAGATGTCTTCATCCACTGTTAGTCGGATTGAGCATACCCCACCTATATTGGTGGCATCTTCTTTGAGATTGTGGTATGACAGTTTGACTTCCCTAGATCGGGTGACAGTTGACCAGTTGCTAATACACTCTATGACCCTCCTAACATTTCAGGTTCCACCGGGCTTTATAGAGGGCATGCTTTAGCATTGGGTACCAGATAGACATGTATTCAGATTTGATACCCAGGAGTTGACTCCTACATTGGAGGAGTATAAGCGTCTTACAGACTTGCCATTAGATCGGCCTTGCACTCGGATGGCTGTCGGTGATATAAACCGGCAGCTTATGACCTTGACAGGCTTGAGGCGTAGAGTTGCCCTAGACAAGATTTCCTCAGGGCATGTAGTGTCCATGATTTTCTTGATTGACAGATTTGGGTTGTTGGATAGCTTTTTGCGATACTCTGGGGTCTTCACCATTTCTGAGGGTGATTGGCAGGTCGTCCGGGTAGATATACTCTTGATATGTATAATGGCCTATCTGTACATGCCGTTGTACATGGACCACCTAGATATTGGTGTGATCATGGTAATCCGTGCACTCAGGGAGGGTCATACCATCTTAACAATGATTTTGGCAGAGACCTTGAGATCGGCCTTGTTTTGCCATACCCATTCAGTGGGTGTTTTTATAAGCAGTGCTATCTTGTTGTACATGTGATTTATGACACACTTGAGACCGATTGGCACTTTCAAACGTCATGGGTATTATTTTTCCCATGAGATAGCCATGCCATATTCCTTTTAGCAGACTGAGTGTACAAACACATCATTATGGTTGGCTTTCTTGTCAGGGATCGTGGAACCGTTTGATATTTTTCTATGTTCAGGGCTCAACTCTCCCTATAGCTTTATCACTCATGCAGTTGGCATGGACTATCTTCCCCTGGCCGGTTTGAGGGGGGTGACCACATATTATCCACTGGCTGTTATAGCACAGTTTGACCAGTTTCAGGATATTCATCCCTTTGACGGGGTAGTGGGTCATCGATAGTCATCTCGGCTTCTGTCAACAGAGGATTTGTTCAGGATTTATGACTGTTGGACTCATCGTGAGAAGGCAGACTTTTTAACTAGCCATCCAGGTCATTCTCCAGAGTATTATGCATGGTTGGAGGCAGAGATTGCATCGGCTATGTAAGACCCCGAATTTTATGAAATAAAAGTATTCAATTTTTCTTATAATTATTATTCAGTAAATGGTTAAATTGATAAATGTTAAAGTTAAGGGTGATATATGAATTTTTTTTCAAAATACACAAGTGGTTATAAAATATTCATTGTTGTCGGGGAATATTCGTTTGGTCGTGGAATATTCTTTCTGTCGGGGAATATTCGTATAACGGCGCAGCCATTTGTGGGCCCTATAACAGAATAACTGTCAGATGAAGAAAATGACAAATTTGAGTTTTTACAAATAATGGCGTAGTTGTTACTGTTAACACTGTTGGAATACCCGGTGGTTAAAATACAGTAATACGCGTTATTGCACAGTAGCACACGGTATTGCACAGTATTTTTGAAATTATTGATTCATACGTAAGAAGGCACTACTCAATAATTGTTACAGTAGTTACTGTTCAATATTTTATTTTATTCAATAATTGTTGCGTTGATATTTTATAATATTGTTATTTCAATAATTGTTGCTGCACAATATTTTCCATTATCAGATCAATAAACATATTATTTAAATAATATTATTAGATAGCATTATTGGCAATGTCTAGAAAGTTCTGTCTAAGGAGAGGTTTGGTCATCTAATTGCGCGCTAGTAAGGAAAAATCCTTATTGGAAAGTCCCCTCTTTCCTGGGAACGGCCTGGTTGTCATAAATCTTAAGAGTTGGCATTTTATGATGATTAAATGCATTAATTAGTAAAGTGTAAATAATTTAAATAAATTGTTTATAAGCTTAAGAAATATTATTCTTTCAATATCATTATACCGAAATATTGGTATGAATTTTATTATGGAATTTCTACCTTTTTCATGTCGAGTTACTATTCATGAATTACTATTCACGAATTACTTTTCATAAGTTACTATTCACGAGTTACTATTCACGACAAAATTAATTTCTTTTTCTGACCAAATTATAGTTGATTTATGAATATTACTCTTGAGATTAAATCTATATGTTGATTATATTGATTTTATTATCATATATAACATTTTTATAACCTTGATGTTGAAATTCTCTTTCACTTAAGTGTAAAGATGGGTAGATTGTTGGTATGATCATGACTATGGGTTCTCTTTGGCCAGTAGTGCAAAGTTGAATTATTGACTAGTATGATCATGACCATTGAATTTATAATTGAATAACTTCAGCTTAAGTGCCAAGGTGAAATGATCAACATGGTTATAATTATTGTTTATATAAATGATTATATATTTCTTTGATATATTAATATATTTGGCCTGTAGTTCAAATATGAACTGTTGATGAATATATTTGGCCTGTAGTGCAAATATGAACTGTTGAGGAATATCTTTGGCCTGTAGTGCAAAGATGATCTGCTGATTGAATATCTTTGGCCTGTAGTCCAAGGATGAACTGTTGTTGAATATCTTTGGCCAGTAGTGCAAAGATGAACTATTGACGAATATCTTTGGTCCATAGTGCAAAGATGAAATTATTAGTATGATTATGAACAGGAACTGTGATTTGGCATAACCATGATCTTTGATGTTTCAGGTAAAGACAAGTGATGAAAATTATCTTTGTCCTGGATGAGAAGAGGAATTTAGAACCATAAATATGATTATGAGTTATTCACATGAATGTGGACAGGAATTGTTGATTGATGTTACAGGGATAAAATATTATTGGTGGACTTTTAACATGGAGAAGATAATAGACTTTATAGTCTATTTAACTCTTCTAATGGATTGCTCGTTCCACTGCAACTATGGTTGAAATTTTTATTATCTACCATATGTTCTAAATCTCTGATTTATTACTGATGAAGACTATTGATAAATTATTTATCTTTAGTCATTATATTCTTTACTGGGCTAGTTGTGCTCACCATTCTGTTCACAATTCCTTTCAGGTAATAAGAGTGTAGCTGGGTCGAGCGGGAGTAACAGGGGAATAGAACGGTGGTCATCATTTAATAGTTATATTTGGTGAATCATCTTGGGTGAAGCGAACCCAACGTTGGAAGGGTGTTTTGCCACTATCATACAAGATGTCTAATGACATACAACCTCGTGTCATCATAAGACAATATTATGCTCATCCACTTGCTGAGTATATTTACGAGCACTACCTATATAATCTTGGTATTTATTTGAAGTATAATTCTCAATTAGAGACTGTGGAGATAATGATAAGTCAAGAGAAGACTCACCATTGGGAAGAATATGATAGTAATCTTCTTATTTTTCTTTGGGGTCTATTGGGTCAACTAAGGATAATTTTGTGGCCATATGATATCTATCATAACCTAGATGCATGGCCTCCCATGTACGAAGGTTTTCTTGAGCACTTCCCAAAGATTCTAATTTCTAAAACAGTTTTTGACTATACCTTTATGTAAGGTGTCATTGTGAGGTGCTGTCCACGGTTGGGACATGAGTCACATTTGGTATATATTTGTATCCAAACTCACAGCATATGTGTTGTTGTATTTTGCACGATAATTGTTGTAATAAAGTTGTAGTTGTTTTCTGTATCATGTATTTGGCGACTCAGAATAGGTTGGATGGAATGGACCTATTTTGGGGTCGTTACATTTTGGTATCAGAGCTTAGGGATATGATTTTTGGCGGAGATCGGGAAATAAAACTAGGAGGGGAGAGATGAGTAAATCCTTCGCTAGTGTGTCCTACCTAAGCTTATTTGTTGGTCAGTCATAATATCGGGATATTATGTGATATGTTAATTTGTTCAATTAACCCTTGTTTTGAAGCTGTATTCTAGAATGATATCTGAAATAAAGGAGATGAGCAATGAAGAAATTATGATGACAAGGAAGATGCAATCTGAAATGAAAGTAAGGTATTCTCAACTCTTTAAATTATCAGGTACGTAAATTTCGGGGACGAAATTTCATAAGGAGGGGAGATTGTAAGACCCCGAATTTTATGAAATAAAAGTATTCAATTTTTCTTATAATTATTATTCAGTAAATGGTTAAATTGATAAATGTTAAAGTTAAGGGTGATATATGAATTTTTTTTCAAAATACACAAGTGGTTATAAAATATTCATTGTTGTCGGGGAATATTCGTTTGGTCGTGGAATATTATTTCTGTCGGGGAATATTCGTACGACGGCGCATCCATTTGTGGGCTCCATAACAGAATAACTGTCGGATGAAAAAAATGACAAATTTAAGTTTTTACAAATAACGGTGTAGTTGTTACCGTTAACACTGTTGGAATACCCGGTGGTTAAAATACAGTAATACGCGTTATTGCACAGTAGCACACGGTATTGCACAGTATTTTTGAAATTATTGATTCTTACGTAAGAAGGCACTACTCAATAATTGTTACAGTAGTTACTGTTCAATATTTTATTTTATTCAATAATTGCTGCGTTGATATTTTATATTATTGTTGTTTCAATAATTGTTGCTGCACAATATTTTCCATTATCAGATCAATAAACATATTATTTAAATAATATTATTAGATAGCATTATTGGCAATGTCTAGAAAGTTCTGTCTAAGGAGAGGTTTGGTCATCTAATTGCGCGCTAGTAAGGAGAAATCCTTATTGGAAAGCCCCCTCTTTCCTGGGAACGGCCTGGTTGTCATAGATGTGATTCTGTAATATTATTTGTGAATAATTGTGACGCCCCCAAAATTAGGTATACATCACCCATCTTGGGTCGTCAGATACATAGTACAGAATACAAATACAACTTACTAATACAACTGTCATGTACAATACGACAAAATACATAGTACAGAATACAAATACAACTTACTAATATAACTGTCGTGTACAATACGACAAAACATAAACTGTTAGTTTGAATACAAATATTATCTTCTAGAGAGTATTCATACTCAAAAGGAGTCCTCATTACATTTATTAACACACCATTACATAGAATAGTGAGGACTACTAACTAATACTATCATTCGGACCATCACTCCGTTCCCCGACTTGCCCTAGCTACGTTCTCATTTCCTGAAGAGAACAGTGAAAGAAAGGGTGAGCTCAACTAGCCCAGTAAGAAATATTATGACTAAGATAATGCAGAATAAATTATCATTAGCCTTCAACAATGTTAAACTGATAAAATATAATAGACATCAAGTTTAACTGCAGCGGAACAAGCAATACATTAAAAGAGTCAAGTAGAAAATAAACTCTACTATCTTTTATGATTTAAAAGATTTTTTAACACTGTTATCGCTGGGACTCAGCTTAATAAAATAATTCACATCATCGAATCACCCCTGCACTACGGCCAAGGATATTCGTGTATTCATTAATGGTCATGATCATGCCAACAACTGTCCATCAATGCCCTACGGGCCAATGAGGACTTTTACCACATCATTTGTAACATTACGGTCATGATTATACCGAATAATCCCTGATCATAATCATACCAAGTCCATCTATGCACTACAGGCCACAGATGACTTTCAACATTTTATAAACATGAGGATGATGACAATGATATAAGAATTCAATAAAACAAGTTCAAGAATTAATTTATCCAAGAATTCACAACGTCTAAATTGTCAACATGATACTGCCTTGTGGAGTAAAATTCAAGAATGCTTAGAAGAATATTTTCATGAAAAGATACTGCATGAAACACAATTATCAAGGATATTCCACAAATTTCATGGAGTATAAAAGTCAAAACTTAACCAACTGAGTATAATAAAGAATGGAATAACAAAAGAAATCACCATACATGCGATAGACCGCACAGACAGGTTCTTCCCACAGAATAATAAATAATGGAACCAGGTCCGGCGTAAACGCACAGACAGGATATTCCGACAGAATAATAAATAATAAAACCAGGTCCGGTGTAAAACACACAGACAGGATGTTCCAACAAAATAATAACAAGACGGAACCAGGTCCGGTGTAAAACACACAAACAGGATGTTCCAACAGAATAATAATAAAAACGAAACCAGGTCCGGTGTAAAACACACAGACAGGATGTTCCAACAGAATAATAGAAGAATGTAACCAAGTATAGGGTAGACCGCGTATACAGGTTATTCCAACAGAATAATAAGAAATGGAATAACAACAGTTCTCTTCATGAATAAGAAAGAATAACACCCCTTACCGTTTTAAAGAAGAGCTGAAATAAAGAAGTAGTTAAGTAGTAGAATACTCTTCTTCTCTCTCTCTATAGTTTCTCTCTATAGTTTCTCTCTCTAGAGTTCAGTGAATTCGTAAGAAATAATGAAGGAATGAGCTTCTATTTATAGGAGAATTGAAGGATACTATTGGACTGTACAGTAGGAATTCAGACGAAATCAGTTGCTGATTCACAGCTCCACTGATCCAACGCATCAGTAATCTTTGTCAAAGAGTTAGCCAATGAAAAAAATGAACACATGCAACATTAAAAGCCTTGACCAATTAAAATGCTCCATAATGTACGAGTTGCCAAATCTGCTGCATGATTGAAAAAATTTGGCCAATAATATTCAAGCTTGGAAAAATCAATCCGAATCCTGCCAATTCTTTCTTCTTCTTTTCTTTCCAATCAACATCCCACTATCATATAAATATATATATAATAATAATGCTTCTCTCCACCACAACCCACTAACATAAATATATATATAACAATCACACACCTGCCAATAATATACTCCTCCACCCACAACACACCACTACATAATAATTCTCCCACCAAAACCCACTACCACACACACACTCCTACACACACGAAAACACACACACACACACAAGAGTCAAATATATATATATATATATATATATATATATATATATATATATATATATATATATATATATATATATATATATATACTTTATAACTTTCGTCCGATAATTTTGAAAAACGGGTAAATAGGGATCCAAATAATAAGCAAAACTGAGTGACTTCTCACGTAAGCATCAATAATCAATACCGTGTGCTACTTTACAACCACGCGTATTACTGTACTTTTAACACCGGGTGTTTCAACAGTTAACGGTAAAACTTTCACCGTTATTTTGATAAAGTATTTTTATCGTTTTTTCAATTCGACAATAATTCCGTTGTGGGGTCCACCGATGATTGTACCGTCGTACGGATATTCTCCGACAAAACGAATATTCCCCGACCAATCGAATATAATATAACAACTTGCATACTATGCAAAAATTTATAAATATTACCCACAACTATAACATTATATCAATTTCACTCTATAATATTTAAAAATAATATTTATAGAAAATTCATCTTTATTCAAAAAGTTGGGATTTTACAATAATTATTGATTCATATGATAAGGAAATATTTATTTTATGTGGATATAAATGAGGGATATATTTTTGTGTTTAAAAATAAAGGAGTTAATGTTGAGGTATTTTATCTGTATTTTTGTCGGAACGGAGGTATTAAAAATCAAATTAGGATTTTTGAGATATTTTACGGGGGTTATAATTTTTAATCCGACCGTTGGATCGTGGTAATTTTTGGATATGTTATACATATATAAGTTGAGTATATGTCCATAAATTTTGAACCATTAAAAATGAACGTATGATTTGTTATGAATTTTACGAGATGTCTGGTTCAGAAATTGTTGAATTTTCGGAGTTAATCATTTTGGTGGAAAATTCTAGAATTGGTGGGCCCCACTCTTGGTTGGTGAAGAAATGTGCTGAGATTTTTATTCAAATGTGGTGGGTGAGAATAGTAGCAGGTAAAGCCATCAGGTTACAGGTTAAGTCTACTTCGGCGTGCTAACAATTTTCTATAAATAGAGGGCTAAGTTAGAATTAAAAATCACACCAGAAACAAGTTTTTTCTCTTTCTCTCTCTATATTATGAAGCATATTTTGTGAGTATTTAGATACTTTGAGAGTTGCTATTCAGTGCAAGTTTCCTTCGGCTTTGCATTCCAGTCAGAAATACTGCACTTTTGAGATAAGGGATATTATGAGATTTTAAGGGTTGTTATGATTTTCAGTTTCGTAATTTTTCTGATCTTCAAAAATTTTGAAAAAATTTGAAATGATATTTTGATGAGTTTTCTTGATTGTGTCCAAAAATGGTGATTTTTGGATGTATAGATTAAGAGTTATAAATTTTATGAGAAAAGACTATTTTAAAAGTAACCGCTTATAATTATTTGTGGTTAACTCCAAAATTGATGAAATTTTTATTGGGGGTACATGTATATGATAGAAGTATACTCTGTATATTTTAGAATTTTTGGACAAAAGTTCAATTTTTGATAAATGTCTAAATATTCGGCTGTTTTGGTCATATAAAAAATAGTAAATGAATTTTAAAAATTCTGAGAAAAATATATGTTTACTATGGGACTATATTATGCTAAATCCCAGAAAAGAAATATTTTTGGAACTGATTTGGTATTTTTTATGAAAATAGTCTAGTTATGAGTAAATGAATTAAATATGTTTTGTGAAGTAAGAAAATTAGAAAATATGATTTTATGGCTTGAGAATCATATATGAGTTATATGCAGATTTTTGATGAGGATTTTGGTTATTGGTGATAAAATCTTAAGAGTTGGCATTTTATGATGATTAAATGCATTAATTAGTAAAGTGTAAACAATTTAAATAAATTGTTTATAAGCTTAAGAAATATTATTCTTTCAATATCATTATACCGAAATATTGGTATAGATTTTATTGTAAAATTTCTACCTTTTTCATGTCGAGTTACTATTCATGAATTACTATTCACGAATTACTTTTCATGAGTTACTATTCACGAGTTACTATTTACGACAAAATTGATTTCTTTTTCTGACCAAATTATAGTTGATTTATGAATATTACTCTTGAGATTAAATCTATATGTTGATTATATTAATTTTATTATCATATATAACATTTTTATAACCTTGATGTTGAAATTCTCTTTCACTTAAGTGTAAAGATGGGTAGATTGTTGGTATGATCATGACTATGGGTTCTCTTTGGCCAGTAGTGCAAAGTTGAATTATTGACTAGTATGATCATGACCATTGAATTTATAATTGAATATCTTCAACTTAAGTGCAAAGGTGAAATGATCAACATGGTTATAATTATTGTTTATATAAATGATTATATATTTCTTTGATATATTAATATATTTGGCCTGTAGTTCAAATATGAACTGTTGATGAATATATTTGGCCTGTAGTGCAAATATGAACTGTTGAGGAATATCTTTGGCCTGTAGTACAAAGATGATCTGTTGATTGAATATCTTTGGCCTGTAGTGCAAGGATGAACTGTTGTTGAATATCTTTGGCCAGTAGTGCAAAGATGAACTGTTGACGAATATCTTTGGTCCATAGTGCAAAGATGAAATTATTAGTATGATTATGAACAGGAACTGTGATTTGGTATAACCATGATCTTTTATGTTTCAGGTAAAGACAAGTGATGAAAATTATCTTTGTCCTGGATAAGAAGAGGAATTTAGAACCATAAATATGATTATGAGTTATTCACATGAATGTGGACAAGAATTGTTGATTGATGTTACAGGGATAAAATATTGTTGGTGGACTTTTAACATGGAGAAGATAATAGACTTTATAGTCTATTTAACTCTTCTAATGGATTGCTCGTTCCGCTGCAACTATGGTTGAAATTTTTATTATCTACCATATGTTCTAAATCTCTGATTTATTACTGATGAAGACTATTGATAAATTATTTATCTTTAGTCATTATATTCTTTACTGGGCTAGTTGTGCTCACCCTTCTGTTCACAATTCCTTTCAGGTAATATGAGTGTAGCTGGGTCGAGCGGGGGTAACAGGGGAATAGAACGGTGGTCATCATTTAATAGTTATATTTGGTGAATCATCTTGGGTGAAGCGAACCCAACGTTGGAAGGGTGTTTTGCCACTATCATACAAGATGTCTAATGACCAACAACCTCGTGTCATCATAAGACAAGATTGTGCTCATCCACTTGCTGAGTATATTTACGAGCACTACCTATATAATTTTGGTGTTTATTTGAAGTATAATTCTCAATTAGAGACAGTGGAGATAATGATACGTCAAGAGAAGACTCACCATTGGGAAGAATATGATAGTAATCTTCTTATTTTTCTTTGGGGTCTATTGGGTCAACCAAGGATAATTTTGTGGCCATATGATATCTATCATAACCTAGATGCATGGCCTCCCGTGTACGAAAGTTTCCTTGAGCACTTCCCAAAGATTCTAATTTCTAAAACAGTTTTTGACTATACCTTTATGTAAGGTGTCATTGTAAGGTGCTGTCCACGGTTGGGACATGAGTCACATTTGGTATATATTTGTATCCAAACTCACAGCATATGTGTTGTTGTATTTTGCACGATAATTGTTGTAATAAAGTTGTAGTTGTTTTCTGTATCATGTATTTGGCGACTCAGAATAGGTTGGATGGAATGGGCCTATTTTGGGGTCGTTACAGGCTAGGGTTGTATCCTCAGAGCTGGGTATTGATTTTGATGATGGGGAGCCTGTGGAGTACCCTGATTCTCCCATTAAAGATAAGCTATTTACTGGTTCGTCAGTAACTCTGGTTTATTCCCCCAATATTTTTGCTATTGTGGCTCCACATTCTATAGAGTATTTAGAGCAAAGGTTGCATCTGTTGACGTTTGAGAGGGATCAGGCTAGGGCCTTAATGTTGACAGCTCTTTCTGATAGAGATGCCGCTTTAGTTGAGAGAGATGATGCTCTAGCTCGTAGGGATACCGCTGTTGTTGAGAGGGATGAGGCTCGATCATCTAGGGATGTAGCTGTTGTTGAGCGGGTTGAGGCTCTAGCTACCCCAGATGCTGCCATTACAGATAGTACTACTCTTAGATCTCATACTGTTGATATTGTTACAGAGATGAGTGCATTCACCGATGAACACGGTATCACCATGCAGATGGCCATAAATTTCATGTCTCGCGTGGACACCTTGGGGCAACAGCTCATAGATTTACCTCCATCTACTGAGAAGGATTCCATGTTGGACTTGAAGGCTAGCTTATCCACTGGTTTGTAGATTAGCTTTGATTTTCCTGCATAGACTAGGTTAGCCATTTTTTTCATGTACAAGACATATTGTATATATCAAACAGTATTATGTGGTAAGGAAATATGTTTTGATTTACTTCCCTTTTAGATATGCCTTGTTACTTGCTTGATAGTTTCCAGTTCTCCAGGACTTACGATCTTGATATATTTTGAACTCGTCCTTGATGGATGGACATTGAGATGTCTCAGGATCTTTCAAAATGGATCGTTGATCTTTGTGCTCCCTAGCTCTTTGGTGTCTTGGGACTGGTTTCTGAATGTGGTTGTGGAGAGGATTTTGGCTTTCTTCTCTGAGGTTGACCGTACCACAGATTATCGCCGGTACTCCCATATATGGAGGAGACCAAGTAGTTCTATCTCTTATGGATTGGTGTTTCTCTTTGAGGATTCAATCGTAGTATAGATGGTCACCGATTTTTTCTCCCATTTATGCGGGGAGATCAAGTAGTTCTATCCATGTGGTCTAAGCCGATAAAGTGTGGTTTAACTGCCCCATAGATGGTTGCCAATTTATTCCCGTGTATTGGGGAGATCAGGTAGTTCCATCTCTTATGGTTTGGTATGAAGGATGATTCCAGCACCGTGAATGGCAGCCTACGTACTCCCGTGTATGGGGGAGATCAGGTCTGCGTAGTTCTAATCTAGCGTGAAAAGGTTAAAAGTTGAATGTAGTGAAAAGGGTTTTATTTTTGTTTTTGTAAAGGTTAGATCGAACAATAAATGGCTGCCTATATACTCCCGTGTATGGGGGAAATCAGGTCTGCGTAGTTCGTCCCTGGTGGGATGAAAACTGATGTGGTTAGAAAGGTTTTAAAAACCTGAATTAACTGATGGATTTGTGATCCAAAACTAGGATGCTATTTTGTAGGTAACTTTAGACATAATACCATTTCACGGTGTCTGAGCTGATGAGTTGGGGAAATTCTTAGCCATCCATTTCTTCCAGTTTGAGGGCTCCTCCTGTCAATACCTCATTAACAATAAACGAGCCTTCCCAGTTTGGGGCAAATTTTCCTTTAGATTGATCTTGGTTGTCAAGGACCTTCTTTAAGACCAAGTCATTTTCTTTAAACTTCTGTAGCCGTACTTTCTTATTATAGGATCAAGCGATCCTTTGTTGGTATAATTGACCATGGAAGATGGTCGTGGCCCTACTTTTATCTATCAAAGATAATTGGTGGTACCAATCTTGTAACCATTGGCCTTCCTCCATCTGAGTGTCTATAAACACTCTTAGGGATTCCATTTCTACCCTTATGGGGGGACACTACTTCAATGCCATAGGTTAATGAGTAGGGGGTTGCCCCAATGGAAGTGCGCATTGACGTTATGTAGTCTAATAGAGTCAGAGGCAATAGGTCAGGCCTTTCTTTGTGATTGGCTGACATCTTTTGTATGATATTTTTGATATTCTTATTAGCTGCTTCAACAACACCATTCATCTTTGGACGATAGATGATGGAGCTGAGATGCTTGATGCAAAATTTGTTGCATACTTCCTCCATCATTTGGTTGTTGAGGTTTTTGGCATTATCTGATACAATAACCTCTGGTTGTCTGTATCGACAAATGACACTATTTCTGATGAAACCAATGATCACCTCTTTGGTAACTCTGGGGAAAGAAGTTGCCTCTACCCATTTGGTGAAGTAGTCGATCATGGTGAAGATAAATTGATGACCATTGCATGCTTCGGGCTCAATTGGCCTGATCACGTCCATTCCCCACATTCAGATGGGCCAGGGTGAACTCATATTGTGGAGCTCCTTTGGAGGGGCATGGATAACACTTCCATGAATTTGGCATTGATAACATATCTTGACGTGATCATCACAGTCAGCTTTGAGAGAGAGCCAGTAATGCCCTGTTCTTAAGATCTTCTTGACAAGTAGAGGACCTCTCATGTGTGGGCCACGTACTCCACCATGGATTTCATCCATGAGTCTCTGGGCTTGGCCTTTGTCTAGGCATCTTAGAAGGTCTAGTCCCGCATCTCTTTTGTAGAGTGCATCTCTGCTTAGATAGAATTTCATGGCCATTCTATGGATCCTCTTTCTTTCAGCTTGACTTGCCCCAATGGGCGTAGATCCATCTCGCAGATACTCCTTAATGGAAGCTGTATAAGGTTTTGTGAAGATCAAAGGAGCAATCAAATTGCAAAAATTAGTAGAAGCAAAGTAAAATCAGATTTTAAAATTTTTCACAAACCAATTACCCGGATCATCATTTATGCATATTATTAATTAAAACGAAGAACAAAAAGTTATGGAATCATACCCTTATAGATATGAGCTTCCATAGGTACGAGTTCAACTCATACTTCTCCGCGATCTCCTTGAATCTTCGGGTAGATTCCTTCCTTTGATCAATGTTAGGCACCGAAGTGTATGGCCTTTAGAGGTGATCCACCAAGGAAGAAGAATATTCAAGAAGAATGGTGTATTGGCTAAACCCCTAGTTTTCTATCTCTGTAGAAAAAGGGGCGCACTCTCCAACTTTTAGAATCACGTATATCTGATATCTGATATAAGACTCCTTTTATAAAGTTATCAGGTAACCATATTTAATTAAAATAAGGTATTATTTATTTAGTTAAACTCCTTTAATTAATTGGGCTCCCTAATTTTATTAGGGATAATTAATTAAACTCCTTTAAGTAATATTGTCTCCTAATCCTATTAGGAATAAATGAGAGTACTTATATTAAATTAATTCCTAAAATCTTTTAGAAATTAAAAATAATAATAATTGTAATAACATTAATAAGACTCATCTTATTAATTTATATTTAATATTTCCAAAATATTAAATAATAAATATTAAGATATTTAATTTATTCTATCACCATAGATTAAATTAAATATACTTAACATATTATTATGATTATGTCATTAACTTCTTAAATAATTATTTTTCTTTTTATGGTGTAACCCTTTAGGTTCTCCATATTAAACCGGCTGTGAATAAATCAATTAGAACAATTCTAATCTTATTTAAATAAATAAATTAAACTATTAATTTATTTAAATAAATAATATTTATTCTACAATAGGGATAAGCTTCTCTAGCGATCAACGACTTTCCAGATAATATAGATTTTGACATTAATCATAAAAGAACCTTTGAGTAAATAATTAACGTACAATTCAATCATTCCACCATACAATGTCCCAATTAAATATAAGACACTGAATTACTGGTAAGTCTTATTTTATTTAATTATATGTATTTCGATTCTCAAATGCACAACTCCGAATAAATGCAAATTAGAATTTACTTTCTAATTTTATTTCACCTTGGCCAAGGATTCTTGGGTTGTCATTTATCGAATCACATAGGACATTTTTCTTCGTTTAGTAGAAGTGGTAGATTCTATATTGATTATTCATTATCTCCATATATAACTTATTACACCCAAGCATACCCTTTGATATACTCTAAGGGTCTTAAGGAATAAGTCAAAATGTAATTTATTATACATAAGATACTATGATGATCTCAAGTCTAAGGATCTTTTGTACTACTATCACTACAGAAATTCCTATTGACAGGCAAGTAAAACTCCATTAGGTATTCCTTAGCGAGTCACGTTCAGTGAACGTATTCTCCAAGAAGCACCTACATACTTGCTTTAGTGTCTCCATACAAATGATCATGAGATCAATCATTCTCATCCAATGAGCAAACAACGTATGTATCAATCTATCCGGATTCACTAATCCCCTTTTTAGTAATCCATTGATTGAGAATATTTTAGTTTAAGCTATTTAAAAATTTAGATCTCATTAGCATGATCTCATCACGATTCTAAAAGTATTGCTTAAAACTATAGTTTTATCACATATTATTAAAATAACACCATATAGATAATTAAATGCCTTTAATAAACAATTCTTTTATTAATAAATAAATAAGATTGATTACAAAGTATATGCTTTATCATCATACATGATTGGCTTGTATGTATACTGCTTTTAATCTCCCACTTGCACTAAAGCCAATCATCGTGGTATCTCATACCCATCTTCTCTAAGAGACGATCGAACTACTATTGTGTTAACGCTTTAGTAAATGGATCTGCAATATTGTCTTGAGAGTCCACATGCTCCAAGGTGACGTCTTCTCTTTCAATGATCTCTCTAACTAAATGAAACTGCCGTAACACGTGTTTGGATTTCTGATGAGACTTGGGTTCCTTAGTCTGCGCAACAGCTCTGGTGTTGTCACAGAATAAAGGTACTGGTCCTCTAATGCTAGGAACCACATCAAATTCGGTTGTTATGAACTTTTTCATCCAAATAGCCTGCTTTGCAGCTTCACTTGCAGCTATGTACCCTGCCTCTGTCACTGAATTAGCAACTGTTTGTTGTTTGGAACTCTTCCAACTCACTGCACCACCGTTCAAGGTAAACACATACCCCGAAATGAATTTACTATCATCTTAGTCCATTTGAAAACTTGAGTATGTAAATCCCTTCTAGTTTCAATTCAGACCCACCATAGACAAGAAATACATCCTTAGTTCTTCTTAAGTACTTTAGGATATTTTTCTCTACCTTCTAGTGTTCTTTTTCTGGATTCGACTAATATCTGCTTGTTACACTAAGTGCATGAGCGACATCCGGTTTAGTACATATCATACCGTACATGATATATCCTATTGCTGAAGCATAAGGAATCTTACTCATACTGTCTCTCCTCAGGTGTCTTTGGGGTCTGTTTATTGGAGAGATGTATTCCATGGCTCATCGACATAAAACCTCTTTTGGAATCTTCCATGTTAAACTTCTTTAGCATCGAGTCAATGTGCGTTCCTTGGGATAAGCCAATCATCCTTTTATATCTATCTTTATAGATCTTTATCCCCAAAATATAGGATGCTACTCCTAAGTCCTTAATGGAGAAGTGTTTAGATAACCAAATTTTAATTGATTGTAGCATAGGAATATCATTTCCTATCAATAATATATCATCAACATATAATAAAAGGAATGAAACAACGCTCCCACTAACCTTCTAGTACACACATGGTTCATCTTCATTTTTGATAAAATCAAACTCTTTGATTGTCTCATCAAAACGGATGTTCCACCTACGAGAAGTTTGCTTCAATCCATAAATGAATCGTTGTAGCTTACATACTTGATTTGTTCCAACTGTTAAAATAAATCCCTCTAGCTGTGTCATATACACATCCTCCTCAAGTTTCCCATTGAGGAAGGTCGTTTTCACATCCATCTGCCAGATTGAATAGTCATGGTAAGATGCAATCGCAAGCAAAATCCGAATGGACTTGAGCATCGCTACTGGTGAGAAGGTTTCGTCATAGTCAACACCTTGTCTTTGTTTGAAACCTTTTGTCACCAGTCGGACCTTATAGGTCTCTACCTTGCCATCTGCTCCAGTCTTTCTTTTAAAGACCCATTTACACCCAATAGACTTAATGCCTTCAGGTGGTGAAACCAAAGTCCTTACTTGGTTTTCATACATGGAGTCCCTCTTGAATTTCATGGCTTCTTGCCACTTCTCTGAGTCTTTACTACTCATATCCTATTCGTAATTCAATGGATCATCATCATTTATGATGCGTACCTCATCTTCATCCTCTATGACAAGTCCATACCTATCAGGTATCTTCGGTACTCTTCAAGATTTACGAATAGGGTGTGGTACAGAAGGAATCTCTACTTGGACAGGTTCATCCATTTGATATGTAGTGGTTTGTGGTTCTTGAATTTCTTCAAGATCTATTTTCCTCTCACTAGCCCCTTCAAGGATAAATTCCTTTTCTAAGAAGGCAGCATGTTTTGCAACAAACACCTTTTGTTCAGTAGGATTGTAGAAATAGTATCCTAAACTTTCTTTAGGATATCCCACAAACGTGCACTTATTAGATCTTGTTCCAAGCTTATCATTCTGAAAACTTTTCACATAAGCTGGACATCCCCAAATCTTAACATGCTTAAGACTAGGTTTTCTCCCTGTGCACATCTCATACGGAGTCTTAGGGACAGATTTTGAGGGAACCTTATTTTGTAGATATGTAGCCGCTTCTAAGGCATATCCCCATAATGACATCGAAAGATCAGTAAAACTCATCATGGAATGAACCATATCCAACAGTGTTCGATTTCTCCTTTCAGATACACCATTCAACTATGGTGTTCCTGGTGGAGTCCATTGTGAGATTATACCATTTTCTTTAAGACAATTGAGAAACTCACTGCTTAAGTATTCTCCTCCTCGATCAGATCGAAGAATCTTAATACTCTTGCCAGTTTGCTTCTCTACTTCACTTCTGAACTCTTTAAACTTTTCAATTGATTCAGATTTCTATTTCATTAAATACACATATCCAAACCTTAAGTGATCATCAGTGAAAGTAATAAAATAAGAATACCCTCCTATTGCATTCGTTGTCATAGGTCCACATACATCTGTGTGAACCAACGCTAATAACTTTGTAACTCTTTCTCCTTTTCCACTAAAAGGAGATTTAGTCATTTTATCCATGAGACAAGATTCACAAGTTGGATATGATTCATAATCGGATAGCTCTAAGAGTCCATCTTTATGCAACTTTGATAATCTTACTTCATTAATATGACTAAGTCTACAGTGCCACATAAAGGTATAATTTACATCATCTCTTTTCCTTTTATTAGTTTGTTCAATTTGAAATATATTTTCATGCAAGTCAAGTATATAAAGTCCATTTCGCAAATTACCAACACCATAAAAAATATTATTACTATAAATGGAACAACTGTTGTTCTTTATTATAATGTCAAAACCATCCATATCCAATACAGAAATTGAAATAATATTTTTAATAAGTGATGGAACAAAATAACAATTATTTAATCTAATGGACTTGTCCATAGGCAATGCTAAACAATAAGACCTTACAGCTAATGCAACAACCTTTGCTCCATTTCCCACTCGTAGAACGACCTCATCCTTGCGCAGCTTTCTACTTCTGACCAGTCCCTGCATATTATTACATATGTGAGAACCACAGCCGGTATCCAATACCCAAGTAGAAGATTGACTTTCAGAAAAATTAATTTCAATCATAAAAAAACCTTGATTAGGATTTGAAGCTTCTCCAAGCTTCTTCTGCTTTTGCTCCACAAGATAATCCTTGCAGTTCCTCTTCCAGTGACCCGGCTTGTTGCAATGGAAGTAAATTCCTTTGCTAGCTGGATCAGGTTACTTTTGATCCTTCACTTTAGCCTTACCCTTAGCCTTCTTGGATTTCTTATTTTCAGAAGATACCTTGGGCCTCTTCCTTTTCTTGGAAGAATCATCCACCAGTAAGACATGATTTTTCTTAGATGGGAAGTGACCTTCAGCAGTTTTCAACATGTTAAGTAATTCAGGCAAGCTGACATCTAACTTATTCATGTGAAAATTCACAACAAATTGTGAGAAGGTGTCCGGGAGTGACTGCAAGACTAAATCTTGACTCAACTCCCCATCCATGAGGAACCCAAGCTGTCCAAGATGTTCAATCAGATTGATCATCTTTAAGACATGAGTCTCAACGGTAGTACCCTCGGTCATCCGAGATCGGAAGAGCCCCTTAGATAATTCATATCTAGAAGTTCTACTTTGCTCACCATACAGCTCTTGTAGGTGCAGTAGCATAGTAGGAGTGTATGAAATGAAAGTATTCAATTTTCTTATAATTATTATTCTATTTAATAAATAGTTAAATTGATAAAAGGTTAAAGTTAAGGGTGATATTTGAAAATTTTACAAAGTAAACAAGTTGATATAAAATATTCGTTGTGTCGTGGAATATTCGTTTTAACAGAAAATATTCGTACGATGACACAATCATTGGTGGACCCCACAATGAAAGAATTGTCGTAGATAGAGAACGATAGAAATATCTTTTTATAAAAATAACGGTGAAAGTTTTATTGTTAAACTGTTGAATTATCCGGTGGTAAAAGTACAGTAATACGCATGGTTGCATAGTAGCACACGGTATTGATTATTGATGCTTACGTAAGAAGCCGCTCAGTTTACTAAATTATTTCTACCGTAATTGTTGCATAGTATCTCACGTTATTTGATTCAATTATTGTCAGAGTATCATCTGCATAATATTTTTTATTATTAAATCAATAATTGAGACAACAAAGTTATTCATATTATTATTTACAATATTGACGATGTCTAGAAAGTTCTATCGAGGAGAGGTTTGGTCACCTAATTGCGCGTCAATAGGGAGAAATTTTTATCGAAAAGCCACCTCTTTCCTAGGAATGATCTGGTTGTTAAATATTATGAGTTATAATATTAATAATGAATAATTGTTGAATTATTAAGAATGTGTTTATTGAAGATAAGTGAATTACAAAAGTTAGAGGGGAATAAAGTAAACTTGGAAAACTTTAGGGGTACTAAAGTGTAATAAGTTAAATCAATCTAGACCATTGGTGGTGGTTTTATAAGTAAATCAATCTGGACCATTGGTGGTGGTTTTAATAGTAAATCAATCTGGACCGTCGATGGTGATTTTAATAGTAAATCAATCTAGACCGTCGGTGGTAGTTTTAATAGTAAATCAATCTGGACCGTCGGTGGTGGTTTTAAAAGTAAATCAATCTGGGCCGTCGGTGGTGGTTTTAAAAGTAAATCAATATGGACCGTCAGTTGTGGTTTTAATAGTAATCAATCTGGACCGTCCGTTCTAATAGTAAATCAATCTGGACCGTTCGTGAATTAGTTACTATTTAGCCATTTCTCCTATAAATAGAAGCTTAATTCTTCTTTCATTCTCACCAATTCACTGAGACTCACAAGAGAAACTATAGAGAGCAAGAAGAAGAGTATTCTGCTACTTCACTATTGCAGTATCCAGTCTTCTACTAAGGTAAGGGGTATTATTTCTTTCGTATTCATAAGGAATACTATTTTTTTTCATATTTATCCTTTAATATGTCGGAATAACATTTCTACGCGGATTACGTACCGTATGACAGGTGAAAATTCATTTGCAGTTTCGTATGTTATTTCTTTTTATATTCTTAAATATAAACTTACAATGGTAAGTATTGCTTCTATAATCCTTGAAATTAGTGGAATATTCTTGAGTTTTGCGCTTCATACAGTATCGTTTCGTTAGAATATTGATTTGAACTTTCTTATTAAATATCAATATTTTCACCGGGATACTATTCACGGGTTACTATTCACTAAAATATTATTCACTCGGGTATTCGGGGCACTTTTCATGCCGGGATACTATTCACAGGTTACTATTCACCCAATTACTATTCACTCAAATATTATTCACTCGGGTATCCGGGGCACTTTTCATGCCGGGGTACTATTCATCAAAAAATTTATTTCTTTTCTGTCCAAATTATTTTTGATACATGGATATTATTCTTGAATTTTACTCCACAAAGCAGTATCATGTTGACAATTTGGACATTATTGAATTTTAGATAAATTAAATTATAAATCTTTAAAATTTATCATGTGCTTTATTTTAATTGAATTCTTATATCATTGTCATCATCATCATGCTTATATTGTGATGAAAGTCATCTTTGGCTTATGTGCATAGATGGATTGTTGATTGGTATGATTATGACCAGGGATCAGCTGGTATAATCATGACCCATAATGTTACAAATGATATGGTAAAAATCCTCATTGGCCTATAGTGCATTGATGGACACTTGTTGGTATGATTACGACCAGGAATTATTTAGTATCATAACCATTAATGATTACATGAATATCCTTGGCCCGTAGTGCAGAGATAATTCGATGATGTGGTTTATTTATTAAGCTGAGTCTCAGCGATAAAGTTGATGGAAACCTTTTTAAATCATAAAAGATAGTAGATATCATGCTCTACTTGACTCTTCTAATAGATTACTTGTTTCGCTGTAGTTAAACTTGTTGTCTATTATATTCTATCAATTTAACATTGTTGAAGGCTAACGATAATTTATTCTGCATTATCTTAGTCATAATATTTCTTACTGGGCTAGTTGAGCTCACCCTTTTGCTTTTATTATTCTCTTCAGGAAATGAGAACATAGTCGGGACTAGTCGGGGAACGGAGTGATGGTCCGAGATGGTTGTTTTAGTAATCCTCACTATTTAGTGTGATAATAAATTTAATGATGATTGAATTTGAGTTTGGATATTGTCTATGAGATAATATTCGTGTAAAAACTCTCAGCTCTTGTTGTATAATTAAGTTTGTATTTGTATTCTGTACCATGTATTTGACGACCCAAGATGGGTGATGTATACCTATTTTGGGGGCATCACAATTGGTATCAAAGCATAGGAATACGATCCCTGACTGAGATGTTATACAAGAACTAGGAGGGGAGAGACGGGGTATTCCTTCGCAAGTATGAACTACCTAAGTTTATTTTGTATTTAATTGGTCGGTCAGAGTATAGGGATAATATGTGACATGTCAATTAACCCTTGTTTTGTGACAGTGTTTGAAAATAGCATTTGAAAATGTTGAGATCAACAATGAAGCACATGATACCGTTGAGTCACCAACGATCAATACCAAGGATAATGTGCAACATGAAGATAATAATCCTCTGATAAACAACAACAATAATCAAATGATGAATGATGGGATGTTTAGAGGCTTTATACAATTCATGCAACATCAGGCGAGAGCGGCTCGTGTTCAAAATTTAGGTGGAAACATTGGTAACTCACAGATGGTCACCGCTAAGCAATTCAAGGAGCTGGGACCATCAGAGTCTTGGGGAAAGCCAGAACCACTTAAGGTGGAGACGTGGATAAAGAAGATCACCAAGATATTCGAAGTCTTGGGATGTTCTGAGGAGCAAAAGGTTCCCTTTACCACATTCATGTTAAGAGGAAAGGCATATTACTGGTGGGAATCAGTAAAGCGTACTCAGCCTGCCGTACTCGAAATGTCTTGGGAGAAGTTCCAAGAGCTGTTCAACGACAAGTACTTTCTCGAAAGTATTCGTCACATGAAAGAGGTGGAGTTCATCAAGCTAGAGCAAAATAATATGACCGTGTCACAGTACGAAGCTAACTTTACTGAGTTGTCCCAGTTTGCGCCCTACTTGATTGATAATGAGGAGAGAATGACGCGGATGTTTCTCAGAGGTTTGAAACCCGAGATACGTCAATACCTAATTTCTTACAAACTGTGTTTGTATTCAGATGTTGTAAATAGGGCTCAGTTGTTGGAGCGCGATAATGAGTCAACCCAACCAAGAGAGAGCAGCCGGCAAGTCGATAATACCAGTGGTAGCAGTCATAGAAGCAGTGACAATAAACGTGGAGGGAATTGATAAGTGGATTTTATATCCGCAATTCGATGTCCGTTTTAAGCATAATCTTTATTAAATCTTTGCATTCATGTTCATTCTTTCTTGTTTCTTATTATTTTGTGTGTAGGGTGGTTGGTGTGGTGAATGATAAGAAAAGGAGGCATTTGGAGAATAATTGGAGCAAGTTTGGAAAATGGCCCAAGTTAGTTAACAGGAGGGTAGCCCGCTGGGGCGGGCCTATTTGGCTTGTATACCCCCGCCGAGGCGGGGGGGTCCCGGTTTCTAGCAGTCCTGGCTTGGTTCGAATACTGCTGGGAAGAGGATTGTTAGACTTTGGTTAGCATTTGGACTCTAATATATATGGGACTTCGGCCAAGACTTCATGTTAGATATATATTGTGCAACAAACGACGAATTAATCATCATGAAAAGCAATTTATGAGCAACTAATCATAGATTTTCATATTGAGCAACGAAGTGGAGATTTTGAAGAACGATCGTATTAATTGCGGATTGAGACTAAAGTGAAGGGTGTTCTGCGTTATTCTTCTACTTTAGTTTATTTCTGTAATTGAGAAGATGATGTCTTTGATTTATTCAGTTATTCTTTCATTTATTATGAACTAATTACTTATTAGGCTTGAGACGGATCTTTAAGTGGAACGATGGTTATGTAATCTTTGATTTCAGTTTAATAAGCTATTATATGGTTTATCTATATTAATTTGAGCGTGAATTTATAAATTGCCTTATCAACGATTCTTTGTGGACTTGTATGAATTCGAGAGATGAAATACAGTCTAGACTTAGTTGATATAGCATGCGTTCTTGATTTATATGAATGAACATAATCTTAATGAATGTTAAGGTAGAGATATGCTAGACGTCGCATGTAATCAGATAAAGAACTTGAATTTCAACCTTCTTTAATTGTAATTCACATAGAGATATAATGAGTTAGTTAATTAAGGTGTTTAATTTAATTCTATCTTAATTGTGGATTTAAGTTAATACGGTTTTAGTACATCGAGAGGTGGCTAGTGCTACATACGTGTTCTTTATTAATAAACTGGGATAATTAATTAAACTAGAATAAAGGTGTAGTAATTTGAGTGATGCTTAGAGTGAAGTCGAAAGCCTAATTCTCCATTATTTGTTTGAAAATTCAATGTTTAGTGTTTATTGATTGTGTGGTGATTTTAATAGTTTTAATACTATTAGTTACAAACTGGAATTTGATTAGTTTAATAAAATTAGGATTAATAGAAAATTGGTAATTATGAAGTTAATTTCTTGTTAAGTCTCTAAGGGAATGATACTCTACTTACTATTATATTACTTGTTGACCATGTATACTTGCGTACTGTGCGTAACTAGATTTTATCCAACAAGTTTTTGGCGCCGTTGCCGGGGACTTTAGTATAGATTTTATTATTTTGCAATATCAGTTTAATTAGTCCAGTTTTACTTAAACACTTTTTGTTTTTGTTTCGATCTTCTTATTTTAGGTTTTTGAAGTTGGTTTATGCAAACTCGATCCAAAAATTCAGACTTGCTTCCATTTGAGGACGACATTGAGAGAAGGTTTCAGAGGTTAAGTAAGTGGATCAAGGAGACAAGGGACGGCTTAGAAAACTTTGACAAAGAAGAAGCAATGGCTGCCAAAGACTAGAAAGCGTTGAGGGATTTTGCTACACCCAAGGTGACTGAGCTGTAGTCGAGTATCACCAGGCCTGCTATAGCTGCAAATACATTCGAGATTAAGCCTGAGACGATTCAAATGATCCAAAATTCAGTTCAGTTTGGGGGACTTGCAAATGACGATCCTAACAACCACTTGATCAGTTTTCTGGAAATCTACGACACTTTCAAGTACAATGGGGTGTCGGATGAAGCAGTTAGACTTCACTTGTTCCCATTCACTCTGCGGAACAAGGCGAAGAGTTGGTTACACTCTCTACCAGCGGGTTTGATAACGAAATGGGATGACCTAGCTCAAAAATTCCTAGCACAAAAATTCCTAGCAAAATTCTTCCCTCCAGCGAAAACTGCAAAGATGAGGAACGAGATTACCATGTTAGATCAGCAACATGGGGAGTCATTGTATGAGGCATGGGAGAGATACAAGGAATTTCTCAGAAAATGACCACATCACGGATTACCTAAGTAGTTGCAGATGAATACATTTTATAACGTACTTAATGGGAATCTCAGGACGAGTATTGATGCAGCATCGGGGGGAGATTTTATGGCGAAGAACTATGAGGAGGCATATCAGTTGATAGAAACCATGGCTGCTAACAACTATCAGTGGCCCACAGCAAGAATGACACAATCTACAGTCGTTGGAGTGTTAGAGGTAGATGGAGTGACGACAATAACAACGCAGATTTCAGGACTCTCTAAAAAGTTTGACGTTTGGTCAGAGGGACAAACACAATAAGTTGTAATTATTTATGAATTGTGCGCGGGGGAACATCTGACGGATCAATACACAATCAACCTAGAATCAGTACAGTTTTTGAGTAGCTACAATAGAATCCCGTAGAATACATATCAAAATGCATATAATCAGGGGAATAGGAATCATCCCAATCAGTCGTGGAATAGTAATCAGAATCAGCAAGCTCCACGACCATTGTATCCCCCAAGGTTTCAGAAATAACAACAACCAGTTCAACGTCAAGAGAAGAAATCAGATTTAGAGGAATTGATATCAAAGTATATAACAAGCAATGAGGTAGCTATGAAGAATCAAGCAATGGCAATGAAATCACAAGAAATAGCCATCAAGAATTTAGAGAATCAGATGGGACAAATTGCATTAGCACTGAACAATCGACCTCAAGGGACACTACCAAGTGACACCGAAAGAAATTCGAAGGGAAATCATAAACAGTGTCAGGCAATAACCTTGAGAAGTGGAAAACATTTAGAAGGAAAAGGTGCAGAAAATTCAGCTATATTGGATGGTAGAATTGATGACAACACAGTAACTGAAGAAAAACAGGGTGAGGATAAGAAAATTGAGAAAACAAAGTTAGATGACAAGCCAGTTATGTATCCTCCTCCGCCGTTTCAGCAATGAGTTCAAAAACAGAAGTTAGACAAGCAGTTTGTGAAATTTTTGGAAGTTTTTAAGAAACTTCATATTAACATCCCGTTCGCAGAAGCCCTAGAGAAAATGCCGAGTTATGCGAAATTTATGAAAGGGATCTTATCCAGGAAAAAGAAATTGGAAGATTTCGAGACAATGGCATTAACAGAGGAGTGTAGTGCGATTTTACAGCGAAAGTTTCCACCAAAGTTGAAAGATCCGGGGAGTTTCACCATTCCATACACGATTGGGAGGATGTAATTCAACAGGTGCCTGTGTGATTTAGGGGCAAGTGTGAACCTTATGCCTTTATCAGTTTATATAGAATTGGGTTTGCCCGCTCCAAAGCCTACGAACATCTCATTACAGTTGGCGGATAGGTCAGTCACGTATCCAAGAGGCATTGTGGAAGACATATTGGTTAAGGTGGACAAGTTTATATTCCCCGCAGATTTCATCATTCTGGATTTTGAGGAAGATAAGAACATCCCGATTATCCTAGGGAGACCATTTTTGGCTACTGGTAGGACACTCATCAACGTATAAAAAGGTGAACTAACGATGAGGGTCCAAGATCAAGAAGTTAAGTTTAACATTTTCAAAGCCATGAAATTTCCTACGGATGAAGAAGAGTGTTTCCGAATGGATATCATTGATCAGATAATCAGTGATGACATGGGAAAGAGTTTGGTTAACGATCCATTGGAAATAACTTTATTGGGAGATGAAGAATCAGATGATCCAGAATTTGTGGACTACCTGCATAAGCTAGACTCCCTGCCATGAGTTAGCAGATTTAGAGCACCATTTGAACCATTGCACACGGACGAAAGATCAACAATCAGAATGAAACTGTCATTAGAGGAGCCATCAAATCTTGAACTTAAACCACTACCTAAACACCTCAAGTATGCGTATTTAGGCAATTTAAATTCTTTACCAGTTATTATTTATGCTGCACTTAACGATTTACAGGAAGAGAAGTTGCTGAGGGTGCTTAGGGAACATAAATTGGCTATAGGATGGACAATCGCAGATATCAAGGGAATCAGCCCATCCTTTTGCATGCACAAAATTCTAATGGAGGAAAAAGCGAAACCGACGGTGGAGCAACAACACCGACTCAACCTAATCATGAAGGAAGTTATAAAGAAAGAAATTCTAAAATTGTTGGATGCTGGTATCATCTACCCAATTTTCGACAGTAAGTGGGCTAGTCCAGTTTAGTGTGTGCCGAAAAAGGGAGGAATCACCGTGGTACAGAATGATGACAACGAGCTAATTTCGACAAGGACAATGACTGGTTGGAGGGTTTGTATGGACCATAGGAAGTTGAATAAGACGACCCGCAAAGATCACTTCCCGTTGCCCTTTATCTATTAAATGTTAGATAGATTAGCGGGACATGCGTACTACTGCTTATTGGATGGATATTTGGGTTATAATCAGATCGTCGTTGCTCCTGAAGATCAAGAGAAGACTACTTTCACGTGCCCATATGGCATATTCGCATTCAGGAGAATTTCATTCGGTTTATGTAATGCACCCGCTACCTTCCAACGGTGTATGATGGCAATTTTCTCAGACATGGTGGAGAAAAATGTGGAAGTATTCATGGATGACTTTTCGGTCTTTGGGGATAATTTCAATACATGTCTGGAGAATTTGGTGATGGTATCACAAAGATGTACTGATAAGAACTTGGTCCTTAACTGGGAAAAGTGCCACTTCATGGTTGACGAAGGCATAATTTTAGGTCACAAGGTCTCGGTTCAAGGATTAGAGGTCGATAAGGCGAAGTTGGAAACAATTGAAAAACTCCCTCCACCAAGCTCAGTTAAAGGAATTCAAAGTTTCTTGGGACATGCCGAGTTTTACAGAAGATTTATAAAGGACTTCTCTAAAATTGCAAAACCTTTATGTAGTCTTTTAGAGAAGGATTCAGTTTTCAAGTTTGATGATGAGTGTAAATTGGCATTCGAGTTGTTGAAGAAGAAATTAACCACAGCTCCTGTAATCGTCGCATCGGATTGGACCATGCCCTTTGAGTTAATATGTGATGCAAGCGACTATGCGGTTGGGGTTGTTTTGGGTCAGCGCCGAGAGAAGGTACTTCACGCCATGTATTATGCAAGTAAGACACTCACAGAGACTCAAATGAATTACACAACTATGGAAAAGGAATTGCTTGCAGTGGTGTATGTGTTCGACAAATTCTGGGCGTACTTGATTGGGACAAAGGTGGTAGTTTATACAGATCACTTAGCCATTTGATACTTAATTTCGAAAATAGATGCTAAACCATGCCTTATCCGATGGATTCTCCTTTTACAAGAGTTTGGTTTAGAAATAAAGGATATAAAGGGGACGGAGAACCAAGTCGCCGATCATTTGTCTAGGCTAGAAAATCAGGGTAAACAGGAAGAGGACAAGTGTGTAATCAACGACTCATTCCTGGATGAGCAACTGTTTGGGTTAAAGGCGGAATTTCCATGGTACGCGGACTTCGCGAATTATCTAGTGAGCAACATGCTTCCCCCTGATCTTACACGACAGCAGAAAAAGAAGTTTCTTCATGACGACAAGTGGTGTATGTGGGATGAGCCTTACCTATTCAAATAGTGCACCGACAAGATGATTAGAAGGTGTATCCCCCACAGTGAAGTGCATAACATACTGCAGGAATGCCACTCATTGGCATATGAGGGACACTATGGTAGTGAGGGAACAGCAGCAAAAGTGCTTCAAGCTAGGTTTTACTAGCCGATATTATTTAAAGATAGATGTCAACGGGTGGGAAACATATCGAAACAGAATGAGATGCCACTACAAAGAATTTTAGAAGTTGAGATTTTTGATGTATGGGGCATAGATTTCATGGGGCCATTCCCTTCCTCATTTACCAATCAATACATATTGCTTTTTAAAGTTTGTTGAAGTTGTAACACTCCCAACTAACGATGCCAAAGTGGTTCTCAAATTTTTGCAAAAAAATATTTTTACGAGTTTTGGCACGCTAAGAGCTATTATAAGTGACGAAGGTAGTCACTTCTGCAATAAATCATTTACATCTCTCTTGGAAAAGTATGGGTTCAACCACAAGGTCACTACAGCATATCATCCCCAAACCAGTAGGCAAGTTGAGGTTTCGAACAGGGAAGTGAAAAGAATCTTGGAAAAAGTGGTAAACCCGACTCGAAAGGATTGGTCCCTCAGGTTGGACGATGCACTATGGGCGTACCGGACTGCGTATAAAACACCGATTGGTATGTCACCGTACTAATTACTATACAGGAAAGCATGTCACTTACCTGTGGAGTTACAGCACAAGGCCTACTGGGCCATTCAGAAATTGAACTTTGATCAAGCAGCTGTGGGTGAAAAAAGGCTACTCCAACTAAATGAGCTCGATGAATTCCGACTTCATGCATACGAGAACGCTAAATTATACAAGGAAAAAGTCAAGAAATGGCACGACAAGAAGATCATGCACCGAACATTCGAGCTAGGATAATCGGTACTACTGTTGAACTCACGATTGAGGTTGTTCCCAGGCAAGCTTAAGTTAAGGTGGTCGGGACCATTTACTATCAAAACTATTTTCCCTCATGGCGCCGTCGAACTCTACAGTCGAAATCCATTGGAAACGTTCAAGGTCAACGGTCAACGGTTGAAACACTATTGGGGTGGCGAGTCTAATTGGGACATCATCATAATTACTCTAACCGACACACCATAAACAGGGAGTAGTTAGGCTGAATGACTTAAAATCAAGCACTAATTGGGAGGCGACCCAATCATTCTTTTATTTTTCTTATTTTCAAACATAACTGTTAGATGATAGTTTAGCATAATTAGCAATTTATAATAAGTTTATAATTAGTAATCTCTCAACCATGCTCAAATTGATCAACAATCTAATAACTTTCATGTTTCATGGCTTGTAGGATGGGAAAATGTATATTAAGTGGCATAGCATGAAGAAAAGAAGAGAAAATGGGTCAATTTACAGAGTATATGCCCGCCGGGGCGGGCCCCTAATGCACTATACCCCCCGCCGGGGCGGGGGTCCTAGAATCCCAAAGCCAATTCGGCAGTTACACACCACCACTTCTTTTTCTTCCCATTAACACACTACGTTCCCACTACTTCTCTTTCCTCCCACGTTACAACTTTAACTTCTCCCCATTATAAACATCCTTACCCACGATTTAGCCAGTATAACTCCATCATCTTCCCCATTACTACACATAAACCCATTACCTCCATCCATTACTCCCATTCCTCTCCACCACACCACCTATATATATACATCCCCTCACAACCTAAGTTCATTACATACACTCAATTTGAAATTAGGAAGCCACGAATTAGGGTTCTTTTGTGGGTATTCATCTTGTGCTTATGAGAAAGTAACCTATCTTCAAAGCTCTTCATCTGCAATCACCTTAATTGCCACATATTCATCAAATGGGGGGAAGAAATGATTGTGCATACCAAGTGTTCGATAAGTTGTGTGAGTGAAATTTGGGGAGAGAATAATGGGTTAACGCATCCGAAATTCAATGTCTTCTCAACCAACATCCAAACGACAACGCGGCGAGAGTTCAAGGCCAACACCACCATCACGAACATTCGACCATCGCAAGTTCAAAAGTGCCATCGCCCCCGACCGGTACGACTACATGGTCACAAAGCCTCTAACACCGGAGCGTGGGTTGGCACCGGATGCTCATGACGGTGAAATGATGCAATAGATTTATCAGAAAGGGTGGACCAAGTTCACTGAGGAGCCCGAGGCCGCCGCTGTCAACGTGGTCAAAGAGTTCTATGCTAACGTCGAGGATAAGGCACATTTTAATGCATTTGTACGGGGTCGATTGGTCCCGTTCAGTGCCGATGCCATCAACACATATTATCAGTTATGGGTGCTGATGAGTGGGATATATACCCACCAATCAGATATTTTATGACTTAAATAGTTGCCTATTCTCGTAAATTTTATATAGTTTTATATGATTGTAGTGTTATTATGCTTAATTGATGCAATGCAGAGTTGTTTTCCAGCTTACAGGGCATATTGGCCTTTTTTCCTGTACTGGTGCCGCAGCGCCAGTGTTACACTTGGAAGTCACGCCCCAGCGCCATTAACGGAGCCCCAGCTCGCGCCCCAGTGCCAATGCTAGGCAAAGCTATTGACTTTTGGTGCCTCGCTTGAGCTACGTGTGGCGCCCCAACGCCATTAACGGCGCCTCAGCTCGCGCCCCAGCGCCGTTTGTTAAGCCTTTGCTCGCGCCACAGTGCGACCTCCGGTGCCCAAGCAGTAATGAGTCTTTAATGGCCTAAAAGAAGAGGGGAGCAGTGTATAAGCGAAGAGCAGCCGCTTGCATCAGAAGAACGAAGGGAGAGAAAGGGATATATATCTCATAACACATAACTTAGAATATGATAGCTTAGGTTAGTTTTTCTTTGTAATTTTTCTTGATTTCCCTTAGTTGATGTCTGTACATATAGATTAGGTAGATTAAAGAGAAGTCTGCATTTCTTTAGAGCACAAGAACAACGAGCGACACGAATTAGAAAGCTTGAAAGGAGCAGATTGCTTGGTGACTAAAGGGCTTTCACAGAGTTCCTTCTTATCCATTTATTTCCTCTATTATTGTAATCCATACATGTCTTATTTGCTACTTATATTTGGTTTATTGACTATGAACTGAATATTGGCTCTAAGATTATAATGGATCCCTTTGTTATTTGAATTGATTATCTTTATCTCTTTGGTTGGCACCATATGATTTGGTTTAATATATTTATGCTTCATGATTCTCGCTAATACATTAGTGATGATTTTGGTAATTTGCGTGATATTGACAGAAGAATTGTATATTTACACCTAAATATATTAGCATGTGATTGTGGGTTTTGATTGCATAAGTTGTGCGTAGAATAGACATATCTCTGTGCGCCACGTGCGACCTCAATGAGAACTTATGCTTAAATTCTTGTTATGATTGATTCGCATAAACATATGTAGGATTGTATCTAGCTTGGACGTTCTTTTCTGTTCTATTCCCTTTTGGGTGGATCTGGAGAGGATATGTTTGTGCATACCTCGACAGAGGTGCATAGGCACCTATGCGTTCTCGGTTAACAAATTGTCGTGACCATTTAGACCAAAGAAAGAAGGATAGCTAGTTTGATGAAACATAACACGCCAAGTGTTCGACAATGCCTGTGTGGGGGTGAAATTGTGACCTTAGCTTGTAATTCCTTAGATTTTCATTCGTTATCCATTTACTTACTTTGTTAAGTAGTATAATTAGATTAATCACACTTCCATTTAGTGTTGTTCGAATAAGACTTTAGCGATAAACAGTCGGTATTTGGTAAGTATTAGTCATAGTTCCTCGTGGGTACGACACACTCCTTATCATTGTATTACTTGTTAGACCGCGTATACTTGCGCATGTTTAGTGATCGGTTTTTCGACCAACAAGTTTTTGGTGCCTAGACATTGTCAGTATGCTCACTTGAGGGATTTTGACCCTGACTTTGAGGAGGTCCTCAAAGAAATGACTAAGCCATGAACAACATGGATAAAGGGTCGAAAAGGAGGCACGGTTTTTTATAGCAAAGATCTTAGCCGGTATGGAAAGATTTGGTACGCTTTCTTATATACAAAACTACTTCCATCCACGCATACCTCAGATGTCACCAAGGAAAAGGCACCACTTCTATTTTCAATTGTGCAAGACTTCATCATCGACGTCGAAGTAATAAATTTTTTTTCTATTCATCGATGCTTGCGAGGAAATTTTTTGGGCGGCTTGCCACACCCATCCCTCATTTGTGGGTTGTGTTGCCAAGTAGGAGTTCGATGGTCTGATGATGAACCCACCCTAATGCCGCTGTAGTTGCTTGATTCGAGAATGATAGCACGGTACTCGATGTGGACCGGAGGT
Organism: Panax notoginseng; assembly: GCA_016801055.1. NCBI lineage: Eukaryota > Viridiplantae > Streptophyta > Magnoliopsida > Apiales > Araliaceae > Panax > Panax notoginseng. The sequence continues at coordinate 47,650,749 of CM029015.1, forward strand.
GAATCACATCCTCGAGGTTTAGGATTTGTATTTCTATTAGCTTAGGAGGACGAAGTTGACGCTGAAGACACCTTAGAGGATGAGGACGAGACTATGGGAGAGCAAGGAATTGAGGCGAAACCACCTTTTGACACCATATCTAACCCTCAGTTTCATGCATTTCAACAACAAATGGAGGAGCACAAACACATCACGAAGGGAGATGAGGTGGCTCGTAGCGAGACAAGACCACATGTTCGATGCAATGAACATTTCATTAGCATCTTTGAATACGACACTCCAGTACTTTAATCCAGCTGCCCAGTTTCCATATCAACAACCAGCCCCAATGCCACGATTTCCACCAAGTGACTCCGAGGGAAAAGATCAACCACCACCACCCTAGACTTAGGTAATTACAGAGAAGTCCTCGCTCATTTTATTGCTATAACCATACAATGAGGACATTATTATTATTAAGTTTGGGGGAATTAGTTTTATTTTGCATTTTATGTTACATGCATATTGTTATTAGTTAGTTTTGCATTTAGTATTGCATGTTAGTTTTGCATATTAGTTTTAGCATTGATGTAATCACATAGTTACATAGTAGCTTAGGAGCATATTTAGTTTTAATTATGTTGTTTTATGGTTGCAGTTCTAAAAAAAATAAAAAAAATTAGTTAACTATTGTGTTTGCATATGTCTAGCGGTGTTGTGGTTCATTTTATTATGGCCAATGATGAAAATGAGATTAAGTAGACAAATACAACACTGAGTTTTAGAACTATGATGTAGTTTTGAATCATGACTCGGATCTTGTGTTTGTTTGAAACTGGTATAAAAAGGATAGCACGTAATAACTTTTGTGTTGACTGATTAGTTTAAATTAATATATAAACAGTTTCTAAAGGATATTGCTAGTGTAAATGAGAGAATGACGATAATAAGCAGTGAAAATGATAAATTAGGCAAGAACCTAAGTTTGGGGGAAAGAGTAGGGTATATAAGCTTCAAAAAAAAGAAAGAAAGAAAATAATATTGATCGTGACTAGTCTTGTTTCGGGGCCTTTGTTACTTGAGCAAGTACGCCTGTAGAGGTGTCTTAACACCTAGCGCCGTAAGGTCTTTTATGGTCTGGGAGTCGTTTCTTGAAATCTCTCTAAGGGGTAGCACTGTTAGCTTAATGGAATGAGGCATTGCACAGTCATCTAAAAAAATTAAGAAAAAAAAAGAAAAATAAAGAGAAGACGGGAAATAAAGGCAAAGAGCCCCCGTAATTGGAAAAAGAAAGCATGGATACCCTATACGGACCCCTAATTTTGGTAATTGTTTGATCTTAGTTCGAACTTGTTTGTTTTTAAGATTTTTGAGTTATTCTGTATGAATCCTAATAAGAGATTAATTATGTGTTGAATTTAAATTTAAATCAGTTAGCATGAATGTTGATCACACACGCACGATATTAGTGATGATATGTATAAGATTCAAGGAATTGATGAGAAGTTATTGATGGTTTTTATTATGAAGTATTTTAGTGTGTGCTTAATTGTTCTGAGGCCAAGGAATAAGTTTGATTCTATGATACTGCTGGATTTAATGTCATTTAGTTAGATACATTACATATCATTGCATTGCATAGCATGTAGTTGTTTGTGCTTGAGGACTAGCACGGTTTAAGTTTGGGGCATTTTGATAAGTGGATTTTATATCCACGACTCGATGTCCGTTTTAAGCATAATCTTTGTCAAAACTTTGCATTCATGTTCATTATTACTTGTTTCTTGTTATTTCGTGTGTAGGGTGGTTGGTATGGTGAATGATAAGAAAAGGAGGCATTTAGAGCATAATTGGAGCAAGTTTGGAAAATGACCAAAGTTAGTTAACAGAAGGGTAGCCCACCGGGGCGGGCCTATTCGGCTTGTATACCCCCGCCGGGGCGGGGGGTCCCAGTTTCTGGCAGTCCTGGCTTGGTTCGAATACTGCTGGGAAGAGGATTGTTAGACTTTGGTTAGCATTTGGAATCTAATATACATGGGACTTCGGCCAAGACTTCATGTTAGATATATATTGCGCAACAAACAACGAATTAATCATCACGAAAAGCAATTTACGAGCAACTAATCACATATTTTTATATTAAGCAACGGAGTGGAGATTTTGAAGAACGGTCGCATTAATTGCGGATTGAGACTAAAGTGAAGGGTGTTCTGCTTTATTATTCTACTTTAGTTTATTTCTGTAATTGAGAAGATGATGTCTTTGATTTATTCAATTATTCTTTCATTTATTCTGAACTAATTACTTATTAGGCTTGAGACGGATCTTTAAGTGGAACGATGGTTATGTAATCTTTGATTTTAGTTTAATAAGCTATTATCTGGTTTATCTATATTAATTTGAGCGTGAATTTATGAATTGCCTGATCAACGATTCTTTGTGTACTTGTATGAATTCGAGAGATGAAATACAGTCTAGACTTAGTTGATATAGAATGTGTTCTTGATTTATGTGAATGAACAGAATCTTGATGAATGTTAAGGTAGAGATATGCTTAACGTCTCATGTAATCAGATAAAGAACTTGAACTTCAACCTTCTTTAATTATAATTCACATAGAGATATAGTGAGTTAATTAATTAAGGTGTTTAACTTAATTCTAGCTTAATTGTGGATTTGGGTTAATACGGTTTTAGTACATCGGGAGGTGGCTAGTGCTACATACGTATTTCTTAATTAATAAACTGGGATAGTGAATTAAACTGGAATAAAGGTGTAGTAATTTGAGTGATGCTTAGAGTGAAGTCGAAAGCCTAATTCTCCATTATATGTTTGAAAATTCAGTTTTTAGCGTTTATTGATTGTGTGGTGATTTTAATAGTTTTAATACTGTTAGTTACAAACTGGAAATTGATTAGTTTAATAAAATTAGGATTAATAGAAAATTGGTAATTGTAAAGTTAATTTCTTGCTAAGTCTCTGAGGGAACGATACTCTTCTTAATATTATATTACTTGTTGACCACGTATACTTGTGTGTTGTGCGTAACTAGATTTTACCCAACAGGAATCAACATGCCAGAAATGGTAACCACTCCGGTGGTAATCATGGCCAAGATAATTGAAGTAGAAATTTTAAGAAGAGGAGATTCAATAATGATGGAAAGACGTCAGCAACAACACCTGTTGTTAAGGAAGGAGAACGACCGCCGGTCGTATGTTACAAATGCTGAGGGGAGGGACACATCAGTCCAAACTGTACGCAGCAGTCCAAAGCATGTTACAATTATGGAAGAGAAGGTCACCTAGCCCAATTTTGTCGTGCACCAAAGTCAAGTCCAGCTGGGATGGAGGCATCAAAGGCCGTCTCAAATAAGACAAAATAGGTAGTTCAAGAGAGAGCGTTTGTCGTAACCTCCCAAAAAGCGAGGAATCCAAACGAGGTGATCATGGGTAAGCTAATCATAAACTCTTATGAAGCTTATACCTAATTTGATACCGATTCTACCCATTCTTTTATTTCTCCTACTTGCGCTCAATGTTTAAATTTGACTCCGGAGAAATTCGACTTTGACTTATCGGTTGAAACTCCATTAAGAGAAACCTTTATTACACCACTTTTTATAAGTCTTGTTTGATTTAAATCGGTAACCGCACGTTACTTGTCAATCTTATTTCCTTAAAAATACTTGTGTTTGATGTGATTTTAGGGATTGATTGGTTAACTACTCACCATGCAAAAATTAATTATTTTCGTAAGGTTGTTAGCTTTCATATTCCTAACCAACTTATTATGAGAATTCAAGCGACCAAACCACTAAAGTCAATCACTGTCATATCAATCCATAAAGTTATTCGTTTATTGAAAAATAGATGTCAAACTTTCTTAGCCCATGTCACGGATTTAAACAAAAATACGTCAGATTTGAAGATATTTCCATTGTTCATAAATTTCCTGATGTATTCCCTGAAGAACTTCATGGCCTACTCCAGAGCGTGAAATTGAATTTTGTATCTACCTTGAACCCAGTACAAAACCCATTTCCAAAGCCCCATATCGAATGGCTCCTATTGAACTTCAGGAGTTAAAGACCTAACTACAGGAATTATTAGACATCAGCTTCATTTGTCCTAATACGTCTCCTTGGGGTGCTAAAGATGGGAGTATGCGACTTTGTATTGATTATCGGGAGTTGAATCATGTCACCATCAAAAATAGGTACCCGTTGCCTCGCATTGACGACCTATTTGACCAGTTGCAAGGCACCAAATTCTTTTCAAAGATCGATCTTCGTTCCGAATATCATTAGTTAAAGATTAAAAGTGATGACATTCCAAAGACTGCTTTCAGAATTCGGTATGGGCATTATGAATTTCTAGTCATGTCTTTTGGATTGACTAATGCTCCTGCTGCCTTCATGGAAATGATGAACCAAGTATTCAAGGAATATTTAGATCATTTTGTGGTTATCTTTATTGATGACATTCTCATTTACTCCAAAAGTCGTGAACATCATGAGCAACACTTGAGACTGATACTACAAAAGATTCGTGAGAACAAATTATATGCCAAGTTGAAGAAATACGAGTTCTGGCTTGAGGATGTAGCATTCCTTGGGCACGTGATATCAAATCATGGAATATCTATTGATCCGACAAAAATTGAAGCAATTCAAAGTTGGGAGCAACCTAAGTCAGTGACCGAAGTACGCAGCTTTCTAGGCTTAGCTGGTTATTATCAGATATTCGTGAAAGAATTTTCTCGAATCGCTACTCCATTAACTCAGTTGACTCGAAAAGATACAAAATTCGGTTAGAGCGAGGAATGTGAGAAGAGTTTTCAAGAACTTAAGAGGAGGCTCATTTCAGCACCTGTTCTGACAATACCATCTGGTTCGAAGGAATTTGTCATCTACAGCGATACTTCAGGCAGAGGGTTAGGATGTGTCCTCATACAACATGGAAAAGTCATAGCCTATGCCTCACGACAACTCAAAGAATATGAGAGGAATTATCCTACTCATGATCTAGAGTTGGCAGCTGTCGTTTTTGCACTAAAGATCTAGAGGCATTACATGTATGGAGAGAAAGTGGAGATCTATACGGATCATAAAAGCCTCAAATATTTCTTCACCCAAAAGGAACTCAACATGCGGCTACGACGTTAGCTTGGGTTGTTGAAAGATTACGATCATACAATTCAATACCATCCTGGAAAAGCTAACGTGGTAGCTGACGCATTGAGTAGAAGATTATATGCGGGTACGAGTGCGATATTGTCAACGCAAAGGCCCATTTTGTATGACTTGCAAAGGATAGAGATAGAGATAAAGACTTCAGGGACCCACGTGATGATGGCAAATATATGAGTAGAACCGACTTTAATCGATAAAGTTAAAGCTGCTCAAGCTACGGACCTGGATCTGATGCGTATGAAGAAGAAAGTGCAAGAATGTGCTATTTCAAAAGCAAGAATCGATGAAGAATGAATACTACGAGTTAACTCCAGACTTTGTGTTCCAAACGACCCTGATTTAAAGTATAAGATCATGATAGAGGCACACAGCACACCGTTTGCAATCCATCCTGGGTGTACCAAGATGTATCGTGATCTTCAATATACATTTTGGTGGAGCAATACAAAGAGAGAGGTAGCGGAGTTTATCTCAAGGTGTCTAACTTGTCAACGAGTCAAGGCGGAGCATCAAGTGCCAAAAGGTCCATTGCAACCACTTGAAATTTTAGAATGGAAGTGGGAGCACATTACCATGGATTTCGTTACCAGTCTTCCCAAGGTTTCTCAAGACATTGATGCGATTTGAGTCATTGTTGATAGATTGACCAAGTCTGCTCATTTCTTACCTATACGAGAAACTTATTCACTTGAACGTCTTGCTCGTATGTACATAAATGAAATTCATGCCAGTATCCATAGTTTCTGATCGAGACCCAAGATTTACTTCACGATTTTGGGTTAATTTATAAAAAGCTATGGACACAGATTTACGATTTAGTTTGGCATATCATCCTCAAACGGACGGGAAGTCGGAGAGGACTATTCAAACTCTTGAGAATTTATTAAGACTCTGTGTCCTTAACTTCAAAGGAAGTTAGAACAAGTTCTTGCCATTAGTGGAATTCTCCTACAATAACAGTTATCAAGCACGTATTGGCATGGCCCCGTTCGAGGCGTTGTATGGACGCAAGTGTCGTTCTCCAGAATGCTGGGATAAGGTGGGTGAAGCAACATTGTTGGGTCCAGAATTGGTACGCATGACAATGAAAAAGATTCAAATGATCCGGCAACGTATAAAAATCTCACAAGATCGACAAAAGAGTTATGTTGATCTTCATCGAAAGGACGTGGAGTTCAATATTGGAGATCATGTGTTGTTACGTGTTGCTCCATGGAAAGGAGTTACAAGATTTAGAAAGAGAGGAAAGTCCAATCCTCGATTCATTGGGCCATTTAAAATCCTCGATCGAGTAGGAACTGTGGCTTATAGACTCACGTTACCGCCAAGTATGTCTCATGTTCATAATATTTTTCACATATCTATGTTACGTAAATATGTGGAAGACTCGAACAATATTATTAAGTTAGAACCGGACGAAATAGCGGAAGATTTAACGTATGAAGAGGTACCTATTAAAATCTTGGATAAGAAGGAACATATTCTACGCTCCAAGATTATACCTCAAGTCAAAGTTTTGTGGAGAAACCATGATGTTGAGAAAATGACCTGGGAGTTAGAATCTGAAATGAAATCAAAGTATCATCACCTCTTCGCCATACCATGTACGTACACAAATTTCGAGGGCAAAACTTGATAAGGAGGGGAGGTTGTAAGACTCCAAATTATATGAAATGAAAGTATCTAATTTTTTTATAATTATTATTCTATTTAATAAATGGTTAAATTAATAAAAGGTTAAAGTTAAGGGTGATATTTGAAAATTTTGCAAAGTAAGCAAGTTGATGTAAAATATTCGTTGTGTCGGGGAATATTCGATTGGTTGGGGAATATTAATTTTAACAGGGAATATTCGTATGACGACACAATATCATTGGTGGACCCCACAACGAAAGTATTGTCGTAGATAGAAAATGACAGAAATATCTTTTTATAAAAATAACGGCGAAAGTTTTATAGTTAAACTGTTGAATTACCCGGTGGTAAAAAAATAGTAATACGTATGGTTGCATAGTAGCACACGGTATTGATTATTGATGCTTACGTAAGAAGTCACTCAGTTTACTAAATTATTGCTACAGTAATTGTTGCATAGTATCTCACGTTATTTGATTCAATTATTATCACAATATCATCTGCATAATATTTTATATTATTAAATCAATAATTGAGACAACAAAGTTATTCATATTATTATTTGCAATATTGACGATGTCTAGAAAGTTTTGTCGATGAGAGATTTGGTCACCTAATTGCGCGTCAATAAGGAGAAATTCTTATCGAAAAGCCCCCTCTTTCCTGAGAATGATTTGGTTGTTAAATATTGTGAGTTATAATATTAATGATGAACAATTATTGAATTATTGAGAATGTGTTTATTGAAGATAAGTAAATTACAAAAGTTAGAGGGGAATAATACAAACTTTAAAAACTTTAAGGGTACTAAAGTCTAATAAGTTAAATCAATCTAGACCATTGGTGGTGGTTTTAATAGTAAATCAATCTAGACCATTGGTGGTGGTTTTAATAGTAAATCAATCTTGTGACGCCCCCAAAATTAGGTATACATCACCCATCTTGGGTCGTCAGATACATGGTACAAAATACAAATACAACTTACTAATACAACTGTCGTGTACAATACGACAAAACATAAACTGTGAGTTTGAATACAAATATTATCTTCTAGATAGTATTCATACTCAAAAGGAGTCCTCATTACATTTATTAACACACCGTTACATAGAATAGTGAGGACTACTAACTAATACTACCATTCGGACCATCACTCTGTTCCCCGACTTGCCCCAGCTACGTTCTCATATCCTGAAGAGAACAGTGAAAGAAAGGGTGAGCTCAACTAGCCCAGTAAGAAATATTATGACTAAGATAATGCAAAATAAATTATCATTAGTCTTCAACAATGTTAAACTGATAAAATATAATAGACATCAAGTTTAACTGCAGCGGAACAAGTAATCCATTAAAAGAGTCAAGTAGAAAATAAACTCTACTATCTTTTATGATTTAAAAGGTTTTTCAACACTGTGATCGCTGGGACTCAGCTTAATAAAATAATCCACATCATCGAATCACCCCTATACTACGGCCAAGGATATTCGTGTATTCATTAATGGTCATGATCATGCCAACAACTGTCCATCAATGCACTACGGGCCAATGAGGACTTTTACCACATCATTTGTAACATTACGGTCATGATTTTTCCGAATAATCCCTGGTCATAATCATACCAAGTCCATCTATGCACTACAGGCCACAGATGACTTTTAATATTTTATAAATATGAGGATGATGACAATGATATAAGCATTCAATAAAACAAGTTCAAGAATTAGTTTATCCAGGAATTAATAACGTCCAAATTGTCAACATGATACTGCTTTGTGGAGTAAACTTCAAGACTGATAAGGAGAATATTTTCATGAATAGATACTAGATGAAGCGCAAATGTCAAGGATATTCCACTAATTTCATGGAGTATAGAAGTCAAAATTTTAATCAACTGAGTATAATAAAGAATGGAATAACAAAAGAAATCACCATGCATGCGATAGACCGCACAGACAGGTTATTCTTAACAGAATAATAATAATGGAACCAGGTCCGGCGTAAACGCACAGACAGGATATTTCGACAGAATAATAAATAATGGAACCAGGTCCGGTGTAAAACACACAGACAGGATGTTCCAACAGAATAATAACAAGACGGAACCAGGTCCGGTGTAAAACACACAGACAAGATGTTCCAACAGAATAATAATAAAAATGGAACCAGGTCCGGTGTAAAACACACAGACATGATGTTCCAACAGAATAATAGAAGAATGTCACCAAGTATAGGGTAGACCGCGTATATTGGTTATTCCAACAGAATAATAAGAAATGAAATAACAACAGTTCTCTTCATGAATACAAAAGAAATAATACCCCTTACCTTAAAAGAACTGGATATTGGAAAAGTGAAGTAGCAGAATACTTTTATTCTCTCTCTCTTATTCTCTCTATACTTTCTCTCTCTATAGCTTGAATGAATTCGTGAAAAATAATGAAGCCCTAGGCCTCTATTTATAGAAAAACTGAGGGTGGCTCTTGGTCTTAACGAAGGGTCAAATGACTCTTGGTAATATTGAAGGGACAACTACTATTGACGAAAGTAATTACTATTGACCAAGATAAATACTATTGACGAAGGTAATTACTATTGACCAAGGTAAATACTATTGACGAAGGTAATTACTATTGACCAAGGTAAATACTATTGACCAAGGTAAATACTATTGACGACGGTAATTACTATTTACGACGGTAATTACTATTGACGAAGAGACTCTTAGATGATGACATATGGCCCCCCATAAAAATAACCAAACTTACCACAACGTCTCAATTATTGATTTAATAATATAACATATTATACAGATGATACTATGACAATAATTTAAGAGATATGATGCAACAATTACAGTAGCAATAATTGAGTATAGCTGAGTGACTTCTCACGTAAGCATCAATAATCAATACCGTGTGCTACTATGCAACCACTCGTATTACTGTACTTTTACTACCGGGTAGTTCAACAGTTTTAACGGTTTTAACGGTAACACTTCAGCCGTTATTTTTATAGAAAGATAATTTTGTCGTTTTCTAACTATGACTATACTTCTGTTGTGGGGTCCACCAATATTGTGCCGTCGTACGAATATTCCCCGAAAAAAGAATATTCCCTGACCAAACGAATATAATATGACAACTTGCATACTTTGTAAAATTTTTAAATACTACCCATAACTATTATATCAAATCCACACCATAATATATATATAAAAAATTATTTCGAGAAAAAATTAAATATTTATTCATAAATTCTGGGGTCTCACAATCTTACCTCCTTATGGAATTTCGTCCTCGAAATTTACGTACATACCTGGTATGCCGAATAGGTGAGGATATATTTACTTCACTTCAAATTATAACTCTTGAGGTATAACCTTTGAGCGTCGAATATGATCCTTCTTATCCAAAATTTTAACACGTATCTCCTCAAATATTAAATCATCCGCTATCTCGTCCGGTTCTAAATTAATAATGTCGTTCAGGCCGTCCACATATTTACGTAACATCGATACGTGAAAAAAAACGTTATGAACACACGACATGCTTGGCGGTAAAACGAGTCTATAAGCCACAGTTCCTACTCGATCGAGGATTTTAAATGGGTCAATTACATCGAGGGTTGAGATTTCCTCCCTTTGTCAATTCTTGCTTCTAGAATAACGCCCTCTTGAACCTTCTTACATTCATCAGCTTCGGGTGTGTAGCTTGAACGGCTTTAGCGCTATCGATTAAAGTCGATTTTACTCGTATATTTGTTATCTTCATATGGGTCCCTCGAGTCTTTAACTCTATCTTCGTCATTTGTAAGTTATACGAAATAAGTCTTTGTTTTAACAACATCGCCCTCGTAAACGCATACGATCTTCTACTCAACATGTCAGTTACCGCGTTCGTTCTTCCACAATGATATTGAATGGTACGGTCGTAATCTTGAACAGCTCGAGCCAACGTCTTTGGCGCATGTTACGTTCGTTTTAGTTGAAGAAATATTTGAGGGTTTAAGAAATGGGTTTTGTACTGGGGTCAATACAAAATTCGATTTTACGCTCTGGGGTAGGCTAAGAAGTCTTCAAGAATACGTCAAGAAATTTATTAACAATAGAAATATCGTTCAAAACTGTGACCCTCATCCAAGACTTGGATTGCACGTCACATTGATACCTATCAACTTGTCACCGTTATTCACAACGTTGCCTTCAGAAAGTCTGGCTTCGGTGTATTCCACAGAAGAAAGTCAACAACAAAAGGATCGGGGCTCTTTATTTATGGCTTGATATGACAATAATTGACTTTAGTGGTTTGGTTACTTGAATTCGCATAACAGGTTGGTTAGGAATATGAAAGTTAACCACCTTACGAGAAGCATGATGAGTAGTTAACCAATCGATTTCTAAAATCACATCAAAGGCAAGCATTTTCAAAGAGATAAGATTGACAGGTAACGTGAAAGTGTTGATTTGAACAAGATTTATAAATAGTGGAGGTAACGAAGGTTTCTTCCAACAGAATTTCAACAGATAAATCAAAGTCTAACTTCTCCGGAGTTAAGTTTGAACATTGAACACAACTAGGTGGAATAAAAGAGTGAGTAGAACCGGTATCTAACACGGTATAGACTTCAAAAGAGTTTATGACTAACATACCCGTGATAATTTTATTCAGGTTCCTCGTCACGAAAAAAAATGCTCTCTCTTAAACTACCGGCTTTGGCTTGTCTGGGACATCCTTTGGCATCACTATCCCAGCTGAACTTGAATTCACCATACTACAAAATCGAGCTAGGTGACCTTCTCTTCCGCAATTAAAACACGCTTTGGATTGCTGCGTACAGTTGGGACGGATGTGTCCCTCCTGTCCGCATTTAAAACATACGACCGGTGGTCGTTCTTCTTCCTTTGAAACGGGTGCTGGTGCCGACGTCTTCACGTCATTGTTGAACCTTCTCTTCTTAAAATGTCCATTCTCCTTGTTTTGGCCATGATTACCACCAAAGTGGTTACCATTTCTGGCATGTTGATTCCCTCCACGCTTATTGTCACCGCTTCGATGACTGTTGTCACTGGTATTATCATTTTCTCGGCTGCTCTCTTTTGGTTGCGTTGACTCGTTATCGCGCTCCACTAACTGAGCCCTATTTACAACATCTGAATACAAACACAGTTTATGAGAAATAAGATATTGACGTATCTCAGGTTTCAAACCTCTTCAAAACATCCGCGTCATTCTCTCTTCATTATCCACCAAGTGGGATGCAAATCGGGACAACTCGATAAACTTGGCTTCGTACTGCGACACGGTCATGTTGTTTTCCTCCAACTTGATAAATTCCACCTCCTTCATGTGACGAATACTTTCGGGAAAGTATTTATCATTGAACAGCTCTTGGAACTTCTCCCAAGACATCTTGAGTGCGTTAGGCTGGGTACGTTTTACAGATTTCCACCAGTAATCAGCCTCTTCACGCAACATAAAAGTGGCAAAGGGAACCTTTTGCTCCTCGGAGCATCCCAAGACATCAAATATCTTGGTGATCTGCTTTAACCACATCTCCGTCTTAAGTGGTTCTGGCTTTCCCAAAAACTCTGGTGGTCCTAGCTCCTTGAATTGCTTAGCGGTGACCGTCCGAGAGTTATTTTGTTGTTGCATGAATTGCATAAAGTCTCTGACCATCTCATCATTCACCATTTCATCGGTGTTAATATTTTCATGAGGATTATTGTCCTCTGGTTGCACATTACCCTGAGCATTGATCGTTGGGGATTCAATGGTCTCATGTGCTTCATTGTTTATCTCAACATTTTCAGATGCCATTTGCAAATACTGCAACAAAATAAGGGTTAATTAACATATAACATATTATCCATATACTTTGACGGACCAATTAAATACCAAATAAATTTAGGTAGGTCATACTAGCGAAGGAATTTCCCGTCTCTCCCCTCCTAGTTCTATTCTCACATCTTAGCCAGGGATCATATCCCTAAGCTCTGATACCAACTGAGACTCCCCCAAAATTAGGTATACATCACCCATCTTGGGTCGTCAGATACATGGTACAAAATACAAATACAACTTACTAATACAACTGTCGTGTACAATACGACAAAACATAAACTGTGAGTTTGAATACAAATATTATCTTCTAGAGAGTATTCATACTCAAAAGGAGTCCTCATTACATTTATTAACACACCGTTACATAGAATAGTGAGGACTACTAACTAATACTATCATTCGGACCATCACTCCGTTCCCCGACTTGCCTCAGCTACGTTCTCATTTCCTGAAGAGAACAGTGAAAGAAAGAGTGAGCTCAACTAGCCCAGTAAGAAATATTATGACTAAGATAATGCAGAATAAATTATCATTAGTCTTCAACAATGTTAAACTGATAAAATATAATAGACATCAAGTTGAACTGCAGCGGAACAAGTAATCCATTAAAAGAGTCAAGTAGAAAATAAACTCTACTATCTTTTATGATTTAAAAGGTTTTTCAACACTGTGATCGCTGGGACTCAGCTTAATAAAATAATCCACATCATCGAATCACCCCTGTACTACGGCCAAGGATATTCGTGTATTCATTAATGGTCATGATCATGCCAACAACTGTCTATCAATGCACTACGGGCCAATGAGGACTTTTACCACATCATTTGTAACATTACGGTCATGATTATACCGAATAATCCCTGGTCATAATCATACCAAGTCCATCTATGCACTACAGGCCACAGATGACTTTTAACATTTTATAAACATGAGGATGATGACAATGATATAAGAATTCAATAAAACAAGTTCAAGAATTAGTTTATCCAGGAATTAATAACGTCCAAATTGTCAACATGATACTGCTTTGTGGAGTAAACTTCAAGACTGATCAGGAGAATATTTTCATGAATAGATACTAGATGAAGCGCAAATGTCAAGGATATTCCACTAATTTCATGGAGTATAGAAGTCAAAATTTTAATCAACTGAGTATAATAAAGAATGGAATAGCAAAAGAAATCACCATGCATGCGATAGACTGCACAGACAGGTTATTCTTAACAGAATAATAATAATGGAACCAGGTCCGGCGTAAACGCACAGACATGATATTCTGACAGAATAATAAATAATGGAACCAGGTCCGGTGTAAAACACACCGACAGGATGTTCCAACAGAATAATAACAAGACGGAACCAGATCCGGTGTAAAACACACAGACAGGATGTTCCAACAGAATAATAATAAAAACGGAACCAGGTCCGGTGTAAAATACACAGACAGAATGTTCCAACAGAATAATAGAAGAATGTCACCAAGTATAGGGTAGACCGCGTATACAGGTTATTCCAACAGAATAATCAGAAATGAAATAACAACAGTTCTCTTCATGAATACAGAAGAAATAATACCCCTTACCTTAAAAGAACTGGATATTGAAAAAGTGAAGTAGCAGAATACTTTTATTCTCTCTCTCTTATTCTCTCTATACTTTCTCTCTCTATAGCTTGAATAAATTCGTGAAAAATAATGAAGCCCTAGGCCTCTATTTATAGAAAAACTGAGGGTGGCTCTTGGTCTTAACGAAGGGTCAAATGACTCTTGGTATTAACGAAGGGTCAAATGACTTTTGGTAATATTGAAGGGACAACTACTATTGACGAAAGTAATTACTATTGACCAAGATAAATACTATTGACGAAGGTAATTACTATTGACCAAGGTAAATACTATTGACGAAGGTAATTACTATTGACCAAGGTAAATACTATTGACCAAGGTAAATACTATTGACGACGGTAATTACTATTGACGACGGTAATTACTATTGACGAAGAGACTCTTAGATGATGACATATGGCCCCCCATAAAAATAACCAAACTTACCACAACGTCTCAATTATTGATTTAATAATATAACATATTATACAGATGATACTATGACAATAATTTAAGAAATATGATGCAACAATTACTGTAGCAATAATTGAGTATAGCTGAGTGACTTCTCACGTAAGCATCAATAATCAATACCGTGTGCTACTATGCAACCACGCGTATTACTGTACTTTTACTACCGGGTAGTTCAACAGTTTTAACGGTTTTAACGGTAACACTTCAGCCGTTATTTTTATAGAAAGATAATTTTGTCGTTTTCTAACTACGACTATACTTCTGTTGTGGGGTCCACCAATGATTGTGCCGTCGTACGAATATTCCCCGACAAAAAGAATATTCCCCGACCAAACGAATATAATATGACAACTTGCATACTTTGCAAAAATTTTAAATACTACCCATAACTATTATATCAAATCCACACCATAATATATATATAAAAAATTATTTCGAGAAAAAATTAAATATTTATTCATAAAATCTGGGGTCTCACAAATCTGGACCGTCGATGGAGGTTTTAATAGTAAATCAATCTGGACCGTCAATGGTGGTTTTAATAGTAAATCAATCTGGACCGTCGATGGTAGTTTTAAAAGTAAATCAATCTGGACCGTCGGTGGTGGTTTTAAAAGTAAATCAATCTGGACCGTCGGTTATGGTTTTAATAGTAATCCATCTGGGTCGTCCGTTCTAATAGTAAATCAATTTGGACCGTTCGTGAATTAGTTACTATTTAGTCATTTCTCCTATAAATAGAAGATTAATTCTTCTTTCATTCTCACCAATTCACTTAGACTCACAAGAGAAACTATAGAGAGAGCAAGAAGAAGAGTATTATGCTACTTCACTATTGCAGTATCCAGTCTTCTACTAAGGTAAGGGGTATTATTTCATTCGTATGCATAAGGAATACTATTTTTTTCGTATTCATCCTTTAATATGTTGGAATAACCTGTCTACGCGGATTACGTACCGTATGACAGGTGAAAATCCATTTGTAGTTTCGTATGTTATTTCTTTTCATATTCCTAAATCTAAACTTACTATGGTAAGTATTGCTTCTATAATCCTTGAAATTAGTGGAATATTCTTGAGTTTTGCGCTTCATCCAGTATCGTTTCGTTGGAATATTGATCTGAACTTTCTTATTAAATATCAATATTTTCACCGGGGTACTATTCACGGGTTACTATTCACCCGATTACTATTCACTAAAATATTATTCACTCGGGTATTCGGGACACTTTTCATGTCGGGGTACTATTCACGCGTTACTATTTATGGGTTACTATTCACCCAATTACTCTTCACTCAAATATTATTCACTCGGGTATTCGGAACACTTTTTATGTCGGGGTACTATTCACGGGGTACTATTCTCAAAGTACTATTCACGGGGTACTATTCATCAAAAATTTTATTTCTTTTCTGTCCAAATTATTTTTGATGCATGGATATTATTCTTGAATTTTACACCATAAAGCAGTATCATATTGACAATTTAGACATTATTGAATTCTGGATAAATTAAATTATAAATCTTTAAAAATTAACTTGTGCTTTATTTTAATTGAATTCTTATATCATTGTCATCATCCTCATGCTTATATTGTGATGAAAGTCATCTTTGGCTTACATGCATAGATGGACTGTTGATTGGTATGATTATGACCCGGGATTAGTCGGTATAATCATGACCCGTAATGTTACAAATGATGTGGTAAAAATCATCATTAGCATGTAGTGCATTGATGGACACTTGTTAGTATGATTACGACCAGAGATTATTCGGTATAATCATGACCATTGATGATTACATGAATATCCTTGGCCCGTAGTGCAGGGATAATTCGATGATGTGGTTTATTTATTAAGCTGAGTCTCAGCGATAAAGTTGATGGAAACCTTTTTAAATCATAGAAGATAGTAGATATCGTGCTCTACTTGACTCTTCTAATGGATTGCTTGTTCCGCTGCAGTTAAACTTGTTGTCTATTATATTCTATCAGTTTAATATTGTTGAAGGCTAACGATAACTTATTCTGCATTATCTTAGTCATAATATTTCTTACTTGGCTAGTTGAGCTCACCCTTTTGCTTTCATTATTCTCTTCAGGAAATGAGAACATAGCTGTGATGCCCACAAAATAGGTATACATCACCCATTCTGAGTCGCCAAATACATAGTACAGAAATAAATACAACTTCAATAATACAATTATCGTGCAGAATACGACAACACATATACTGTGAGTTTGAATACAAATATTGTCTACTAGAGAGTATACAAACTCAAAAGGAGTCCTCATTACAATTATCACACTATTTCACAGAATAGTGAGGACTACTAATGCAACCATCTGGACCATCAATCCATTCCCCGACTAGTCCCAGCTATATTCTCATTTTCTGAGAAGAACAGTGAAAGAAAGGGTGAGCTTAACTAGCCCAGTAAGAAATATTATGAATAAGATAATGTACAACAAATTATCATTAGTCTTTAACATGAAAAAATCTGATAAAATATAATAGACAACAAGTTTTAGATCAACAACTGCAGCGAAAAAACCAATCCATTAGAAGAGTCAAGTAGAGCATAAAACCTACTATCTTCTATGATTTAAAAGATTTATCATCAATTTTATTGCTGAGATTCAGCTTAATAAATAATCCACATCATCGAATCATCCTTGCACTACGGGCCAAAGATAATCGTGTTTTCATCAACGGTCATTATCATGCCATAAAATAATTCTTATTTGCACCCTTGGCCGAAGAGAATCCATGGCCATAACCATACCAAAAATTGTCCATCAATGCACTACGGGCCAATGAGGACTTTTACCACATCATTTGTAACATTACGGTCATGATTATACCGAATAATCCCTGGTCATAATCATACCATGTCCATCTATGCACTACAGGCCACAGATGACTTTCAACAGAATATAAACATGAGGATGATGACAATGATATAATAATTCAATTAAACAAGTTCAAGGATAAATTTTAAAGATTTATAATTTAATTTATCCAGAAATTAATAACGTCCAAATTGTCAACATGATACTACTTTGTGGAGTAAAATTCAAGAATAATACTCAGTTGGTCATGCTCATCTCAACACTTGTTCATCTTTGCACTACGGTCCAAAGATATTCATCAGGTAATCATTCATCTTTGCACTACAGGCCAAAGATATTCAGTAATATCATCATTTAGGATTGAGGATGATGAAAAATATCTTAAAGAAAACGAATCCAGTGAGATAAAAAGAACAAATATTAGGGATTCGTATTACAGTTTATCCAAGTTCAATAATACTCTGAAATAACCAATTTCAAAGCAGAATTCAAAAATAATGATCAAAACATGGATACAATCAAAGATAGTAACCATAATAGCCATCTTGGATAAAAAGAAGAAAATTTTATTTTTCGGTGAATAGTGCCGTAATCGTGAATAGTGTCGTATAAGTGAATAGTGCCGTATACGTGAATAGTAATCCCGACACAAAAAGTTTCAAATTTGATAAAAAGTTTATATCAATATTTCAACATAATGATATTGAAGAAAATAATATCATTTAAGAAGAAAATAGCATCCCTTACCTCAGAATAACCGTACTTCTGACTGAATTTCGGATATAGTGCTGACAGAAACTTGCACTAAATAGCAACTCTCAAAGTATCAAAATACTCACAAAATACGCTCGAGAATATAGAGAGAGAAAGAGAGAAAACTTATGAATTCTGGTGTGATTTTCAATTCTAACTTAGCCCTCTATTTATAGGAAAATGTTAGCACGCCGAAGCAGACTTGACCTGCAACCTAATGGCTTTACCTGCTACTATTGCCACCCACCACATTTGAAATAAAATTCAGCACATTTCTTCACCAACCACAAGTGGGGCCTACTCAATTCTAGAATTTTCCACCAAAATCATTTATAAACCTAATTTTCGAATCAGTCACCTCTTAAAATTCATAACAAATCATATATTCATTTTTAATAGTTCAAAATTTGTGAACATATACTCAACTTATATATGTATAACATATCTAAAAATCACAACGATCCAACGGTCGGATTAAAAATTATAACTCACGCAATATATCTGAAAAATACTGATTTAATTTTTAATACCTCCATTCCAACAGAAATACTGATAAAATACCTCAACATTAATTCCTTCAATAATAACCACATAAATAATCCATCATTTATATCGACATCAAATAAATATTTTCTTATCATATAAATCAATAATTAATTATTCACAAATAATATTACAGAATCACAATTATTACAACCAGGCCGTTCCCAGGAAAGAGTGGGCTTTCCAATAAGGATTTCTCCTTACTGGCGAGTAATTAGGTGACCAAACCTCTACTTAGACAGAACTTTCTAGACATTGCCAATAATGCTACCTAATAATATTATTCAAATAATATAAATTATTGATCTGATAATGAGAAATACTGTGCAGTAAAAATTATTGAAACAACAATAATATAAAATATCAACGCAGCAATTATTGAATCAATAAAATAAAATATTGAACAGTAACTACTATAACAATTATTGAGTAGTGCCTTCTTACGTAAGGATCCATAATTCAAAAATACTATGCAAAACCGTGTGCTACTATACAACCACGTGTATGACTGTATTTTAACCACCGGGTATTCCAACAGTGTTAACGGTAATAACTACGTCGTTATTTATAAAAACTCAATTTTGTCGTTTTCTTCATCCGACAGTTATTCTGTTATGGGGCCCACAAATGGCTGCACCGTCGTACGAATATTCCCCGACAGAAAGAATATTTCAGGACCAAATGAATATTTCCCGACAACAATGAATATTTTATAACCACTTGTTTATTTTGTAAAATTTACACATTTCACCCATAACCAAAATATTATATCAAATTGACACCTTATTATTCACAATAATAATTAGAGGAAATTTGATTTTATTCATTAATAAGTTGGGGTCTTACAACAGTCGGGACTAGTCGTGGAACGGAGTGATGGTCTGAGATGGTTATTTTAGTAATCCTCACTATTTAGTGTGATAATAAATGTAATGAGGATTGAATTTGAGTTTAGATATTGTCTATGAGACAATATTCATGTAAAAACTCTCAACTCTTGTTGTATAATTAAGTTTTTATTTGTATTCTGTACCATGTATTTGGCGACCCAAGATGGGTGATGTATACCTATTTTGAGGGCGTCACAAGGAGCATCCATGGTTTCATGCTGACGCTGAAGCTCATTACTCATGGATGCGAGCATGATTCATTGAGCCACAAATGCATCATCTTGTCACTTTTGAAAAGTAGCAATCTCTTCCTCAGAGGTTGTCTCTGCAACATTTGTAGGTACATGCGAATTTAGGATATAAGAAATATTTTCAACAGTGAGAACAATTCTTGGATTCCTTAACCAGCCCGTGTAATTCGGTTCGGTCAGTTTGTTAGCATCAAGTATGCTACGTAGTGAAAATAGTGAATGTGACATTTTTAAATTCTGCATGTAAAAAGACAATATTTTAGCAAACATTCATATAATTAATTACCAAAATAAATTAGGTCTTATTTTAAATCGGTATCTTCCATTATTTTCTTCAAACTATATTACCCTCATTATATAGTTCGACAATATCTAATTAAAGATTTGTTAGTGAGAATAAGGATCCCATTTCAAATATATATAGCCTTGTGTCTGCACAACAAACTATATATAAATAAATAGGTAGACAACTCTTGTCAATTATATCATCATGGAACTCCTTATATTTTGCCTCTTAAATCATAATGGTTAAGTATGTGCACATCCGAACTAAAATGATTTAAGTTAAGTCGTACCCAGCATTTCTATATAAGTGAAGAGAAAACTACAGCCCTTGTGTGTGCACAACAAAGCGGTAATGTTCAATTCCTTATAACCATCAAACGTAATTATCGACGTCGGGATTTTTATTTTTCTCCCTTACTGTTCTTGTCTTTTGGTGTTCTCATGTTAAGTGAGATTTGTTTGAAAAAATAAGTTGTGAAAAGGTTCGACATGTATATGTCGACGATTGGACTGTAAGAGTCGCCAATTGGTTTTTTAAATGGTTGTACCAACACAACCAAGAAAAGATTTGCACATTAACCTAGTAATGTGACACTTCTTAACGGGTCTGCGAAACCGAGATTTATTAGGGTCCGGGGACTTGCTTATGCGGAGGGAAGGTGTTAGGCACCCCCCGACATCCGTGTTGCCACGGTTACTGCCACTTTTCAAGAAATTATTATATGAATGTGTGTGTGCGTGGATCAATGTGCAGTTATTTGGAAGAAGATGTGACGCCCCCAAAACAGGTATACATCACCCATCTTGAGTCGCCAAATACATGGTACAAAATTCAAATACAACTTAATAATACAACTGTTGTGTAAAATACGACAAAACATAAACTCAGAGTTTTAAAACGAATATTATCTTCTAGACAGTATTCAACTCAAATGGAGTCCTCAATACAATTATTATCACACTATTGTATAGAATAGTGAGGACTACTAATGCTATCATCTAGACCGTCACTCCGTTCCCCGACTAGTCCCGGCTACGTTCTAATTTCCTGAAGAGGACAATGAAAGCAAAAGGGTGAGCTCAACTAGCCTAGTAAGAAATATTATGACTAAGATAATGCATAATAATTTATCGCTAGTCTTCAACAGTGTTAAACTGATAAAATATAACAAACATCAAGTTTAACTGCAGCGAAACAAGCAATCCATTAGAAGAGTCAAGTAGAGAATAAAATCTACTATCTTCTATGATTTAAAAGGTTTTTCATCACTTTTATCGCTAAGACTCAGCTTAATAAATAATCCACATCATCCCTGCACTACGGCCAAAGATATTCATTAGTATCACGACCACAAATTATCCATGCAATACGGGCCAAGGATATTCGTGTATTCATCAATGGTCATGATCATGCTAACAACTATCCACCAAGGCACTACGGGCCAATGAGGACTTTTACCACAATATTTGTAACATTACGATCATGATTATACCGAATAATCCCTGGTCATAATCATACCAAGTCCATCTATGCACTACAGGCCACAGATGACTTTCAACAGAATATAAACATGAGGATGATGACAATGATATAAGAATTCAATAAAACAAGTTCAAGGATAAATTTTTAAAGATTTATAATTTAATTTATCCAAAAATCAATAACATCCAAATTGTCAACATGATACTGCTTTGTGAAGTAAAATTCAAGAATAATATTGTACCAAAAATAATTTGGACCGAAAACGAATCAATTTTTATCATGAATAGTACCCCGGGTGAATAGTATCCCGTAAATAGTACTTCAGGAATAGTAACCCCGTGAATAGTATTCCAGCATAAAAAAGTTAAAACTTATCAAGAATGCTCAGAATAATATTTCAATGAAAAGATACTAGATGAAGCGCAAATATCAAGGATATTCTACTAATTTCATAGAGTATAGAAGCAATAATTTTAACAAAACGAGTATAGAATTCGAAATCTGAAACGAAATAATATTACTTACATACTACAGAGTGTGGAAGAAAATATTATTTTAAGCGAATATTGAACAAAAATAACATCCCTTACCTCAAAATAACAGTATTTCTGATCAGAATATCGGATGTAAAGCTGAAGAAAACTTACACTGAATAGCAACTTTCAAAGTATCTAAATACTCACAAAAATACGCTCGACAATATAGAGAGAAAGAAAACTTGTTTCTGGTATGATTTTCAATTCTAACTTAAACGCCTATTTATAGGAAAATGCTAGAACGTCATAGGAGACTAAAATAATAAAATATTATTATTATTATTATTTTCAAGCACGCCACTCGTTTGCTGAATAATCAAGCCAACCATTTCTAAAAAAAAGCAGCCCACATGTTTTCAAAAACAAAAGTGGGTCCCACCCAATTTTAATAAAAATTATTTTATTTTTTGAAACTTCAGAAATTCATAATAAATAGTCCTTTTATCAGAAAAATTCGAATATCATGTCTATTCCATAGGAAATTAAATTCTCTACAATTTTTTAAGTTTAATTTTTTCCAAATTCCAGACAAAATATCCGAAATCCACGAACGAATGATTTTCAATACCTCATAAAATTCATAATAAATCATACGTTAATTTTTAACGGTTCAAAAATTATGGACATATACTTAAATTATATATGTATAACATATCCAAAAATCACAATGATCCAACGGTCGGATTAAAATTATAACTCACGCAATAGAGCTTTAAGAACACTGATTTGATTTTTAATACCTTCATTCTAACAAAAATACTGATAAAACACCTCAACATTAATTCGTTCATTTATAACCACATAAAATAAATATTTTCCTATCCATCATTTATGTCCACATAAAATAAATATTTCCTTATCATATAAATCAATAATTAATTATTCATAAATAATATTACAAAATCATAATAATGACAACTAGGCCGTTCCCAGGAAAGAGGGGGCTTTCCAATAAGGATTTCTCCTTACTGGCGCGCAATTAGATTACCAAACCTCTCCTTGACAGAACTTTCTAGGCATTGTCAATAATGCTATCTAATAATATTATTCAAAAAATATGAATTATTGATCTGATAATGAAAAATACTGTGCAGTGACAATTATTGAAACAACAATAATATAAAATATCAATGCATCAATTATTGAACCAATAAAATAATATATTGAACAGTAATTACTGTAACAATTATTGAGTAGTGCCTTCTTACGTAAGAATCAATAATTCAACAATATTGTGCAATACCGTGTGCTACTATGCAACAACGTGTATTACTGTATTTTAACCACCAGGTATTCCAACAGTACTAACGGTAACGATTACGCTGTTATTTATAAAAACTCAAAATTGTCATTTTCTTCATTCGACAAATACTCTGTTATGGGGCCCACAAATGGCTGCACCGTCGTACGAATATTCTCTGACAGAAAGGATATTCAACGACCAAACGAATATTCTCTAACAACATTAATATTTTATAACCACTTGCTTATTTTGTAAAATTTATAAATATTACCCATAACTATAACATTATATCAAATTTACTCCTTAATATTCAAAAATGATATTTATAAAAAATTCATCTTTATTCATAAAAGTTGGGGTCTTACAACCTCCCCTTCTTTTGAAATTTCGCCCTCGAAATTAGGGTACATACCTGGTATATCGAAGAGATAAGGATACCTTAATTTCATTTCAGATTCTAATTCCCAGGTCATTTCCTCAACATCATGGTTTCTCTACAAAACTTTAACTTGAGGTATAACCTTGGAGCGTAAAATATTTTCCTTCTTATCCAAGATTTTAACAGGAACATCTTCATACGTTAAATCTTTCGCTATTTCGTCCGGTTCTAACTCAATAATATGGTTCGAGTCTTTCACATATTTACGTAACATAGATATGTAAAAAACGTTATGAACACGAGACATACTTGGCGGTAAGGCGAGTCCATAGTCCACCGTTCCTACTCGTACGAGGATTAAAAATGGGCAAATGAATCGAGGATTGAGCTTTTCTCTCTTTCTAAATCTCGTAACTCCTTTCCATGGAGCAATACGTAACAATACATGTTCTCCAATATTGAATTTCACGTCCTTTCGATGAAGATTAACATAACTCTTTTGTCGATCTTGCGAGATTTTTATACTTTGTTGGATCGTTTAAATCTTTTTCGTAGTCATACGTACCAACTCCGGTCCCAATAACATTACTTCACCCACCTCATCCCAACATACTAGAGAACGATACTTTCTTCCATACAACGCCTCGAATGGAGCCATGCCAATACTTTCTTGATAACTGTTGTTGTAAGAAAACTCCACCAATGGTAAGAACTTGTCCCAACTTCCCTTGAAGTCAAGAACACAGAGTCTTAATAGATCTTCAAGAGTTTGAATAGTCCTCTCCGATTGCCCGTCCGTCTGAGGATGATATGCTGAGCTAAATCATAAATCCGTGCCCGTAGCTTTCTGCAAACTAACCCAAAATCGTGAAGTGAATCTTGGGTCTCGATGAGAAACTATGGATACTGGCATACCATGCAATCTTACAATCTCGTTTATGTACATACGAGCAAGACGTTCGAGTGTATAAGTTTCTCGTATAGGTAAGAAATGAGCCGACTTGGTCAATCTATCAACAATGACCCAAATCGCATCTATGCCTTAAGAAACCTTGGGAAAATCGGTAATGAAATCCATGGTAATGTGCTCCCACTTCCATTATAGAATTTCAAGTGGTTGTAATGGACCTTTTGGTACACAATGCTCTGCCTTAACTCGTTGACAAGTTAAACACCTTGAGATAAACTCCGCTATCTCCCTCTTCATATTGCTCCACCAAAATGTATATCGAAGATCATGATACATTTTGGTACACCCAGGATGGATTACAAACGGTGTGTTGTGCACCTCCATCATGATTTTATACTTTAAGTCAAAATCGTTATGAACACAAAGTCTGGAGTTGACTCGAAGTATTCCTTCTTCATCGATTCTTGCTTCTGGGATAGCACCTTCTTGCAATTTCTTCCATATACGCATCAGCTCCAGGATTGTAGCTTGAACAGCTTTAACTTTATCGATTAAAGTCGATTCTACTCGTATATTTACCATCATCGCATGGGTCCCTGGAGTCTTTAACTCTATATCTATCCTTTGCAAGTCATACAAAATGGGCCTTCGCGTTTAAAATATCGCACTTGTACCCGCATACGATTTTCTACTCAATTCGTCAGCTACTGCGTTCGGTTTTCTAGGATGATATTGAATAGTATGATCATAATCTTTCAACAATTCCAGCTAACGTCGTTGCCACATGTTGAGTTTCTTTTAAGTGAAGAAATATTTGAGGCTTTTATGATCCGTAAAGATGTCCACTTTCTCCGCATATAAGTAATGCCTCCAAATTTTAAAAGCGAAGACAACAGCTGCCAACTCTAGATCATGAGTAGGATAATTCCTCTCATATTCTTTGAGTTTTCGAGAGGCATAGGCTATGACTTTCCCATGTTACATGAGAACATATCCTAACCCTTTGTCCGAAGCATCACTGTAGATGACAAATCCCTCCGAGCTAAATGGTATTGTCAGAACAGGTGCTGAAATGAGTCTCCTCTTTAGTTCTTGAAAACTCTTCTCACATTCCATGCTCCAACCAAATTTTGTATCTTTTCGAGTCAGCTGAGTTAATGGAGTAGCAATTCAAGAAAACCCTTCTACGAATCTCCGATAATAACCAACTAAGTCGAGAAAGCTACGTACTTCGGTCACTGATTTAGGTTACTCCCAGCTTTGAATAGCTTCAATCTTTGCCAGGTCAACAGATATTCCATGACTTGATACTACGTGCCCAAGGAATGCTACTTCCTCAAGCCAGAACTCGCATTTCTTCAACTTGGCATAAAGCTTGTTTTCACGAAGCTTTTGGAGTATCAGCCTCAAGTGTTGCTCATGATCTTCACGGCTTTTGGAATATATGAGGATGTCATCAATAAAGACAACCACAAAGTGATCTAAATATTCCTTGAATACTCGGTTCATCATATCCATGAAGGCAGCAGAAGCATTTGTCAATCCAAAAGACATGACTAGGAATTCATAATGCCCGTACCGAGTTCTGAAAGCCATCTTTGGAATGTCATCGGTTCTAATCTTTAACTGATGATATCCGAAATGAAGATCGATCTTTGAAAAAAATTTAGCGCCATGCAACTGGTCAAACAGGTCATCAATACATGGCAATGGGTACCTATTCTTGATGGTGACATGATTCAACTCCCGATAATCAATATAAAGTCGTATACTCCCATCTTTCTTCTTCACGAATAGAATAGGAGCACCCCAAGGAGACGTA
Organism: Panax notoginseng; assembly: GCA_016801055.1. Taxonomy (NCBI): domain Eukaryota; kingdom Viridiplantae; phylum Streptophyta; class Magnoliopsida; order Apiales; family Araliaceae; genus Panax; species Panax notoginseng. The sequence continues at coordinate 47,677,421 of CM029015.1, forward strand.
CTAGGACGAATGAAACCGATGTCTAATAATTCCTGCAATTGGGTCTTTAACTCCTGAAGTTCAATAGGAGTCATTCGATATGGGGCTTTGAAAATGGATTTTGTACCAGGTTCAAGGTCGATACAAAATTTAATTTCTCGCTCATGGGGTAGGCCATGAAGTTCTTCAGGGAATACGTCAGGAAATTTATTAACAATAGAAATATCATTCAAAACTAACGTATTTTTATTTAAAACCGTGACATGAGCTAAGAAAGCTTGACATCCATTTTTCAATAAACGAATAACTTTATGGCTAGAGATGACAGTGATTGATTTTAATGGTTTGGTTGCTTGAATTCGCATAATAGGTTGGTTAGGAATATAAAAGCTAACAACCTCACGAAAATAATCAATTTTTGCATGATGAGTAGTTAACCAATCAATCACTAGAATTATGTCAAATGCAAGAATTTTCAATAAAATAAGATGGACAGGTAATGTGAGGGTACCAATTTGAATCAAACAAGACTTATAAATAGTGGATGTAATGAAGGTTTCTCCCAACGGAGTTTCAACAGATAAGTCAAAGTCTAATTTTTCCCGAGTCAAATTTAAACGTTAAGCGTAAGTAGGAGAAATAAAAGAATGGGTAGAACCGGTATCAAATAAGGTATAGACTTTGCTAGAGTTTATTATAAGCTTACCCGCGATGACCTCGTTCGGGTTCCTTGCTTTCTGGGAGGTCACGACAAACGCTCTCCCTTGAACTACCGGTTTTGACTTTTTTGAGACGGCCTTTGGTGCCTCCATCCCAGCTATACTTGTCTTTGGTGCACGATAAAATCAGGCTAGGTTACCTTCTATTCCACAATTATAACACGCTTTGGACTGCATCGCGCAGTTTGGACTGATGTGTTCCTCCCCTCCGCATTTGAAGCATATGATAGGTGGTCGTTCTCCTTCCTTAACAACGGGTGCTGGTACTGACGTCTCTCCATCATTGTTGAATCTCCTCTTCTTGAAATGTCCACTCTTATTGTCTTGGCCATGATTACCACCGAAGTGGTTACCATTTCTGACATGTTGATTCCCTCCACGTTTGTTGTCACCGCTTCGATGATTGTTATCACTGGTATTATCATTTTGATGGTTGTTCTCTCTTGGTTGGGTTGACTCGTTATTACGTTCCAATAACTGAGTCCTATTTATAACATCTGAATATAAACACAATTTATGAGAAATTAGGTATTGACGTATCTCAGGTTTTAAATCTCTTAGAAACATCCGCGTCATTCTCTCCTCATTATCAACCAAGTGGGATGCAAACTGAGATAACTCGGCAAACTTAGCTTCGTACTGCGACATAGTCATATTGTTCTGCTCTAGCTTGATGAACTCTACCTCCTTTATGTGATGAATACTTTCAGGAAAGTACTTGTCGTTGAACAGTTCTTGGAACTTCTCCCAAGACATCTTCAGTGCGGCAGGTTTAGTACGCTTTACAGATTTCCACCAGTAATCTGCTTCTGCCCTCAACATGAAGGTGGCAAAGGGAACCTTTTGCTCCTTGGAGCATCCCAAGACATCAAATATCTTGTTGTTCTGCTTTATCCACATTTTCGCCTTAACTGGTTTTGGCTCTCCAAAAAACTTCGGTGGTCCCAGCTCCTTGAACTTTTTAACAGTGACCGTCCGAGAGTTGCCATTGTTTCCACCTGCATTTCGGATAGGAGTCTCTCTTGCCTGATGTTGCATGAATTTCAGAAAGCCTCTGAACATTCCATCATTCATCATTTGGTCAGTGTTGTTGTTTGCATGAGGATTGTTGCCTTCCTGATGTACATTATCCTGATTGTTGATCTGTGGAGACTCAACGGTCTCCTGTACTCTATTGCTATTCTCAACATTCTCATATGTCATTTTCAAATACTGCCACAAAACAAGGGTTAATTGATATGTCACATATTATCCCTATACTCTGACCGACAAATTAAATACTAAATAAACTTAGGTAGGTCATACTAGCGAAGGAATTCCCTGTCTCTCCCCTCCTAGTTCTTGTCTCACATCTCAGCCAGGGATCATATCCCTAAGCTTTGATACCAACTGTGACGCCCCAAAAATAAGTATACATCACCCATTTTGAGTCACCAAATACATGGTACAAAATTTAAATACAACTTAATAATACAACTGTCGTGTAAAATACGACAAAACATAAACTGAGAGTTTAAAAACGAATATTGTCTTCTAGACAGTATTCAACTCAAATGGAGTCCTCAATACAATTATTATCACACTATTTCATAAAATAGTGAGGACTACTAATGCAATCATCTGGACTGTCACTCCGTTCCCTGACTAGTCCCGTCTACGTTCTCATTTCCTGAAGAGGACATTAAAAGCAAAAGGGTGAGCTCAACTAGCCCAGTAAGAAATATTATGACTAAGATAATGCAAAATAATTTATCGTTAGTCTTCAACAGTGTTAAACTGATAAAATATAACAAACATCAAGTTTAACTGCAGCGGAACAAGCAATCTATTAGAAGAGTCAAGTAGAGAATAAAATCTACTATCTTCTATGATTTAAAAGGTTTTTCATCATTTTTATCGCTGAGACTCAGCTTAATAAATAATCCACATCATCCCTGCACTACGGCCAAGGATATTCATTAGTATCACGACCACAAATTATCCATGCACTACGGGCCAAGGATATTTGTGTATTCATCAATGGCCATGATCATGCCAATAACTGTCCACCAAGGTACTACGGGCCAATGAGAACTTTTACCACAATATTTGTAACAGTACGGTCATGATACCGAATAATCCCTAATCATAATCATACCAAGTTCATCTATGCACTATAGGCCACAGATGACTTTCAACAGAATATAAACATGAGGATGATGACAATGATATAAGAATTCAATAAAACAAGTTCAAGGATAAATTTTTAAAGATTTATAATTTAATTTATCTAGAAATCAATAACGTCCAAATTGTCAACATGATACTGCTTTGTGGAGTAAAATTCAAGAATAATATTGTACCAAAAATAATTTAGACCGAAAACGAATCAATTTTTATCATGAATAGTACCCTAGGTGAATAGTACTCGAGTGAATAGTATCCCGTGAATAGTACTTTGGGAATAGTAACCCCGTAAATAGTACTCCGGCATGAAAAAGTTAAAACTTATCAATAATGCTCAGAATAATTTTTTCATGAAAAGATACTGGATGAAGTGCAAATATCAAGGATATTCTACTAATTTCATGGAGTATAAAAGTCAAAATTTTAACAAAACGAGTATAGAATTCGAAATCTGAAACGAAATAATATTACTTATATACTACAGAGTATGGAAGAAAATATTATTTCAAGCGAATATTAAACAAAAATAACATATCTTACCTCAAAATAACAGTATTTCTGATCAGAATATCGGATGTAAAGTTGAAGAAAACTTGCACTAAATAGCAACTCTCAAAGTATCTAAATACTCATAAAAAATAAGCCCGACAATATAGAGAGAAAGAAAATTTGTTTCTGGTGTGATTTTCAATTCTAACTTAAGCGCCTATTTATAGGAAAATGCTAGAACGTCATAGGAGACTAAAATAATAAAATATTATTATTATTTTTTTCAAACATGTCACTCCTTTGCTGAATAATCAAGCCAGCCATTTCTAAAAAAATAGCAGCCCACATGTTTTTAAAAATAAATGTGGGTCCCACCCAATTTTAATAAAATTTATTTTATTTTTCGAAACTTTAAAAATTCATAATAAATAGCCATTTTATCAGAAAAATTTGAATCTTATGTTTATTCCATAGAAAATTAAATTCTCTACAACTTTGTAAGTTTAAGTTTTTCCAAATTCCAGACAGAAAATATCCGAAATCCACAAACGGATGATTTTCAATAACTCATAAAATTCGTAACAAATTATACGTTAATTTTTAACGGTTCAAAAATTGTGGACATATACTCAACTTATATATGTATAACATATCTAAAAATCACAACGATCCAACGGTCGAATTAAAATTATAACTAACGCAATAGAGATTTAAGAACACTGATTTGATTTTTAATACCTCCATTCCAACAAAAATACTGATAAAACACCTCAACATTAATTCCTTCATTTTTAACCACATAAAATAAATATTTTCCTATCCATCATTTATGTCCACATAAAATAAATATTTTCTTATCATATAAATCAATAATTAATTATTCACAAATAATATTATAGAATCACAATAATGACAACTAGGCCGTTCCCAGGAAAGAGGGGGCTTTCCAATAAGGATTTCTCCTTACTGGCGTACAATTAGATGACCAAACCTCTCCTTGATAGAACTTTTTAGACATTACCAATAATGCTATTTAATAATATTATTCAAATAATATGAATTATTGATCTGATAATGGGAAATATTGTGCAGTGACAATTATTGAAACAACAATAATATAAAATATCAACGCAGCAATTATTGAACCAATAAAATAAAATATTGAATAGTAATTACTGTAATAATTATTGAGTAGTGCCTTCTTATGTAAGAATCAATAATTCAACAATACTGTGCAATACCGTGTGCTACTGTGCAACAACGCGTATTACTGTATTTTAACCATCAGGTATTCCAACAATGCTAACGGTAACGATTACATCGTTATTTATAAAAACTTAAATTTGTCGTTTTCTTCATCCGATAATTATTTTGTTATGGGGCCCATAAATGGCTGCGCCGTCGTACGAAAATTCCCCGACAGAAAGAATATTTCACGACCAAACGAATATTCCCCGACAACATGAATATTTTATAACCACTTACTTATTTTGTAAAATTTATAAATATTACCCATAACTATAACATTATATCAAATTTACTCCTTAATATTCAAAAATGATATTTATAGAAAATTTATCTTTATTCATAAAAGTTAGGGTCTTACAGTAGTGTTATGCCTCATTTGCACCTATATACTAAAGGTTTGAATTTATATTAAAATTTAGTTTTAAACAAGATATAGTAGTGATGTTTTGTAAAAAGAGATTTTTCAAACCCTTATGCTCAATAGTAATTGAGGCCTTTGATACTTCTATTTTATTATGTGTTTGGCTTGATTGCTTTTATTTTTGAGATGCGAAGCATCTTCGAGAAAATAATGTACAAAGCAGTGCCGAACTCCTTATGGGCATGAGAGCAATCTAAGAAAATTCAAACACCGTGAATAATTTACAGGCAGCTTACAGCTGAAAATGTCCATCACGGGAACCGAATCTAGATTCAGTAGACTGAATCTATGATCACATGATTCCTAGGCTCACATGCTACCGCAATTTATATGAAAGCAGTAAGCAGTTATATATATAAAAGCTGTATATATATATATATATATATATATATATATATATATATATATATATATATATATATATATATATAGACTTGATCAACCACTATGAAGCACCTCCATGGGGGATCAAAAATGTAAATATATAAAAGCAGCGGTAAATATATATATAGAGAGACATGATCAACCACCACGAAACACCTCCATGGGGGATCAGAAATGTTAATAAAGCAGTAAAGACAATCAACCGCCACGAAGTAAACTACAAGCGGGACGAAATGTAAAGAAAGCGGTAAAAACGATCAACCGCCACGAAGTAAACTCCAAGCGGGACGAAATGTAAGTAAAGTAGTAAAAGGCCACAAAGTAAACTCCAGGCCTGACAGAAATGTATATATATATATATATATATATATATATATATATATATATATATAAGTAATAAACGCTCCGGATGTAAATCCAGGCTCATCGAACAAAGTTCGACAACAGTTTATGTATATATATAAAAGAAAATAAACGTTCCAAACGTGAGTCCAGGCTCAATCGAGGCATAACTCGATAATGTTAGTCCATATATATATATATATATATATATATATATATATATATATATATATATATATATATATATATATACAAAGGAAAATAAAAAGCCACGGACCGAAGTCCGAGCATACACACGCAACTCGACTCTCAACGTGAAGAACGATGTGTGCAAAGATAAAGAGAAATGCTTTAAAGTGTATAAGAAGGCTTACAGTGAACTGCAAAAGAAGACTTCAATGACTTTAAATGGATGAACACTCGGCTCTTGTCGGTAAAAATATAATAATATATAAGCTCACAAGTGTTTAAAATGAGAAATCACTCAGTTTATAGTGTGTACAGAGCAAATTAGATAGGGCTTCCTCGCCTTTTTTCTTGTAAATATGGCCACCCCAAGCCCTCTATTTATAGAGGGGGAGCCGCAGGTGTACCTACGGCAGCAGTAGGTGTACCTGCAGCTGTCCGGGGTGCCTCGGGCAATGTGGGTCATGTTGTCTCGAAGTGCGCGCACTCGGACAACGCGATGTTCGCTCGAACCTTCATAACTTTTAATTCAGGAGTCCGATGGAAGCGTGCCATACCATTTTGGAAAGGTCTTTCTGAGAGCTACGTAATGACATAAGGTTTGCCCTTTTTTGATTCTAGGAAGATGGGTCCATGACCGAAATGGCATTTTCGAGTTTCCGTTAGGAAATCCGTTGAGCCGTTTTGCGTAGTTTGCGCTCGAAAGTTAAGATATAGTTCTTGTGGGACTTCTTTTGAAGCAATTTGAGTTAAAATGTGTGTATTTGATTTGATTTGAAGTTGAGTTGGTAAAATGACCATTTTGCCCCTCCCGAGGTTATTTTTGGTTTTCGTAAAGTTGTAGCAGTCTTTTCTCAGGGTTATCTCTGAGATTGACCTGATGTTGACTTTGACTGTCCTCAGGGTTATCTCTGAGGTTGGCTTGACCTCCTGGGGTTATCTCCAAGCTTTAAACTTGATCCCCCGGGGTTATCTCCAGGGTTGAAACTGACTATCCCGGGGTTATCTCCGGGGTTGGAAATTGATTTCCTGTGGTTATCTCCAGGCTTTTAACTGGATCTCCCAGGGCTATCTCCGGGATTAGAATTGATGTTGTGGTCCTCCAGGGTTATCTCTGGAGTGTGAAAAAGACGCTTTTGTCCTCCAAACATAGTAACAGGAAAACAAAATTTCGAGTGTCTACAGACGCCCCTCTTTATCATGTTCATGTAATGCAATGGAATGGACATGATAAAGATTACTAGACACTTGAAATATGATAAGGTATTTCTAATGATGCAAATTGCAATGTAATGAATGTTTATGATGAATGTTAAAATATTTTTGCAAATCGTAGTTCGCAAATCGCAAATCGTACATCGCATTTCGCATTTTGCACTTCGCATTTGGCCAATCATACTTCACAACTCGCACATCGCATTTCGCTCTTTGCTTTTCACATTTTGCAAATCGCAATGTAATGAATGTTATGATGAATGTTAAAATGTTTTTGCAAATCGCTTTACCTTTACCGATCATTGTTGATACCTATGTTGGTGTTGACTCCAACGGTTTGGCTTTTTATCGGTGTTGCTGATGCTTATTTGATAAAGATAAGTTGAGATGTTTTCTATATCTCTACTGGGGATGTCGTTCTGAAATCACCGAACTTTCCCGATGTGTATGCTGGTAGTTTACAATAGTGCCAACCCTGATGGTAGTTTGACAAGGGATCTTACCCTACTTATTACAAAACTATTTAGGTTCCCACTCGAATAGTGGTATACGAAGCTTTCATCATTGAACTGTTTTGATGTTGCGCTAAATTGATGCTAATGGTTTAGAATACCGAATCATTTGATACCTTCACTGAAGTAATATCCAAAGTTTTGCTTCACCAGACTCTGTGTGATGTTACGTTCACCCTTTTTAAGGTGATTTGGAGTTTCCTTTGGTTGTTTGGTGCTTGTGCCCCATTTCCTTGAGCATTAATTCGTAACCCGACTGAACTGATGACCTGAATGCTGCTGACATCCCTAGAGGGTGCAGCTCATTCTTTCGCTGCCCAGATTTGAACTTCGATGTAGAGGCCTCGACTTATGAAGACTCGACGCCGGTTGGCACATTTGATGATGAGGATTTCATTCGCTAGACCTTTCGTCGTTGGCCTTCTGCTCTTGAGTTAAAGACCTTTTTGAGAAATTTCTCCTTCTTCTGTAGAGGCAAGCTAAAGTCGCCATGATTTCTTTCAGGAGTTATCCTATTTCTTTTGATGAGAGACTTGATCCCGCCTTAAGCTCCTTCCATTTTTTGGAATTGGACAATGCCTCAGTCCTTTCGCATGTTAATGTTGAGGATTCATATGAGAAACTCTCTTTATTGATGAAGTCGCAAGTGAGTAATGTCCAAATCACCAGTGAGATGATGTGAGGGAAGCTCTGATGATGATGTACCATACTGATGGTGCTGACTTGCTCACTTTCCTCTTTAGGATGGTTGATAAATGCCCTAGTGTTAATTTATCATTATTTTTGAGATTGCCCCAATCTTGTTGTAAGGGACCCAATATCGGTTTGTCGCCAATTTTGAAATGTCCCCAGATTTGCTTATTTTCTGGGATAGTTGCTTTGACAGATGGGTTGATAAGAAGCCGAAATTGCAAGAGGCTTTTACCTCTATACTATATGGTGAACAGGTAGTGGATGTGGGCTTTGATGTTGACAGCTCTTTCTGGTAGAGATGTCGCTTTTAGTTGAGAGATGATGACTTAACTCATAGGGATACCGCTGTTGCTGAGCGGGATGAGGTCAGATCATCTAGAGATGCAGTGATTGTTGAGCAGAATAGCGCTATATCTGCCCGAGATTTCGATTGATGAGTTTAGTGTCACCATGCAGTTGGCTGTGGATTTGTTGGCTCGTGTAGAGACCCTTGGGTAGGAGATCACAGCGTTACCCCCTTCTTCTGAGAGGGATGCCATATTGGACTTGATAGTCCGTATACACACCGACTTGTAGATAGACTTGTATTTTCCTACACAGACTAGCTTAGCCATTTTGTCATGTACAGTACATATTGTATATATCAAACAGCACTATATATAGCAGGGAAACATGTTTTGCACACTTCCCTTTTAGTTGTGCCTTGTTACTTGCTTGATATTTGCCTGTGTCTCCAGGGCTTGTGATCTTGATGTATTCTGAACTCCTCCTTGATGGATGGACTTTGAGATGTCTCAGGATCTTTCAGAATGGATCGTTTATCTATGTGTATTCTCTACCATCTTTGGTGTCTTGGGACTGGTTTTTGTATATGGTTATAGATAGGAGTGTATTTATTTTATTTTTTTGTGGTGAGACCGGACCATAAAAATGGATGCCTACGTACTCCCGTGTACTGGGGAGATCAGGTCTGTATAGTTCGTCCCTTATTCAGGACGGTTTATAGCCAATGAAAAGTTTGATCCCATGTTCAGGACAAACTGCGGGGGAGAAAGTTTAATCCCATGTACAGGACAAACTGCAGGTGTGAAAAGTCTTATCCCTAATGGGGTAAAATTGCGGGTGTGAAAGGTTCAATCCTTGGTGGGATAACCGGAGTTGGGTAAGGGTTCTAAACCAATTAAAGAGAAGGATCTAGCGATCCGTAACCAGGCTGCTGGTTAGAAAATGTGTTTATCCCTAATAGGGCAGATGAGTGTGAAGACAAGTTGTATTGTGTGAAGGGTTAGAAAACCTAAAATAACTGGAGATATGGTGATCCAAAACCAGGATGTTTGCTTGATGGTAACCTCAGGCAGAGTACCGTTTCACGGTCTCTAAGTTGATAAGCTGTGGAAATTCATCGCCATCCATTTCCTATAATGTAAGACCCCAAATTATTAATAAATAAAATTTAAATTCATCTATTTATTATTTTGAAATAGTAAGAGTTGATTTGATTAATGTGGTTAGTTATGGGTAAAATGCGCAAATATTTCAAATAAGCAAGTAGTCCTAAAATATTCATTGTTGTCGGGGAATATTTGTTTTGTCGTGGAATATTCTTGTTGTCGGGGAATATTCGTACAACGGCGCAGCCTTGTGTGGGCCCCATAACAGAAAGCGATTGGATGAAGAAAACGACAAAAACAAGTTGTTTATAAATAACGGCGTAGTTGTTACCGTTAATACTGTTGGAATACCCGGTGGTTAAACACAGTAATACGTGTTGTTGCACAGTAGCACACTGTATTGCACCAATTATTGATTCTTACGTAAGAAGGCACTACTCAATAATGGTTATAGTAATTACTGTTCAGTATTTTATTGATAATTGCTGCGTTGATATTTTATATTACTGTTGTTTTAATAATTGTCACTATACAGTATTTTCTATTATCGGAGCAATAATTCATATTATCTGAATAATATTATTAGATAACATTATTGGCAATGTCTAGAAAGTTCTGTCTAAGGAGAGGTTTGGTCATCTAATTGCGCGCCAGTAAGGAGAGATCCTTATTGGAAAGCCCCCTCTTTCCTGGGAATGGCCTGGTTGCCAGTACTGTGGTTCTGTAATATTATTTGTGTATAATTAATTATTGATTTATATGATGAGGAAAATAGTGATTTTATGTGGATATAGATGGAGAAAATTTTTAATGTGACAATTGTTGAAAATAAATATTTTATCTTTTTCTGATAAAATAATTCATTTAAATATATTATTTTAATAATATATTGATGGTGGTATTTTTACAATGAACGTGGGATGTATGAGTATATGAGGAGGAAGAGTATTTTTGTGGCATTAAATGATTAACACATGTTTTGTGTGTTGGTGGACACAATTCTTGACCGAAAATTTATTATTGACTGTAAAATCGCCCGTTTGTGAATGTCGGTCAATTTCTATTTGGAATTTAGAAAAACTTTCTTCTGCAAAGTTGTAGAGAATTGAATTTTCTATAAAAACGCGCGAGATTCGAATTTTCTGACAAAAGGGCTATTTATTATGAATTATTGAAGTTTCAAAGTTCTGAAATAATTGATTTTTGGAAGTTTTAGTTAATTATTTTGAGAAAATATTTTTTGTATTTTTTGGACATCATAAACATGTGCAAGGTGGCTGATTTCAGATTTTCTTAGGTGGGCTTGAAAATTTATATATATATATTATTATTATATTAAATTTTTTGCTTTGGTGTTTTAAACATTTTCCTATAAATAGGGTGCTTAGGTTAGAATTGAAAAACATACCAAAAACACAAGTTTCTCTCTATTTCTCTCTCTATATCGAGCGTATTCTTGTGAGTATTTGATACTTTGAGTGTTGCTATACGGTGCAAGTTTCTTTCAGCACTATATCTAGTATTCCAGTCAGAAGTACCGTCTTTCCGAGGTAAGGGATGTTATTTCTTCTTAAATTATATTATTTTCTTCAATATCATTATGTCGAAGTATTGATCTGAATTTTTATCAAATTTGGAACTTTTCATGTCGGGGTTACTATTCACGAGTTACTATTCACCAAAAAATGAAATTTTCTTCTTTTCGTCCAAAATATCTATTCTGGATACTAGCTTTGATTGTATCCATGTTTTGATCATTCTTAAATTTTACTCCACTATGATTATTTATGAGGTATTTTTGGACATGGAATAGCTGAAATACAAATCCTTAATATTTATTATTTTGTTTCACTGGATTCGTTTCCTTAAAAATATTTTTCATCATCCTCAGTCTTAAATGATGATATAACTGAATATCTTTGGCCTGTAGTGCAAAGATAAATGATTTCTGATGAATATCTTTGGCCCGTAGTGCAAAGATGAACAGGTGTTGAGGTGAACATGACCAACTGATGAATATCTTTGGCCTGTAGTGCAAAGATGACTATTTGATTCAAGATATTTATTGATTGATGTTACAGAGATAAAATATTGATGATGGGCTTTTAAATTCATAGATAATCGTAGATTTCATTCTCTACGTAACTCTTCTATGAATTATTATTTTCCGCTGCGAATATTGAATTAAAACTTGTTGTCTATTGTATTCTATTAAATTTTTTCCCTGTTGAAGACTAACGATAATTTGTTGTATATTATCTTAGTCATAATATTTTTTACTGGGCTAGTTGAGCTCACCCTTTTTATTGTTGTTCCATTTTCTTTTCAGGAGGCGAGAATGTAGCAAGTACTAGTCGGGGTATGGAATGAAGGTTCTAGGAAGTTGTTTTAGCAGTCCTCACCATTTTTTTTGTAAAATATTGTACCAATAATTGTAATGAGGACTTATTTGAGTGTGGATATTGTCTAGATGACAATATTTGTATTTACACTCACAATTTTTATGTTGTATTAATACAGTTGTAGTTATTTCTGTACCATGTTATTGACGACTCAGAATAGGTGTTGTATACCTGTTTTGGGGGCGTCACAGTTGGTATCAGAGCTTAGGGATATGATCTCTGGCGGAGATCGAGGAATAGAACTAGGAGGGGAGAGACGAGTAAATCCTTCGCTAGTGTGTCCTACCTAAGCTTATTTGTTGGTCGGTCATAATATAGGGATATTATGTGATTTGTTAATTTGTTAAATTAACCCTTGTTTTATGGCAGTATTTGAGAATGTCGACTGAGAATGTTAACAGTGGAGTAAATAAAACCGTGGAGACACCTGTACTCACCAACGAGGAGAACGTGCAACAGGCTGGCAATGTTCCTCCTGTGAACAACACCAATGAGCAGACGATGAACGATGAGATGTTTAGAAGCTTTTTGCAGTTCATGTAAAATCAGACAAAGGAGACTCGTGTTCAAAATACAGGAGGAAATGATAGTAATTCACGGTTTGTCACGGCCAAGCAGTTCAAGGAGTTAGGACCACCAGAATTTAAGGGAAAGCCGGATCCGATCATGGCGGAAACGTGGGTCAAGCAAATTACCAAGATATTCGATGTCTTGGGATGCACGGAGGAACAGAAGGTTCCATTCGCCACCTTTATGTTCCGTGGCGAGGTAGACTACTGGTGGGAGTCTGTGAAACGGACCCAGCCTGCCGCACTCAGCATGTCTTGGGAGATATTTCAGAAACTATTCAATGACAAGTACTTTCCTAAAAGTATTCGTCATATGAAGGAGGTAGAGTTTATTAGACTAGAGTAGAATAACATGACGGTGTCCCAGTACGAGGCAAAATTTGCAGAGTTGTCCAGGTTTGCACCTCATTTGGTGGAGAATGAGGAACATATGACGCAGATGTTTCTGAGAGGTTTGAAACCCGGCATACGTCAATATCTCATTTCTCATAAATTTTCTCTCTATTCAGATGTTGTCAACAGGGCTCAATTATTAGAGCGAGATAACGAGTACGGTCAATCGAGGGACCACAACCAGGATCATACCGGTGACAGCAGTCATCAGAACAATGATAACCAGCAGAGAAAGAAGAATACGGACAAGAACGGCAACCACTCTGGTGGTAATCGTGGCCATGAATATAGAAGAAGCGAGTCTGGAGGAGATTTTAAAAAGAGGAGATTCAACAATGATAATACGAAGACGTCAGCACCAGCAGCAACTGGTTCCAAGGGAGGAGAACGACCACCGGTCATATGCTATAAGTGCGGAAAAGAAGGACATATCAGCCCAAACTGTCCACAACAGTTTAAGGTATGTTATAACTGTGGAAAGGAAGGACATATCGCTCGAGATTGCACTGTAGCAAAACCAAGTCCAACGGGGGTGGTGACTCAAAAAGTTGTCCCAGAAAAGTCAAAGTCAACGGTTCCTGGAAGAGCATTTTTCGTGACTGGTCAGAATGCGAGGAACCCGAACGAAGTTAGCACGGGTTAGTTAATTATAAATTTTTGCGAAGTCTATAACTTATTAGATACCGGTTCTACCCATTCATTTATCTCTCCTGCTTATACTCAACGTTTAAAATTGACTCCGGAGAAAATTAGACTTTGACTTATCTGTTGAAACTCCGTTAGGAGAAACTTTTGTTACATCCACTGTTTATAAAATCTTGTTTGATCCAAGTTGGCACCATCACATTACCTGTTGATCTTATATCTTTAAAGATACTTGCTTTTGATGTGATTTTAGGAATTGATAGGTTAACTACTCATCATGCCAAAATTGATTGCTTTCATAAGGTTGTTAGTTTTCATATTCCTAAACAACCTGTTATTCGAATTTAAGCAACCAAACCATTGAAGTCAAACTCTTTCATATCAAGCCGTAAAGTCATTCGTTTATTGAAAAACAGATGTCAAGCTTTCTTAGCTATGTTATGGACTTGAATAAAAATACGTCAGATTTGAATGATATTTCTATTGTTAGAAAAAATTTTGACGTAATTCCTGAAGAATTTCTTGGCTTACTCCCAGAGTGTGATATTGAATTTTGTATCGACTTTGAACCCGGTACAAAACCCATTTCTAAAATCTCATATCGAATAGCTCCTATTGAACTTCAGGAGTTAAAAACCTAACTGTAGAAGTTTGTACCCGAGCCTTTATCTGGTGACTTCTTTTGTGGAATGCACTGAATCCAGACTCTCTGTAGGGGACGCCATATTCGTGCAGTAGTAAATTGATAGGTGTCATTGTGACGTGCTATCCAAGATTGGGATATGAGTCACAGTTGAGAGCAACCTAAGTCAGTAATCGAAATACATAGCTTTCTAGGCTTAGCTGGTTATTATCAGAGATTTGTAAAAGGATTTTCTCGAATCGCTACTCCATTAACTCAGCTGACTCGAAAAGATACAAACTTCGAATGGACCAAGGAATGCGAGAAGAGCTTCCAAGAATTCAACATGCGACACCGACGTTGGCTCGAGCTGTTGAAAGATTTCGATCATACCATCCAATACCATCCTAAAAAAGTGAACGCGGTAGCTGACGCATTGAGTAGAATATCATATGCAGGAACGAGTGCGATGATGTCAAGTATACGCGTAGAATCAACTTTAATCGATAAAGTTAAAGTTTCTTAAGCCACAGACCGGGAGCTGATGCGTATGAAGAAGAAAGTACAAGAAGGTGTTATTCCGGAAGCAAGAATCGATGAAGAAGGAATACTTCGAGTCCACTCCAGACTTTGTGTTTCTAACGATTCTGATTTGAAGTACAAGATCATGATGGAGGCACACAATACACCATTTGCAATCCATCCTGGAAGTACTAAAATGTATCGTGATCTTCAACATACATTTTGGTGGAACAATATGAAGAGAGAGATTGCAAAGTTTATCTCGAGGTGTTTAACTTGTCAACGTGTAAAGGCGGAGCATCAAGTACCAAAAGGTCCATTGCAACCACTTGAGATTCCGAAATAGAAGTGGGAACACATTACCATGGATTTCGTTACGGGTCTTCCCACAGTTTCTTAAGGCATAAATGTTATTTGGGTTATAGTTGATAGATTAACCAAGTCTGCTCATTTCTTGCCGATACAGGAGACTTATTCCTTTGAACGTCTTGCTAGTATGTACGTGAATGAGATTGTAAGGTTGCATGGCATGCCAGTATCCATAGTTTTGGATCGTGACCCAAGATTCACTTCAAGATTTTGGGTTAGCTAGCAAAAAGCTATGGGCACGAATTTACAATTTAGTTCGGCATACCATCCGCAAACGGACGGGCAATCAGAGAGGACTATTCAAACTATTGAAGATCTATTAAGACTTTGTGTCCTAGATTTCAAAGGAAGTTGGGATAAGTACCTACCATTGGTGGAATTCTCCTACAACAACAGTTATCAGGCAAGTATAGGTGTGACTCCCTTTGAAGTATTGTATGGACGAAAGTGTCGCTCTCCAGCATGTTGGGATGAGGTGGGAGAAGCAACGTTGTTGGGACCAGAGTTGGTACGAATAACTATAGAGAAGATACAAACGATTCGATAACGTATACAAACGGCACAGGATCGACAAAAGAGTTATGTGGATCTTCATCGAAAGGACGTGGAATTTGACATTGGGGATCATGTATTATTACGTGTAGCTCCATGGAAAGGAGTTACAAGATTTGGGAAGAGAGGAAAGCTCAATCCACGATTTATTGGTCCATTTCAGATTCTTGACCGAGTAAGAAATGTGGCCTATAGACTCGCGTTACCTCCAAACATGTCTCATGTTCATAACGTTTTTCACATATCTATGCTTCGTAAATATGTGAAAGACCCAAACCACGTTATTGAGTTAGAACCAGACGAGATAGCCGAAGACTTAACGTATGAGGAGGTACCTTTCAAGATCTTGGATAGGAAGGAGCATGTCCTACGCACGAAGGTCATACCACAAGTTAAAATTTTGTGGAGAAACCATGCTATTGAGGAAATGACCTGGGAGTTGGAAACAAAAATGAAAGCGAGGTATCCTCATCTTTTCGAAACACCAGGTACGTATGTCAATTTCGAGGACGAAATTTCATAAGAAGGGGAGGTTGTAAGACCCCAAATTATTAATAAATGAAATTTAAATTCCTCTATTTATTATTTTGAAATAGTAAGGGTTGATTTGATTAATGTGGTTAGTTATGGGTAAAATGCGCAAATATTTCAAATAAGCAAGTAGTCCTAAAATATTCATTGTTGTCGGGGAATATTTGTTTTGTTGTGGAATATTTTTGTTGTCGGGGAATATTCGTACGACGGCGCAGCCTTGTGTGGGCCCCATAACAGAAAGCGATTGGATGAAGAAAATGACAAAAACAAGTTGTTTATAAATAACGGCGTAGTTGTTACCGTTAATACTGTTGGAATACCCGGTGGTTAAACACAATAATACGTGTTGTTGCACAGTAGCACACTGTATTGCACCAATTATTGATTCTTACGTAAGAAGGCACTACTCAATAATGGTTAGAGTAATTACTGTTCAGTATTTTATTGATAATTGTTGCGTTGATATTTTATATTACTGTTGTTTTAATAATTGTCACTATACATTATTTTCTATTATCGGAGTAATAATTCATATTATCTGAATAATATTATTAGATAACATTATTGGCAATGTCTAGAAAGTTCTGTCTAAGGAGAGGTTTGGTCATCTAATTGCGCGCCAGTAAGGAGAGATCCTTATTGGAAAGCCCCCTCTTTCCTGGGAACGGCCTGGTTGCCAGTACTGTGGTTCTGTAATATTATTTGTATATAATTAATTATTGATTTATATGATGAAGAAAATAGTAATTTTATGTGGATATAGATGGAGAAAATTTTTAATGTGACAATTGTTGAAAATAAATATTTTATCTTTTTCTGATAAAATAATTTATTTAAATATATTATTTTAATAATATATTGATGGTGGTATTTTTACAATGAATATGGGATGTATGAGTATATGAGGAGGAAGAGTATTTTTGTGGCATTAAATGATTAACACATGTTTTGTGTGTTGGTGGACACAATTCTTGACCGAAAATTTATTATTGACTGTAAAATCGCCTGTTTATGAATTTCGGTCAATTTCTATTTAGAATTTAGAAAAACTTTCTTCTGCAAAGTTGTAGAGAATTGAATTTTCTATAAAAACTCGTGAGATTCGAATTTTCTGACAAAAGGGCTATTTATTATGAATTATTGAAGTTTTAAAGTTCCGAAATAATTGATTTTAGGAAGTTTTAGTTAATTATTTTGAGAAAAATGGTTTTTGTATTTTTTGGACATCATAAACATGTGCAAGGTGGCTGATTTCAGATTTTCTTAGGTGGGTTTGAAAATTTATATATATATATATTATTATTATATTAAATTTTTTGCTTTGGTGTTCTAAGAATTTTCCTATAAATAGGGTGCTTAGGTTAGAATTGAAAAATACACTAGAAACACAAGTTTCTCTCTATTTCTCTCTCTATATCGAGCGTATTCTTATGAGTATTTGATACTTTGAGTGTTGCTATACGGTGCAAGTTTCTTTCAGCACTATATCTAGTATTCCAGTCAGAAGTATCGTCTTTCCGAGGTAAGGGATGTTATTTCTTCTTAAATGATATTATTTTCTTCAATATCATTATGCCGAAGTATTGATCTGAATTTTTATCAAATTTGGAACTTTTCATGTCGGGGTTACTATTCATGAGTTACTATTCACGAGTTACTATTCACGAGTTACTATTCACCAAAAAATGAAATTTTCTTCTTTTCGTCCAAAATATCTATTCTGGATACTAGCTTTGATTGTATCAATGTTTTGATCATTCTTGAATTTTACTCCACTATGATTATTTATGAGGTATTTTTGGACATGGAATAGCTGAAATACGAATCCTTAATATTTATTATTTTGTTTCACTGGATTCGTTTTCTTAAAAATATTTTTCATCATCCTCAGTCTTAAATGATGATATAACTGAATATCTTTGGCCTGTAGTGCAAAGATGAATGATTTCTGATAAATATCTTTGGCCCGTAGTGCAAAGATGAACAGGTGTTGAGGTGAACATGACCAACTGATGAATATCTTTGGCCTGTAGTGCAAAGATGACTATTTGATTCAAGATATTTATTGATTGATGTTACAGAGATAAAATGTTGATGATGGGCTTTTAAATTCGTAGATAATCGTAGATTTCATTCTCTGCGTAACTCTTCTATGAATTATTATTTTCCGCTGCGAATATTGAATTAAAACTTGTTGTCTATTGTATTCTATTAAATTTTTTCCCTGTTGAAGACTAACGATAATTTGTTGTATATTATCTTAGTCATAATATTCTTTACTGGGCTAGTTGAGCTCACCCTTTTTCTTGTTGTTCCATTTTCTTCTCAGGAGGCGAGAATGTAGCAAGTACTAGTCGGGGTATGGAATGAAGGTTCTAGGAAATTGTTTTAGCAGTCCTCACCATTTTTTTTGTAAAATATTGTACCAATAATTGTAATGAGGACTTATTTGAGTGTGGATATTGTCTAGATGACAATATTTGTATTTACACTCACAGTTTTTATGTTGTATTAATAAAGTTGTAGTTGTTTCTGTACCATATTATTGACGACTCAAAATAGGTGTTGTATACCTGTTTTGGGGGCGTCACATATAATCTAAGAGTACCTCCTATCAATACCTCCTTGACAATAAACGAGCCTTCCCAATTCGGGGCGAATTTTCCCTTAGACCGATCTTGGTTGTTATTGATCTTCTTCAAAACCAAGTCTTGTTGTTTGAACTGTCGTATCCGACCTTTTCTGTTGTAGGACCTGGTGATCCTTTGTTGATATAACTGACCATGGAAGATAGCAGCGACTCAACTTTTGTCTATTATAGATATTTGGTGATACCTATCTTGTACCCATTAGTCTTCATCCAGCTGAGCGTCTATTAACACTCTGAGGGATTCCATTTTCACTTCTATGGGGAGCACTGCTTCCATCCCATAGGTTAATACATAGTGGGTTGCCCCAGTGGAAGTGCGCATTGATGTTCTGTAGGCTAACAAAGTCAGAGGCAATAAGTCAGGCCACCCTTTGTGGTTGGCAGACATCTTCTGCATGATCTTATTGATGTTTTTGTTAGCCGCTTCAACAGCACCATTCATCTTTGGACGGTAGATGGCGGAGTTAAGATGTTTGATATGGAATTTGCTGCACAACTCCTCCATCATTTTATTATTGAGGTTCTTGGCATTGTCTAATACAATTACCTCTGGTTGTCCATATCGACAAATAACATTGTTTCTAATGAAAGCAATGATGACTTCTTTGGTAACCCTTGGGAAGGAGGCTGCTTCTACCCCCTTGGTGAAGTAGTCGATCATGGTGAAGATAAATCGATGCCCATTACTGGCTTTGGGCTCGATGGGCCCGATCACGTCCATTCCCCACATTGAGAAGGGCCAAGGTGAACTCATATTATGGAATTCCCTCGGAGGGGCGGGGATAGCATTCCCATGAATCTGGCACTGATAACATCTCCTGACGTGATCTTCACAGTCAGCCTTAAGAGAGAGAGAGCCAGTAATGCCTTGTTCTGATGATTTTCTTAACAAGTAGGGGGCCACTCATGTGTGGGCCACATAATCTACCATGGATCTCATCCATGAGCCTCTGATCTTGGTCCTTGTCTAGATATCTAAGGAGACCTAATCTTGTATCTCTTTTATAGAGTGCATTCCCGCTCAGGTAGAATTTCATAGCCAGTTGATGGATCTGCCTTCTTTCAGTCGGGCTCGCCTCAACGGTTGTAGATCCATATTATAAGTACTCCTTGATATATTGTTACCAAGGGTGTTGGATGGGAGGTAGATCATCCGATACTTCTCTAATATAATTCCCATAGGCTAGAGCCTTTTGTTGGGCAAATGTGAGGATTGGCATGTCTTCCTTGTCATGTATGTTGATCAAGGAGGCCAAGGTTGCTAGCGCATCCGCAAAATCATTCTTATTTCGAGGAATGTGGAGGAAGGATATTTCTTCAAACTTCGAAGCCATCTGTAGAACCTGTCGATGATAAGGCAGCAAGTGTAGACCTTTGGTGTGATAGATTCTTGTGGTTTGTCCGATTACCAACTCGGAATCTCCAAAGACTGTTAACCGTTTGATGCCCATTAATTGGGTAATTTTTAGCCCCATGATACAGCCTTCATACTCAGCTGTATTGTTGGTGTTAGCAAACTATAATTTGATGGCGACGGGATGCTGCTCCCTCGTAACGGATACTAGAACTGCTCCAGTCCCAGAACCTTCTATATTTACAGCTCAATCAAAATACATCCTCTATGATTGGCGTGCATCGTACTGATGGTGTTGCTGAATTGCCATTACCCCTTCATCGGGGAAGTATGTCTCCAAGGGTTTGAAATCCCCTAAAGGTGCAGCTACCAGTTGATCCACAATTCCTTGACCTTTAATGGACTTTTGCGTCACATAGACGATGTCAAATTGTTGTAGGATCAACTGCCATCTGGGCAGTCGATAGTTCAGCATGGGTTTACTGAACACGTACTTGAGAGGATCCACGCGGAATATGAGATGGGTTGTCTGACCATGGAGGTAATGCTATAACCTTTTGGAAGCTCATGCTAAAGCACAACACGTCTTCTCAATCAGAGTGTACTTGTGTTCACTGCTGCTGAATCTTTTGCTAAGGTAGTAGATAGCTCGCTCTTGGCTTCTATCATCTTTCTATCCCAGCATGCAACCCATGGCATTGTCACTTATGGACATGTACATGAATAGGGGAACATCATCCCTGGGTGGTACCAGCACAGGAGCTTTGACTAGCTGTTCTTTGATTGTAAGAAAGGCCTTCTGGCACTCATCATTCCACTTCATGGAGGAGTTCTTCCTTAACAATTTGAAAATAGGCTCACAGGTTGCTGTGAGTTGGGAAATAAACCTGCTGATAAAGTTGATTCTTCCCAAAAATCCCCATATTTCCTTCTCTGTTTGAGGAATGGGCATTTCTGTGATGGCCTGAATTTTGGTGGGATCGAGCTCAATCCCCTTGTGGCTGACTAGGAATCCTAGCAACTTTCCTGATTTAACGCTAAAGGCGCACTTGGCTGGATTCAACTTCAAGTTATACTTATGCAACCTGTTGAAGATCTTTTTAAGATGGTCTAGGTGGTCTTCCTCCCTCCGGGACTTGACAATGATGTCATCCACATAGATCTTTATCTCCTTATGCATTAAATCGTGGAAAAGAGCCATCATGGCTCACTGGTAGGTAGCTTCGGCATTGATGAGGTCGAATAACAACCGTCTATAACAAAAGGTTCCCCAAGGCATGATGAATGCAGTTTTCTCACGATCCTCCTCAGTAACCATAATTTGATGGTACCCTGCGAAGCAATCAGCAAAGAAGTACATGTCGTATTGAGCAGTATTGTCAATGAGAATGTGGATAAATGGCACGGGAAAGCTATCTTTAAGGCAAGCTTTATTTAGATCCTGGTAATCCGCGTAAACTCGCACCTTTCCTCCTGGTTTAGGCATGGGGACTATGTTTGATAGCCATTTAGGGTATATAGACACAATGATGATGCCTGCTTGAAATTGTTTCACAATTTCCTCTTTAACCTTTAAACTCCACTCAGGTTTTAATCGCCTGAGCTTCTGCCTGACTGGCTTAAATCCCTCTTTGATGGGGAGGCGATGAATGACAATGTCAGTGGAAAAACCCACCATGTCTTCATGAGACCATGCAAACATATCTTGGAATTGGGTTAATAGTGTAACCATGTCATTCCTTTGGTTTGGACTGAGGTCCATACCAATATGGATTTGTTTGGGGTTTTCTAAAGTTCCGAGATTGAAAGAGGTGGTTTGATCAAGATTTGGCTTGGATTTGTTTTCGACCCATTCTTTGATCTCCTGAGGTACCTCATAGTCCTCTTGTATTTCCATCAAGTCTGAGTCCAACTTTACATCAAAGGTGCAGTCCTCGTGGAGAATAGGCACCTCATCAGCAAATTTAGGCACATCTAACTTTAGAGTCCTGAAACAAAATGTTTTCACTTGATATATGAAACTGTTCAATCATACAAAGTGTTGTCATGTAATGGAAAAAGTAACTGCTAATACTGTACAGAAAAAATAAGCAGTTATTGTTATCTACAGGGCAGAGGGAGTTTCTTCCCTTTTTACCCTCATCGGCAAATGCAAGGAGTGCTGCTCCAATTGCTAAAGGTGAAGTCCTGGTGGACGGCTGTGATGTAGGGACTATTATCGTCCTCCTTCTCCCGAATGATGACCATGATATCTAGACAATCATTGTTTGGGGTGACCCTATTTGTACTGTCCATGTGGACTATAATGCATATATTTGATAAACACCTTGCAATGTCATGCTTAGGCCTTCGGTCCTCTTCCTCCGCCTCCGGATCCGGTATCAAGACCTCTTTTCCTTTAACCGGTATAGGCTTAGGAAACAACATAGTCATCATATGGGCAGGAACCTTTACTGAAGGCCGTATAGGCTCAACTTCTGTAGCTATAGACAATCGCCTTGAAGATGAAGGAACCGATGTATGCTCTTCTTTAAGAGGGGTGTTTTTAGGGGTTTTGTTGGTTTTGTCCAACTGAGACTTAGGTACTGAAATTTCTTTGTCCAGACCCTGGGTCCCTCCATATGTAGAGGATTCTGTGTGGATGGGTATTTGTGGATCCTAAGTGGAGTTATATAGTTGTTTAAGCAGAACAACCAACACTGTTATTTGGTTACTTAGTCCTTCGAACTCCTCGCGAGAGATAGGAATAGGATTAGACTGGCCAGATGAAGCCATGCTTGGCTGTAGGCTCGTTGCCTTTTTAGATTTTGAACGGGTAACGGGATCAATTATTTCCTTATAAAAAGAAGTGGTTTAGTTTTGTAGGAAATGTCACATGCTATGTAATATGTCTGTTTAGGAGTAATATGTCTGTTTAGGAGTATTATCCTGCAAAATAGATGTTAGTTATTTTATAGCATGACAGGTTTTGATATGAAAGGGAATGCATGTACACATAGTCCTTTATATTTTCCATTACATTGAGATTGACATGGAAATGAAATTACAAGTAATTGATTTTACAAGTAATTGAAATGGTAAGGTATGAAGAGACTTCCCTCCACGTTTGGCTTATTAGAGGCTGACCTATCTTAGGTTACTCTCACGATTTTTCAGTATGAAGGTTCCCAAATCATCGCAATTTACTTGACGGGAAGTTAATATGGTCTTTCAACTGGAGAGAATTTGGGTGGTACCTTTCCTGAGCCTCGTTGGAATTAGTCCCCCTACGAGTCTAGTAATCAAACACCGACAGGATAGCCTCCTGGTGGAGGGACCACACAACTTACATTCACATACATCACGTCTCATCGTATGAAAATGATGACATGTACGAAGCACTAATATTACAGGCAGATATGGTGCGAAGCACTAAGTGCAGTAAGTAAATGCATTCGTACACATTCATTCCAATGTAAATGCAACATCCACACACAAGCATATAATAGTTTTGAAAAGTTTGTAGTAACGGCTTAAGTCCTCTTACTGGAGTCCCCAGCAGAGTCACCACCTGTCGACGTCGGGATTTTTATTTTTGTCCC